>OY744541.1:15649626-15744626 GCA_963556195.1 Sepiola atlantica | reverse complement strand
TATATATATATATATATATATATATATATATGCAAACCTTGTTAAAAATAACAGAATTCATCTGTTTAATTATACCTTTTTTATTTTTTCAAATTTTCTGATGGTCTTTTTTGTATTAAAATAAAAGAAATTAATAAATGTTCCATAGGTTTCATTCAGGTTGAACATTTTCGATTCTTCGACGAATCATCTTCAGGTGTCAAAAGCAAATCAACAAAAAAGCTGGAGAAAGAAGAGAATTTTTACAAAAACGGTGGAGAAACGCGCAAAGAACGTTTTCCGCATTGTTTCAGGAAGTCGTTGGAGATTTTAAATTCTGTTATTTAGAACAATGTTTGCATAAATGAGAAAATGCTGCTTAACTACACACACACAATATATATATATATTATTTATTTTATACGTACATAAAAAAGTGTTTTTGGCTCACAGCCGTCATCAGCATGGCTAACTTAGACAGTGATCGAACCTTCGATATTGATGTCTATAGTCCAGCGTTCTACCACTGGACCAAGACGCTCTGTCTAGAAATATGTACGATTTTTATCAGCTAAATATATAATGTATTTTTATGTAATTATTTTTATTGGTGATTGTAGCGTTCGTTGTTATTTTGTTTACTACTATTTCGATTGTTTCACTTCCTAAGTGATTAAGATGCAGAAAAATGCATTATTAGTCGCCCTTAACTTTATAGGACGTATTTTTCGTTAATATATATTTTATTTATTTTATACGTACATAAAAGTAATCCGTGTACACGTGTTTCTGGCTCACAGCATGGCTAACTTAGACAGAGATGGAACCTTCGATATTGATGTCTATAGTCCAGCGTTCTACCACTGGACCAAGACGCTCTGTCTAGAAATATGTACGATTTTCATCACCTATATATATATATATATATATATATATATATATATATATATATATATATATATATATATATATATATATATATATATATATATATATATATATATATATATATATATATATATATATATATATATATATATATATATATATGGGATCTGTCCTTGGACCGACCGTTAGTAATTTTTACATGGCCGACCTCGAAAATAAGATATTTAATATAATCACTAAACCTTCCATTTATGCCCGCTACGTTGATGATATTCTTATTTTAGTAAATAGTATAGATGAAATAAAAAAAACTACAAGATACTTTTCAAAATAATTCAATTCTTAAATTTATTCATGAGCTTAATGTTAACAATAAAATTCCGTTTTAGATGTTCTCATTGACTCCAACAGTGATGCATTCATCACCTCTCCCTATAAAAAACCTACATCTATTAACACCTGTATTTTAAGTTTTAAAAGTGAATGCCCATATAGATATAAAATTGATATGGTCAAAAATCTATTAAACCGTGCAAAATTAATCTCCTCATCCAAAAAAATTTTTTTTTATGAATTAAAAAACATAAAGCAAGTCCTAATTAATAATCAATTTACCAATTATATGGTTGATGAACAAATAAAATTAATGATTAGAAATTTAGATAATCCTACTAATAATAAGCTAAATAATTCCCACTACATAAATCTATTCTATTGTAACCAAATGCATCCAAACTTTAAATTGGATGAAAAAGCATTTAAAAATATAATACATCGCTATATATCCTCCACCAATTCTGATGATAAAATACGATTTATCATTTATTATAAAAAAATGAAAACATCAAACTATGTTATTAAAAATAACACTTCTCAAACCCAAAATACATTAGGAAGAACCAATGTAATATATCAGTTCCAATGCCCTATGGGAGAATGTATCTCCGACAACAATAAAAAAAACTAATCCTTACATAGGTTTCACTTCCACAACACTATCCCGAAGACTCACCCTACATCTCTCCGACACTAGCTCTATATGCCAACACCTAAAAAAACATAATTGCACCCTCTCCCAATATAGAAACATCCTTGTTAACAATACCAAAATAATACACCATGATACCAATATAAAAAATTAAAAATACTCGAAGCCCTCTACATAAAAACTAAACATCCCACAATTAATAATGTCAATTATGAAACTAATCGCAACATTTCTAAGTGTCTAGCATAATAATTAACATTACCAAATTCTTAGCCATTAGGTAGTTATGCGTTTGAATTGTATGCACTTTATTTAACGTCATCAATTTCTTAACGGTTTAAACAGTCAAACTTTAAATCTCCCATATGTGTAGAACGCCATCACGCTCTCACGTACATTTCCAATTTACAGACGCTTTCTCAAGTTATAAACTACTTGCCGTTATAATTCAAAAATGAGCATAACAGTCAAGTCATAATTTGTAAAGACACTAAAACTAATACCACCTGAAGATGATTTGACGATTCAAATCGAAAATACTTGCAAAAAAGAAAAAAGAATGGAACAAGAAAGCCATGGATCATATATATATATCAATTTGACCGACACATCAGATGGACAATTCGGAAAATTGAAAAAATAAAAAAAAGTCGCATCAAACAAAACCACTCCGTGTTATTTAATAATGTTTGCCTAAATGAAAATATGCTGCCTAAATACACACACACAATATACATATATATATATATATATATATATATATATATATATATATATATATATATATATATATATATATATATATTTAAATGTCGGTGCGATGCCGTATACGTGGGAAGAACAGTGCAAAGGTTTGAATCCAGAATCAAACAACACATCCCCCCTGCCATACGCCAGGGGCGACTAAATAATTTAAATAATTTAGTTAATACATCCGGGTCTGCTATTGCTGCCCATCTCATAAATAGCGCAGAATGTGCGTCGACGTACACTAGTGACTGGTTTTCTGTCATAAGTAGATCGCATTCCCTATTCCACCTCAAAGTCCTGGAAGCCATATATATCAAGTCAATCAAACCTTCCCTTTGTAAGCAAAAGGAATGGCTTTTAGGACTTAATGTGATCAACTTATGACTCTTCTCCCCATAATTTTTTTTTTTTTTTTTTTTTCCTAAACTTGTCACTAGTGTTCATTACAAATTGTTTTAAGGTTTTAGTCGTATTCAATCACTTCCACGTTTTACTCTGATGAGTGTGGACGAAAACCGGTTCAGTACATTAATTAATTTCTTTTTAATCGTTTTCTCTCGTTTTTTTATATTTGTTTAATCTCATTCGACCCTCCAAAAAAATGTCCCAAACGTCCGTATTCCTCGCCGTTATCAAATTTTGTACCACGAAAAATTTATTTATATATATATATATATATATATATATATATATATATATATATAATCGAGGTAAAACATCCACAGGATAGTAATCTAAAGAATCTCAACCGGGTTTATAAAAAGTGCTCAATATCAAATACAGCTTTTATATATGATTATTTTTATTTACACAGACATGTACAAAATCTGCGACACTGGCATGTCGATGTTATCGATCAGCAGCTATTATAAACTGAGATCTCATCAGACAGAGTTAAAATCCGACATGCCAGTGTCGCAGATTTTGTACATGTTTGTGTAAATAAAAATAATCATATATATATATATATATATATATATATATATATATATATATATATATATATATATATATATATATATATATATACAAACGATAACTACTCGCCATTCAGGGCTATTAATCATCCTTTGCTCCTCCCACGTGTGTGCCTTCAAAATAAAATTATTTCCAAATCTTCACTTTTTCTGAAGGCGTTCGCCAACACGAACGAAACTGGTCAAATCTCTCGTTTTTGTTTTTCTCTTGCACTTTAAACTATTTTCCATTTGTCATCTTTCACACACACACACACACACACACACACACACACACACACACACACACACACACACATATATATATATATATATATATATATATATATATATATATATATACATACAAACGGTAACTACTCAACACTCAGGGCTATCAAGTAAGTATTCTTTTTTAAAATGTATCACATATATCTTTAATACAAATTTATTGTAATGTTAAAAACTAATCACTTTTATTTAAATTATCTCTCTTGAAAATTAATGAGCATGATATTTTAGAAACGTTTTAGTTATGTATTCGTTATCTATATATATATATATATATATATATATAAGAAATATGACAATAAATTGCAAATGAATAACACTAAACATTAATTTATTATAAACTTTTTAAAATTAGTTTTGCAAATTAGGCATTTAAATAATTTTCTTGTGATCGTTTCTCTCTACTGTATACACATACTTTCCTAAGACTATGTTGTATTAGTGATTGAAATAACAGTAACTGTGTACATAAAATCAATAGAAACTTCCATGAACAAAGTTTATTTCCCAAAACTTCCCACCTGTGAAACATGTATCGTGGGACTGCTTCCATACAGACTAAAACATGGTCGTCTTCCAGTCCAATGCCAATAAATATCTGTCAAGTCGTCCTATTAATTAATCAAACCTCGTTCTCAATCCTTTCATAGTACTGTGCCATCACCCAACTGACAATTTCATTAACCATCGAATGGCTTTTGGCCTTGATAAGTGGTGAACAATTAGTATTAAAGGAGAAAAAAACACTTTAAATCGGTAGATTTCCTGATGACCTGCGTAAAACGAAGTTACTGTAAGAACTTTGAATGTAGCTGTTTTTAACACTAACCTTAACCCCAACCCTAACCCTAACCCTAACCCTAACCCTAAACCCTAACCCTAACCCTAACCCTAACCCTAAACCTAAACCTAACCCTAACCCTAAACCTAAACCCTAACTCTAAACATTAACCCAAACCCCAACCCCAACCCTAAACTCTAACCCTAAACCCTAAACCCTAAACCCTAACCCTAACCCTAACCACTTATCAAATACTGGAGTGCAGATGACGTGTTTAACATTTTATTACGAATCTTATATTTAGCTCAACCGATTTTGATGATAATCTAGGTGTGATAAATGAAAAAAAAGTTTCGCATTTACACACACACACACTCACTGATACACACACATGTTTAATGCCTACTAGACACTTACTTCGAGTGTCTAAGGCCTTTCTGTACAGGGGTTTGTCAGGACAATGACATGAGGATATATCACCCTACAAGTAAACCCTGACTTAATATTCAAAATAACATAGTGTTCGAAGTCCAAATAAGATACCCTCCGTATGACTAACCAACACTGGCTTATACGAAAAATGGTGCACTTTCTCTATGTGATGTTGTATCTAAGTAAAACATCACTAAGCTGGATACTCCACCAGACTAGATGAATTCTTGCCATCGAATCCGGTAAGACTAAAAGACAACAAAGAAAATATACTATAACATAGTTAACTGGTCAATTGGGGAGAGGAAACTTCTTTTACAAATTCAACGTTTGAAAGGTAAATGAGAATTTTAATGGAATATTCGAATATTAATATATCTCATATAGAGATCAAGTGTTAGCCACAGGAAGAGGACCCTTGATTTTTGAGAACTTCGACTGAAGTAAAATGAACCAAAATATATTACGTGATGGGCAAATTAAAATTCTATCGGAAGAGGGTTAATTTTTCTTTGATATTTATTTCATACTCAATTATATATTATCAAATATTGATTTTATATATATATATATATATATATATATATATATATATATATATATGGTACACGTATTGTATTAGTTTCTGTAGATGTAAATACGTTGAAACTCTAGTGTTTATAAAAAGTGCTCAATAACAAGTAGAGCTGTTCTTAAGTATACATTTTTTATTTATACAAACATTATTGGTTACATATGTGTATACATGTTTCGGTTGTACTCTTCACAGAGAGTCAACCTCTTCAGACCAAAGAAGACAGAGAAGTAAGAGGAATTTAGAAAACCTTCCCTTTAAAAAAATCTTTTTTGAGGATGAGATATATTTTTTTATAATTGAGTATCGGATTATATTCTTTACTTGTTAACTCTTTCAATTCGTTTCTACCTTGTTTTATCATTTTTATAACCTGCCTGCCTTTTTCTATTGTTTTATTACCCACTTAGACTGGATTCTCTTCTTCTCTATTTAACACTTCAAAGTTTTAATCTATTTGCAAACATATTCAAGCATAAATATCTGATCTTTATATTAAATACACACGTGTGCACACATTAATAGATACACAAGTACATATATAAACAAACATATATATATATATATACATAAAAAAAAAATAAAAAAAAATATATATGCAAATATCCATACACATATATACACATATATTCATTTTTAAGCATAAATATCTGGTCAATATATAAAATACACACGTGCGCACAAATTAATAGATACACAAGTACATACATAAACACACACATATATATATATATATACACACACATATATATATATATACACACATATAAAAACATATATATATATATATATATATATATATATATATACGCATATATCCATACACAGATATACACATATATACACATATATACATTTTCAAGCATACATATCTAGTCTTAATATAAAATACACACGTGCATACCAATTAATAGATACACAAGTACACATAAAATATATAAACATAAAATATATTAACATATATATATATATATATATATATATATATATATATATATATATATATATATATATATATATATATATATGTGTGTGTGTGTGTGTGTGTGTGTGTGTGTGTGTGTGTATGTTTTAGATAGATAGATAGATATTGAAATATAAATTAAAGGAAATGAATATTTGGAAAAAGAGGTGATAAACGAAAAGTTAGAACGCGGGGAAAAACGAGAGTTATAAAAAAGAAAAAAAAACAAATGGTTGTGTGAAAAAAACAAGGCAAAAAAAACCCAGACAACTATAATTTTATTGTAAAAAAATACATATACGAAAAGAAATATAATATCGGAGATAAAGAAAATAAATATAAAAATACACAAAAAATAATGCCCCACCCCCCAAAAAAAACCCCAGCGACTCAAAAAACATTAAAAAAAAAAACCAAAAACAAAAAAAAAACCTCTAAAAACAATTCAGTAAAAACAAGTAGAAAAACCTAACAAAAGGAAGAAAGAAAAAAAGCGAGGGACTATTTCGTTGTGCGGAGGAAATGATGCCGAACTACGGGTTTCTTTGGTTATCTGCAGGGGACAGCGCGAAAGGCCAACAGTCTGCGAAAACGTTTTTCGCTTACCGGAAAGCCTAATTGATGTATGGAGACATGAATTTTTTAGACCGAAAGAGCCAAAATGAATGTTCGGGTGTGGAAAACTGCACCCCCCCCCTCCCGTGTCCAAACCGGGGGCTCTTCTTCCTCTTCTTCCTTCATTATTATTCAAGGCGTGACTGATTCACAGCGCGGCGATTCTCGTCGACCACAGCGAGCCGGCTTCGTTCGTCTTAAGCCACTCACTTTGTTTCTCTCTCCGTCTTTCCTTCTCTCTCTCTCTCCGTCTTACTTTCACTCTCTCTCTGTCTGTCTGTCTCTCTCTCTCTCTCTCTCTGTCTTTACCTTTATTTCCCTCTCTTTCTATCTGTTTCTATCTTTCTCCCTGTTTCTCTTTTTCTGTTCATGCCTTTGTATGTGTATGTATACCGATGCACATGTGCGCGTGTGTATGTGCTGGGTAGTTGTTAGTGTGTAACCATGCATTGGAATACGTATGTTTGACTGTATGCAGAGCCGGCATTACCTAACCTCGCACCCACCGACGGAAAAGGAAGCTTGATTTCAGCAGTATCCTTTAGGCCTCCTTTACCCCCCCCAAATATATAGAGTCGATTTTAAAAGCAACAAAAAATGAAAACATAAAAAACGTTAATGCGCATGTGCGCTGACGCAAACTAAAATTGCGTCAAACTTGAATTTTTTTTTCAAACATTGTTGTAATATTAACTGTGAAAACTTGGATTCCTTGAAAATTGAATAAAATCGATCAAATCAAATTTATTGGCAAAAACTAGAAAAGTGCAACAAGCCATGTTGAAGGACGTTAGAAGATGTGTACGTCTATATACCGTCTGAAATTCGACTTTAAACCTGGATATGATAGACCTCGTTACTACCTCTGGTAAGCTGTTCAACGGAGCAGAAACATGGACAGACAGACAGACTGACAGACAGACAGACAGAGAATGCTGCCTTTCTTCTAATGAGATGAAAGTGACTATGGTTCATATTTTGCTGGGACCCGTAGAGACCACAACTTGGCACCTTAGTGAAAAACTCATCGAAAGGTATATTTAAATTCGCGTTGATTATGTTTTACATCAGAATCGTGTCTCCTCGCATTCTCCGCTGCTCAAGTGAGGAGTAATTATACAAAGATCAGCGGCCATGAAGCATCCACCGCTGCCTTGAACTGTTTGGTCATCTGCAAGCTGACCACGGCTTCTGGCAGCCTGTTTCACAGTGCAGCCACCCAAACCGAAAAAGATGCTTTCCGATGATTAAGCCGAAATCATCTCATGTACAGCTTCTCTGAGTAAAATACACAAGATGACCCAGTTAAAAGTAGCTTTAATACTAGTCAACTGAAAGAATGTATGTAACAATGAGGCAGTGATCGTAGGTCTGCTCAAAGAAGGAGCGGCATTGAATGCTGTTTTTAAATATCGGCATCCGATTGAACAAAGCTCAAATCAACAGTTTCTTTCAACCAATCACAGACGCAAGAATATTCACTCCGAATTCCAGTGCGTACCATAAAAACCCAAACACACATCTTTCTTCCTCCATGTCATATTTTCTTCGAGACAAAATACACTTACACACGACGTAGTTCTGTCTAGCTCATGTGTGACGAAAGGTTCTCAACAAACGCAACGAGACATATACACGAACGACTGAAATCCGAGCAAAGCACACACTCGCCGCTCACCGAGCGCACGTACACATGTCCATACATACACTCTCTCACTGACAAAACAGGCACGTTAACAAACGCACATCTACATGCCTATTTCGTTTACACACACTTAAACGCACACGGCGCCAGCCGAAAAGAACACGTGTACTCAATTTCTACTTACAGATAAAACACCTTTTTCGCTTTGAACGTTATTTGAACTCTTTGACCTCTCATTCTTTACATAACTTTATTTTTTTATTGCTATAACAAGTTTTCTATGCTAAATTAATATATTTTTAATAAGAGATGTTGTCCTTGGTTAGAAAGCATTGTTTACATGGAAATATTAATTATTAAAAATAATAACAAGCAATTAGAACGCCATACAATGCATTTTAGTTTTATTAATTTATCGAACTGATAACACCAAAAAACAAGATGAGGACTAAAAAAAAAGAAGGTATTTTTATATATCTTTATTTTGAAATACAGTAATTCTGATGATGAAGTATATCTTCGAAAATTAAATTGAAAAAAAAAAGTTAATAAAACTGAAATGCATTGTATGGCGTTCTAATTGCTTGTTATTATTTTTAATAATTAATATTTTATATATTTTTGTTTATTCAAATCCTATATCCGGCGTACCTGATAGATAATTTAAGACGAAACAAAAACGTCTCTTTTTCAAGCATGTTTTTTTTTTACTTACCTTAAAAAAATGCTGAAAGTGCTCTCCGTTGACATTTATGCGCTTCTAGGTAAAAAAAGATTCTGCACTAGTAACTTTTTTGTTTGTTTGTAGTTAGATTATTTGTTTGAATTTAATTTGTTTCATTGTTTTGTAATTTATCGTTTGTTTTCATTTTACAACTAAATCATCGTTGTTTTTTTTTTTAAACTTATCTATTGTTTGTTTACATTTAAAAACTTATTCATCGTTTGTTTTTAATTTTTTTGTTTATTTAATAATTGTTTATTTGTTCTCTAAATTCATAATTCAGTTTTTGTAGTATTTGATTGTATTCTATATAAAAAAACATACGTAATTTGATAAACAATATTTTCTACACAACAAATGATAGGTTGACATTATTGTAACTTTAAACAATTAAATATATATTTTGAATTCTTGTTTTTTTTTTAAATTTATATTGAATAATGTTAAGTTTCAATATAAATCGAATCGTGTTCCTGTTTTTTCTTTGTTTTAATGCAATTTTTAAAGTTTTTTTTTAATGCTTTTCTTAAAAAAAAGCTCTCATTCATTATCGACAGTCTGACTCTTTGACATATCTCACTTTCTACTTACTACCATGACGTCATTTCGAGTGAACAGGCCTTACGGCACGTCAAACCACGTTGGTTGAGACTACTTGCAGCTCTTCTCCACATTAGAGATCGGACTACTTTTAAGTGGGCCACTCTTTATAACGCATTAAATAAATGTTAGCGGTTTCATTAACATTGCATGATTATCTGATTGAGGGTATTGAAACATGTTAACATATTTGTTTATTTGCGAATAGTTGTTACCATGTAGGGGGTCTGTGTTGTATATCTGAGCATACGCTCTTAACCAGTGGAGGACAGAGTATACATTTATTCGATGCCAAGGGGCAAAAGAAAGCCCACCAACAATTACAGTACTATCATTTAATTTCCATTAAGAATACATACATCAGGGATTAGCATATTCGTTGCTTCTCTTCAATGTCGTCGTGAACACCGTCATTCAGGATGTTCAGTTGTCTGTTTCTTTAGACGCTTCTGCATACGGAGGGTGTCATGCTGTCATGCTGGTTTGCGAGAATAAAGTTGATCTACTACGACAGGTGCAATCCTTGAACGACCGGTTTGCGTAGTTCGGCTTGAGACTGAAAACCAGTACTTGACCACCGATAAAGATGAGCAATAAAGCGTACAGGTTAATGGCCATGATCTTCCAAAGATGAGTGGTTTCAAATATCATGGTTCAACTTGACGAAATCACCGCTCAAATCAACGCTGCATGGCCGAAATGACATACTGCCACTATGACCACGGATCAGTGATCGACTCAAGTTTAAGATCTGCCTGACTGTAGTACGACCTGCTGCTTTTTACGACAACGAGTGCTGGCCGTTGACGAAGGAGGCAGAAAGAAGAGTATCGGTCATGGAGAGAAATTGTTGTATTGGACTTCCGGTCTGATAGACTCAACCATACACAAAATGTCAATATCCTCACCGTTACGTCGTTACGTAAATTCCAGACATAATGCGGGAAAATCGTCTGCGTTAGTATGGACATGTATTCCACGCCTTTTGGCTAAGTTCAAAGTGCAGTATCTGTTTTGATACTATACTTTATCTACTTTTCTCAGTACGTGAAGGCGAAATCCTTTTAAACTGAGGCAATTTTAATTTTTGAATCAATTTAGAGTGGCTGTTTTGGGGGAGTTGGATCCCCCCCCCCACATTGGAAACCGACATTGTGTCTAACTCTGTCCTCGTGGAGAAGCAAGTAAACAGGGACAACACCGCTGCGAAAACGGGAGTCAAGATAGAGGCTCCTAGGAAAAAGGCCAAGAGAATGGCCAAAACAACGGGGTTTGGATACCTTACACCAATATTTCAAGATGGCCGTACTTCACTCTGCTCAAGCTCTTGACCGTATATGGTGGAGGGAGAAACCAGTGCGGACCTCACTGTGCAGGATAAACGCAAAAGAACATTGTGCTGATATAGTCTGGCCATGACAAATGTCTTCATTACTTTTTATACTTAAATGATATTGTTACGACTTTAATAATTATGTTTTGCTGCGAGTATACAAATGTTTTATTTTGAATGCACCCCAGCAAAAGTTTAAACGACAAGTGAAATGTTAATACATATTTACATATTTAAAAAACTTCAATACTCGATTCAGTTAACGTGTATTTGTTTATCTCTGCGAAAATGATATTTTAACAGATATATCTATCAATCTGTACTATAATATACGGCATAATCACGTGCTGACACACCGGTTCTCGCTAGATCACCGAAGTTAAGCAATGTTAAGTCTGGTCAGTACTAGATGGGTGACCATTTGGGAATAGCAGGTGCTGTATGTGAACACCTAGCTATGGGCAAATAGCGTCGCCAACCCGTAGTGCCTATCGTGGCGACTATGGTACAACCTCTTATAATGTAGGTTGACTGGAAGCTACTCTTACATATGTGAAACGAAGACTTCCATTGACTCAGCAATCGTAGAATAGCACTAAGTACGAACCGGTCTGTGGTTAGTTAGATAATCAATATAATCGTCTTCGATAAAAGTTCACAATACTATAAGTTAACCGTAGAGGGCTTTTAAGACAGTTGGTCAGTTTTGAAAACAGACTAAAAAAAGAACAAGGTAAATTTCCACGTTCACAAACCGATTTTCAGTACCAGTAAATTATTTTACTTTAGCTGTCTACCCAACAAGAGCAATATATATCTTTTGTGTTTTCATTATTATTACACACGTGCGTTTCTAAAAATGTTTTTATTTTCACTGCGTGTTTACTTTGTTTTTTGGGTTGCAGACAGAACCGAGCAGTAGTTTGTTGTTTTACATTTTTCATAAGTATGTCCAACATAATCACTGAATATAAACAACGTTGAGCCTGGCCAGTAGCAGATGGGTGACCATTTTGGAATACCAGGCGTTGTATGTGGACACCTATCTATGGGCAAATAGCGTCGCCAACCCGCAGTGCCTAGCGTGGCGACTATGGCAAAACCCCCTGAATGATAATCACCAATAAGGTGGACGGAAACCAGGAAAGGGTTCTTCCCCCAGGAGTGATTAAAACCCCTGATGGTGATGGTGATGATCTACCAATCCAAATCATTATTTTTTTTACTATATGTTACTAGACTTATCCGTAACTCGTTGGGTTGCAACCACTATCACTACCGCTACCACTACCACTTGGATTTCATTCGAAAATTCATAAACTGTGACATTTCTGTTAGACATTCTTCTTGCATTACTCAAAATAATAAGTCTCTTTACTTCAATTTTATACTTATAGATAATATAGAAGTTAAGCGACTTAATTTTTTTACCATCTAATTTACATACGTGCTTGTGGTGCGTACAGAAATTTACGTAAATTAGATTGCGATGCTTACAAAAGAGAATCACTTTTTCTCTCAACCCTCACATAGATATTATGCGTAATGTTAGAGATGTATTAAATCGACATAAAGTGAAAGGAGGCGAGATAAATACATAGATGGCTAGATAGTTAAGAGAGAGAGAGAGAGAGAGAGAGAGAGAGAGAGAGAGAGAGAGGGAGAGATAGCTAAGAGATAGATAAATAGATAGATAGATAGATAGAGAGATTTGTGACTTTTATATTAAATTTTGTTTTTAACATAGTTCACCCCAAACAAGGCAGGCCGCCACTGTAGACGTAAGGGGCTACTGAGAAGAAAAAAAAGGGAGTAGGTAGGGGGGAACCTAAATTGGGATCTACGCATCGAGATGTCTGTTTACATTAGTTTTAAATTTCTGCATGTCAGTACTGTCGGAGAAACAGGGAGCAGGGAGGGAGTTCCAGAGGCCAGCAGCACGAGGAAAGAGGCTATTTCAGTAGAAAGCTCTCCGGCATCTGGGGACCACCCCAGTGAATGGATGGGATTTAGTTGATTGTCGAGTTGGTCTAGTGAATTTACGTCGAGGGGGCACCAGAGTAGCCAATTCATCGGAGCATAATCCATTGAAGTATTTGTATATAATTAACGTCTAATTAGAACAATGTAAACATATTTCAATAAATCAATCCCAGAACTAAGGTATATTTTAGCATGTATTCTGTGTGATTAAATTATACAAGAAAAACGCCATATGGAAACAAGCGTTGATTGATACATCTTAAGTATAATAATAGACTTTCCCGGACAATAACAGTAGCCATATTAATGCATTAACAACTGAAAAATCGAAAACTGTCACCAAACACATTAAAATTTAATTTTCGACCTATCTGTATACTTTCAATTTACTGAAACTGTTTTAAAGTTTTTTTAATTTAAAAAAAAATGGAGAGTATCGAAATTTTTGGTCTAACATTTTCGTCCATTTTTTTTTACAAGCCTTCGACGCTACGAAACAAATTGTTAAATTAGAGACACTTATACAAAGCTTCAAAAACTGAGAAGCTATGCAGGTTGATAGAACATTAAGTTTTCTTGCGTTTGGTAAAAGTTATTTGTTGTATATTAGTTCTTTTTTACCCCTTTTTGCACTGTTAACTATACTACACTTTTGCTGAATTCGACGAATGGTGAACGATAATTATTACTTCTATCCTGTTTAATAATTTTGTCAAGACACGGATGTTATTGTAACTTCAATCCAGTGTTAGTAGACAAGTCAGCGAGCCTTAATAAAAGTCCAAAGCATTTCTAAACTGCGATTCAGCCGATCAAAGTGTAGTATCTGTTCCGATGGATACTGCACCCTATAGACCGGTATCGTCTTAGCCTTCGGGTCTTCATTCCGTCGGTCTATGGGTCTGTCCCGTGCAGTTCTAGGAGGTCCACCCTCCCAGGCTTTGCCTCCCCTCTTTGTGGAGGAGTAAGTTTATTGCTTACTGCCTGAGGCGCTCCTACCGGGGAATGCCGACGGGACTGCACAGGCAACTTTTGTAGGCCAGAGTTCTCACCTTCTCGGGCGCTGGCTTTTCAAATCCCACTTTCCCGACCTTGTGTCACATCTTATCTTGTAAAAGGAAGATAAATAAAATAGCTAACGTGAAAAATGACAAGATTAAAAATGAAAGAAAATCTAGCACAATGTGAGGTTTTCAATTAAAAAATAAATTTCGTCACGTTCTGCTGAGGGACGGCTACTATACAATGCGACACAATAAAGTGTGTAAATATCTCAACTGGACCACCTGTTAGAAAATTAATATCCAGTGTGGGAGCAATTCATGGGACCATGCACCATAAATAACTGTTGGAAATAAGTCATACACCATCTACTATGACTCCTGGGAGGAGACCGTGGTTAAGTGGATATCGACACAGACTGAAGACCTAAGTATTCCAAGTTCGAATCCAGTCGGTTCCTCATTACCACTTTCACTTAGGGATGTTGGCAACCTTTTCGTGGTCCTTCCCTTAAGTACCAGAAAGATTTCTAACTAGAAAAACATCGGGGAAACTAATGCCAACACTAGAATCATCTGATTCACACGAAAGAAGAAGGCAATTCCTACAGCTACATACTTAGAAAATGGAGCTGTTAAACCTGACATAGTGATATCGACAAGAGGGAGAAAGTAGCAACCCTAGTTGAAGTCAGTGCCCCTAATGACGCTAGCTTAAACAGAGCGGAGAGGAGGGGGACAACTAAATACCAAGGCCTTATGCACGACACGAAAGAAACTGGAATTTTAGGAAGATCTTTATAATTCCAGTAATCATAGTCCATGAAAAAGAATTAAAAAAACTATTTAGCAGATATACCTGATGAACCAAGTGCAAGAGAGATACACAGAATTACGCTGAAGGGGATAGTAAGAAGCTTAAAAAGATCTATCGGTTGGCGTCTCTAAAATAGTGGGTGATACGCTGGCATCCGGTAAAAAAAAAATCCTGAAAAAATATCTCTCGGTTGGAGTTTCTGAAATAGTCGGTGAATGTCTGGCATCCGGTAGGATTCCCCATCCCCAACAAAAGATTAAAAAAATAGCCAAAATGTGAATTAAATTGTCATTGAGCACTATTATATAAGCACAGTAAGGATTAACTGGATTAACTCCCATGAAAAGAAAAATACCAGAATTATATATATATATATATATATATATATATATATATATATATGTATTATTTGTAGACCCTGTTTGGCTGCGCCCTTCTAATGCGAGATAAAAGAGACGTCAATCTTGGCTATAACGCAATGTTCTTGTATGTAGACCACTTTCTGACTACTGCTTATAAAAAATGTCCGTTTACTGACATAAGTAAGTTTATTTCACATGATTTCGTATCACTATTCGTGTTGGCCTCATCGGTTAAGGCGTCGGATTTGGACGTTCCGGAGTTCGAATCGTGCGACCGGCTTGAATGGTTATCTCTACACTGATGATTCCGCAAGGATGATACGTATGTAGATTATAATTATATATATATATATATATATATATATATATATATATATATATATATATATATATATATATATAATCTACATACGTATACATATCATCCTTTATATATATATATATATATATATATATATATATATATATATATATATATGTGTGTATGTGTGTGGGGTAAAGTGCACGATAAGTCATGAAAATGAAATGCCGTGGTAGACAAAATGTGTGAAAAAGACAAACGGAAAACAGGTTAAAAGGCAGGAGAAAAACAAAAACAAGAGATTTGACCGGTCTCGTTTGTATTAACGTTAACGAAACCGGTCAAATCTCGTTTTTGTTTTTCTCCTGCATTTTAACCTGTTTTTCGTTTGTCTTTTTCACACACACACACACACACACATATATGTTCTTAAATTCCCGAAACAGTTTTTCATGGTAAACAACTGATGATCCCTTAAATAATGTTAAGACTAGCGTAAATTCTTAGAAGCAAACTAATATAGTGACTGCAAAAAGTAAATTGACTTACATAAAAGTTATTTTCCACTAAAATGTTTGTTTTAATTTTTAAATTTTTTATATATAGTTTTAATGGTTGAGAAACTTCCGAGACTATATATATATATATATATATATATATATATATATATATATATATATATATATATATATATAAATTAATATGAAAAATATATAAATGTTTATATTTTTTCTCTATTTTATTTTCATTTGTTGACGTATAATCAGGCGTTCATCCGGCCTTCATCATTGTATATGTGTGTGTGTGTGTGTGTGTGTGTGTGCAAGCATCATGCTATAAATATTTTTTTGCGGAGATTTTAGTCTTTTGTTTTCGTTCTGTTTAATATTTCTCTCTCCATCTCTCTATTTTTCTTTCCATGTTTATCCCCGTCTCTCAGTCTCTCTCCTTCCCACTTTCTCACTCATTTTCTCTCTCCAACCTTTTATAACATATACTTTCTCTTCCGTTTTTTCTCTCCTCATATTCTTTTCAATTTGCCTGGCTTTCTCTCTTATTCTCTCTTTTTCCGTCTTCTTCTTCTTCTTCTTCTTCTTCTTCTTCTTCTTCTTCTTCTTCTTCTTCTCCCCCTCTCTCTCTCCGTCTTCTTTTTCTCTTTTCCCATCTCTCTCTGCGTCTTCTTCTTCTCTCTTCCCCTCTCTCTCTCCGTCTTCTTCTTCTCTCTTCCCCTCTCTCTCACCGTCTTCTTCTTCTCCCCCCTCTCTCTCTCCGTCTTCTTTTTCTCTCTTCCCCTCTCTCTATCCGTCTTCTTTTTCTCTCTTCCCCCCTCTCTCTCTCTGCGTCTTCTTCTTCTCTCTTCCCCTCTCTCTATCCGTCTTCTTTTTCTCTCTTCCCCTCTCTCTCTCCGTCTTCTTCTTCTCTCTTCCGCTCTCTCTCTCCGTCTTCTTCTTCTCTCTCCCCCCTCTCTCTCTCGTATTCGCTTTCTCTATTTTTACTCTAACATTTTCAATTTCTCTTCCATCATTCTTTATATTTCTTACCCACTTTCTTTCTTTCTTTCTTTCTTTCTTTCTTTCTTTCTTTCCCGTCCGAGCTATTTCTCACTTTCAGTTTCAGTTTCCCTTTCACCCTCTCTCTTTCTCTTTCTCTTTCTTTTTAATTTTTAAAATTATCCCTTTCTTTAAAACTCACCTTTATCACCCATTTCTCTCCCTCCACTCTCTCTCTTGCGCACAAGTCATATCGTTTTTTTCTAATCTTTTATCCCTCCTCTCTCTCTCGCGTTCTCACACATTTTCTCTCGCACGTCCCGTCTTTAAATGTATATTTCTCCACTCTCTCGTCCTTACTCTTTTTCAATCTCTCTCTCACACCTGCCCCTCTCTCATGTGAATGAACTTACGTGTGTATTCAGGCCAAACATCGCTGCCAACGAACGACAAAAAACAGCTATAGAGAATGACGTAAATCCTCTGTTGCTATAGAGATCGTTGCAAGAGGCGTGTCGTTTAATTGTATACATCTCACCCCATTGGTAAAGAATTGTTAAACCACGCCCATAGCGAAAAACGAAATCCATTAGCACACACGCATGTGCACACACACATTTTATGAAGGACAAGTCACATTTTACAGAAACTGTGTGATGAGCACATAGAGATATCATTTGCGTTTCAGCCGTCATAAACTCCGCCTACCTCAAGATGTGTTAATAGAGTGGGTGGAGCTTCGGTGCGTGTTTCCATGAAAAAAAAAAAGGATTCTCAAACATTTTGGGATTTATGTACAGATTGAAAATAATAAAATAATCAGGCAAAAATAAAATAATAATTATAATAAAAATTAATAAAAGATTTTGACAAACTAAAATTTAAAAAAATATTTGGTTTTTAGTAAAATTACCCGGCGATTCTAAAATAATAATCCAAATGCCTTTTTGGACTTTAGAGCAAAAGGGTCATTTTACGTTAAACTTACATAGTAAAGCTGACCCGCTGCGATAATCCACATTCAAGACAAAAAAATCGTTTTATAACATTTTAAATTCTAAAACTTCAGAAACTATTTCAAATTTAAAAAAAATATCACATTTTAAATTATAAAAATAACACTATATTTTATTACAATGTTTTGGCCAAACTGTTACTTTATTGAACATACATTTTATTACGATGTTAAAAAAATCACTGAACATTTTAAATTTAAAAAAAAATCACATTTTAAATTATATAAAATAAACACTATTTTATTACTATGTTTTGTGCCAAACTGTTACTTTATTGAACATAAACTTTATTACAATGTTTAAAAAATCACTGAACATTTTAAATTAAAAAAATTACATTTTTAATTATTAAAAATAAACACTATTTTATTACAATGTTTGGGTCAAACTGTAACTTTATCGAACATAAACTTTTTTACAATGTTAAAAAAATCACTGAACATTTTAACTTAAAAAAATTACATTTTTAATTATTAAAAATAAACACTATTTTATTACAATGTTTGGGTCAAACTGTTACTTTATTGAACATAAACCTTATTACAATGTTAAAAAAATCACTGAACATTTTAACTTAAAAAAATTACATTTTTAATTATTAAAAATAAACACTATTTTATTACAATGTTTTGGCCAAACTGTTACTTTATTGAACATAAACCTTATTACAATGTTAAACAATTACCGAACATTTAACATTTCAAAAAATCACATTTTAAATTATTAAAAAATTCACTATTACAATGTTTTTCGTTCAGAAACTATTTTTTATTAAAGAAATTAATTCATTAAAATGTTTTAATCTATTGGTTGTTTCTTCACTTCCGGTTGATTATCTGTCTGCCGCTGTCTTGAATGTGGATTATCGCCGCTATTTTGAATGTAACTCTTCAAAATTGAAAACAAATAAATTCTGCTGTTTCCTCAAGTGCACAAGTGCCTAATAATGTATTAATACAAGTTATATAAAATGTCGTTCTAATAGTATGGAAACAATGAAATTAAAAAATTTGATATCGGGCATTTAAAAATATTTTTTTTATTATTAAAATTCGTTTTATAAAAAAAAAAACGGTACTCTGATAATATCACGGTACAAAATTGCTGGTCAAAAATGCTAGGTCACGTGATATTTTTTCCGCTGAATCATGAAAAAAATTGGTTTCTAATTAAATTTCATGATAAATGCCAGTATACTGAAATCATATGCCCTTAAAATTCATATACACTAAATGTACAAAAACAAGGAAATCCCCAAATTTTTACACTTTTATTGTCATTAAGGGTATGATTACATATCAACCAAACCATTTCATTATCACATCACTACAGTATAAATCTCTATGCATGAGTGGATGAAGTGTGTGAGGTGCGCTGAAGAAAAATTCCTACCAGTAAAATACATAGCCCTGTTGTGCTCGCATACCCTTAATGACAATAAAAGTGTAAACATTTGGGAATTTCCTTGCTTTTGTACATTTAGTGTATATGAATTTTCATCTGAACCCTATTAAGGGCATATGATTTCAGTATACTGGCATTTATCATGGAATGTCACTACTTTTGTAAAGGCTATGCCTCAATACAATGATCATTTTAAGTTTTTTTTTTTAATTTTCTGGAAAACTAAGGTATATGGTAAACTGAAATTAAAATGCCATCAACTAGACCCTAGAACCTCTATCTCTGCCAAAACTCAGCTGAATCCATCAAATAGTTGATGAGATACAGGGTGGCACATACGTACGTACACACGAATAACACAAAATCATGCCTGACCTTTCTGGATCTCTGGGTTGCCTTGACTAATGATGCTGAAATTCTACACACTTATAGAACCTATCAAAAACAAATTTTGTGCAAAGTTTTAACTAATTTGGTTCATTGGTTTTTGAGTTATGATTGATAAAAGAAATGAGATTTCTAGCATAGGCCGTTTTTGAAGTCTATTAAGGGATAGAGCGCTCTCGCGCCTCCATTGATTAACCGTGCGCTCTTTTGATAAGCTTTTAGGTAGATTTTGGTTTTTTTTTTTAAATTTCATTTCATCACCTAATCGGCCAAGAATAGTTCACACATTTCTTCACACACAAAATATGTCTAAAAGTGATCTTCAGAAGAAAATACAAACAAATAAAAAGTGAGTTTTATAAGTAATTACATTT
Source organism: Sepiola atlantica (assembly GCA_963556195.1). Taxonomy (NCBI): domain Eukaryota; kingdom Metazoa; phylum Mollusca; class Cephalopoda; order Sepiida; family Sepiolidae; genus Sepiola; species Sepiola atlantica. The sequence goes on along the minus strand of OY744541.1, from coordinate 15,723,971 downwards.
ATTTAAAGACAAAACAAATAAATAAAATATTTAAAAAAAAATGTTTGTTTTTCAAAAAACAATTTAAAAAAAAGAAATTTTGTTTTGAAGCCGAAAAATATTTATTTAAAGAAAAATATATGCGTTGTTTTGGACTCAAAACAACCTCCTTTTTGGATAATATGAATAAGAAATCTTGTTTTGAAGCCCAAACAACGCATATATTTTTCTTTAAATGAATAGTTTTCTTCAAATAAATATTTATTTTAAATAAATATTAATTTAAAATAAATATTTATTTAAAATAAATATTTATTTATAGAAAAATATATGCGTTGTTTGGGCTTTAAAACAACCTCTTTTTTTAAAGCGTTGGGTAATATGAATAACGGAATGTTTTGAAGCCCAAAGAACGCATATATCTTTCTTTAAATAAATATTTTAAAAAATAATTTTCTGTAAATAAATATTTATTTTTAATTATTTTAAATAAATATTTATTTACAGAAAACTATATGCGTTATTTCGGCTTCAAAACAAAATTATTTCTTTATTTCGGCTTCAAAACAAAATGATTTCATTATTTCGGCTTCAAAACAAAATTTCTTATTCATATTAATCAATGCTTTCAAAAAGGAGGACGAACTTCTAATGAATTTAAAAATATATTTACTTAAATATAATTTTACTTAATTCTTTTTTGTAGAATTGCGTAATGTGTGATAACATATTATCAAATGCATCGAATCCATCCAAATGGGATGAGGGACCAACAATGTAGTTTACGGACTGTGATATTTTTTTAGATAGAATATTCAAGTTAAATTCAATTTTACGATATCTGTCGTTTATTTAATTGCTAGGTGAAAGTACAGAATAGTTAACAAACCCCTTCTCCCCATGTTAAGAATGGCTTTCTAAATAATAACATTATTATTTTACCACGGTCAGTAAACTGCAGAAGTACCCAAATAACATTAGATATATTTTTTGTTTGTTTTAAATCTAAAAATCTGATCTGCGTGTGGAATGGGTTTTCTTCAACTGAATTTGTTTAACTTCCTTATTATCTTAAAATAACGCACGGTGTGAATCTTATTTAATTGGATTTTTCAGATCAATAAAATCTAAAATTAAAAAAATATTAAAAAAACCCAATTTACAAAAAAAAAAAAAAAAATATTGTTTTTTTTTGTACTCTTAGAGGGAACGCACGATGTTTCCGTGACTTCGCGTCGTCAACGTTCGGACAGGTCACGGAAGTACTCGAAAGTTAACGAAACTTTTAACCAATCAGGTTGCAGCAAATATTAGCCATTGAAGCTACAGCAAGCAGTCGAGAACTTTTGAAAGAAATTAATCGCGTTCAGTAACAAAAATGAATTTCATAGCAAAAAACTACCCGTCGACCATCTTCCTTCCACTTTTTCGACAATGCTCTCCTCTTCTGCTTGTCTTTCGTCGATATTGTTGTCTGCGTCCAGCGCGACAGATCCATTGTTTATTTAGATATGCTCTGGTTTTAAATGTTACCATTCATCGAAATATATTATGGAACACGGTAACACACATTACATCACAGTGTTGAAGTATTGCCTAATCAAGTAAGATTTGCTATATAGGAAAAAAAATATTAAGAAAAGTTTTGAAAATATATATAAATTAAAATCACTTGTTTTTGTCTTACTTCTCAACACCGACATATTTCCATTTCTTGCATTGTGATAGCCTTCTAATGCTCTCTCTCTCTCTCTCTCTCTCTCTCTCTCTCTCTCTCTCTCTCTCTCTATATATATATATATATATATATATATATATTAAAATAAACATAGTTTGAGTATCCGACAATTGTTTCAGAACCTCTTCGGCTCCTCCTCAGGGATATACAGTATATCCCCGAGGAGGAGCCAAAGAGGTTCTGAAACAATTGTCGGATACTCAAACTATGTTTATTTAAATATAAAAAGCTCTAATATATATTGAGCACTTTTGAAAAGTATTGGTTTTGTTCATTTTGTTAATATTTGAACTTAATTAATTAATTATATATATATATATATATATATATATATATATATATTAATTATATATATCATCTCACATTCAAGAAATCTAATATATATATATATATATATATATATATATATATATATATATATATATATATATATATATATATATATATATATATATATATAAAAATGTAAGTTTGTAATCCGAGGCAGGAGCAATGCGATATAGGTACCGGAAGGTGGAACAGATGAACACAAATAAATGAGAAGAGAAAATAAGAATGGAATCTCAAATCAATTTATTAATATTTCACGTAAAACAGATTAATACCAGAACAGTTTGTAGCAAACTTTGTTAAAAGTAACAGTATTCGCCTGCTTAATTATACCATTTATATTTTTCAATTTTTCTAATGACACTTTTTGTGTTAAGATAATTAAAAATAAGTAATGTATGTTCCATAGGTTTACCGAACGTTTTCGATTCTCCGTCGAATCATCTTCAGGTGACAAAAGAGAACGTACAAAAAAGCTGGAGAAAAGAAGAGAATTAAAAAGAGATAGCAAGAAACGGGTACGTGAAATCAGTTAGGTCCTAAAAGAACGGTCTCGCATTGTTCCAGGAAAGACGTTAACAATTCAAATTCCGCGACGCCATAAAAAGCGTCACAGGATAAAATAGTATTTCGTTAAGCATTTTAAAATATTGTTACTGATTTCATAAGTAGTGTTATTATTGTTGTGGACATGGGTAAGGCCGAATGAATGACACAGGAACACATGGTTTAAATGAACAAAGGTATATATTATATAATAGAAAGAAAGAGATACAAGGAGATGTGCTCTCAACCGCCATTGCCGGTTTGCCTGGGAAGAAGAGAACAAGTGTCACGTGCTTCCCGTATTTATAAGGTGGACGAGTCCATTAGTTCTCCGTAGGTAGGTACGGCACCATAACAATTATAGGTTGCTAGGTTTTAATAAAGATATGTTCGAGTATTTTTAATGTTTTTAAATTGGTTTCGGAATATATTATATTCGTGTTTTTAACTTTATTATGTTAACGAAAATTTGTCTTAAATCAGAGGGGGGGGGCAGTTATAGCTTTGTAGACGTTAGTAAATTGAGCTAGAGTTTAAGAGATGCATGGCGAATGCTTAATTATATATATATATATATATATATATATATATATATGGATATATATATATTTATATATATATATATATATATATATATATATATATATATATATATATACAATTATTCATTTAAAAACTATACATTAAATATTCCATATATGTACCATGGTTTCATTGACACGGATAGGCCTTTAATGTTTAGAAAAATCCCTTACACACCATTTCAAATCATCAACGTCTCAGTGAAAGAAGATAGTTCGTAAAATAAGTCAGGCGGCGGATACACACACCCACACACACACACACACACACACACACATATATATATATATGTATATAGTAAGCTATGAATATATATTTATGGCAATTAAGCTACACAAATGCTCCCGTGTTTCATTCCCGGGGGTAATCTTCAGGCTAAAATGGATGGAGTTATTTTTCCGGGTGTTTTTATATACACGGCTAGCTAGTTAACCAATCAGATTCTTTGTTGTTCTCTCAGCCAATCGTTGGGTTTCCCACGAACAAAGGTCTGGTTAGTGTTACTTCCTATAGCCTGTTCTATTGTTCTGTTTTCTATAGATTGGCCTATATCCTGTTTCTTTGTTGTGTCGATATAATGGGTGAATTTATTTTAACACGTGGTTCCTTGTATTTCTATCTTAGGTTTTAATTTTGAACTTGTTAGGTTTTTGTTTAGTTTATCTTTTTTTACTCATTTGTTTATTTATTTATTTATGTATCGTTAGCCTAAGTTAAATTTATTTCTGCGTAGGCAGCTGTTTGCTATCTCACTTCTACAGTTTAATAGATTTCGAGGGTCTTTAAAGTTTAGGATTTCAAATTTTTCATTCAGACATAATCTACACGAGTCGTCTAAATTTCTACATGTACTGGCATGTATTATTTGCCATTCAGTTATTGGTGAGCGTCCATTTTCTTTTGAGCTCCTAATAGTGGTTTGCTATTTTAATTCGACGTTCTCTAATTTTAAATGTGCATATAAAAACACCCGGCAAAAATAACTCCATGCATTTTAGCCTGAAGATCCCCCCCCCCCGGGGGATGGAACGCGGGAGCCTCTGTGTAGCTCTACTTACGTATCGAGCACTGTTGAAGTAAATACTGAAAATTGATACATAAAAAATGATATCTCCTTATAAAATTTTATGTGGATACATGAAATAGTAATAATTATATATATATATATATATATATATATATATATATATATATATATATATATATATATATATATATATATACATATATATATATACATATATATACATATATATATATAAATATATATATATATAAATATATAAATATATATATATATAAATATATATATATATATATATATATATATATATATATATATATATATATATATATATATATATATATATATATATAATATATATATATAAGAAATTATTCGAGTTAATAAATTAATTAATATTTATTTGCAAAATAATCCGCCAATATCAGAAAACAAATTAATATTTGAAAAATAAAAATAAGAAAAATAAAATCCGCAAAAATCAGACAAATTTATATTTTCAAAATAAAAATAAATTAAAGAATAAAAAAACCCGAAAAATTGAGATAAATTAATATTTGCACAAATTAGCCCAATGGTTAATTTTGCCCCTGCTTCCGCTAGGCGATGAAATTTAACAGCCATTTTGAGAGCTAACCGCTTCAATATACCGAGTAAAATTCAAATTTTCAATTGTTTTATCTAAATAATAATTACACCATAACTTTGCTACGTTTAATAGGTGCATTTCATATTAATAAAAAAAAAGTTTTCCGATTATCTAAACTAGCGTTTCTCAACTTTTTTGTACGTTCGCCATAACTACGAGCACATGAAACTGTCGCGACACTAATGATTTTTAACATTGTATAATGAAATAATAAAATAAATTTAAAATACATACATAGACTTGTCTGATACAGTTTATTATGTTGGTATCCTAGAAGTGCCAGTTAGTTAGTGTGAAACCTGTGCCTGGTGTTTTCTTATGCCTTCTTGAATATTTGGTCGTATGTGAGATAAACAAACTCTCATTTCTTCTTCAGTGGAACGTAGTCTTTCTCCCTGATTTTCTAAATCAAGGGAGGCGCGAGAGCGCTCTATCCCCTAATAGACTTCAAAAACGGCCTATGCTAGAAATCTCATTTCTTTGATCAATCATAACTCAAAAACCAATAAACCAAATTAGTTAAAACTTTGCACAAAATTTGTTTTTGATAGGTTCTATAAGTGTGTAGAATTCTAGCATCATTAGTCAAGGCAACCCAGAGATCCAGAAAGGTCAGGCATGATTTTGTGTTATCCGTGTGTACGTACGTATGTGCCACCCTGTATCTCATCAACTATTTGATGGATTCAGATGATTTTTGGCAGAGATAGAGGTTCTAGGATCTAGTTGATGGCATTTTAATTTCAGTTTACCATATACCTTAGTTTTCCAGAAAATTAAAAAAAAACCCTTAAAAATGACCATTGTAGTGAGGCATAGCCTTTACAAAAGTAATGACATTCCATGATAAATGCCAGTATGCGAACACAACAGGGCTATATATTTTACTGGTAGGAATTGTTCTGCAACGCACCTCACACACTTCATCCACTCATGCATAGAGATTTATACTGTAGTGATGTGATAATGAAATGGTTTGGTTGATATGTAGTCATACCCTTAATTAATGACAATAAAAGTGTAAACATTTGGGAATTTCCTTGCTTTTGTACATTTAGTGCATATTAATTTTCATTTTAACCCTATTAAGGGAATGTGATTTCAGTATACTAGCATTTATCATGGAATATTATTTAAGGTTGAAAAGCCCGATTTACGCAAATAATCAGTAGAGAATTGTAAAAGAACTAATAAGGTCTTTTCAGTTAATGCGGGGAATCTATTTTTGTATTGAAATCCAAAATGTGTTGATATCTATCTCAGAATGCTTTCGCAAAAGTTAAACCCAATATTAGAAGGAACATCTACAAAAGGATTACGTAGCCAGTCATACTTTTCTGTGTTCAGCGACAGAAAGTAGTGATCGATGTTTTCTTCAAGCGCCGCCAGATGCTCAACCACGATCGGGATCATTTCCTTAGTACAGTTAGTGCGCATTGTAGGAAACATACCAAACTAACACAACTTTGCTCTGTTATTCTCAATAACAATTTTCGTCCCTGTGGCTCCCTGAGACGAAATTCACCTACATTGACGTTTTTTGTTTTTTTGTTTGTAAAACTTAATTATGTTCTACAAAACCAAAAACAAAAACAACAGCCCCTCTCCCTTTCTCCCTCCCCTTTTTTATTTTTATTTTTCCTACCCTACTCCCGGTCCTGGATATGACCTTAAACTACACCCGATGGTGAGATCCGGCTTACGGACTTTGGGAAATGTGGAGCCTCCTCTTAATTACCATTGCTCCCAGGTCCACCCTGACCCGGAGTGGTAGTACCTGTTAGGGTCCCAACTATGGGTTAAATAGAAACAGATATTAAAAGGGGAAAGAAACAAAAAAGAGAAGAAAACAAGACCAGATTCGGCATTAAATAACCCAAAAAGGGTTGATATGCCGTAAAACAAAACTACCAAACCAAAAACCCTGATTAAACATTTGAAGATATAAAGAACTTGAAGCATAAAAACTTTCACTATAATGACCAGATTCGGCATTAAATAACCCAAAAAGGGTTGATATGCCGTAAAACAAAACTACCAATTTTCGTTTTGAAAGCAACCGACTTATCTGTCGAAGTTAGAATCTTTTCGTTTCGACCTTGCATACCACTGTTCACAATATTAAGTTGACTAAATATTTTCGTCAAATATTCCATTTCGGCCATCCAAAATTCACATCGAAGATATTCACAGAATGTTTCGTGCTCACCTTTATTAAAAAATATTATTAATTCCTTCTGTAATTCATGAATGCGAGTTAACACTTTACCCTTTGACAGCCATCGAACGTCAAAATACATGAGTAGGCGAACATGTTGAGAAGCCATTGATTTGCATAATTCTTCCAATACTCTCGACTTTCTTGGCCTGTTTTTAATTTAATTGACAATTTCAACTTCTTGATTTAACACTTGCTTCAAATCTTCTTGTGATACTTTTGAACTAAAACTTCTCTATGTAAAATGCAATGAGTACGAACAAGGTTTGGATTTTCTTTCTGTGCTAGTGATGCAAAACCTTTAATGCAGCCAACCATACATGGTGCACCATCAGTACAAATGCCAACACAAAACTTCCACGTCAAATTCATTTCTTTAAGATAGCCTGTTATCATATCAAAAATATTTTGACCTCTAGTAGTTGTTGGCATTTCTTTACAATACAAAACCGATTGATTATTTCTATCATCAATGAACCGAACAAATACAATCAAGTGAGCACTGTTATCGATATCGGTCGATTTATCGACTATTAAAGCAAATTTAGATCCTTCAAGTTTTTCTGAACATTTGTTTCCATGTTTTCAGATAAATCTACAATTCTCCTGTGTATGTTATCATTTGAAAGCGGAATTTTACTCATTTCTTTTTCAGATGTCTCACCTAGCATGGATTTCACCATCTTTTTGCAAGCGGAAAAGATAACTGACTCAGCAATAGTGTGGGATTTGGATTTCATTTCTATTATTTCAGCTACCTCAGAAGCGAGTTGAGCTCGCTCAGACACGGTCATTGTTTTCTGAAAGATATTGCGTTGCTTTTATTGTTGTTGTAGCAGTCTTTGAAAATAATTAAGATGTTTATCTTGTAGGTAAGAATGTTTAGTCGTGAAATGTATTTGTAATTTATTTGGTACGATGGATTCATCAGCCATTTTGTTCGCCACAAACTATACATAATGGACATGGTTGAGCAACATCTTCTTTCCAAGGAAATCCAAACTTCAAATAATCATCAAAATACTGTCTATTATGGCGAACTTTTGTCTTTTTTGTGCTGTATTTTGTATGCTTCATCGTATGTTCCGTTTCAACTTCACACTCGTCATTGACATCCTTTCTTTTAACAAATTTATCCATTGTAAAGAGGTATTTATAACCAATTCACACGCGCGTACTCTAACCAACAACGGTTATCAACAGGCAGTGTTAAACTGATTCGTGAGTCAACGATCATGCTCCTGTGTCAAACTGGAACATTAAGTAGCGTTCAAATATTTCTTGACTTAATAACCTTTTGAAAAAAATAATCTTTATTCTACCAATACAATAACAAAAACTGAATAAACTTATTTAATTAATTCACTATATAATTTAACTAGAGTATTGTGAGCTAAAAAAATAGTTTGAAAGTACGTAAACAAAACTGAAATTGAAAAATATGAAAACACAGAAAACAGCGTTCAACTCTAGTTATGATTAGTCATAAGTTAATTTAGTTTTAAATAATCTGTAATTTAGAGGTTAAAATTGAGTGTGTTGTACGATTGAATTCGACGTAAGCAACTTGTAAACACTTTTGAGCACTTCTTTAGTTGAGTTGTGAAGCAGAATTTATTTGTTTTCAATTTTGAAGAGTTACATTCAAGACAGCAGCAGACAATCCAAAAATTAACATATTTTAATAAAATATATTTTCTGAAAGAAAAGTATTGTTGTGTGAAATGTTGTAATTAAATATATTTTCTGAAAGAGAAACATTGTAAGAAATTAATGTTTATTTTCAATAATGCGAACAATAATAACAGCGAACAGTATTTTTTATTTAATAATGTAAAATGTTATAAAACGAATAGTCACCAGTGATTTTTTTGTGTATAATTTAAAACTTTATAAAACGAAAAGTTATCATTTAAAAATAATTTAAAAAATAATTTATCTTTCCAAGAAAGTCACTTTTTGGATGCTTGATTTTTTTATCAAACGAATAGTCAACAGTGATTTTTTTGTGTATAATTTAAAACTTTATAAAACGAAAAGTTATCATTTAAAAATAATTTTTTAAATAATTTATCTTTCCAAGAAAGTCATTTTTCGGATGTTTGATTTTTTTTTCAAACGAATAGTCAACAGTGATTTTTTTTGTGTATAATTTAAAACTTTATAAAACGAAAAGTTATCATTTAAAAATAATTTTTAAAATAATTTATCTTTCCAAGAAAGTCATTTTTCGGATGTTTGATTTTTTTTTCAAACGAATAGTCAACAGTGATTTTTTTTGTGTATAATTTAAAACTTTATAAAACGAAAAGTTATCATTTAAAAATAATTTTTTAAATAATTTATCTTTCCAAGAAAGTCATTTTTCGGATGTTTGATTTTTTTTTCAAACGAATAGTCAACAGTGATTTTTTTTGTGTATAATTTAAAACTTTATAAAACGAAAAGTTATCATTTAAAAATAATTTTTTAAATAATTTATCTTTCCAGGAAAGTCATTTTTCGGATGTTTGATTTTTTTTTCAAACGAATAGTCAACAGTGATTTTTTTTGTGTATAATTTAAAACTTTATAAAACGAAAAGTTATCATTTAAAAATAATTGAAAAAATAATTTATCTTTCCAAGAAAGTCACTTGTTGGATGTTTGATTTTTTTATCAAACGAATAGTCAACAGTGATTTTTTTTGTGTATAATTTAAAACTTTATAAAACGAAAAGTTATCATTTAAAAATAATTTTTTAAATAATTTATCTTTCCAAGAAAGTCACTTTTTGTGATGTTTGATTTTTTTATCAAACGAATGGTCAACATTGATTTTTTTTTGTGTATAATTTAAAACTTTATAAAACGAAAAGTTATCATTTAAAAATAATTTTTAAAATAATTTATCTTTCCAAGAAAGTCACTTTTTAGATGTTTGATTTTCTTATACAAACGAACAGTCAACATTGATTTTTTTGTGTATAATTTAAAACTTTATAAAACGAAAAGTTATCATTTAAAAATAATTTTTTAAATAATTTATCTTTCCAAGAAAGTCACTTTTTAGATGTTTGATTTTCTTATACAAACGAACAGTCAACATTGTTTTTTTTGTGTATAATTTAAAACTTTATAAAACGAAAAGTTATCATTTAAAAATAATTTTTTAAATAATTTATCTTTCCAAGAAAGTCACTTTTTGGATGTTTGATTTTTTAATCAAACGAATAGTCAACAGTGATTTTTTTGTGTATAATTTAAAACTTTATAAAACGAAAAGTTATCATTTAAAAATAATTTTTAAAATAATTTATCTTTCCAAGAAAGTCACTTTTTCGATGTTTGATTTTTTTATCAAACGAATGGTCAACAGTGATTTTTTTGTGTATAATTTAAAACTTTATAAAACGAAAAGTTATCATTTAAAAATAATTTTTTAAATTATTTATCTTTCCAAGAAAGTCACTTTTTGTGATGTTTGATTTTTTTTATCAAACGAATAGTCAACATTGATTTTTTTTGTATATAATTTAAAACTTTATAAAACGAAAAGTTATCATTTAAAAATAATTTTAAAAATAATTTATCTTTCCAATAAAGTCACTTTTTGGATGTTTGATTTTTTTATCAAACGAAAAGTCAACATTGATTTTTATTGTTTAAATTCCTTCCAGTTGATTGTCTGGCGCTGTATTGAATGTAACTCTTTAAAATTGAAAACAAATACATTCTGCTTCACAACTAAACTAAAGAAGTGCCACACTTTTAACTGAATAGATTTGCCATGACGACAGATTCGCAAAGTCTTTTCTAACTTGCATAATTTCTGAATTAAATACACCTAATTGGCTACATCCTTTTACTAATAAACGAAAATATTTGCCGTAACGACAGATTTGTAAAGTCCGTTATAACTGGCATAATTTCTTAACTAAATACACATCATTACCTCCATGTTTTTACAAATAATTGTTTAAGAATGACAGTATTCTAAAACACAGCGAAGTTAATTCGGAAACTGAGACTAGGTGCGTGCAAACACGACCAAGGCGAAACAACACCACGCACACAACACATCACAACACATCACAACACATCACAACACATCACAACACATCACACTGACGCCTCACGAACAACTAATCGACCTTGATCAAAAGGTGCAAAGGTTGGTGACCGCCACTGATCGGTGGACTTTGGATGTGTGCATATTCATTGGGGAAAGGAAGGTTCTTTCTTTCCTGGCATATTAGTAGAACATCAAAACCGAGGTTTATGCACATTGTCTGTGTTTTCAGGTGTTCGTCACCAAGTTTCGCGACACACTTGAGGTAGCCTCGTGACACACTTGTGTATCGCGACACGGCGGTTGAGAATCACTGATCTAAACGAATAAATGCGAAAGTTGGGTCCATTTCTTGCACTAACGATAAAGTCAAAACTTCCTAATTAAAGTTTATTTAATTTTACACAATATAAACACGTTTTTTATACACTGATTATTTATATGCAATATCAGTTGTCATATTGGTTTTGAAAAAGGGCATTTTATTAGCTAACTATTATTTGTTATTTTTTAAATTCAGGTATTGTTTAATTATTTAATGTTAGTAAAAATTATTATAACGCAGTAGTTTTTTATGTGCACTGTGATTGGATAGAAAACCAACCAATCACAGGCCACCTTTCCCCACCACTTCCGAACTGACGTTAGTGTTTTTTATTAAAGTAACGTCCTCTTTCCCAGCATCAGCCGACTGAAGCAATTCGTTTCTCCCTTTCTGTGACGTTCATGTCGATGACACACACCTCTGTGTCTATACATACCATGCTTGATCAAACACACATGTATGTATATTGCGTATATTTTGCGCACTTGAGCAAAGAACAGCTCTCTTATTCAAAGGTATAATTATGCCTTTTCATCAAAAGACCACACTAAACGAGGAGACCCTGTTAAGAAGATGAGACGACAAATTTATGTCCGCAAATACTACCTTATTTTGCAACCAACATTCTTCTTCATTTCTTTCTCTTTCTTCTTTTTTCTTTGGTTATATAAAATCTCTTTATTAACTAAACCGTTGTTTTTTTTCTTTTGTTGTCTTGTCACGTTTTAAGCCTTGTCTTTCCTACACTGCGGACCAGAGGTTTCATCCCTCGTTTGAACGGGAAAAATCTCAACGATGTTTCGCTATATTGTTTTATTTCCGTTCATTATTTAGCATTTGTGTTCAATGGTTCTTTTCTTTTGGGGGGGGGGACTGATTTTATTTTCAACAAGTTGCCATCTTCTGCAAGTGAAAAGTAAAAATGATTTTTTTTTTCTTTTCCTTTCTTTACGGTGACATTTAAACGATAAATGAATTCGTATCAAAATTATCAAAATGTAAATATCTATCTATATGAATAAATGAGAAAGATTTTGTTTTGTGTTTACAACAAAGTTATCAATGAAATGTTTATTATTTTTAATGAATGCTTCAAGTATTTCAAGTAGCGAGATTGTGATTTGTGTTTACAATAAAGTTATGAATGAAATGTTTATTATTTTTAATGAATGCTTCAAGTATTTCAAGTAGCGAGATTTTGATTTGTGTTTACGATAAAGTTATGAATGAAATGTTCATTATTTTTAATGAATGCTTCAAGTATTTCAAGTAGCGAGATTTTGATTTGTGTTTACAATAAAGTTATGAATGAAATGTTTATTATTTTTGATGAATTCTTCAAGTATTTCAAGTAGCGAGATTTTGATTTGTGTTTACAATAAAGTTATGAATGAAATGTTTATTATTTTTAATGAATGCTTCAAGTATTTCAAGTAGCGAGATTTTGATTTGTGTTTACGATAAAGTTATGAATGAAATGTTTATTATTTTTAATGAATGCTTCAAGTATTTCAAGTAGCGAGATTTTGATTTGTGTTTACAATAAAGTTATGAATGAAATGTTTATTATTTTTAATGGATGCTTCAAGTATTTCAAGTAGCGAGATTTTTATTTGTGTTTACGATAAAGATATGAATGAAATGTTTATTATTTTTAATGAATGCTTCTAGTATTTCAAGTAGCGAGATTTTGATTTGTGTTTACAACAAAGTTATGAATGAAATGTTTATTATTTTTAATGAATGCTTCAAGTATTTCAAGTAGCGAGATTTTGATTTGTGTTTACAATAAAGTTATGAATGAAATGTTTATTATTTTTAATGGATGCTTCAAGTATTTCAAGTAGCGAGATTTTGATTTGTGTTTACAATAAAGTTATGAATGAAATGTTTATTATTTTTAATGAATGCTTCAAGTATTTCAAGTAGCGAGATTTTGATTTGTGTTTACAATAAAGTTATGAATGAAATGTTTATTATTTTTAATGAATGCTTCAAGTATTTCAAGTAGCGAGATTTTGATTTGTGTTTACAACAAAGTTATGAATGAAATGTTTATTATTTTTAATGAATGCTTCAAGTATTTCAAGTAGCGAGATTTTGATTTGTGTTTACAATAAAGTTATGAATGAAATGTTTATTATTTTTAATGAATGCTTCAAGTATTTCAAGTAGCGAGATTTTGATTTGTGTTTACAATAAAGTTATGAATGAAATGTTTATTATTTTTAATGGATGCTTCAAGTATTTCAAGTAGCGAGATTTTGATTTGTGTTTACAATAAAGTTATGAATGAAATGTTTATTATTTTTAATGGATGCTTCAAGTATTTCAAGTAGCGAGATTTTTATTTGTGTTTACGATAAAGATATGAATGAAATGTTTATTATTTTTAATGAATGCTTCAAGTATTTCAAGTAGCGAGATTTTGATTTGTGTTTACAATAAAGTTATGAATGAAATGTTTATTATTTTTAATGGATGCTTCAAGTATTTTCAAGTAGCGAGATTTTTATTTGTGTTTACAACAAAGTTATGAATGAAATGTTTATTATTTTTAATGAATGCTTCAAGTATTTCAAGTAGCGAGATTTTTATTTGTGTTTACGATAAAGATATGAATGAAATGTTTATTATTTTTAATGAATGCTTCAAGTATTTCAAGTAGCGAGATTTTTATTTGTGTTTACGATAAAGATATGAATGAAATGTTTATTATTTTTAATGAATGCTTCAAGTATTTCAAGTAGCGAGATTTTGATTTGTGTTTACAATAAAGTTATGAATGAAATGTTTATTATTTTTAATGGATGCTTCAAGTATTTCAAGTAGCGAGATTTTGATTTGTGTTTACAACAAAGTTATGAATGAAATGTTTATTATTTTTAATGAATGCTTCAAGTATTTCAAGTAGCGAGATTTTGATTTGTGTTTACGATAAAGTTATGAATGAAATGTTTATTATTTTTAATGAATGCTTCAAGTATTTCAAGTAGCGAGATTTTGATTTGTGTTTACGATAAAGTTATGAATGAAATGTTTATTATTTTTAATGAATGCTTCAAGTATTTCAAGTAGCGAGATTTTGATTTGTGTTTACAATAAAGTTATGAATGAAATGTTTATTATTTTTAATGAATGCTTCAAGTATTTCAAGTAGCGAGATTTTGATTTGTGTTTACGATAAAGTTATGAATGAAATGTTTATTATTTTTAATGAATGCTTCAAGTATTTCAAGTAGCGAGATTTTGATTTGTGTTTACAATAAAGTTATGAATGAAATGTTTATTATTTTTAATGGATGCTTCAAGTATTTCAAGTAGCGAGATTTTGATTTGTGTTTACAATAAAGTTATGAATGAAATGTTTATTATTTTTAATGGATGCTTCAAGTATTTCAAGTAGCGAGATTTTTATTTGTGTTTACAATAAAGTTATGAATGAAATGTTTATTATTTTTAATGGATGCTTCAAGTATTTCAAGTAGCGAGATTTTGATTTGTGTTTACAATAAAGTTATGAATGAAATGTTTATTATTTTTAATGGATGCTTCAAGTATTTCAAGTAGCGAGATTTTGATTTGTGTTTACAATAAAGTTATGAATGAAATGTTTATTATTTTTAATGGATGCTTCAAGTATTTCAAGTAGCGAGATTTTGATTTGTGTTTACAATAAAGTTATGAATGAAATGTTTATTATTTTTAATGGATGCTTCAAGTATTTCAAGTAGCGAGATTTTGATTTGTGTTTACAATAAAGTTATGAATGAAATGTTTATTATTTTTAATGGATGCTTCAAGTATTTCAAGTAGCGAGATTTTGATTTGTGTTTACAATAAAGTTATGAATGAAATGTTTATTATTTTTAATGGATGCTTCAAGTATTTCAAGTAGCGAGATTTTGATTTGTGTTTACAATAAAGTTATGAATGAAATGTTTATTATTTTTAATGGATGCTTCAAGTATTTCAAGTAGCGAGATTTTGATTTGTGTTTACAATAAAGTTATGAATGAAATGTTTATTATTTTTAATGAATGCTTCAAGTATTTCAAGTAGCGAGATTTTGATTTGTGTTTACAATAAAGTTATGAATGAAATGTTTATTATTTTTAATGGATGCTTCAAGTATTTCAAGTAGCGAGATTTTGATTTGTGTTTACAATAAAGTTATGAATGAAATGTTTATTATTTTTAATGAATGCTTCAAGTATTTCAAGTAGCGAGATTTTGATTTGTGTTTACAATAAAGTTATGAATGAAATGTTTATTATTTTTAATGGATGCTTCAAGTATTTCAAGTAGCGAGATTTTGATTTGTGTTTACAATAAAGTTATGAATGAAATGTTTATTATTTTTAATGGATGCTTCAAGTATTTCAAGTAGCGAGATTTTGATTTGTGTTTACAATAAAGTTATGAATGAAATGTTTATTATTTTTAATGGATGCTTCAAGTATTTCAAGTAGCGAGATTTTTATTTGTGTTTACGATAAAGATATGAATGAAATGTTTATTATTTTTAATGAATGCTTCAAGTATTTCAAGTAGCGAGATTTTGATTTGTGTTTACAATAAAGTTATGAATGAAATGTTTATTATTTTTAATGGATGCTTCAAGTATTTCAAGTAGCGAGATTTTTATTTGTGTTTACAACAAAGTTATGAATGAAATGTTTATTATTTTTAATGAATGCTTCAAGTATTTCAAGTAGCGAGATTTTTATTTGTGTTTACGATAAAGATATGAATGAAATGTTTATTATTTTTAATGAATGCTTCAAGTATTTCAAGTAGCGAGATTTTGATTTGTGTTTACAATAAAGTTATGAATGAAATGTTTATTATTTTTAATGGATGCTTCAAGTATTTCAAGTAGCGAGATTTTGATTTGTGTTTACAACAAAGTTATGAATGAAATGTTTATTATTTTTAATGAATGCTTCAAGTATTTCAAGTAGCGAGATTTTGATTTGTGTTTACGATAAAGTTATGAATGAAATGTTTATTATTTTTAATGAATGCTTCAAGTATTTCAAGTAGCGAGATTTTGATTTGTGTTTACGATAAAGTTATGAATGAAATGTTTATTATTTTTAATGAATGCTTCAAGTATTTCAAGTAGCGAGATTTTGATTTGTGTTTACAATAAAGTTATGAATGAAATGTTTATTATTTTTAATGAATGCTTCAAGTATTTCAAGTAGCGAGATTTTGATTTGTGTTTACGATAAAGTTATGAATGAAATGTTTATTATTTTTAATGAATGCTTCAAGTATTTCAAGTAGCGAGATTTTGATTTGTGTTTACAATAAAGTTATGAATGAAATGTTTATTATTTTTAATGGATGCTTCAAGTATTTCAAGTAGCGAGATTTTGATTTGTGTTTACAATAAAGTTATGAATGAAATGTTTATTATTTTTAATGGATGCTTCAAGTATTTCAAGTAGCGAGATTTTGATTTGTGTTTACGATAAAGTTATGAATGAAATGTTTATTATTTTTAATGAATGCTTCAAGTATTTCAAGTAGCGAGATTTTGATTTGTGTTTACGATAAAGTTATGAATGAAATGTTTATTATTTTTAATGAATTCTTCAAGTATTTCAAGTAGCGAGATTTTGATTTGTGTTTACAATAAAGTTATGAATGAAATGTTTATTATTTTTAATGGATGCTTCAAGTATTTCAAGTAGCGAGATTTTTATTTGTGTTTACGATAAAGATATGAATGAAATGTTTATTATTTTTAATGAATGCTTCTAGTATTTCAAGTAGCGAGATTTTGATTTGTGTTTACAACAAAGTTATGAATGAAATGTTTATTATTTTTAATGAATGCTTCAAGTATTTCAAGTAGCGAGATTTTGATTTGTGTTTACAACAAAGTTATGAATGAAATGTTTATTATTTTTAATAAATGCTTCAAGTATTTCAAGTAGCGAGATTTTGATTTGTGTTTACAACAAAGTTATGAATGAAATGTTTATTATTTTTAATGAATGCTTCAAGTATTTCAAGTAGCGAGATTTTGATTTGTGTTTACAATAAAGTTATGAATGAAATGTTTATTATTTTTAATGAATGCTTCAAGTATTTCAAGTAGCGAGATTTTGATTTCTGTTTGCAATAAAGTTATGAATGAAATGTTTATTATTTTTAATGAATGCTTCAAGTATTTCAAGTAGCGAGATTTTGATTTGTGTTTACAATAAAGTTATGAATGAAATGTTTATTATTTTTAATGAATGCTTCAAGTATTTCAAGTAGCGAGATTTTGATTTGTGTTAACAACAAAGTTATGAATGAAATGTTTATTATTTTTAATGAATGCTTCAAGTATTTCAAGTAGCGAGATTTTGATTTGTGTTTACAATAAAGTTATGAATGAAATGTTTATTATTTTTAATGAATGCTTCAAGTATTTCAAGTAGCGAGATTTTGATTTGTGTTTACGATAAAGTTATGAATGAAATGTTTATTATTTTTAATGAATGCTTCAAGTATTTCAAGTAGCGAAATTTTGATTTGTGTTTACAATAAAGTTATGAATGAAATGTTTATTATTTTTAATGAATGCTTCTAGTATGTCAAGTAGCGAGATTTTGATTTGTGTTTACAACAAAGTTATGAATGAGATGTTTATTATTTTTAATGAATGCTTCAAGTATTTCAAGTAGCGAGATTTTGATTTGTGTTTACAATAAAGTTATGAATGAAATGTTTATTATTTTTAATGAATGCTTCAAGTATTTCAAGTAGCGAAATTTTGATTTGTGTTTACAATAAAGTTATGAATGAAATGTTTATTATTTTTAATGAATGCTTCTAGTATTTCAAGTAGCGAGATTTTGATTTGTGTTTACAACAAAGTTATGAATGAAATGTTTATTATTTTTAATGAATGCTTCAAGTATTTCAAGTAGCGAGATTTTGATTTGTGTTTACAATAAAGTTATGGATGAAATGTTTATTATTTTTAATGAATGCTTCAAGTATTTCAAGTAGCGAGATTTTGATTTGTGTTTACAATAAAGTTATGAATGAAATGTTTATTATTTTTAATGAATGCTTCAAGTATTTCAAGTAGCGAGATTTTGATTTGTGTTTACAATAAAGTTATGAATGAAATGTTTATTATTTTTAATGAATGCTTCAAGTATTTCAAGTGGCGAGATTTTGATTTGTGTTTACAACAAAGTTATGAATGAAATGTTTATTATTTTTAATGAATGCTTCAAGTATTTCAAGTAGCGAGATTTTGATTTGTGTTTACGATAAAGTTATGAATGAAATGTTTATTATTTTTAATGAATGTTTCAAGTATTTCAAGTAGCGAGATTTTAATTTGTGTTTACAATAAAGTTATGAATGAAATGTTTAAGTAGCGAAATTTGCGAAGCGATAGCGAGCCAGCAAAGTCCGCTAGTTATTATATAAATGCCGTTACCTATATTTTTACTTCTAAATTCATATTAGTGGTCGGCCAAATGCAAACTTATTCATTGAGGCGCCCATGAAGTTACAAAAGTCTGACGACCGCTGAATTGTATTCTGCAATTCCTCTTGTTTAAATATATAATTTACGTTTTTTAAGGTAATAATTGAATTTTTCGTGGTGAAATCCCATTAAATATTAATTAGTCTATATAGTCTATTAAAAGCTTAATATACAATTCTTATAATAAAAAATCCCTGTAAAATAAATAAATGAAAGAAAATCTTAAAATACAAGAAAATTGAGAAACGAAAATAGTAAGGTATTTATCTACCTCCCGCAGCAGTAAAATGTGACACAAGGTCGGAAAGTGGGATTTGATAAGCCAGCACCCTAGAGGAAGAGCACCTGTGACCCTCAAAAATGCCTGGGCTGCCAACTTATCTATCTGTGTAATTCCTCTGATGATAAGATTTTAACCTTTGAAAAGCCTTGGCTTAAGGAAAAAAATAAACATGTTTTTTACCGAGTACACTTTGCATTGAACAATCGAAGTTGAAATAGATTTGTCATTCGTACATATTTATCTCTCTTCTTTCATTTATCTTTATATATATATATATATATATATATATATATATATATATGACTAAAAATACAAATGTTATACGTATCTATTTATTTTCTCTAATAAACATATAATTCTACACTCCTTTGACCGGCACCGTCTTGGCCTTCGGGCCTTGATTCCGCCAGTCTTAGGGGTTGTTCTTTGCAGTTCTAGGAGGTCCACCCTCCCAGGCTTTACCTTCTCAACCTTTTGAGCAGGGGTTAGTTTATTGCTAATCGCCTGAGGCGCTCCTATCTGTAGACCAGAGTGCTCATTTTCTAGGGCGCTGGCTTTCAATCTCACTTTCCGACCTTGTGTCACACTTTATCGCTGTGGGAAGAAAGATACCCCCCCCCCAAAAAAAAACAAAAAAACAAATATCAATCTCAAAGGAGGGAGTATATTTGAATCAAAAGCGTACAACAAAAAAAATTTGAGAACGCACCGTGCGTCGGCCTCAGAAAATGATGGCGTGACCCCGTTTCCGGTTGGGGGCTTGAAAATATCTGTCGACACATTCCAACTTACTATATTACACAGACCTCGCATAACTTATACTCGTTAGCTTCCGGTTTCTTCTATCGCCCAAATAAGTTAGCAATATGTGAAAATCTATTTTCCCTGGCGCAATATCGTTGTCACTTCTCACCTACGATAATTCCCCAGTCAGAACGAAACAGGACACCGAGTTTCGAATGGCTCAATTAGTGCAAGGTAGGGGGACCTCTTTTTCTAGGCTCCCTCGCCCCCCCCTCTCATTCCACTCTGAATCCGACTGGGGGTAAAAATCTCAGCTCGAGGGTGCCAATGAGTGAGACCGTTTATTACGATCATAATTAAGTCGTTCTTCATTTCGCCTCACCGTAATGAGATTTATTCCGCGCTAATGCGAAACGGACTCTCTGGCCAATCAGCGACGGCCTCTTATTTATTAGGCCGGCGACGTGGTTGCCTCCTGACACACGCGCTCTTTCACATGCACCGGTCAAACCTATCCATCTTTTAGCTTATTTGAGATCGGGTGGATGACGACAGAGATGAATAGATAGATAGAGAGAGAGAAAGAGGGAGAGGGAGAGAGAGAAAGACAAAGAAAGAAAGAGAGAGAGAGAGGGGAGAGATGGGTTGAAGAGAGAGAGGGAAAAAGAGAGAAAGGGGAGAGAAAGAGAAAGAGAGAGAGGCAGAGGAAGAGAGAGAGAAAGAGAGGGAGAGAGAAAGAGAAAGAGAGGGAGAGAGAAAGAGAGATAAAGAGAGGGAGAGAGAGGGGGAGGAGAGAGAGAGAGGGGGAGGAGAGAGAGGGGGGGAGATAAAGAAACAGAAAGACAAAAGAGAGAGAGATAAAGAGAGAGAGAAAGAGAGAGAGATAAAGAGAGAGAGAGAAAGAGAGAGAGAGAAAGAAAAAGAGAGAGAGGGGAGGAGAGAGAGGGGGATATAAAGAGAGAGAGAGAGGGAGAGAGAGGGGGATAAAGAGAGAAAGAAAGAGAGAGAGAGGGGGAGGGGGAGGGAGATGGGTTGAAGAAAGAACGATCGCGAAATGCGGTTCCTCAAGGGAGCGATTTTCTTCTCAACGAATTTCAATGGACAGATGTCTTCTTCATCCGACCGACTCCGGGTCGGCCCGATAATCTTCGCCCTCGTCCTAACTATTAATTATCCGGATATATTTGTCGGAAGGGAAACTATTTGTTTCTCGTAAAGGGCCATTAAAATCTTATCAGCGCGCTTACGTATTCGGATAGATAAATAAAGAGAGGTTCGAGATCAGCGACGAATGGAAGAAAACCGACCCATCGAAAGGTCTTATGAATGGGCGAGGGTTAATCCGTCTCTAAGCTGACGGGACCGAAAGAAAATCGAGATTTATAGCGAATATTTAACGCTGAGTTCAAACAAACACTATATATATATATATATATATATATATATATATATATATATATATATATATATATATATATATATATGTGTGTGTGTGATTATTTTTATTTACACAGACATGTACAAAATCTGCGACACTGGCATGTCGATATTATCGATCAACAGCTATTATAAACTGAGATCTCACCAGGCAGAGTTAGAATCCGATCTTAACCGTAGATCATATTTGGAAAGAATGAAATGGAGAAAAATAGTAAAGAAATTTAAAATTTAAATTTGGAAAGTCACGTGGTTGGAACCGTTAAGAATCAAAATCAAAAAATACAAAACCAAAAAATAAAAAGTAAAATCAAATATAAAAAAATAAAAATAATAAATGATAAATAAAAATAATAAATGATAAATAATAAATAATAATAATAATAATGTCAAAAAAACAAAATATTAATATAAAATATAAAATAAAATAAAATGATTATAACCCCGGTTGAAATTCTTTGGATTACTAACTGTGGATGTTTTACCTGGGTTATATATATATATATATATATATATATATATATATATATAAATAAAATATGAAATTAAAAGTATACTTTTAGAGGATAGAACCTATAGTAAAATAGTTTACGCTCAATATACGAGATAGAGCAACACGCATACTTTCACCCTCCATTACTTTATAATTTTCAAATTTTGAATTTTAGCTTTTCCACAGTCAACTTATCCGTCTATGATAACTAGATTTTAATCTTTGAAAAGCCTTGGCTTAAGGAAAGAAAAATAAAACATGTTTTTACCGATACACCTTGCATTGAACAATCGAAGTTGAAATAGATTGGTCATTAGTTCATTTATCTGTATATATATATATATATATAAAATTGAAATAAAAGCCAAATCAGCAATACAAGATTAATTTTTTTTTTTTTTTCTTACATTAATCCTATCGATTACGGAATAAAATTCCTTCTTCAGGGGTGACCAGTATTGAGTCATTTTTTTTTTTTTTCATCAAAAAACAAGAATAAAGAAACTTATTTCTTTGTTAATTTGACAAACGTCTTAGATGGTACGACGTAATCGCCTTGATGTTATGAAATGGCGGTAGGATTCAAAACCGGTGACGAACGAGAGATGCGTTGGCACGCTGTCGAGTAATGTGTGTGTTTTTCGTTCAAGTTTTAAGTATTGCATGGAAAGTTTATAAAATTGAAATAAAAGCCAAATCAGCAATACAAGATTAATTTTTTTTTTTTTTCTTACATTAATCCTATCGATTACGGAATAAAATTCCTTCTTCAGGGGTGACCAGTATTGAGTCATTTTTTTTTTTTTCATCAAAAAACAAGAATAAAGAAACTTATTTCTTTGTTAATTTGACAAACGTCTTAGATGGTACGACGTAATCGCCTTGATGTTATGAAATGGCGGTAGGATTCAAAACCGGTGACGAACGAGAGATGCGTTGGCACGCTGTCGAGTAATGTGTGTGTTTTTCGTTCAAGTTTTAAGTATTGCATGGAAAGTTTATAAAATTGAAATAAAAGCCAAATCAGCAATACAAGATTAATTTATTTTTTTTTTCTTACATTAATCCTATCGATTACGGAATAAAATTCCTTCTTCAGGGGTGACCAGTATTGAGTCATTTTTTTTTTTTTCATCAAAAAACAAGAATAAAGAAACTTATTTCTTTGTTAATTTGACAAACGTCTTAGATGGTACGACGTAATCGCCTTGATGTTATGAAATGGCGGTAGGATTCAAAACCGGTGACGAACGAGAGATGCGTTGGCACGCTGTCGAGTAATGTGTGTGTTTTTCGTTCAAGTTTTAAGTATTGCATGGAAAGTTTATAAAATTGAAATAAAAGCCAAATCAGCAATACAAGATTAATTAATTTTTTTTTTTCTTACATTAATCCTATCGATTACGGAATAAAATTCCTTCTTCAGGGGTGACCAGTATTGAGTCATTTTTTTTTTTTTTCATCAAAAAACAAGAATAAAGAAACTTATTTCTTTGTTAATTTGACAAACGTCTTAGATGGTACGACGTAATCGCCTTGATGTTATGAAATGGCGGTAGGATTCAAAACCGGTGACGAACGAGAGATGCGTTGGCACGCTGTCGAGTAATGTGTGTGTTTTTCGTTCAAGTTTTAAGTATTGCATGGAAAGTTTATAAAATTGAAATAAAAGCCAAATCAGCAATACAAGATTAATTTATTTTTTTTTTTCTTACATTAATCCTATCGATTACGGAATAAAATTCCTTCTTCAGGGGTGACCAGTATTGAGTCATTTTTTTTTTTTTCATCAAAAAACAAGAATAAAGAAACTTATTTCTTTGTTAATTTGACAAACGTCTTAGATGGTACGACGTAATCGCCTTGATGTTATGAAATGGCGGTAGGATTCAAAACCGGTGACGAACGAGAGATGCGTTGGCACGCTGTCGAGTAATGTGTGTGTTTTTCGTTCAAGTTTTAAGTATTGCATGGAAAGTTTATAAAATTGAAATAAAAGCCAAATCAGCAATACAAGATTAATTTATTTTTTTTTTCTTACATTAATCCTATCGATTACGGAATAAAATTCCTTCTTCAGGGGTGACCATTATTGAGTCATTTTTTTTTTTTCATCAAAAAACAAGAATAAAGAAACTTATTTCTTAACGAAAAACACACACATTACTCGACAGCGTGCCAACGCATCTCTCGTTCGTCACCGGTTTTGAATCCTACCGCCATTTCATAACATCAAGGCGATTACGTCGTACCATCTAAGACGTTTGTCAAATTAACAAAGAAATAAGTTTCTTTATTCTTGTTTTTTGATGAAAAAAAAAAAAATGACTCAATACTGGTCACCCCTGAAGAAGGAATTTTATTCCGTAATCGATAGGATTAATGTAAGAAAAAAAAAAAAAATTAATCTTGTATTGCTGATTTGGCTTTTATTTCAATTTTATAAACTTTCCATGCAATACTTAAAACTTGAACGAAAAACACACACATTACTCGACAGCGTGCCAACGCATCTCTCGTTCGTCACCGGTTTTGAATCCTACCGCCATTTCATAACATCAAGGCGATTACGTCGTACCATCTAAGACGTTTGTCAAATTAACAAAGAAATAAGTTTCTTTATTCTTGTTTTTTGATGAAAAAAAAAAAAATGACTCAATACTGGTCACCCCTGAAGAAGGAATTTTATTCCGTAATCGATAGGATTAATGTAAGAAAAAAAAAAAAATTAATCTTGTATTGCTGATTTGGCTTTTATTTCAATTTTATAAACTTTCCATGCAATACTTAAAACTTGAACGAAAAACACACACATTATATATATATATATATATGTATATATATATATATATATATATAAAGAGGTTTATGTAGTTCGCTTGAAGCATTGTTTATTAGTTTATAGAACTGTTTTACTTAAAAGGCAATACAATGCAGAGGTGTGACAGATAGACCCAAGTTGGAGCAAATAAGACATATATTGGTGGAACAAATGAAATAGTTTCACCCTTAATACAATGTATACATACACACACACATATATATATTATTTTTTTCCCACAAATACCCATATATCTGTTTATCTACACAATGTTACAATGTTATGTAATACCTGTATCAAGATGGTCTGGTGGAAACTCCGTATAATATAATTTTTTTTTTAATATTTCGGGAACCCTTCCCTTTCTTTAGAACCGTGCTCAACTCAAATTCAAGCGTGCATATGAAGGAAGCCGTAGAATACAGCCTGCTAGCTCTCGCTTAACATTTATTATATAAATATATATAAATTCCCAGAGAAACTAACTCAATCCAAGATATCGCAGACTTAGCATTCGTTGGAAAATTGATAAAAAAGGGGATTCAAGTATCTAACAGTGAAACAAAAACAGAGGCTCTTAACTTAAGCGTGAAATATTAAAACGGGGATCATCAGCTGAAGACTACCGTGTGATATGGTAATTTGCATATCAAATAACATTAATTATAACAACAACATTAATTGTCACAACAACAACAACAACAACAATAATAATAATAATAATAATAATAATAATAATAATATTATCCAAACACTACACCCAAGAACAATTCTGCAATATGTTAGCTAGCAATAAAATTATATAGGAATAAAACTTGCATTAAAAAAGAAGCTTACACACACATATATATATATATATATATATATATATATATATATATATATATATATATATATATATATATATATATATATATATACAGTGGTGGGATTCAGTCGGTTCGCACCGGTTCGCGCGAACCGGTTCCTAGACAGTCACACTGTTTGCGAACCGGTTACTAAAATCTTGGAAAACGTGACACTTTGATAAAAAAAAATTCACAATGCACCCCACACGTGGCATTTTTGTCATACGGCCCGACAAAGTTAGGTCAAGTTCGATAACTCCGTAAGGTTCACATATCCAAAGTACACCGGGAGGTCACGTATTTTTTTTGTTTTGATAAATTATGCACGTGTTAGTTTGTTTTGAAACGTAGGAAACGTGGAAAAAAATTTTATTTGGAAGAAATCTATAAAATATCTATATTTTATTTGGAAGAAATCTCTAAAATTTTATTTGGAAGAAGTCTATAAAATAATAAAACGAGAATTTATTTTATTTGGAAGAAATCATTTTATTTGGAAGAAATCTATAAAATAATTTGGAAGAAATCTATAAAATAATAAAACGAGAAATTATTTTTTTATAATCATTTTATTTGGAAGAATCTATAAAATAATAAAACGAGTTTTTTTACGGAAAATTTTGAACTTACGGAAAAAGATATATTTGACGTAATATGAACCAACTCTGAAAAATAAACAATTTGGTACTTGTGCAGTTTTGATACGCGAGTGTACGAAGTAATAATTATTTAGAAAGCCATTTTTAACATGAGGAGATCAAGCGACAGTCGTGTTAAACTAAAAAAGGCGAGAGAGTACAATGAAAATCAAGTGGCTATTTGGAATTATTTGAAATAAATGAATTCTAAATAAATGAGTTGTAGTTGATTTCATTTTTCATTCATGTACATACATATAGAAAGATGATCATGAGCTTACTAAAATTGCAAGTCCGCGATACGCGGATGCACCGATTTACCCTGGTAGTTCTAATATTTAAGATAGAACCTGTTCCTAGAATATTTGAATCCCACCACTGTATATATATATATATATATATATATATATATATATATATATATATATATATATATACATTATTACTTCCTGTATCCACATAAAATATTATAAGGAGATATAATTTTTTATGTGTCAGTTTTCAGTATTTACTTCAACAGTGCTCGATACGTAAGTAGAGCTAGGTAGTAAGCAATGAAAATATATATGGCAATCAAGCTACACAGAGGCTCCCGTGTTTCATCCATGGGGGGAATCGTCAGACTGACGATTTCCCCCGGGGATGAAACACGGGAGCCTCTGTGTAGCTTGATTGCCATATATATTTTCATTGCTTACTATATATACATTATATATATATACATTATATATATTGTACATATGTACATATATATATATATATATATATATGTAAAAGAGTAAGGCTACCAACATTTGTAAAAAGGTTTTTTCAACATTTATTTATTTTTCTGTTAGTTTATCATTTTATAACGCGTTTCGTGCGTGGTGCACTCTCATCAGATATGTTAATCCATTTGAAGGAATGTCTTTCGATTTGAAAGAGTGTTGTTTCATTTGAATAATAAATAAATCTTAAACTAAACTTTTACAAATGTTAGTAGCCTTACTCCTTTACATATATACTTTTCTCTCCTTGAGCTGCACTGATACTGCACTACCCTCTTTATATATATATATATATATATATATATATATATATATATATATATATATATGTGTGTGTGTGTGTGTGTTATGTGCATCATCCTTATTTAATATGTATTAAATAAAGTATACATTTCATTTAAATATGACTTATTCTAATTTTCGGTGGACCAATGCTTTAAATTTCAGAGTGGTCGGGGTGTGAGCGGCCTATGCTGAAATTTTGGGTATAGACATTAATTTTGGTTTAAATTTAATTTGAATTTAAGGGAAAACACTTTTTAGTGGGGGGATTGTTCTGCTCGGGAACCCCAGCGTTGAAGTGAAATATTTCTTATACAGCCTATGACGTTCACTGATAGGGCAGTAGTCCACATGCCAATTTTCAAGCAATTCTGTCCAGCGGTTTGGGTGAACATAAGACACAAATATCAGGCTGGCACATGCACACACAGAGTTACTATTATATATATATATATATATATATATATATATATATATATATATATATATATATATATATATATATATATATATTTCTCGTTGTGATTTGACCTCATTCAAAACGCTGACGATTCCACTGGGAATAGAATTTAAAAAAAATGTAAAACGTCAGCCCATCTGGATGAAACCGCGGTACGTTTCTGAAATATGGACAATATAGTTTTCAAGTAAATTATATTAGCTCTCACTCCTCTGCGATCGAGCACTTTATGATTTCATTTCACTATAACCTTACACACACACACTATATATATATATATATATATATATATATATATATATATATATATACTATCTGTTCTAGGTAAACACACACGCGTATATATACATACATTATATATATATCTATATCAAGATAACTTGAATGCATATATATATATATACATATATATATACATATATATATACATATATATATACATTATATATACATTATATACATACACACACACACACACACATATATATATATATATATATATATATATATATATATCAAGATAACTTGAATGCAGACTGGAAAGAATTTGAATGCCTACTAGACACTGTCCTCGAGTGTCTAAGGTCTTTCTGTACAGTGGTTTATAAGGACAACCTGACATGGGGATACTTACTCCTACAGTAAACCCTGACTAAATATCCAAAATAACATAGTGCTCGAAGCCCAAATAAGATCCCATCGGTTTGGCTAACGCACATTGGCTTATACGAGAAATGGTTCCCCTTTCTCCAAGTGATGTTGCTTCTAGTAATATCACTAAGCGGGATACTTCACCAGACTAGATGAATTCTTGTCCTGGAATCCGGTAAGACAAAGAGACTTAAAAGAAATATATACTATAACATAGTTAACTGGTCAGTAGGGGAGAGGAAAATTAATATTCTTAACTTCTTTACTAACTCTATATTTGACAGCTAAAGGAGCACTTTAATGGAATATTCGAATATCTATGTACTCTTATAGAGATCAAGTGTTAGCCCAAGGAATTTACACTAAAGTGACCGGAATATATATATATATATATATATATATATATATATATATATATATATATATATATATATATATATATATATGAGAAAGGAAGGATGAGAGTAATCCGACGTAATGGGACTACTTCTTTTATAATCTTACCCCCACCCCGCGCCTATTTTCAAGTTATCTTCATTTCTTCAAATCTTTTTCTAAAACTATGATACCACCTACATACTAAAGGCACAGAGTTCCCCCTTCTCTCTTCTTTTCAGCCCCTCAAAATCCATGCCACACCTCACCAGGACAAAACCTTAGCACCCCATCCCCTCTCTCCCACCCTAAGACAAATTCATTAATACTCTCACCCCTCCCCTTTTTCACTGCTGCCTTAATGGTACCCACTCAAAGCTTTCCATATTCATTTCACTCTTTGCCACTACTAACTTCTCGCAGCCTGGACCCTCGTCCAGCGCTCTTAGTAGCCATGGCTACTACTTTTCCTTATCAACTCATCATGTCAACCCAATATTTCGATGTATTTGCATGACATTTTTCTTAAAATTATCATCCTGAGAAAGTCTTACAGTAGGGATGAAACGTTGATGAATATATAAAAAATATCTCTTGGTTTTTCATTTTTCATTTCCCATATATATATATATATATATATATATATATATATATATATATATATATATATATATATATATATATATCGAAATTGAAAAAGAAAAAAACCCAAAATATTATTTATGTATTCATCAACGTTTTAGAGCGTGAAGTTAAAACAATTGAGAATTAATTTTAGAACCCAACAGAAGTTAAGGATAAAAACGAGGCATTACAAAAGATTTATATTTAAATCATGATGACCGGCAGGGATGGTCTCCTCCCATACTGACGATAGCAGGTTTGATATGAAACACATGTGTATATGGGTCCATTTTGAAAATAGTATTTGTTTAATAATGATTGTTTCTCGCAATATATAGCACTTTAAGTTAAGTTGACAACAAGCTGTCACTCTGCGTAATGCATAACTCTAGGCCCCGCCCATTGAGTTCTCTCGACTGCTTGCTGGATAGCTGCCGTGTTTGCTATTTAGATGTTAATTTATTTCCCATTTCTAGACAATTCGTGGCGAAGCATTGGTACGCGCCCCGGCTACTGAGTTTCGTATCGGGGTTCGAACCGTATGACCGGCAGGGGTTGTCTTCTCTCATACTGACGATTGCAGGTTTGGCATGAAACACATGTGTATATGGGTTTATTTTGAAAATAATATTTGTTTATAAATGATTATATATATACATATATATTTATACTGATCAGATTAGAACAGAATCATGTACATACAAATATATATCTATCTAACTTATATATATATATATATATATATATATATATATATATAATTTGTGTGTGTCTGTGTGTAGGCAAACTTTAAGGGTTAAGCTCAATAGAAACTAATATTTGATTCCAGAGCATGTATAAATAAACAATGGAATTCAGATTCTTCCAGCGACTTTATTAATCAGTAAATAGTCTAGAGATATGGAACTACTATTTTGGCATTTATTTAGTGTTATACTCTTCATTATATGGTATATAATGATGTAATATTTTTTAGTATGGATTTTGTTGTAACTGCAAAAATAACCCTTAATTTTAAAATAATCAGCCATACTTTTTATTTCATCTCAGACTGAAATTTGATAAAAAAACTGTAATTATTGTATTTTCTAGTGTCTAGAGATTATTTGCAAGTGCTAAATGTTAGCTTAAAAGTAAACAGAACGGTCTCACAATCAAACAAGCATCTCGCGTTCAGCGGTTTTTCTACATTCTAAATTAATCAGTGTGTTTATTAAATAATTATCGCAAAATAGAACCATGAAGCTATGAAAAGAAGTAAAAATAAAAAGGAAATCAGTAAAGGAAAATTGTGGCTTCAAATTTTACAGGATCTAAAAAAGAGATAATTGAACGATCAAGAAAGTCTGTGATAATGAAATTCAACCGAAACAGAAGAAGTCTCAAGCTGAATTCAGGACTCTAACAAATAGAAACCATTGGAAATCCGCGTGATCGTAGTCCCGTCATATTTCTGACAGCTTGAGCTCCTATTAAAAGAAACAAGATGTAAAGCATTAAGAAATTTGTTTATGTATAGAATCGAATCGAGAAATAAACTAACAAACATCCACAAAATCGAGTTAAGTGTGTTAAGAAATATATGAAACCGATTCCTGGAAAGTCTTGTTCACAGATGAGTCCAGGTTCAGCTTAGAATGGCTTGATGGATTGGCACGATGATCTGTAAGCAAAGTGATTCAAGAAAATTTATTCAAGGACAACAGTGTTGGGTGGAATTACGATATGAGCTGGTTTTGTTGGTAGTGAGTTGGTGGATCCTTTTCAAGTCTAGAACAGAGAATAATAAACTCTAAAAGTTACTATGATTTAATCGAGAAAAATCTCTTTACGTAGTCGGATAACCAACCTTTCACCAAAAGTCAATCGTTGATATTTATGCAAGGAAACGCACCAAGCCACGGTTCAAAGTTCACCAAAACATGTTTACAAGAAAAGGGATCCGTAAGGCAGTCGTATATGGACTGACCACCCAATGGCGGTGATAGAAACTCATCTGTGAACTTGTGGAGTGCACATAACAGAGATATTTATTTATGCAAGGGAACGCACCAAGCCACGGTTCAAAGTTCACCAAAACATGTTTACAAGAAAAGGGATCCGTAAGGCAGTCGTATATGGACTGACCACCCAATGGCGGTGATAGAAACTCATCTGTGAACTTGTGGAGTGCACATAACAGAGATATTTATTTATGCAAGGGAACGCACCAAGCCACGGTTCAAAGTTCACCAAAACATGTTTACAAGAAAAGGGATCCGTAAGGCAGTCGTATATGGACTGACCACCCAATGGCGGTGATAGAAACTCATCTGTGAACTTGTGGAGTGCACATAACAGAGATATTTATTTATGCAAGGGAACGCACCAAGCCACGGTTCAAAGTTCACCAAAACATGTTTACAAGAAAAGGGATCCGTAAGGCAGTCGTATATGGACTGACCACCCAATGGCGGTGATAGAAACTCATCTGTGAACTTGTGGAGTGCACATAACAGAGATATTTATTTATGCAAGGGAACGCACCAAGCCACGGTTCAAAGTTCACCAAAACATGTTTACAAGAAAAGGGATCCGTAAGGCAGTCGTATATGGACTGACCACCCAATGGCGGTGATAGAAACTCATCTGTGAACTTGTGGAGTGCACATAACAGAGATATTTATTTATGCAAGGAAACGCACCAAGCCACGGTTCAAAGTTCACCAAAACATGTTTACAAGAAAAGGGATCCGTAAGGCAGTCGTATATGGACTGACCACCCAATGGCGGTGATAGAAACTCATCTGTGAACCTGTGGAGTGCACATACCAGAGATATTTATTCAAAACGTAGACAGTTTAACAGCAAATATGAACTCTGGCAAGCAATAGAAATCACTGCAAGTTATCTAACAGTTGATGAAATTGGGCGACAAGGGAATAAAAAGGGAGAAAGATAAAGAGACGGCTATAGAGAGAGGGAGAGAAATAGAAGTTTGTATATAAAGATGTTACACACGTTATTTTTCTTCTATTTTATTTTTTTTACCCCTAGCAACGCCGGGTAGCCCTGCTAGTCTATTATTGTAAGATCAGGTGTTGATAACAGACTGTTAAAAGTTGTTGAAAAGAAATGAGCAATCACTGCATTAAATGATAGAAAACTTTCCTTCGTATTTCTGCTAATCTGCCTTTTGTTTCTGTCCAATCTCAAATTTGTTACATTCTTGTTGTATAGCCCCGTGAATTTTTTTTATTTATGTCATTTTATATTCCATGAAGAATGCCAGTATACTGAAATCATATGCCCTTGATAGGGTTAAGATGAAGATTCATATACACTAAATGTACAAAAGCAAGGAAATCCCCAAATTTTTACACTTTTATTGTCATTAAGGGTATGCGAGCACAACAGGGCTATGTATTTTACTGGTAGGAATTTTTCTTCAGCGCACCTCACATACTTCATCCACTCATGCATAGAGATTTATACTGTATTGATGTGATGATGAAATGGTTTGGTTGATATGTAGTCACTGCTTTTGTAAAGGCTATGCCTCAATACACTGCCTTCTGATAATTTTTTTAAAAATTTTCTGGAAAACTAAGGTATATGGTAAACTGAAATTAAAATGTCATCAACTAGACCCTAGAACCTCTATCTCTGCCAAAAATCAGCTGAATCCATCAAATAGTTGATGAGA
Organism: Sepiola atlantica; assembly: GCA_963556195.1. Classification (NCBI taxonomy): domain Eukaryota; kingdom Metazoa; phylum Mollusca; class Cephalopoda; order Sepiida; family Sepiolidae; genus Sepiola; species Sepiola atlantica. The sequence continues at coordinate 15,690,914 of OY744541.1, read as the reverse complement.
TACAGGGTGGCACATTCGTACGTACACACAGATAACATGATTTCATGATTGAACTTTCTGGATCTCTGGGTTGCCTTGACTAATGATGCTGAAATTCTACACACTTATAGAACCTATCAAATATAAATTTTGTGCAAAGTTTTAACTAATTTTGTTTATTGGTTTTTGAGTTATGATTGATCAAAGAAATAAGATTTCCAGCATAGGCCAGTCTTGAAGTCTATTAAGGGATAGAGCGCTCTCGCGCCTCCCTTGATTTATATTTTCTTTAAAAATCAGCAAACAAGTCAAATCTATTATAAAAAAACCCTGTATTTGCGCATAAAATATTGACAGTAAAATGTGTTTATTTCATCAATCGCATAACATTTTAAAATTTCAACACTCGCAATACTCTATGAATTTGCATATAAGTTAAACATCTTATTTAGAATAGATATGAACAGTTATATAAACACTAAATAAAATTAACTTAAAAATACTTGGCGTCTCTTGACGTAATTAAAGTTGAGAATGAATAGAGAAATACTATCTATATGTAAATTTACATGCTAAAAATTCGTAGCAATAAAATTTAGTTACATAATTCGAACCCCAATACCAAAGTCACCCTTGACTAAGTAGTCGGAGTGCTAACCAATGTGGCCACCACGCATTGTAATGGAAATGGGAGATTAAATAAACGTCTAGATGCCAAATTAAGCGGACATATTAGCAAGCTGTCAACAGAACTCAATAGGCTGGGCCGCAAGTATTGCATGAGAGAGAGAGAGAGAGAGAGAGAGAGAGAATGGGAGAAAGTAAAGTGCAAGGGGCTAATGTTTTCTTTTTCTTTTTTATTTTCTATATTTCACTTAACATGCTAAAATTCGAAGCAGTACAATTTAAAAATGCTATTATGAAAAAATCTAATAAGATTTTCCGTAATTTAGGATTTTTATTGATTCAGCACAAACTTTCCAGATGATACAATGTTTTCTTCTTTTTAATCAGCTGGTTTAATTTTTTGTAGGTTTAACATGAAATGTTTCCATGACCTGATTTACCGTCTTCCGTACATAATATCAACAACTCTTACATAGTAAACAAAACCCACCGCCTAAAATTGAATAAGTTGATTTTTCAAAAGGAACACTGTATTGTTTGAAAAATTTACAAAAATGTCGAAAACAATATTTTTTAAAGGGCATAGCTGATGTCATTCAACTCCGCCCAAATGGTATGCCGATGACAATTCAGTTATTATTTCATAAATACATATATAAGTAAATAAATAAATAAATAAATAATAATAATAATAATAATACTAATAATAATACTAATAATAAAACATTACCTTTAAGACTACAATGTGATATAGTAATTTGCATATCAAATAATAATACTAAGTATCACAATAATAATGATAATAATATTAATAATAATAATAATAATGTTAATATTAATACTATTAAACACTACACTTCTGCGATATGGTAGGTAGCATATAAAATTATATAGGAATAAAAGATGCACTTTAAAATAAAAAGCTTAAGTATCTTAACAATATACAATTATTTATAAATTAATATTATTTTCAAAGTGACCAATATACACATGTGTTTCATGCTACCCTGGAATCATCAGTATTGGAAAGGACATTCCCAGTCGGTAATACGATTAGGACCCCAATCCCAAATTCACCCTTGACTAAGTAGTCGGAGTACTAACCGATGTGGCAACCACGCATTGTAATCGAAATGGGAGATTAAATAAACGTCTAAATGAGAGAGAGAGCAAAGTGCAAGGGGTTAATGTTTTATTTTGTCTTTTTATTTTCTATATTTAACTTAACTGGCTTTACAAAGTCACTGTTTCCTGATTCAAATAAGTTAACCAGGGCGACTAAACGGATTATCACATTTCTTCTCGTACTGAGTTCCACATTCTTCAAACATTTCCAAGAATTCAAAAATTTAAATGAGGAATGAGAATAGTAAACACAATAGTATTACACTTACGACGCTCTCCTGTTTTTATTTCCTCGCTTTTTTCTGTCAATCATTTTCTTTATTCATTTAAAATGTTTTCTCAGATGTTAAATATATAACAATTCCTCTTGGTTTTTGCATACCTTGGCTACTTTGATTGCCCCCCTCGACGGAAATTCACTAGACTAACTCGATAATCAACTAAATCCCATCCATTCACTATGGATATCCCCAGATGCCGGGGAGCTTTCTACTCAAATAACTTCTTTCCTTGTGCTGCTGGCCTCTGGAACTCCCTCCCTGCCCCCTGTTTCCCCGACGGTACTGACATGCAGAAATTTAAAACTAATGTAAACAGACATCTCGCTGCGCAGATCCCAATTTAGGTTGACCTCCCTACCTTCTCCCTTTTTTTTTCTTCTCATTAGCCCCTTACGTCTACAGTGGCAGCCTGCCTTATTTGGGGTGAACTATGTTTAAAAAAAATGTACCGAAACGTCATATAAAATAAATAAAATCTTTCGTACATAACACCTAGTTATCCCTATAATCGCTGCGTCACAACCACCACCACCACCACCACCACCACCACCACCACCACCACCACCACCACCATCATTATCATCACCACCGTCACCACCACCACCACCATCATTATCATCACCACCACCACCACCACCACCACCACCACCACCACCACCATTATATTCACCACCGCCACCACCACCACCATCATTATCATCACCACCGTCACCACCACCACCATCATTATCATCACCACCGTCACCACCACCACCACCACCACCACCATCATTATCATCACCACCGTCACCACCACCACCACCACCATTATCATCATCATCATCATCATCATCATCCCCCCCACCACCACTACCATTATCACCACCACCACCACCACCACCACCACCACCGCCACCACCACCACCACCACCACCACCACCATCATTATCATCACCACCGTCACCACCACCACCGCCATCATCATCACCCCCCCACCACCACGCCTATTGATTCTACTTTGATTTTATACGGAAATTCATAAACTGTGACGCCATTATTCATGCACAACTAAAATCTTATGTCTCTTTACTTCTGCAATATCCTTGTTGTTATTATTTTTTTTATTTGTACTCACTAGGAGTTCTCACACAAGTCATCGTCAGTGATTGTTCACCGACAACAACGAGTAATGTTCCCTGGAGTCTGAGTGACAAAAAGTCTCCCTAGATTTCAAGTACTCTTCACCTCTTTTTGACAACCATTGTAAATGACTTTGCAGTATCGAAACAGCCGCTTACCATCGATTTCTCGCAGGTAACGACCATTGGTCTTTTCTGGGATTTGGGTGGAAATAAGTCTCCCTAAGATCCCAGCATTCTCCGCACTCTTCCAGTGGAGATCTGGTTTGTGCTGTCCCTCCTCCTGGTGTCAGCCTAGGCTTGCACCATTATTTTATTTTATTTTATTTATTAATTTATTTTTAATTTATTTTTTAATTTTTCTTTTAACTATGATATTTTTTTTTGGGGGGGGGGAATAGAAGGGGAGAGCTTATGGTGTTTCTTGTAATTTCTGTTCATTGGTTCATTGTTGTGTGGTGTTATCTGAGGCTAGTGTAATTTATTAAGGGAGATTATGAAGTGATGTTTCTTGCAGTTTCTATTCCTTGATTCACGATGTGGTGTTCTTCGTGTGGTTTTGCTTTCTTCCTGTTGTAAATTCAGTGTGACTTGTTATCCTTTGCAGCTTATGCGGGTTGGTTTCCGCATTAAAAGATGTTCCTTAAGATTGCAGCTGTTTTGATCATTGCAGTCCTTTGTATGGTTTTGATGGTCTCTTTGATTCCAATTTCTCCCATCCTTTTCTCCAGGTTTTTGGGGATTTTTCCTAGTGCTTATACGATTATTGGTATTATACGGACTTTTTTCATGCTCCATATCCCTTTCAGTTATCTGGCTAGTTCTGTGTATTTGCTTCGTTTTTCCGTCTCTTTGATCTTCACTTTGCGATTTGCTGGAACGGCGAAGTCTACGATCTTGCAAGATTTTTCTTTCTTGTCGATTATAATAACATTAGGTATTATTATTATTATTATTATTATTATTATTATTATTATTATTATTATTATTATTATTATTATTATTATATCAAACATAATTATTCTTTATTATTCTTATATTGAAGTAATGACCATGATTATATTGCCATCAATAATTACATTACAGTTATTTGTAGTATTTACAGACACACGTATGTAAATTAGATGGTCCCATTAATAAAGAGATACACTCTTTCTCTAAATGCTTACAGAGACGTTCAGAAATATTAGAGAGGTGTTAGATCAGCATAGAGTTAAAAGGGACGAAAAAATACAAATATAGCTAGGAGATGAAATGTCTTATTATTATGGCAGACGGTTTTAATGATTTCAAACACTTCCATTAATAATAAAATATGTTTTTTCAATGTAAATATTATTTGTTTATTACTACAGTAAACTAAAAAAACAAACAATCTTTAACCAAATTCGAAGGAACAATAGAAATTAAAAAAAAAACATTCGCAAATGATAACAAAAAAGTTTTATTTTTCATTTCTGGTCATCCGTACGTCACGTGACGCGGTATTTGTTTCACGATTGAACAGGAAGTCATGAACACATACACATCTTGGATTTAGCCGATATTTGGGCTGCAGCACCCTGTATAGATATGTACATCGCCATTTTTAGTCACATCATCTCTGCGTTCATCACATATTTATTCTTTACGATAGTGCAGACCGTTGATTTCGCCATGTCGTACTGCTTGGTGAGATTATTTCCAATCTATAAATAATAGTTGTAATTTTTATTTCAAATATTTTAAAAAATTATTTTGCACATTTGTTTGACGCATTGATCGCTATTGTACTTTGCTAGGGTTCACATGATACAGTCTGTAAAGTTATTGAAATGTTTATACGTGACGTTGCTTATTCTAATTATGTGTCACGGAGCCACTATCTGTGGTGAGAATATCACGCTACATAAGACTGAATATAAACACTTGTTTTTCCTTAGATGGTGAATTCTCCTAGCATTTCCCGAAGCATCTTGTGAGAACGTTTCTTCACAAATGAAGACTCGAAAGCCAAAAAAAAAAAAAAGGATTTTTATTATTTACTTTTATTTCTGGTATATTTCGACATTACCTTTCTCTCCTACTCGTTTCATTATGTGCCGAGGGTTCCCTGCAGGACACACCAGAGAGCTTACTGAACAGGACGTCCTCGCGACTCGCTAACAATGTTCTGCTTTAACGTTTTTCGATTTCCGATTTCTTACAGTTATTTTTGTTTCTACGAGTTCCCTCTTCAAATAATACTTGACAAATGTTTACTTTTCAATTCAACCGACAACTCACAATATGTCAAAACACTCGGCCTTGAATTCCAAACACGCATTCTGAACTACATTCCAATTCCAACCTACATTCTATTACCCAATTCTGCAACTCTAGTTCTTATAATCGTAATAGCTATTACAAATTATCATTATTATTATAATTAATATTACCACCACCTTCCCAAATCCCTAGGCAACTTTGATACCCATATAAATATAAAACTTTACATTAATTTATTTTTATAAATTGATGAAAGTTTGAATAAAATGGGATGATTTTATCAACTTTTGGTGATTAAATAAAGTAACGGTCTGTTTTGTTTAGAAAGTTTTGAGGAGGCTTCCATATCATTAATTAGAAAGGGAATACGCTATTAGCACCGACAGCGCCACTGGTCGAATGAACAGTGTCCAAGAAAGAACTGGTCAAGAAGGAAGAAGACGTTGTACTAATTGAGAGGTCACCAAACCTTTTTCACAGTGGGCCAGATAAATGGCAGAATGGGGAGCGCGGGCCGCATAATAATTCTCTTCAATATTTGCAAGCCAGAAGTAAAACTCTAGAAGAAAAGACGAAACACTGTTAATTATGGACGAGTGTCGTGCAATGCACCCCCCCAAAAAAACAACGTATTTATTTATTTAAGAGTTATCAAAGAAGACGACGTTAGCAAACATATGGTTACATCAGACATAGTGTGCGCACACCCGAATCCTTCAAACTAAGCATAACAAATGGTTAGTGAGATTTCTGAAATTGCCGTTTGGCTTTCAAGAACATCTCCTAGTATTCAAAACATACGATTTGAATTTAAATTGTGTCACATTCATATCAAGACTCGTCTAGCTACAACCATTGTAAAGAAATTTCCTTTTCTGTTTACATAAAACCAAACGGAACTTTCCATGAACAAAGTTTCTTTCCAAAAACTTCCGATCTGTGGAATACAATATCACGAGGCTGTTTCATAACTGACTACAACATTGTCGTTTCACCCATCGTTCCGAATCGTCTCATGGTATTGTTCATAGCTACCTGACAATCTCATTACCTTTAATCCTCGAATTGTCTTTGGGCCTTGATAAGCGGTGACTCATTAGTAAAATAAATCTCGTGTTCCATACGTTTTTTTTTCACGCAAATTCAATCACCGTCGGTTGGCCTGATAAACTTAGGTCGCGGGACTGATTCGGTACGCGGGCCGTAGTTTAGTGATCCCTGCTCCATTTGTGAGAAGTAAAATAATTTTGTCCATAATGATGAAATTGTATGTGTTTTCTCTTCTGGCCGTATTATATCGATCTGGTTGTTTTGGAGACACTTTTGGAGGTGTGATTTGATAATTGACGTTTCGACGACCGAGGAAATCCGAAGTGATGTGTACTGACAAAGCGCGAAACAGATTTAGGTGGGTCAAACGAAGGTTCTAAAATGGGCTTGGCTTTAATTTGGGGGATTCTCGTTTTTAAAAACACTGAATAAATGAAGCTAAATTTGGATAGAGTAAAGAAGAAGAAGAAGAAGAAGAAGAAAGAGAAGAAGAAAAAGAAGAAGAAAGAGGAGAAAAAGAAGAAAAAGAAGAAGAAGAAAAATAAAGATAACGGATATTTAAAAAATAAGACAAAGAAAAAGAAAGAGAAGAAGAAAAAGAAGAAGAAGAAAAAAAAGAAGAAGAAAAAGACGAAGAAGAAGAGAAAAACTAAAGAAAACAAACATTTGACAAAAAGACAAAGAAAAAGAAGAAAAAGAACAAGAAGAAGAAGAAGAAAAAAGAAGAAAAAGAAGAAGAAATAAAGATAACGGATATTTTGAAAAGAAGAAAAAGAAAAAGAAGAAGAAAAAGAAAATGAAGAAAAAAAGAAGAAGAAAAAGAAGAAGAAGAAGAAGAAAAAAGAAGAAAAAGAAGAAAAAGAAGAAGACATTATTGAAAAGGGGAAAAGGGACGAAGATAAAAAGAGATGAAGAAGAGAACAAAAGAGGATGAGGATGAGGATGAGATGAAAAGAAAGAATGTGAAAAAGAAGACAAACAGTCAGAACAAGGTTTTTTAAAGAAAGGAAAAAAAGGACGAAAAAGAACATTCTGAAAAGGAAGATACAAGGAGACGATTATCTGAGAAAAAGCGAAAAGAAGAAAATAAAAGATAAAAATAGAAGTAACTAAAATAATAATTGTTAAAAATTAACAAATAGAGAATAGGAATAGAAGAAAAAATAATCCATCTAAACAAAAAGAAATAATATTTTTGGAAATTAAAATAATAGAATGATGAATAATACTAACAAAGCCAGAGTTTAAAAAATGAAAATGAAGAAGGAAAGAAGGAAAAATAAACTAAAGGAATAATAAGAAGATAAAAAAAAATGAAAGCAGTGAATAAAATAGAGAAGCTGAAAGCAAGACAAGAGAAAGACTGATAAACGATAAGATAAGGAGAAGAAGAAAAAGAAGAAGAAAATAAGGCAGAAGAAAGTAGACGACGACAAAAAAAGAAGGATAAGAAAACAAGAATGAGGAAGAGGAAATAATGTAGAATTAGGAAGTCGACGAAGACGACAAAGAAGAAGAAGAAAAAGAATAATAATAAATAGAAGAAAAAGAAGAAGAGAAAGAAAAAGAAGAAGAGAAAGAAAATGAAGAAGAACAAGAAGAAGAAGAAGAAGAAGAAGAAAAAGAAGAAGAAGAAGAAGAAGAAGAAGAAGAAAAAGTGAATGAAGAAGAAAAAGAAGAGGAAGAAAATGAAAAAGTAGAAGAAGAAGAAGAAAAAGAATAATAATAAATAGAAGAAAAAGTAGAAGAAGAAGAAGAAGAAAAAGAATAATAATAAATAGAAGAAAAAGAAGAAGAGAAAGAAAAAGAAGAGAAAGAAAATGAAGAAGAACAAGAAGAAGAAAGAAAAGGAAAAAGAAGAAGAAAAAGAAGAAAAAGAAAATGAAGAAGACAAATGAAAAAAAAGAAAATGAAGAACAAGAAGAAGAAGAAGAAGAAAAAGAAGACGAGAAAGAAAATGAAGAAGAACAAGAAGAAGAAGAAAAAGAAGAAAAAGAAAAAAGAAAATGAAGAAGAAGAAGAAAAAGAAGAAAAAATGAAGAAGAAAAAGAAAATGAAGAAAAAGAAGAAGAAAAAGAAAGAGAAGAAATAAAGATAACGGATATTTTAAAAAGAAGACAAAGAAAAAGAAGAAGAAAATGAAGAAAAAAGACGATGAAAAAGAAGATGAAAAAGAAGAAGGGAAGAAATAAAGGAAACGGACATTTTAAAAGAAGATAAAGAAAACGAAGAAGGATCAGAAGATGAAGAAGAAGAAGAAGAAAACTAAAAGAAGTTATATCCTGTTCTAGCCAGACGGTTCTCAGGTTACACAAGGCAATACTGTGTAAGAGATACTACATACATCCGCAAACACATTTCTGTATTACGTTTTTTCTGTCTGTCTCGGGTGAAGGGTGAACCGTCTTTAAAAGTCAAGAAAATCCGTATGGCCGAGTAAACTAAAAGCACACACTTCGGCTGGACAAAAGGAACAATGTCGGCCTTTTCAATATATTCTATGCTAATGGAATCTAATTGTCCTCTCATTGGATAATTAGTAGTCTAAATCTTGGAATGCCTCTCAATTTTGTTACCTTGTCAGAAGTAATTATCTCCCTTGAAGCATTTTTCACTTCTGGGTGTTATTGTTTGTGGTCGGGAGCCTCGCAGTCATTACGTAGATTAACTTCGTGACCCCCGTTTCAATAAGGCACATACGCTGGTTTGATTTATGTTGCCAGCCTTGACGAGCGACTCTTTCTTCGCCGCATTTTCGTAGTTTTCTTTCGTCGTAAGTTTTTCTTACGCGTTATCACTTAGTTGTGTTTATTGGTCGTCGTCGTCGTCGTCGCTGTCGTTGTGTCGAGCAGGCGGCAATCGATGACTGAACCGATGGCAAATCAAGACGTGAAACCGCCTCATTAATTACCTGATTAAATTACCACCTTTCAAAAGCAACTGACCCTAACAGGGAGTTTAGATTAAGAATAATTAACAAAAAAAAGAATTGTAATGCGTAAACGATTTATTAGACCAAACAATAATATATATTAAACATAACTTTTACATAATAATAGTATGGAGCAAATAATGTGCACAGTAAAAGAATGGAGGAAATAATCGGAAAAAAATTTGAGAGAAGTGACGGAAAAAGTAAATTACCACACAAATTACATCAAGTAAAACGTTTACAAATTGAATAGTATATATATATATATATATATATATATATATATATATATATATATATATATATATATATATATCTTACGGCAACTACATCGCATTGCTATAGTCTCGGACGACTAATCTGCACTTATATACATATATATATATATATATATATATATATATATATATATATATATATATATATATATATATATAGTAAGCTATTAAAATATACCTAGTTCTACTTACGTATCGAGCATTGTTGAAGTGAATACTGGAAATGTTTACATAAAAAATTATATCTCCTTATAAAATGTTATGTGGATACATGAAATACTAATATTATATATATATATATATATATATATATATATATATATATATATATATATATAGTCTCGGAAGTTTCTCAACCATTAAAACTATATTAAAAAACCCAAAAAAAACAAAAAAACTTATAGTCCCAATTCTTCCAGTGGAAAATCACTCATGTAAGTCAATTTATTTTTTACAGTTATTATATTAGTTTGTTTCTAATACTATTTTAAGGGATCATCAGTTGTTTACCATAAAAAACTGTTTCGGGAATTTTAAAACAAGACAGTATTTAATTTCATGGCTTCCCACCAGAGTTGATCAGACCCCACTTCCTTTAAAAGACAAAAACATAAACGTTCCTTATACTAAATCTACGTTTTGTTCCATATAAATGTTTTGCTAACTTATATTAGTTATTTAAGACAAAAAAAAAATTGTCTTTACCTGTGCTGTTCGTCTGTCTAATAATAATTTATCCGTTACTTACAAAAATGTTACTGCATTTTAAAGTGTTTGGACGAATCCATGACACTATTATTTAAGTGATTTATGTATTATTTTTAGTTTTTATATATATATATATATATATATATATATATATATATATATATATATATATATATATATATATATATATATATATATTCCATAGCGTCCAGATAATCTATCTGTCCTAACTTTTCTGTAGGCATGGTAGAACCTGGTAGTGCCCATATTATTTCCAGGCCACATACAGCACCTGGTGTTCCCAAATGGTCACCCATTTAGTACTGGACAAGCTCAACGTTGATTAACTTCAGTGATCTGGCGTGAACCGGCGTGTCAACGTAGTTATGCCGTATATATATATACAATAGTACACTTATTACTAAAAAAAAAATAAAAGCAAAAATAACTATAAACGATAAATTATCACGTAATTTCATATGCGTCTCGTAACGGTTAGTTATCACAGGCTTAGTATTCGCAGGTCCGAACGCTGATGACCCGCAGTAACGACGAAAGACGTGATCGTGGAAAACTATTTCATCTATCAGTAAATCAAAGCAACAAATATGTACCTTATATATATAGATATCTGTGAAAACGGTCTTCTTTTTACATACAATGCATCTTACTTTTAGAAAGTTTATTATACAGGGTGGCCAAAAAGTCACGGAAGGGTTGCAAAATGAATTGACATTTTATTAACACTATCACTATATATATATTCCCAAAATTTCATATATTCTTGTTCATTGCCGCTTTTAGGATTTTTTTCGCACTTGAAAAAGCCCACACAACAGTTGAGCGAAACGTTGAGTTCTTAGGTCTTCCGCTGTTTCCTTTTTTATTCATACAGTCGGATTATTTATCCTTTAATCTATTCATATATATATATATATATATATATATATATATATATATATATATATATATATATATATATATATATATATATCTTTCTCTACATGTGTATATATATATAGTAAGTTATGAAAATATATTTATGCCAATTAAGCTACACAGAGGCTACCGCGTTTCATCACCGGATGGGAATCTTCAGGCTAAATTGCATGGAGTTTGTTTTGCTGGGTGTTTTTATATACATGACTAGCTAGCTAACCAATCAGATTCTTTGTTGTTCTCTTAGCCAATCGTTGGGCTTTTCACAAACAAAGCTTCGGTTAGTTTTACTTCCTATTTCCTATTCTATTGTTCTGTTTTCTCTATATATAACAAGTAAGAATGAGAATAAAAATTGTACGAAATACAATATCAATTAAGTCATCAGTTGTTCAAGACAAGGGGTTAAAAAAAAAGAGATTTTATTTTTCCTATAATAATAAAATTTATCATTACTCCTATTATAATTAATTAAAAAAAAACCCTTGTCTTGAACAACTGATGACTTAATTGATATTGTATTTCGTACGATTTTCATTCTCAACTTGTACTTGTTTATATACTTGCTTTATCTCGTATATCGAGCATCAATATTCATGATAGGTGTTGCTTTAAAGGTATCCATCATATCTTTATTCTCTTGTCCATTATATATATATATATATATATATATATATATATATATTAGTACTTCATGTATCCACGTAAAATATTATAAGGAGATATCATTTTTTATGTGTCAGTTTTCAGTATTTATTTCAACAGTGCTCGATACGTAAGTAGAGCTAGGTAGTAAGCAATGAAAATATATATGGCAATCAAGCTACACAGAGGCTCCCGCATTTAGCCTGACGATTCCCCCCGGGGATGAAACACGGGAGCCTCTGTGTAGCTTGATTGCCATATATATCTTCATTGCTTACTATATATATATATATATATATATATATATATATATATATATATATATAGTCTCGGAAGTTTCTCAACCATTAAAACTAAAAACAAACCCCCCCCCCCCAAAAAAAAACCTGAAGTCCCAAGTCGTTCAGTGGAAAATCACTCATGTAAGTCAATTTAGTTTTTACAGTAATTATATTAGCTTGCTTCTAACATTATTTAAGGGATCATCAGTTGTTTACCATGAAAAACTGTTTCGGAAATCGGTGGACAATTAACATCTTTGGCATTATTTTGATCTCATTCAAAGATACAGTTAAACGATGAAAGATGGCAAGGAAAATAGAACTTGGCAGTAGACCGCCAGAATATCTTGATATTCTCACTGTTCCTACACAGAAGAGACCAGACCTTGTATTGTTGAGTGAGGAAAAGAAGGTTGGAAATCTGTTGGAGCTGACTGTACCCTGGGAGGATAATTGTGCAATTGTAGAAGATAGGAAGGATAAGAGGAAAAAGGATGGAATCTTGAGTATTATCATTGGCTGTGGGTGCTCGAGGATATGTTGAGCGAAAGCTAATACATCTACTACGATATCGTTTCTGTTGTACTAACCCAGATATAAAGAACTTCATGATGGACTTAGAAGAAGCAGCAGAAAAAGCATCATACTGGATCTGGTTGAAAAGAAATGATGAGTCTTGGATGGAAAAGTAGATTACGCTAGTGCAAATACGATCTCCTAACCCTAACCGCATCACTTCAGGAATGCAGTCGAGTATTGATTTACTCCTCTCCAGGAGTTAGGCACAAGGCCAGTTTTTATCTTACTCCCACAAGTAAGATGTGACCCAAGGTCGGGTCAGGAAAGTGGGGTTTAAAAATTGCCTGGGCAGCCCCGTCGGCATTCCCCCGTAGGGGCGCCTCAGGCAGTAAGCAACAAACTTACTCCTCCCCAAAGAGGGGAGGCGAAGCTTGGGAGGGTGGACTTCCTAGAACGGCACAGGACAAACCCATAGACCGGCGTAAATCAAGCCCCGAAGGCCAAGACGATACCAGTCTATGGGGTGCAGTATCCATCGGAACAGATACTACACTTTGATCTTAGCCAAAAGGCCAACTGAGAAGTGGTTCCTTCTGATGAGCGTAGTACTGGGTCCGATTTGTGGAGCTACTTTAGGTACATGCTCGTCTCTGTGGCTGAACGTTTAAAGTGCACCCTGACTTTTAGGATACTTATAAACCTATAATATTAATGTACATATTTCTGGTCGTATTCTGAATTACAAGATCAGCTGGCAACCAAATCGTTAGCATGAAGATAAGAAGACATAATCAATGTACTCCACCGAATATCAAACTATGTTCCTTTGGAAGAGGATTTTCGTTGTTGCTGCTGCTGCCGTTGTTGTTGTTGTGGTTAAGCAAATCAGAGTTCTGAATAGAGCTCACGAAAATATAACGAGCACTTTCTCTGTCTGTCTGTCTGTCTGTCAGTCTGTCTGTCCGTCGGCGAGAATTTTGGTAAACGTAAGAGAGGGGAGGGGGCGGGGGGGGGGCTGATAATTACTATTTAATTAATTAATTTTTTCAAGTCAGCGTTCATAATATTTGTATACCTTTAGAATTAGGAAACTATTAATCAATTAATTTAGATTAAATAACATTAATTAACATTAGATTACATATAAACAAAGTAGAACCAAATTTCAAGACGAGACTGCGATTCGAACAGAAAGCGTGTCAAGAATCTTACTTAAGCTAATACTCTTTCAACTTCTTTATATACTGTTACAAAAACACGCTGAGACACCGGACGAGTTTTGTAATTTACATAATTCATTTTTTAAAAACTTCTAATAAATTCATATTTACAAATCGTGCCTCAGCATTTTTGGTCGAAGTCATTCGTTAACCTGCGAAATTGCAAAGTTTTACCCCAAACACCGAGAACAACAAGGCGCCGCGGTTGCATGCGAAGTCGGGGAATGTTTGTCCCAGAACACACAAACGAATGGTGCAGAAACAACTCTGCCACTTTCAGTTCATTTATTTTTTTCTTGCCATGCGCAGAGGCAGCGACGACCAGAATACAACGGATCCTGATGCCGACTCTGGATTTGCACCAGAACCATGCTAGCCGGGTGGCTCTGAGACTACCACGTTGAAACCGCCCCTTCCACGATGAGGAAAGGGTTGACCTTTAGGGGAGGGTGTCGTTGTTGCTGACCTCCACGCGGCCATCGTCGCTCTCAATAGGTTTGGCGAAAATTCCATCGCATGGCCGGCATCCAGATTTTAACGCGATAATCTGTTAATGCAACACGACAACTCTTCTCTAACAATGGAACTATGCCAGGGTCCGGAGTCGGCGATCGGGAGTCGGCGATCGGAGAGCTTGACATTTTTGCCGAATCGAATACAAAACAGCGAGCCATCAAAAGGCATATGACAACTTTTGTCGCTTCCTTGAAACACAGGTCAGCCTCGGTTTGAGACTAACGTTCAAGTGTTTTTCTCTATTTTCATTTTACTCAAACAGGGAAAGAATCGCCCCGCGACGAACAGCAAACATCTAAATGAAATAATAATGCAACAAGTGCTTGCACAACTTCACAACAACTTTCATTAGAAATCCAAGGAGACGCAAAGTACAAGATATGCGTATCAGGGATTATGAGTCAGACCTTTTCTAAAGCGATGTCTTAACTGCTGTCTCCCCTTGGACACAAATCTCAGTTTGTTTACGCCTCGACATATATATAGCCACACTTAAGAGCTGTGATACAGTGAAACCGTCTATCTGTGGATGACTATATGGAACCACTCCTTATCGGGTTGAGCACTGTTGTACATTGTATCGTCTGATATAATCTAGCGTAATGCCAAACTCTTTGTAAATAAACAAATAGAGCACTATCCAGTAGCGGTCAATATTTATATAAACACATTGGGATATAATTTATCAACGGCGCTCGTAAGGTGATAAGGTGGTTAAAACTGCAGACTATAAAGTACATGATTTTCGGTTCGATCCCTGGCTTGGGACGGGTGTTCGTCTAGTCTAACTGCACTGAAGAGCTGTGATAGAGCTTAACAGCCTGTCTATGCATAACTCTTTTCTCTCTCTCTCTCTCTCTCTTTCTCCCTCCCTCTCTCTCTCTCTCTCTCACTCTCTCTCTCTCTATATATATATATAAGGAACAAGAGAATCAAGATATGATGCATAAGTTTAAAGCAACACCTATCATGAATATTGAGGTTCGATATACGAGATAGAGCAATTATATAAACAAGTACAAGATGAGGATGAAAATCGTACGAAATACAATATCTGTTAAATCATCCGTTGTTCAAGACAAGGGGTTTAAAAATTAAAAAAGAAAATTATAATAGGAATAATGATAGGTTTTATTCTTATAGGAATATTAAAATCTCTTTTTTTTTAACCCCCTTGTCTTGAACAACTGATGACTTAATTGATATTGTATTTCGTACAATTTTTATTCTCATTACTTACTTGTTATATATATAGAAAACAGAACAATAGAATAGGAAATATGAAGTAAAACTAACCGAACCTTTGTTCGTGAAAAGCCCAACGATTGGCTAAGAGAACAACAAAGAATCTGATTGGTTAACTAGCTAGTCGTGTATATAAAAACACCCAGCAAAACAAACTCCATGCAATTTAGCCTGAAGGTTTCTCCCCGGGGATGAAACGCGGGAGCCTCTGTGTAGCTTAATTGGCATAAATATATTTTCATAACTTACTATATATAGTAAGTGTGTGAAAAATAGAGAGTAAGGAATAAACGAATGACAAAGAGGAAAGAGAACAACGTGGAAGAGAGAGAGAGAGAGAGAGAGAGAGGGGGGAGGAAAAGATAGATAGAAACGAGTGAAAGAAACGAGGGGATAGGAGCGAGTGTGTGTAAGAGAAAATAAAGAGAAGAGAAAGAAAGAGAGAGAGAGAGAAAAAGAAAGAGCGAGAAAAGGAAAGAGAGATAGAAACGAGTGAAAGAGAGAGATAGGGGCGAATGTGTGTAAGAAAAAAATAAAGAGAAGAGAAAGAAAGACAGAGAAGGAGAGAAAGAGAAAGAGAGAGAAAGAGAAAGGGAAAGAGAGAGAAAGAGAGATAGAAAAGAGTGAAAGAGACGAAGGGATAGGAGCGAGTGTGTGTAAGAGAAAAAATAAAGAAAGAGAGAGAAAGAGAGAAAGAAAGAGAGAGAAAGAGAGAAAGAAAGAGAGAGAGAAAGAGAGAAAGAAAGAGAAAGAAAGAGAGAGAAAGAGAGAAAGAAAGAGAGAGAAAAAAAAGAGAGAGAAAGAGAGGAAGAAAGAGAGAGAGAGAGAGAGAGAGAAAGAGGAAGAAAAAGAAAGAGAGAGAGAGAGAGAGAAAAAAAAGAAAGAGGGAGAAAGAGAAAGATAAAAAGAGAGATAGGGGCGAGTGTATGTAAGAGAAAAAAAAGAGAAACTATTAAAAGAGAGATATAGAGAAAAGGGTGAGTAAGATAGAGTGGATAATAACTGAGAGATTGAGAGCAGTAGCAGTAGTAGTTGTAGTAGTAGTATAAGAGGTCAAAGGTCATCGCACCGAAACTTAAAGACGTATAGCTTTTCTAATTAGCGATCGTCTGGTTGAAGGGACTCAATAGCATTTTGTTGCCTATCATCGACCAACCAAGCTCATTTGGGCGACAACGCCAGCCCAGATGGTTCGACGAGGGTCTACAGTGTGAGAAGTTGGAGGCTGAGTCGGAGGCGGAAAAAAACTCACTGTAATCCCACGTTGTGTATGCAATTGGTGCTGGATTCACAGAAGTTTAAAAAAGGATTACAACAGATCGACTCTCAAAAAATCCGTAAGCCTCAATTCCTCTTTTGCGAGATCCACCGTCGCAGGTGCGGGGAGAAGAGAGGGATTGTGACGGGGGGGTATCAAGAAATAAAGATTTCACTGAGCCAATTCTTGAACCGGGATCAAATGTCAACATGGCTTGTCAGAGACGGATTGTTATATCAATCCTTTTTACAGCCTTGTCAACACAAGAGACACTTCTATTCGTGAACCCTGGCTTTTCCGAATCATCCTCCTTTGACAACCTCTTGACCCATCCACTTCTTTTAAACACGAAATGACGCCCTTTTAATTCCACTTTTGTTTGAGGGAAAGGTTAGAGGTCATTAATTTTCATTGTTTCTTTTTTTTTTTTGCATAAAGTTTCGTTCAAGATTTTTTTCTGGTGGTCTGCTATTGTCGATTAAAATCGAGGGGTTTGGGAAGGGGGGAGTCTTCTATAATTTCCCGTCAAAATCAAGGGTATTAGTTGGAAGTACAAAAGGTAATTAAAAAGAATAGATTAAAATTTGACTAATCCATATGTTTATAATATATATATATATATATATATATATATATATATATATATATATATAGTCAGCCACATTCAGACTGTTTCGCTGTATCACAGCTCTTCAGTGTGGCTAGACCAGTTAGACCGGAATTGAAACTCAACCGTCGAGATGGCAGTCGGCGCCTCTACCCCTGCGCTATCATACGACATTGACTGAATGCAAGTGATTTCTCAATGTAAACATTGTCAAGTGCCGGGAGCTCGAATTAGTTTCACCCAATGAGCTGCTATATATATATATATATGCCGGGCTACGAGTCAGTGGCGACATGGAAACCGGGTCGAGCCTTCCGACCGCCATGAATTAACATCTCTACACTGAAGATTGCGTAAGCGTGAAACATCAATGTCTGTAGGTAATAATAATTAATATTTACTTAAAACATATTATTATAGCCCCTTTACAAGAACTGTTGCACCCTGAGAGAATTTAATAATGATCAGTTATACTACGCTTAAATGCGATATTCAAACCTCTTTTTTGTTGTTGTTGTTGAATTCTGTTTCTTCTGTTCAATGTATCGCCCGCTGATTTGGCGTTTATAGAGTTTAATTTCTCCTAATTTCCATGCTGATTGGTGGTGGCCGAGGGGAAAGACATCCGGCTACGAGTCAGTGGCGACTTATAAACCGGATTCGAGCCTTCCGTCAGACATGAATTAACATCTCTACACTGAAGGTTGCGTAAGCATGAAACATCGATGTCTGTAGGTAATAATAAGTCCGAAACAACGTTTTCTGTAGGTAAATACACTTTAATATTAAAAAAATCATAATAATGACCCACTTTAAGATAAATACATTTTAATTGTCGAGCACTGTCTGAAATTATAAAAATATGAGGTCGTTAAGCTATGGAAGCAAAGCTTACACGCCCGCGTGTTTAAACATTCTTTGATCAAGGAACGTTTGAACCCGTCGCTGGTTTTAAATGTATCTTAATTTCAGTAATGCCTGTGGTGATTTCCGTTGGCCTAATAGATTAGGGCGTAGGATCGTTATTTTCTTCTGAATCTACGAACTGCGTTCGAACACGTCTGACCGCCTGAAACCACCACGTCCTGCACTGATGAGACGTACCCCCGAAACAACGGGGTCTGTCGGTAAATACACTTTAATATTTAATAATGAAATCTCTCTCTCTCTCTCTCTCTCTCTCTCTCTCTCTCTATATATATATATATATATATATATATATATATATATATATATATTATAATATAAAATGAAGTAATAAAATCCAGGTCATACAAATTGAGAAGCATAATCAGGAAAGACATTACTCCAAGTTATAAACAGCAGTTTGGAGTAATGTCTTTCCTGATTATGCTTCTCAATTTGTATGACCTGGATGGACTGTATAGATTCAACAAAAAGTATGTTTTGGGGTTGATATGTTTGATGTTATGTATTTTTATGTATTTGTGTATATAATTTTATATATTTTCAAAGCGTAATTTTATTACCTGTAGTAGTATAACTGCGGTAATGGTCCTCTGAAGAGAAGAATTATCTTTGAAAACTCATGAGCTAAGGACTTAAAGATACTTTGCTTGAACTTTGAATTCTAATAAAATTTGATTGATACCTTATTTTATTACTTCATTTTATATTATAATATTAATGCTCTATCCAGTATATTGAGCTTCAGTTTTTATCCGGATGTTTCACTAATTATAAGATATTAGTTGACGCTTATATCTTTTGTTGGATTGCTTCATATATATATATATATATATATATATATATATATATATATATATATATATATATATATATATATATATATATATATATATATATATATATATATATATTTATATATATATATATTTATAAATATATATATATATATAATTATATATATATATATATATAAAAATAATTATATATATATATTATATATATTATATTATATAATTATATATATAATTATATAATAAATATATAATAAATATATATAATTATATAATAATTATATTATATAATTATATATATATATAAATAATTATTTAATCATGAAATATTAAATTATGAACTTTATGAAATATATATATATATATATATATATATTTCATAAAGTTCATAATTTAATATTTCATGATTAAATAATTATTTTATTTTATAATTAGTTTAACTTTACAACTTAATAATTATTTCATAAAGCTCATAATTTTATATTTCATGATTAAATAATTATTTTATTTCATAATTAGTTTCACTTTACAACTATATATATATATAAATAATTATTTAATCATGAAATATTAAATTATGAACTTTATGAAATATATATGTATATATATATATTTCATAAAGTTCATAATTTAATATTTCATGATTAAATAATTATTTTATTTCATAATTAGTTTCACTTTAGAACTTCATAATTATTTCATAAAGTTCATAATTTTATATTTCATGATTAAATAATTATTTTATTTCATAATTAGTTTCACTTTAGAACTTCATAATTATTTAATAAATTTCATAATTTTATATTTCATGATTAAATAATTATTTTATTTTATAATTAGTTTCACTTTACAACTTAATAATTTTTTCATAAAGTTCATAATTTAACATTTCATGATTAAATAATTATTTTACAACTCTACAATTATTTCATAAAGGGCATAATTTTATATTACATCATTATTTTATTTTATAATTAGTTTAATACTACAAATTCGTAATTGTTTCATAAATTTCATAATTTAATAATAATTTTATTTCATAATTCTTTTATTTCGTAACGTAAAAATGATTTCATAAATTTAATAAATATTTAAACACCCTCATAATTAGTTTATTTTGTAATTTCATAATAATTTCAAAATAATTTAATATTTTATAATTTCATAATTATTTTATTTCACAATTAGTTTCATTTATAAATTTCGTATTTATTTAATAAATGTTATAAATAATGCAATAAATAAAAATTTCAAGTCCTCACTGGAAACGGTCTTTCAAATGCACGTTTGAATTAAAGTTGAACACATATCTGGAGAAGGGAAATTTTCTTCCCGAAATATCATGTTATACTAAACTTCCATCGAACCTCACTGACGCTAGTAAGATTGTAATATAATATGAAAATATTTCGTAATTATTTTATTTAATCATTACTATTCTTTTATAATTTCATAATTATTTCGTAAATTTCAGTGATCATTTTATAATTTCAAATTGAATAATTATTATAGTTCATAATGTGTTCGATTTCATAATAATGTCCTAATAAATATCACTTTTCTTTATTTCGATTTTTATTCGCTTCTCTAAATCCCTATCGCATCTTTCCTTTCTAATTCTGCTAATATTTCCTTCTTTTCTTTATCCATTTCTCGCGTTTGCTGCCTCGATCTTTAAACTTTAATTCAAGCCAGAAGTAAATTTCTAATTGACAATTTAAAGGCTTCAAAATCACTCCAGAACTACAAGACCATTTAGTAGAAAATAATTTCTGGTGTTAATTACAGTTTAAACATAAAAGGAAAGTATTTTAGTTATTTTATGTTCCTAAACCAAATAAAACAGTATTGCGACCCAGCTACAGCTGCATCATTGAACCTGTTCTTTTCTATCTATCTATCTATCTATCTATCTATCTATCTATCTATCTATCTATCTATCTATCTATCTAGTTCTGTTACTATCTATCAATCTATCTATCAATCTATCTATCTATCTAGTTCTGTTACTATCTATCAATCTATCTATCAATCTATCTATCTAGTTCTGTTAGTATCTATCTATCTATCTATCTATCTATCTATCTATCTATCTATCTATCTATCTATCTATCTCATTCTGTTCCTATCTATCTATCTATCTATCTATCTATCTATCTATCTATCTATCTCTCTATCTATCTATCTATCTATCTATCTATCTATCTATCTATCTCATTCTGTTCCTATCTATCTATCTATCTATCTATCTATCTCATTCTGTTCCTATCTATCTATCTATCTATCTATCTATCTCATTCTGTTCCTATCTATCTATCTATCTATCTCATTCTGTTCCTATCTATCTATCTATCTATCTATCTATCTATCTATCTATCTATCTATATATATATATATATATATATATATATATATATATATATATATATATATATATATTTTTTTTTTAACATAGTTCACCCCGAACAAGGCAGGCCGCCATTTTAGATGTAAGGGGGTACTATCTATATATCTATCTATCTATCTATCTATCTATCTATCTATCTATCTATCTATCTATCTATCTATCTATCTATCTATCTATCTATCTTTCTATCTCATTCTGTTCCTTTCTATCTATCTATCTATCTATCTATCTATCCATCTTTCTATCTCATTCTGTTCATATCTATCTATCCATGTTTCTATCTCATTCTGTTCCTATCTATCTATCTATCTATCTATCTATCTATCTATCTATCTTTCTATCTCATTCTGTTCCTTTCTATCTATCTATCTATCTATCTATCTATCTATCCATCTTTCTATCTCATTCTGTTCCTATCTATCTATCCATCTTTCTATCTCATTCTGTTCCTATCTATCTATCTATCTATCTATCTATCTATCTATCTATCTATCTATCTATCCATCTTTCTATCACATTCTGTTCCTATCTATCTATCTATCTATCTATCTATCTATCTATCTATGTTTCTATCTTTCTATCTCATTCTGTTCCTATCTATCTATCTATCTATCTATCTATCTATCTATCTATCCATCTTTCTATCTCATTCTGTTCCTATCTATCTTTCTATCTCATTCTGTTCATATCTATCTATCTATCTATCTATCTATCTATCTATCTATCTATCTATCTATCTATATATCTATCTATCTATCTATCTATCCATCTTTCTATCTCATTCTGTTCCTATCTATCTTTCTATCTCATTCTGTTCATATCTATCTATCTATCTATCTATCTATCTATCTATCTATCTATCTATCTATCTATCTATCTATCTCATTCTGTTCCTATCTATCTATCTATCTATCTATCTATCTATCTATATATATATCTATCTATCTATCTCATTCTGTTCCGATCTATCTATCTATCTATCTATCTATCTATCTATCTATCTATCTATCTATCTATCTCATTCTGTTCCTATCTATCTATCTATCTATCTATCTATTTCTTTAATCCTATTTTTTTTGTTAATTGATCCCATATTTTTTCGTTTCTTTCTTTTTGATTTTTTTCCACTTCGATTTGTTTTATTAATTTTTTAAAAGAGAAGCATTCGACCCCTCCCCCCCCCCTCGCCCACAATCGCAATATGACCCCAACAATCGAACAAATAGGGGTCTGACTATTTAGTTAGTGCTAGGCACATTGATAACGACTGGGGAGTATGTGTTGGTAGACAGTAGAGTGGGGCGGCATTTATATTGACACAGGTGCCACGTGCATCTTCTAAGCAGTGGAGGCCCTCCGTTCACGTTACCCGTCAGTCGAGACTTCCCACATACTCACTCGTACCCGCACCCCCCGTACACACACACACACACACACACATATATATATATATATATATAATGTGTGTGTGCGTGCGTAGGGAAAAGGAGGGAGAGTGTCAGTATAACTTATTGATTTACTGATGGTCCAAGTAAACAAGTGTGATATATTTAAGATAATTATGAATAATAAATAATAATAATAATGATAATAATGATAATAATAATAATGATGATGATGATGATGATGATGATGATGATGATGATGATAATAATGATGGCGGTGGTGATGATGATGATGATGATGATGATGATGATGATGATGATGATGATGATGATGATGATGGTGGCGGTGAATATGATGATGATGATGATGATGATGATGGCGGTGGTGATGATGATTGTGGTGATGGTGATGATGATGATGTTGTTTGGGATGATGGTGGTGGTGTTTTGGATGATGATGATGATGATGATGATGATGATGATGATGATGATGATGATGATGATGATGTTTGAGATGGTGGTGGTGATGATGATGATGATGATGATGATGATGATGATGATGATGGTGATGATGATGATGATGATGATGAATTCTGGTCTGACTGAACTCTGTCTGCTTCTATAACCCCGCACCAATCGACAGACAAAACCGTTCCTAAACAGACGAGGACGCTTCTAATGAATGGAATTATTTATTTTTCTATTCGTTTCGAAAGTTTTATCCGTTGTTTCGCGATTCGTTTCTTTTTCCGTTTTCGTTATGTCGCACCTTGGTTTTCGTCTCCTTTCTCCGCATTCCCCTTCCTCCTCCTCCTACACCACCACTTTCTTCTTTATCACTTCACTCCTGTCTCTTCCATTGACCCCTTTTTCAGAACTTGATGACATAAAACCCATTTTCTTGTTTGGTAGAATTAATCCCCATTTAGCCGCGACTTCTTTTTATGTGTGCAAATAAAATCTTAAGAAAATAGTGAACACTTCGAGAACACGAAAAGCACGATGCGGGTGGATCGGAAAAAGGAGTGTAAAAAGAGGAGGAGGAGGAAGAGGAAGAGAAAGAGGAAGAGGAAGAGGAGGAGGATAAGGATAAGGAGGAGGAGAAGGAGGGGGAATGTCAAAACTGTGGGTGTGATAGTGAGTACGCGCTTCTTTATATATATATATATATATATATATATATATATATATATATATAATTTTAATTTTTCAATTGGCTTTCAATTTTTACGTGGCCTGAGGAAACTTTTTTTCAAAGGAAATGGTAGCTGAAACATGTATGCCATATGTAGCCAATAATGTTTTTATATATAAAATAATTTATACTATATATATATATATATATATATATATATATATATATATATATATATATATATACTTAATTATTTATATATAATTATTTATTAATACATATTATTTTAAAATTGACCCATATACACATGTGTTCAATGCTATTCTACAATCATCAGTATGGGAGGAAAGAATCCATGCCGGTCACACGATTCGAACCCTAATACCAAAGTATTCCTTGACTCAGTAGTCGGAGCGCATACCTATGTTGGCCACTTTCATATATATATATATATATATATATATATATATATATATATATATATATATATATATATATATATATATATGGGAGGACAAATGATCTAACACATTTCTAGGGGTTAATAAAAATCAAATTAGAAATACATAATGCAAAAAGTATTTTTATTTTCTAAATAACACAGCGTTAGTTACCTGTATTATCTCTACTGTGCTCTTTCCACCCAGGACTATACCCTACTCGACTTTATCTCAAATACTATTGATGCAGCACTTTCTTCTGATCCGAGCGCTCAAATCATTATATTTGGGAACTTTAATGTCCCCTACAGGGATTGCCTTGGTTTCTTGAGCTACACAGATCCAACTGCAGACATTTAAATGTAATGTGAACAAGCATTTTACTGCACAACTCCCCACTATTTAGTATTCACTCTATTAATAAGGCTCCTTCTATAAATCAGTTCGCAATGTTTCAGTGGCAATGTGTCTTGTTTAATGTGAATAAAAGTAACAAAATAAATGTCATTTTTTTTTCTTCGTGTTAAAAATTACATCAGTCAATTTTTTTTACCGTCATTGTCCAATCACTATGACGTCACATTGATGTTATCGCAAAATCTTGCGTGATTCTTTTCACACGAGTCAATTGTAACTCTTGAAGGCAGATTTCAAGACGTAAAGATGTTCATTACTGAACAAAGCGCAACATTTGAACTCCGAAAAATCCCCGGAAATTTTTCATTCCCTGCTGGACTCGAATTCAAATTTAGGGATTTTTTTTAAGATCAAACATTTTAAATAATGGCAAAGGGAAAGCTTAATTTGAAGCCTTTTGGGATTTTGGGGCTCAGCTATAATTAAACATTGTAATTGTTTCATAGGTTGGCAATCGCCCTTGCAGTTTCATGATAGATCGATCGGTAGAGAGATATGAACGAAGTGAGATGGATTGATCGATAATATACGTTGGCGAAATTTGTGACACCTGCGTTGAACATTTTTCTTTCGATTAAGTGAAATATCTTACAGCTCCTAAAGAATCCAAAGTTTTCTTTTAGTTAATCTAATAACAAGTCTGAAAATAGGAATAATGAATAATTCACTCATAATCTCTCTCTCTCTCTCTCTCCATATATATGTATATATATATATATGAGAAAGGAAGGATGAGGTAATCCGACGTAATGGGAAATGAAAAAGGAAAAACCAAAAGATGTTTTTTTTATGTATTCATCAACGTTTCGTCTTTATTTGTAAGCCATTCACATTCATTTCACTCCCTGCCACCGACTTCTCTCAGCCCGGACCTTGGTCCTGCGCTCCCAGTAGTGGCTACTACTTCTTTTCATTAACCCATCATGCCAACCCAATATGTATATGTACTTGCATGACATATTTCTTAAAATTATCATCCTGAGGAAGTCTTACAAATAAAGACGAAACGTTGATGAATACATAAAAAAAACATATTTTGGTTTTTCCTTTTTCATTTCATATATATATATATATATATATATATATATATATATATATATATATAAATAACTCAATGTATATGTGTATGTGTGTGTAATGTTTGTGTGTTCCGTTTAGAAAGAAAGGTAGAGAAACTACATAAAATCTAAAAATATATTTCCATGTAAAATTGACTGGAGAAGACAATGGAAGTATTCCCGAATCTCTAAATGAATTCCTGAAGAATCTCTGAGGGCATAACACTCTTAAAATCTAAAAAACATTCTATTTTTATGAAATTTAAATCATATGTATAAATTATTTTAGAGAAGACAATGGAAGTGGTCCCGAATCTCTAAGTGTCCTCCTAACGTAAAGAAGCAATGGGAATCAAAACTCCTTTAAAACTTCAAATAAATCCCATTGTGATGAAATTTATATCATATGTATAAAATTCACTGGAAATGATCCCGAATCTATGTTACCTTCTATATATCGAAAATCTATGTACCGTAATATCTAAGTAACTCACGGGGACAAAGTTCCCTTAAAACTTCAAATACGTATATCCGATTTTAACGAAATTAAAACCATATATATATATATATATATATATATATATATATATATATATATATATATATATATATATATATATATAATATATATATATATATATATATATATATATAAAACACTTATTAAGAGAGTTTTTCAACATATTTTCCAGTTATGTTAAGGGTGAAACGGGAGAAGGGATAAGTAAAAACAAAGAAAATAACATGGTGTTATGAGTGAAACAGTACATAGTAATGATCCGCATTCAATCCCGGATAACATCGGGTCTTTCTGCTAGAAATTAACGAATGGAATGATGTAAATAAGTAAAATAGAGAGAAACTAGAGAGAGAGAGAGAGAGAAACTGGAGAGAGAGAGAGAAAGAGAGAGAGAGAAAGAGAGAGAGATAGAGAGAAAGAGAGAGAGAGAGAGAGAGAAAGAGAGAGAGACAGAGACAGAGAAAGAGAGAGATAGAGAGAAAGAGAGAGCGAGAGAGAGAAAGAGAGAGATATAGAAAGAGAGAGAGAGAACGAGAGAGAGAAAGAGAGAGAGAAAGAAAGAGAGAGAGAGAAAGAGAGAGAGAGAAAGAGAGAGAGAGAGAAAGAGAGAGAGAGGGAGAAAGGGGGGATATGTATAACATGACATCAGAAAAGAGTTTCATTAATATTTGGAAATTCCAAAATGTTTTTATAAATATTAAAAAATTTCAAATATTTATGACACTCACTTATGATGTCATGATAAAACCTCTCCATCTGCTTTAATTATTGTTATCATTCAATTCCTCTGCCCACTACTTTTATCATTCTCCCTTTATTGACGCTATTTGCTCTTCCTCCCACCACCTAAAAGATTCATGTACAGTAAAAAGTGTGCACGGTGACAAACAAGTAACATAATAACGTTAAAGTTTTAGCAGTTGATAAAATGGATTCCTTTATTCGTCAGCAGCTGTTCCTACCCAGCGCTACCCGGGAGTATATGTATTTTTATTTTTGTTTCGATTTTTTTTTGTAAATATGATATTTATCCATGTATTATTTTTGTTATTTTTTAAATAGGAATTTTTACTTAAATTTAATTATAAGGGTATTGTTAGATATTTAAATCAAGTTATATACCTGTAACTAATTTTTATACGGTGATATTTTAATCTCTGTTCATAAAAGATATATAAATAACTGTCAAATATTCCAAGCATTCGATATATGAGAATTTGCTGGGAATTCTAAATGCTTTTAAGGGAAGCTACTCTTCGATTACCTGTCTTTTATTATAATGCACGTAGGAATATTTACCCACTGTAAATGTTTATTTCCCGGAATAAGTATTTTCGGAAAGAAATTGATGCCAAATAATTTTCCCGCCAATAAAATACTGGAAGCTATAAAGGACAAAAATAAGCTACTTCAAATCAAACATCGATATGTCAGACGGATTGCTATTTATGTCTGACTTTGAGAAATCCATGGATAGATGGGGGTAATTTTTTGTGTATTTTAGGAATAGGTATCCAATTATGTGCAATCGTGACGTAAGCAATCTCGACTTACCAGAGAAAGCTGAAGCAAGTTCCTATGCTTCTGCACAATACGAACTGAACTGAACCGATTTCATAAGCTAAAACTAAAATCTAGTTTAGGGTTAGGTTAGGGTTTGTTTAGGGTTAGGTTAGGGTTAAGTTAGCGTAAAAACAGTTCTGTTCGTATTGTGTAGATTGTTCGATGAAGTTCGTTAACGTCTGTTATAGCCAAACACGCGTACTTTCCATCATGGTTGATTTTTGGGAAAATTCTAATTTCTAAATAAAAAAAAGCCCTCCTTCAAAATCTTAAAAATTACCCCCCCCCATTTATATTTTAAACAGAAAAAGGTAATTTGGATGAGGAAAAGTATGCCCCCCCCCAATTTTCCCGTCACAAAATTGAGAAATCATTCGTTTATACATCTCGATTAACCGTTAACTGGGCAGTATGTGAGTGCTCATTTTACGTTAAAATAATTCCCAACCTTAAAATCTAAAATATTTAACTGTTTTCAAATTCCATGTTTTTAGAATATTGTTTCAAACTGTTTACATGTAAGTAAACTTAAACATTTTTGAGATTGTAAACTACGCCGGTTGTGTAAATCCTATTTGAATCACGTAAATTACTAACAACAGATTAATTGTCTGATTTTTTTTAGAAGTGATACTCTAATAAACATTTTTTCTATAAATTGTTTGTTAGCGCTATTATCCTCTCAATGTGTTGTTCATCGCCAACTGAGAATCTCATTAACCATTATCATCGAGTATGAGAGAGAGAGATAGAGGGAAAGAGAGGTAGAAGGAGGTAAGTGTCAATTGTAGCATAGAGAGTATTAGAATATCTGTCCTATTTCATTGTTGTTGTTGATTTGTTGAGAATTTTCGAATAAAATCCAGCGAATTAGTAGTAGTTGTTTACTTTTCGTTATGAGTGTCGCCAATTAATTCGAGTTTACTTTATTTAGATGGAGATATATGTGTGACTATAATTTATAACAATAAAATATATTCATACACTGGTAGTCTATGAAGAACATCCAGATTTACGAACAGGTCGAGGTGAACCTTTATATCCATTTTATCTACTAAAGGGTTCTTGGCCTTTTGGCTAAGATCAAAGTGTAGTATCTGTTCCGATGGATACTGCATCCCATAGACTGGTATTGTCTTGGCCTTCGGGGCTTGATTTACGCCGGTCTATGGGTCTGTCCTGTGCAGTTCTAGGAGGTCCACCCTCCCAGGCTTCGCCTCCTCTCTTTGGGGAGGAGTAAGTTTATTGCTTACTGTCTGAGGCGCCCTTACCGGGGAATGCCGACGGGGCTGCCCAGACAATTTTTAAACCCCACTTTCCCAACCCGACCTTGGGTCACATCTTACTTGTGGGAGTAAGATAAAAACTCCTGGAGAGGAGTAAATCAATACGCTTGTATTATGTCACTATTTTTTCTAAAAAAAAATAACATAACGAAGAGAAAATAGTAAGGAACAGGATAAGCAGACAATAAAAATACGTTGGGTTAAACATTGAAAATGTGTCGTCATCATCATCATCATCATCATCATCATCATCATCATCATCATCATCATCATCATCATCATCATCATCATCATCATCATCATCATCATCATCATCATCATCATCATCATCAGCAGCAGCAGCAGCAGCAGCAGCAGCAGCAGCATTGGTGTAGAAATTGAAAATGTGCCGTCATCATCATGATCATCACGATCATAATGATGATGATGATCATCATCAGCAGCAGTAGCAGCAGCAACATCATCATCATCGATTTAACGTCCGTTTTATATGCTGACATGTGTTGGACGGCTTTTATAAATTGACTTCCACACTAACCATCTCTGGCCAGGTCTTTAAATTCCATAGTCTGAAATGCGACCGATTTTTTTTGGAAGTCAATTCTTTAGTTGAGGCAAGATTTTTATAAGCCGGACGCCCTTTCTGACGCCAACTCAGTGTGGTGGTGGGGACCAGTACCTTCAAAGTTAATACGACGAAATTACAATGTGAATAATATTCGAGTACAATTTAGGAGTCATCATCCTACCACAAAAAAATACTAAAATTTAGAGACAGTTACTAGTGAATCTATTCCTTGGATATTAAATGTCTACGATGTCCAGAATTTTTTTAAAATCGAATATTCGTTTGACCCTTGAGCTTACGTTTGAAATAGCATTTTTTGTTGGTCTGCTAACCTTAAGAATTTCCAGCGAGAAACGCAAAGATTGAGTGGACGCGTCTCATTTTAGATACGTCCATTCAGCTCTATACGATGTTCTATCCCTCCGTGTACAACGCTTAATTTCCAAATAGCATTATAATCGCTCCACGCATGTAATTAATGGACGTATGTAATTTTAGAATCGCTCAACTAGGTCTGTCACGCTTGCTTTTTTTTAATAGGATGTCCGCCTTTTTGTTGAGCTAAGGTTTGAAATAGTATCTCCGTTAGTGTAACAGGCCTAAGTCTGAAATATAAGTTTCGTTGTTCTAGCTATTTAGATAAATCACAGCATAATATGTACGACAAGCGTGAACAAACATCTCGCTGCGCAACTCCCCACTTAGTATGCCCCTTCGTCAACAAAATGACGGCAAAAATAGGGGTGCCAGTGTTCGCACTAATATTCATTTAAAATCATATAATTCCGTCAGTAATTTCAGTTTTCATATATAAATTATTATTATTATTATTATTGGTACTCACTAGGAGTTCTCACACAGATCATCGTCAGTGATTGCTCACCGACAACAACCAGTGGTATTTTCTTGGAGTCTGAGTGACAACAAGCCTCCCCAGATTTCCAGTATTCTTCACCTCTTTTCGATAACGATGCGATATCGCAACAGCCGCTTACCATTGATTTCTCGCTGGTAAGGACAATGGGTCTTCTCTGGGATTTGGGTGGCAATAAGCCTCCCCAAGGTCCCAGCATTCTCTGCACTTTTCCAGTGGAGGTCTGGTTTGTGCTATCCCTCCTCGGTCTTCTCATCCTCCTCGACCCTCTACAATTATTATTATTATTATTATTATTATTATTATTATTATTATTATTATTATTATTATTATAAAAAAAGGAAACCGCCATTGACATTTTATTCTGAGTGAAAGATTCCTTTTCAAATTTATTTTAGACGGTGCGGGTTGACTGATCTGCTATTTTCTTTCCAGCGTAAATCTTTCTAATACTTCTTGTTATTTCAATAGGGTAGGACTGAACTATCAAGAGTTGAAAATAAAAACGTGAGTGAAACAGACAACCGAAACCATATAATAACGATGGCCGCAACTTTATTTACAATCTTTCTCGATAATTTCCCCATTTATATTCAGTAGTTTTTCTCATTATCATCCCATATTTTTCTAAATGCTATTTTCGCTGCGACGTAAAGGGCTACTGTGGATTAGGGGCTAGTTTAAAAGGGCATCCTAAGTGGGGAGTTGCGCAGCGAGATGTTTGTTCACATTACATTTAAATTTCTGTATGTTGGTACAGTCGAGGTAACAAGGAACAAGGAAGGAATTCCGCAGGAAAGCAGTTCGAGGAAATAAGCTATTAACCCTTAAATGCTTTGTTTTTTTTATATTGGTTTGAAAAATTATTTATCATCGAAGATACTGATAAACTATTTAGAGGATTTACTGATGCACTATCATACTAATACCTACTCATACTTGCAGATGTGAAACAAGTTGCAGTTTGACACATTTTCATTGAATATTATATTAAATAGGCATTTTGTAAGAATGTGTCATATTTGAAACAAAAAAAAAATACATTTAACGGTTGAAGTAGAAAGATTTCTGGCATCTGGGGATCTCTACAGTAAATGAATGAGCTATTGCTGCTAGTCGGATTGATCGGGTGTGTTTACGTTGAGGGGGCACACGTGCGGCAAGTTCGTCGGAGCACATTCCATTGAAGTACTTGTAGAACAAAACCATGGACGCAACTATTTAGGTCAGATACTCATTTTTGGACAATGTCTTAGATGGAGAGACTAATGGTTGGAGCACCAGCCCACATGTGGCAATAATACTCCATGCATTTCTTTTATTCATTCATATTCTCTTTATAGTAATTGTTCTCCTCCCGGTTTCGTTTTCGAATTCTATTGAACATACTCCATCTTCATCCCCATTCTATCAAGTATTGTTTTACAAGTATTTCAATGGATTGTGCGCTGATGAACTTGCTGCTCTGGTGCCCCCCACGATGCAAATTCACTAGACCAACCCGACAATCTGCCAAATCCCATCCATTCACCGTGGAGATCCCCAGATGCCGGAGAGCCTTCTACTCCAAAAACTTATTTCCTCGTGCTGCTGGACTCTGGAACTCCCTCCCTGCTCTCTGTTTTCCTGACGGTACTGACATGCAGACATTTAAAAATAATGTAAACAGACATCTCGCTGCACAGCTCCCAATTTAGGTTGCCCCCCCCCCAAAAAAAAACTCTCACCCTTTTTCTCAGTAGCCCCTTACGTCTACAGTGTCGTCCTGCCTTATTTGGGGTGAATTATGTTTAAAAAAAAAGTTTTAAAAAAACATACCCTTCTCCTTCCTTATTCTGTCCCCCTTCTTTCCTACTTTCATAAAATATATACTTGGCCTTTTGGCTAAGATCAAAGTGTAGTATCTGTTCCGATGGATACTGCACCCCATAGACTGGTATTGTCTTGGCCTTCGGGGCTTAGTTTATGCCGGTCTATGGGTCTGTCCTGTGCAGTGCTAGGAGGTCAACCCTCCCAGGCTTCGCCTCCCCTCTTTGGGGAGGAGTAAGTTTATTGCTTACTGCCTGAGGCGCCCCTACCGGGGAATGCTGACGGGCCTGCCCAGGCAATTTTTAATGGCCAGAGTGCTCACTTTCTCGGGCGCTGGCTTTTCAAACCCCACTTTCCCGACCCGACCTTGGGTCACATCTTACTTGTGGGAGTAAGATAAAAACTGTCCTTGTGCCTAACTCCTGGAGAGGAGTAAATCAATATTCATTCTCATCATTCTATCAAGAATATTCTCCTCCCTCTTGTTCTTCTTCTATTAAGCACCCGTCTCCGCTCCTTCTCCTCCTCCTCCTCTTCCTCTCGCTTCGACTCATTTTCATCAAACATACCTCCCACTTCTCCTTTCTTTCTCCCCCCTTC
The DNA here is from genome assembly GCA_963556195.1 of Sepiola atlantica. Classification (NCBI taxonomy): domain Eukaryota; kingdom Metazoa; phylum Mollusca; class Cephalopoda; order Sepiida; family Sepiolidae; genus Sepiola; species Sepiola atlantica. The sequence continues at coordinate 15,657,556 of OY744541.1, read as the reverse complement.
TACCTTGTTATCTTTCTTCCCTTCTACGGATGACTCTTTCATCTAAATCTGCCATCTTTTGTTTTCCTGTTGTGACTAAGGATCAACACATATCGGTCATTATGGACTGTTTGAAGAAAACACCTATCTTCATTAGCTGGCTATTGTGCCAGACTCTACAAAGGCCAAGATTGATTCTCCACTGATTACCTGTCAACAACTGGATCCAATGCATCCTCTTCATCCCTATCTTCATCCCTAGGGAACCGCCATTATAGCATCCCCGTCACACAATCTCATACCTTACGCCTACCCGTATGGCAGAACGGTACAAAACGTGTGTCCAGCTTCTCTCTCTTTTCCCGCGTGAAATAAATCGCCGATTTACCGTCTTAATATGTAATATTATCCTTGCATGTGGTGTAATGGATACCAACGCGGACTATGGAAATCGGCTATGACGAGTTCGAATCTCATCGGATCTGTTAGGTTTATTTCATTTATTTTTTAAAACTTTTGGATCACCAATTATCCAGAGCCAAGAGCTAATATTTTGTAATTTATCTTTAATCATCTGTGATCATTTACAGAAAGAGTGACTCTCTTTTTTAACATTCGTCATCTAATTTACATACATGTGTCTGTACACACCACAAAATGTATCTAAATGGCAAAATAATAAGTCTCTTAACTTGTATATAATTATAATAATAATAATAAAAATAATAATAATAATAATAATAATAATAATAATAATAATAATAATAATAATAATAATTGACACCACAAAAATTATGGACAGAGGGTCGAGGAGGGAAAGCGCAAACCAGACCTCCACTGGAAGAGCGCGGACAGCTCTGGGACCGTGGGGAGGCTTGTTGCCACTCGGGCCCCAGAGGGGACCAATGGCCCTTATCAGCGGGAAATCGTTGGTAGGTGGCTGTTGCGATTACCGCAAGGTCATCAGCGGTGATGAACGAAAAGAGGTGGAGCATACTGGAAGTCTGAGGAGACTTGTTGTCACTCAGACTCCAGGGAATACCACAGGTTGTCGGCAGTGGGCGATCACTGACGACGACCAGTGTGATAACTCCTAGTGAGTAAATAATAATAATAATAGACCATGCAAAGGACGGCCATACTAGGACGGCCATAATAGTAGACCATACAACGGACGACAATGATAAATACAACTTCAATCATAAAGAAAATCCTCGATTTTTTTTTACTAAAGCGTCACCACTTATCAAGGCTCAAAGGCCACTCGAGGGTCAATAAGTGTCAGCTGGTCAGTGAGACAACACCGTGATGATTGGTAATAATAGTTGAAATTGGGCATAATTTTATTACTTAAGAGGACGGCTCAACAAGAATTTGTTGTTATTGGACTTGAAAACGACCATGTTATAGTACACTGGGAAGCAGCCCGCGGTATTGTGTTCCACGGACGAGTAGTTCTAGGGAAGAAACTTTGCTCATGGAAGTTTCGTTTAGTCCAAGGCAAAAAGAGTGCAAATTTACTTTTTGTTTTTAATCAAAATTCGGAATATTATTTTAAAAGGTACATTGTGTTAAATAACACCGGTTATTATATTCATGAATCGATGTAGTTAAATATAATGACCGGTGTTATTTAAAACCATTGACGTTTTTAAAGATTATTTCGATAAAAGAGACGGAGTATTTATAAGGTGGCTCACTTAAAAAGTACCCGGAAAACTAGTCGACTGGAATATAAGTAAGAATGAGGCAGTGGAATGGGTGTCTTTCGTTGTTTACTTTTTATGGGATTATTTGCGTGCACACACAACAACTAAATACTTGAATAGGAAAGAAAAATATTGCTATCGCTTCGCAATTTAATTCGAAACTAATCAATATGTAAAAGAAGACAAAACTAATCGATAATAAAAGAAGAAAAAATAATATATAAAAAAGACAAAACTAATCGATAAGAAGACAAAACTAATCGATAAGAAGAAAAAACTAATCGATAAGAAGACAAAACTAATCGATAATAAAAGAAGAAAAATTAATATATAAAATAGACAAAACTAATCGATAAGAAGACAAAACTAATCGATAAGAAGAAAAACTAATCGATAAGAAGACAAAACTAATCGATAATAAAAGAAGAAAAATTAATATATAAAAAAGACAAAACTAATCGATAAGACAAAACTAATCGATAAGAAGAAAAAACTAATCGATAAGATGACAAAACTAATAGATAAGAAGACAAAACTAATCGATAAGAAGACAACACTAATCGATAAGATGACAAAACTAATAGATAAGAGGAAAAAACTAATCGATAAGATGACAAAACTAATAGATAAGAAGACAAAACTAATCGATAAAAAGACAAAACTAATCGATAAGAACACAAAACTAATCGATAAGAAGACAAAAGATAACATACTCTCTCGCTATTGATAAGAAAAAATAATATAAAACTAAACGATACGAAGGCGCAACTAATCGATACTATACAAAACGAATAGATAGGAAATAGAAGATAAAACTCTCTCTCTCGCAGTACGAAAAAGAAGACAACATTAATCGATAAGAAGGCACAACTAATCGATACGAATACAAAACTAATAGACAAGAAAAAGAAGATAACACACCCCCTTTCTATCGATAAAAAAGAAGACAAAACTAATCGATAAAAAAAGGATAAAACTCTCTCTCTATCAATAAGAAAAAAGAAAAAACTAATCGATAAAAAGACAAAACTTATAGACAAGAAAAAGAAGATAACACATTCCCTTTCTATCGAAAAAAAGATAACAAAACTAATCGATAAGAAAAAAAGGATAAAACTCTCTCTCTATCAATAAGAAAAAAGACAAAACTAATCGATAAAAAGACAAAACTAATAGACAAGAAAAAGAAGATAACACATTCCCTTTCTATCGAAAAAAAGAAGACAAAACTAATCGATAAGAAGGCACAACGAATACAAAACTAATAGATAAGAAAAAAAGATAAAACTCTCTCTATATCAATAAGAAACAGAAGAAAAAACTAATCGATACAAAGACAAAACTAATAGACAAGAAAAAGAAGATAAGACACACTCTCTCTATATATATATTGATAAGAAGAAGAAAACAAAACTAATCGATAAAAAGGCAGAACTAATTGATACGAAGGTAGACTAATAGATAAGAAAGGGAAGATAAAATTCTCTCTTCCTCTCTTCCTACATCTTCTTTATGGCGCGCCGACACACGTACGTTCACTTTTATTATATAGATGACACACAAAATATAGTTGCTGAGATATCGGGCTACTTGTAAGTGGGCTACTCTGTGTAAGGATTTCTGGGTCACATCTTACTTGTGGGAGTAAGATAAAAACTGGCCTTGTGCCTAACTCCTGGAGAGGAGTAAATCAATACTCTGTGTAAGGATTTCTGGCTAAGATCAAAGTGTAATATCTGTTCCGATGGATACTGCACCCCATAGACTGGTATTGTCTTGGCCTTTGGGGCTTGATTTACGCCGGTCGATGGGTCTTACCTGTGCAGTTCTAGGAGGTCCATCCTCCCAGGCTTCGCCTCCCCTCTTTGGGGAGGAGTAAGTTTATTGCTTACTGTTTGAGGCGCCCCTACCGGGGAATGCCGACGGAGCTGCCCAGGCAATTTTTAAACCCCACTTTCCCGACCCGACCTTGGGTCACATCTTACTTGTGGGAGTAAGATAAAAACTGGCCTTGTGCCTAACTCCTGGAGAGGAGTAAATCAATACTCTGTGTAAGGATTTAAGGATGTATGTACGCAGGGTGTTGTTCAGAACATTGTTGGTGAGACATGTAGAAATAAGCGTCTTATTTATATTCGTTATTCATGGCGCGCCGGACACACGTACGTTTACTTTTATTATATAGATGACACACAAAGAAGGGGCATGTAGAAGTAAGCGTCTTATTTATATTCGTTATTACTCTCCCGTCATATGTCTATTTGCATATGTAAACCCCGTGTTAATGTACCCAAGTCGAAGTTTCGCACTTTCCTCCACGCACTCTAGGCCAATAATTGCTTTCTCAATGCGTTTTTATTATTGACCTGCGAGCTGTAAGAGACTGGGGTGAAAAAAAAAAGAGAAAAAAAAAGATCTATTGTGTTGACAGTAAATCGGGTGACTACTTTATTAGCACAACAACGCTGTCATCCAACGGAACATATCCGAAAACGAACACGCAACTGGACTTCCGTCATAAAAAAAATCACAAGAAAAAAAAAAAAACGCTATCACCCACACGCCCACAATAAACCCTTTTTTCCTCGACGTCTGCAGAAAGATATTATTAAAAATGGTCGCCGTTGCTAGAGCTATGTTGTGGATATTTCTTTTTTTCCATGATAGTCTTAGAGACTTTATGTTGACTCCCACGTGTGAATCCTATCTCTTTTCTAGATGGGTTCATGCCTTTAAAAGAGGTTGATTAAAAAGTATGCATCTAGTTTTCAAAGCAATTAAAATATAATCTTACAGAAAAAAATATTTGAAAACAGAATATATTCAGAAGTTTAGAAAGCCAAATAAACAATGCGTTTTTTTTTTCAAAATAAATCATTATTTTAAAAAGTAGAATTTTTCGACGCAAATCGTCCTATTCATAGGTATAATACATTTTTTTATAAATTTTTACTAGTGGCATATTGGTAATTAATAATAGAAGCTCGCTCGATGTTGTTGGGGTTCATTGTCGACATGTGAGGTTACGTGCTGACTGCGCTTGTTGAAATAATGAAAATGTAGTCCCACTCTTGAAGCATCGTTGAAATTTGAATATATTTAGAAGTTTTGGTAGTAATATGTTTTAAATTCTAATTTAATTTATTTATTTTAATTTTTAATTTTATTCATTTAATAATAATAATAATAATAATAATAATAATAATAATAATAATAATAATAATAATAATAATAATAATAATAATAATAATAATAATAACAATAATAACAATAATAAAAGTAAAGATACTTTTTATTTTTAGTTATACAAGAAGAATTTCTTAATTGTTTCATTTTATTACAGTCGAAGTTCTCAGAAATCAAGGGGCCCCTTCCTGGGGCTAACACTTGATCTCTATATGAGATACATAGATATTCGAATATTCCATTAAAGTTCTCCTTTACCTCTTAAACCCTTCTCTCTTTTGTTTCATTTTACTACAGTCGAAGTTCTTAGATATCAAGGGGCCCCTTCCTGGGGCTAACACTTGATCTCTATATGAGATACATAGATATTCGAATATTCCATTAAAGTTCTCCTTTACCTCTTAAACCCTTCTCTCTTTTGTTTCATTTTACTTTAGTCGAAGTTCTCAGAAATCAAGGGGTCCCTTCCTGGGGCTAACACTTGATCTCTATATGAGATACATAGATATTCGAATATATCATTAAAATTCTCCTTTACCTCTCAAGCGTTGAGTTTGTAAAGAAGTTAAGAAAATAAAATTACCTCTCCCCAATTGACCAGTTGATTATGTTAAAGTATAACTTTATTTTGGTCTCTTAATTTTACCGGTTTCCAATACAAGAATTCATCGGGTCTGGTGGAGTATTCAGCTAAGTTCTGTTACTTGAGGTAACATCACAATAAGGACGTGCACTCGTATGAGCAATTGTATAGCTGTGCTGACGGATCTTATTTGTGCTTCGAATACTATGCTAGTTGGAATATTTGGTCAGAGTTTCCTTGTAGGGGTAAGTATCCTCATGTTAGGTTGTGCTGGCAAACCCTTGTACAGAGAGACCGAAGACACTAGTAGGTAATTCAAACTCTCCAGTACGTAATTCAAACTCTCCTAACATATATGTTAGAGTTTATGACTTTTCAAAGCAAATAAAAGTAGAATAAATAGTGGTAGTTTTTTGACCGAATGGGTCATATATATATATATATATATATATATATATATATATATATATATATATATATATATATATATATATATATATATATATATAAGATGACAAGCTTAAAGCTGAATAATTATACAATGAATTAGAAAAATAAATTATGATAAGAATATTTAATATTGATATCCAATTAGCTTATCTTAACTCATTTTATGCGAATCTGCCACCAAGTATCTGCGGCATTTCGTCAACAGTTGTGTCCATCTCGCTTTTTCGATCACTCGGTCATATTTTTGATCTTTTCTTTTGATAATGAGAGGTTCCACTCTCGAAAATTAAAGTTTTTTCCTCTACTCCGGACCTTTTAGATTGCTTGACAGTAAACCTTTTTTTCTATTTTTTTTATTTAAACCGTGAAATATCAATAAATATCAATAAATTGATTTGAGATTCCATTCTTATTTTCTCTTCTCATTTGTTCATCTGTTCCACCTTCTGGTAACTATATCGCATTGCTCCTGCCTCGGATTACGAACTTACATTTCTCTCTCTCTCTCTCTCTCTCTCTCTCTCTCTCTCTCTCTCTCTCTCTCTCTCTCTATATATATATATATATATATATATATATATATATATATATATATATATATATGAATATATATATATATATATATTATTGCTATATACAGACCACATTTATTTTTTAAACATGATGAAATTAAGATAAGAGAATGAAAGGGCAACTGACTGGTTTCGAACCTCGCTCAACAGAGCTAGACCGAGGTTAAGATTTAGAGAAAACAAATGCTATAGGTATTATAGCAAGGTAAAGGGGAAGATAAAAATTAAATCAAATAGAAACTACATTAAGTCCAAGAAAATTTTCTTTTTGTTTACAAAGAGACGGTCTGAGAAACTTAATGCAAATAGTTTCTATAATCTTTAGACACAAGAACAGGTGTGTTTTTTTATGAAAATGTATCTGCGGAACGAACTAGATTCGAACCCGGCACACCCAGGTCCTCAGTCCGCGTCGTTAACTAGCCACCGGTCACAGCATAGCTACTTAGCAATGTACTAAGTAGGTATTAAAAAATATATTTTTGAGTGAAATGAATACATTTTTATTAACTTATTATCTTTTTGTTAATCACATTTTTGTGTTTCATAGACCATAATGCATCTTACAGCATTAAGGCAAAAAATGCGCATGCGCAATTGCGTGTGTGTGTGCTTCGCTTCGTGCATTGAACGGGTTAGTTTGCTTTGGTATAACGAACGGGCGGATCCTGTGACTTTTTTGATATATTGTGTTTAGACGGGAGGAGGCGACGACCGTCAAAAAGACACATGCCTCCTGAGACCACGTGTCCCCTATGGATGCTCCCAACGCAGTTGGTTCTTATGGCCCCGTATTTGATTACGCAAAGTCGCGACACGGCCTCGACATTGAACGACTTAATTTCCCGTCTAAAAAATGGAATGGCTATTTTTTATTTAAATAATCATTACAGATTAGTCGGTTCTTGAATATTAAATTCATGGTAAATGTTTTGATACGAATACATTATGAGTGGGTTAGGGGTAGAGGTAGGGTTTAGGGTTAGGGTTATACATTTCTGACACTTTACATATTTGTATATATTTCCCTCCATTCAACCCCTACCACTATATATATTCTCCAATTATATGACCTTCCCGTCTTTTATCATTTTTAGCACACTTTTCATCCGCTCTTGAAAAAGCCCACATCACATCGGGCGAAACGTTGAGCTTATGGGTCTTCAACTGTTCCATTTTTAATTTCATATATATATATATATATATATATATATATATATATATATATAATTTGTAAGTTATGAAAATATATTTATGGCAATTAAGCTACGCAGGGGCTTCCGTCTTTAATCCCCGTAGAGAATTGCCAGTCATAAGTTACACAGAGGCTTCCGCGTTTCATCCCTGTAGGGAATCGTCAGGCTAAAATGTCTGACGATTCTCTACGAGGATGAACGTATATGTATATGTGTTTAAAATTTAATAAAACTTTTATTAAACTTTGTTGTCTC
>OY744541.1:15589626-15639626 GCA_963556195.1 Sepiola atlantica | reverse complement strand
AAACCGACGACGTCAACGAGGGTGGACTGCCGTCAGGTACTTTTAATCCCTCAAATTGCGGTCTTCGTCGATGGAAGTGGTTACTCTTAACTCTGTTGGCATGTCTGGCTCGGCGGCGAGTGTATTCGGTCTCTAAAACACACTGCTAGTTTTAACTGATCACTTCCGGTATAGGAAATAAAGAAGTAAAGTGAGTAGGAGACGGAAATGTGTAGAAAGAAAGAAGGAAATTTCGCAAAAACCAGGCGGGGGACGTTGTTGGCGGTCACGTGTTCAGGCGTCGCGCGTCCCGTACTCGAACCGACGGTTATTGGAATTTCGAAGCGACGTCTCCAAAATGACACGGTTTTTGTTTATTCATAAAGAGGAAAGGAGGGGGGGGGGTGTAAAATTGAAGTAATGTAATACAAACAGGGTAATGTCGTTTTTGTAACTTGACTTAGTATAGAACGATTTAGTAAAAACATAGATAGCTATTCATATTCAATCTGTAAAGAGTTCTTCGATAGCGGAGATAATCATAAATTTGGGGGAGAGTTTAACATTTAGATTATGCAATAAAAACTCGGGACAGTGAAATAGCTAATGAAGCTTTATTCGGTTTAGAATGGTCGAGTACAATAATAAACCTGGTGATACCAGATCAGGCTGCCCTGTGGCTCCCTGAGACGAAATTCACCTACATTGACGTTTTTTTTTTTTTTTTTTTTGTAAAACTTAATTATGTTCTACAAAACCAAAAACAAAAACAACAGCCCCTCTCCCTTTCTCCCTCCCCTTTTTTATTTTTATTTTTCCTACCCTACTCCCGGTCCTGGATATGACCTTAAACTACATCCGATGGTGAGATCCGGCTTACGGACTTTGGGGAATGTGGAGCCTCCTCTTAATTACCATTGCTCCCAGGTCCACCCCTGACCCGGAGTGGTAGTACCTGTTAGGGTCCCAACTATGGGTTAAATAGAAACAGATATTAAAAGGGGAAAGAAACAAAAAAGAGAAGAAAACAAGACCAGATTCGGCATTAAATAACCCAAAAAGGGTTGATATGCCGTAAAACAAAACTACCAAACTACCTACCAATAATAAACAACTATTTCTAGTAATCTACGAACTGGAGAGGTTTTAGTCAAGGGAGATAATTCTCGACAAGGGAGATTATTTACGATATTTCCGTTCTACAAATAAATCCTAATAAAGAAATGCTCAGATAAGCGTCTGAAATCATTGCCTGCTGGAGTTGAAAATTTTATATCTCACAGTACAAGAAACTAAAAATAATTTAGAAAGATGGGTCGTTCATTTAAAAGCATTGGTGGGTCAGTATTATTAAAATTCAAAATAGAAGCCTTATCAATGCAATATTAATTAATAAATCTTGCATTGATTAAGGTTTCTATTTTGAATTTTAATAATACTGACCCACCAATACTTTTAAATGAACGACCCATCTTTCTAAACTTCGAGCATGCCAATGCGTCTTCGTTCTACAACCAGAATTTGAATTCATAACCGTCAAGAACATCTCTGCGGATAACACACGATTACAGTAACATTATATAAAAAAAGTTTGTTTATTTTTATTTTTTGAAAAGATTACACAATCTTGGTCAACTCTAATGATGGAATATTATTCCGAAATTAATAAGAACATTATATCAAAAAACAAAAAAATGTTTGTTTAGTTTTATATTTTGAAAAAAAAATGACACAATACTGGTCAACTCTGACGATGGAATACTATTCCGAAATTAATAAGATTAAAGTAAAAAATAAATGAATCTTGCATTTTCAATTTTAATAAAAAATAATTTGATATTAAACGTTTTCTATTATAACTAGAAAGAGAAAAAAAAACGTTTTGTGTCACGTGATCTTCAGAGCTAACAGTAAAATTGCATTTTCACTTGGGAAACAGAAAAGAGAGAAATATAAAAATTCCTTGCTTTATTCTTCTAATGATAAACGAGAACAATATAATACTTGAGAAAACTACATTCTGCTTAGAATAACTGATACAAATATGGTGAGATTTTATAGTTTCGTACTAAACTGAAGAGTTCTTCAAAAAAGAACCTAATTATAAAACAAGGGAGATTACTCTCGATTACTTATTACAACTCTTTCTTTTTTTATTTAAAAGGCTTTTATTTTTTAATGTGATATGAATTATTTATGTATTTGGGAAGTAATTAATGTAATTTGCAGTGTATTCTTCGGTATTTACTGATTAAATTAAGATAAGATTATATCGGGTTTTAATTAACTTTAAGTTTCTACTTAATCTCACAGAAGGTACGTTCGTTAATGCCTTCAGATGTATATGGAGATTTCTTTTCTGGGGAAGTTACGAAAATAAGCAAGTAGTTAGTTTTTGAAAGGAGAGTGAATTATATTTATCTGGAAGTTTTATGTTACAGTCGTTTGACATTGAATATATATATATACAGGGTGGGCCAAAATAAGGGTCCTATCTTTAAATTTGAATAACTTGAATTTGAATAACTTCCACAAAATAAAAGTTAAACTCACGAAACTTTATGTGTGTGTAGACTGACCCTTCCGAGATTTTTTGAAATAAACAAAACAAATTTTAGCCGAAAAACACTTCTTAAAACTTACAAACACTAAAGTATTGTTTTTTACACTGTTTTGAGTTTTTTAAGCAAAAATAATGTTTTCTAAATGAGGGTGCGTTCCTTAGGGCTAATACGGCTCATGCTTGCTTCGGAAGGGGTCCTTTACTTATTCTAAAAAAAAAAAAATCAATAAATAAAAAAGTTATGAATTTTTAAAAATAGGACCCTTATTTTTGCCCACCCTGTATATATATATATATATATATATATATATATATATATATATATAGCAATATATGTATTAGCATATACTATCAGTGCCTTTTAATTAGCAGTCTCTTTAAAAGATTCAGCTCGATTATTGTCAATCAGTAACAACAGAGCACATATAAGTCAGGTACTTTTATATTCCAATAACCATGTTTATATTTTATATTTTTAATTTTACTTTTTTACATTTCCAAAAAAACATAAACTTTCTGTGAGATGTATTTTTTAAGGTCCGTTTCATTTGCCGTGAGCAAAACAACATTTGCCGTTTTTATGCCAATATCGTCTCTGCAACACAACAAAATCATCAGAAAAATCCACAAAGAATAAAACGTTCTTGGATTAAAATGTCTTCAAAAATAACCTACACTATACAAGAACTTTTTATTCTTTGTGGATGATTTTGTAGTTTTGCAGAGACGATATTAGCTCACGGCAAATGAAACGGAACGTAAAAATACATCTCACAGAAATGTTGTTTTTTAGAAACGTGAAAAAATATAAGCATGGTTATTGGAATATAAAATGAACCTTATTATATATATATATATATATATATATATATATATATATATATATATATATATATCGTTAAATTATATACATATTTTCTTTATTAATATGCTTATAAGTCGATAGAATTATTACGTGGATATTCTAAATTCTACAAAAGAGATTTTGTCTCGTCGTCGACTTAGAAAAACGTTTTTAAGTATTCTGTTCATCAAATTATTGTTTACATTTTCAATTTAATTTTCGAATCTATTATATAAGTGTGGTTTAAGATAATGTTATAATTTGCATGGGTGGTGGGTTTTAGTTGTCAATTGAGTTATTTCCCCTTGCAGATTGTGGTTTGGAGACTCTAAGCATGGTTGGTTCTGGTTGGTAGGAACATTGCATAGGTGATGGGTTTATGAAAACTAATCTTTTGGATTGAAGAGTTCAGTTGATCTCTGGGTGCTGATATCGATCCAGAACCAGTTTTCGTGAGTTTCTCGTCGGAAGCGTTCGGCTGTCCTACGCAAACGCCCGAGAGTTGACGAGCCGATTTGTATCAGACGACAATTTTGATACGGTGCTGCGTTCTATGATGATAATGTTTAGCTTGTTTTGTTTTTTGTTGTTGTTGGGTTTAGGGTTAGGGTTTAGGGTTAGGGTTAGGGTTTAGAGTTTAGGGTTAGGGTTAGTGTTTAGGGTTAGGGTTAGGGTTAGGGTTTAGGGTTAGAGTTAGGGTTTAAAATATTTATTTGATAACGGTAATTTCGCTCTATTTTGCTTGTTTTATTTGTTTTGTTGTTTAAAAAATTTCTTGCAACTATAACTAAAAATTATAGGACGCAGTAACGTATCAAAATATAAAAAAAATTATTTGATAACAGTAACTGCTTGTTTTGTTTTTTTTGTTGTTTCTTTTAGAAAATTTCTTGAAAATATAACTTAAAATCACAGGACGCAGCACCGTATCAGAATTGTCGTCTGGTACCGATCTCTGGTTAGCAGAGAGTGAACAGTGAACAGTGGAGATTGAGATTTTTCGTTGCGGTGGCACTGAAGGAAAGTTAATTTAATCCTATTACCGGATTACAATAAGAAAACTAATATTTTGCTTTTATTTCAACCACTTCTTTTTACTTTATTTGCAATTATATGTAAAAATCGCATGTGATACTTGAACAATCCCAGGACGGGTTTAATTACTTCCTCAAACTAAACAGTTTTGCAACAAAGATAGAATGATACTACACTTTCTGTCTAGACATTTTTATTCTAATTTTAATCAAAGTCCATTACACAATTATAATTCGAGAAAATGTCTTAAATTTAAGGTTCAAGCTTAAGGGGTCTTAAGAATAAAAATTTAAATTCAGGGAATCTTGCTTAATTGCTGCCTCATGACAGGATCAACTTCAATGAAAATTTGAAATATTTGACTTTTCAAACGAAAAGTTGTTCCCATATTATGCCCCCTAAAACACCTTTACAATACCCAACAGAAACTGAAATTTGGAGAATATTTATTAATTTTATTTTATTTTTTTAAAAAACACAAATCCTGAGTGGATTTGCGTAATTTTTGGTATACTTTATTTTTTTTTACCCTCACAGGTAAGTACATGATTATGTTTTTGTGCTATTTTCTTAATTTTGTTTTTAAGAGCATTATTACGAATCTGAAGAATCAGCAACATTTCTCACTCGCAGAAAGCCTGGTACTCTTGTGCATTGCAAACATGAACCATTGAAGATGTTGACAATATGATAATACGCAAAGTCACTTCATGTTGGTACTTATGTTATCACCTTGCACACACGTTTAAAAAATGAGATCGTCCTATCAGCAAAAATCGTGATTAATCTAACTTCGTTAAAGTAAAGAAAATCTGGCTTTACCCATTTTAAAATGAATTGTTCCAAATTCAAATTATGTCGCCCCCGTCGACTAAAACAATTTTGAATAAACACATTTAAAAAAGTGACATTCGTTTTATTGATTTTGAAGAATATTTAGCTAATTTTTGCAGTAATAAGACAAAATATTTATTGTTTTAAAAATAATTAAATTGCTACAATTTTAAATAAACAAACCAATAAATAAAATAGAGACATATTTGTTTTAATAGTTCACCCCAAACAAGGCAGGCCGCCTCTGTAGACGTAAGGGTCTACTGAGAAAAAAGTGTGAAGTTTTTTTTCGGGGGGGGGGGGGGGGGTCAACCTAAATTAGGAGCTGCGCAGCGTGATGTCTGTTTACATTAGTTTTAAATTTCTGCATGTCAGTAACGTCAGGAAAGCAGGAAGCAAGGAGGGAGTTCCAGAGTCCAGCAGGACGAGGAAAGAAGCTTTTAGAGTAGAAAGCTCTTCAGCATCTGGGGACCTCCACAGTGTATGGATGTGATTTGGCAGATTGTCGGGTTGGTCTAGTGAATTTACGTCGTGGGGGTACCAGAGCAGCAAGCTCATCAGAGCGCAATCCACTGAAGTAATTGTAAAACAGGCACAAGGAAGCAACATTGCAGCGATGGGACAGTGGCTGGAGCTTGGTGGATAGTCAAGTTTGCGACTCTTTTTTGGACCTTGTCTAAGAGGGAGAGACTAGCGGATGATGCACCAGCCCAGATGTGGCAACAATACTCCATTTAAATAATATTTAGTTATTTTTACGGAATAATAAATGATTATTTTTTTATAGTATTAACACTGACACACCTTTATTATTTCAAAGAGTTTATATGAGTAAATTATACATATTGTTGTAGAAAACACCATGGAATTTCTACGTGGTCCCATTAATATTTAATTATTATGTTACAACATTTGATACACTAAATATATATCGGAAACATTATTGTATACATTTATTAAAGTTAATATTTGTTCATGGCTATTATTTGACACCAAATTTTAATTGTTTCTACATTTTTTAGATGAGGATTGATAATTTGTATGATTTGGATTATTCGGACTACTGTTCTCATCTTGGATGTTATGCCAATAACGTTTCGGCCGATGTAACATCCGACCTTCTTCAGGTGTATCTTGTCGGACTCGATAACTTTTCTGTCGAATTCGGTAATCTGCATGGAATTTCGACGTTCCGTCAGCCATGACCAAGTAGAAGTCTTCAGTAATTCGCAATTCCTAGTATCGCCCGAGGATTGAACCTCCAATCCTTAGAAGACTGAAGAACGTAGAACTGAATTTTACTTAGTACTTTATCCGTTACGCCACGGGCACTCGCGGTGTAGTCTTCTGAAGGTTGAAGTTCCGTGTAGATTCCCGAATGAAGAAGGTCGGAGGTTACATCGGCCAAAATGTTGTGAGAATAACACTCAAGATGAGAACAGTAGTCCTAATCATCAACGTGATACAAAACATTTTTATTGTCAGAATCTGAAATAAATATATAGCGAACGCCACATCGTAAACATTAAGGAAATGATTGAAAAACGAATAAAAACAGAGACATTTATTATTTATTTTTATGTGTGCTCAGCGATTACAAAATCCATAGCATTTATTTTACGGGATATATTTGATTACACTGGTCAAAGTTTCTGTGATTCCTCCATTTTCTGCTCAGGCGATTAACACGTGTCTGAAAGAGAAACAGTGCATACACGTTATCTGAAACACTGGATGCAGCTTTTAAAATTCTGAATTCAATCTTCGCTGACTAACGTCTGGTCGGTATTAATCGTAACGAACGGTAAGCCAGGCTTTCAGCACCAAATCGAAGATGTTGCATACGGCATCTCTCGTCGCCATTGTTATCGTAACCGATCGATCGTCTAGTCTGACTAGACGGTCCCCAACCGGTGGGCCGCGGACCGGTGCCGGTCCGTAGACCAATTGGTACCGGGCCGCGTAAGAAATACAGTTTAGAAATATAGTTTGCATACATGTGCGCAGTTTTTAAAGCTCTTTATCTCAGTTTGTACGCTTTGTCATAAGATTAGTCATACGCTTTGTAAGCTTAGTCACTAGTGTTGTAAGTGTGTTTGTGTGTCTTGTGACTCGTGTTGTGATTGCTCAACAGCAGTTGGCTGCCTTCGGCGTGACCTTGACAATGAGTCACACGCTGTCTTGCGCTCGCTTATACAGGTTGTCTCAAAACGAAGGAAAAAAGTTTTTTGCGGGCCGCGGTAAAATTGTCTAACGCTTACCGGTCCGCGGCAACAAAAAGGTTGAGGACCACTAGACTCTAGTGGATGTGGTTGAAACGTTGTGTTACGTAGTCGTTTCTTAAAATCTGTTCTTTTCAAATCGATTGCCACTTACTTCCGTATACTGATACACTCTTCGCCATCATCATCGCAGTGTGTTGCATCATCATCATCATCATCATCATCATCATCATCATCATCATCATCATCATCATCATCGTCATCGTCGTCGTCGTCGTCGTCTAGTGCGCTGCCTTTCGCCGTCGTCACCGTCGTAGTGGGCCGCACCTCGTAGCCATCGTCATCTAGTGTCTGTAATCAAAACTTTTCATGCAGAGAGGAAAAAAAGCGAGTCCGGCGTAGAATTCAAACTGTTCTTTATTTGGGAGAAATTTTCTCGTCACACGGACAAAAGTCGCACATTCATTACATTTGAGAGAGAGAGAGAGAGAGAAAGAGAGAGAGAGAGAGAGAGAGAGAGAGAGAGGGGCCAAATTGCTCTTCTTAACTTAATTCTACTTAGTTACGGGAATAGGAAGGAAGGGGTATGCCAGTCGCCATCAACTCTTTTTGGAATTAAATTCCCATTTTCCTTTTTTTAATTACATCTCGATTTTGCATCCGTGCACCACGCTCACAAAAGACGGACTGCCTAAAAACTTCTATCTTTTCTCGTTCCCACGATCGTGACGTCATTGTTTGACAACGCACTTGTTTGACCCTTCCCTGATCTTTGATCTGAGTTCAGGTATGTTTATATTTTTAGTCCGAGAGCGAACTTGTTCTCCAGATTTTTGTGTCAAGTTTTGCACTGGTCTACCTAGATACCAACTCCATACTCGCTGATATAATCGTTCTTCGCATACATGTATCCATTCTGTAACAGTTGTGGGGTTGACACTCTCGACACTGGGTGCTGAGTTATGAAGAAGACTTTTTTAAGCTATGAATTTGTTGCGCTGAAAGTCTCCTATGTAACGATCATATAAAATGCATATCTGTTATTGCATCCAAATTAACAAATCATAACAGAAAAATTAAATCATATTTCGTGTAAACCACTCCTCCTGTGACCGAGGGACATGGAATTAAAGTTTCACAACAGCCCAAACTAAAAGAAAGAATATTCTGAATTTAGAGAAGGACCATTTATTAAGCTGTTTAAGTAGCTTTCTTTTCTACTAGCGGCGGATGGGAGGACATTCCGGGGATACAGTAGTCCCTTAATTTATAATCGATTCTTAAGTCATTTCTTTACACGTGCTGTTCGCATCAAGCTTTTCAACGAACGCTCTACTTCTCTCGCGCCCTTTCTTTTTGATCCATGTGACGTCAGGTCCGTTTCTGACATAGACCACGTTGAGGTGAAATCTGAGAGCATACGCTGATCCCTTGCTTCCGAACTCCTGTGTACGTGTTAACGCTGCCCTGCGAATTTAAATCATTAGATATGTACTAGCGAACGTACCCGTTACTATTTAACAGAAGAACAGGGAGATCAAACTTGAGTTGAGATCTAATTTTTAATTTTTTAAAAATCTGACTTATTAAATTTTGTAATGAAAATGTATAAGTGCCTTCATGATAATTTAGATCACACTTTATTTTATTAGCTTGATGCACAAAACTGACTTTGGACAGACGAAGACATTGTCACATTAAAAAGAACCGTCGCGAAAATAACAAAAAATAACATTAGTAGAAGAAAAAGTAAAAATTCGGTTTTATTTAAAAACAAAGTTAAATTATTTTAACCACAAGTAAATTAATATTATTTGCAGCGTTCATAAAAACTTGCAGGATTTACTATTTTAAACAAGCGAATATATATATATATATATATATATATATATATATATATATATATATATATAGCACTAGATGAAGTGAAAGAATAAAATAAGGTGCGAATCAAATTTTATTAGAATTCAATGTTCAAGCAAAGTCCTTTAAAGTCCTTAACTCATGAGTTTTCAAAGAAAATCTTCTCCTCAGAGGACCATTACCGCAATGATATTACTGCAGGTAATAAAATTAAACTTTGAAAATATATATAAAAATAAATATATATATAAAAAAATACATAAAAGTATATAAAACATCAAATATATCGGCTCCCAAAAATACTTTTTTGTTAAACTTATACAGTTCATCCAAGTCATGAAGTTTAACACAGCTTCAAGAAAGATATCAAAGAGGTTGATTAAAAAACAATCCAGGTGGTGAATGGTAGTCCAAAAACGAAAAAGTTATCCAGGCGGGAAATTTGTTTGCTATTGATGCAGTAGATGACAGTGAAAAGTGTATCCAAGGTGTATGCAAATTAATAAAACGATAGAAAAAACAAAATCATATGAAAAGTACAGTATATATATATGTACAGTATATATATATATATATATATATATATATATATATATATATATATATATATATATATATATAATCTTTCTTGTACTATTTAAAAAAAACGGGCAAAAATATGATTTTTTTTTTTGCTAACACCGATGGAAATATCAACTTTAGATTTGGTCACCATGACACTAACAAGTTTTATTAACCTTCTTTTTTTGTACGTTCTACGTATCTGATCGAAGTTGTTGAACCACGTGCCTTCAAATTGAGCCGTTACGGGCCTTTTCAGAAGTCAGCTCAATTTGAAGGCACGTGGTTCAACAACTTCGATCAGATACGTAGAACGTACAAAAAAAGAAGGTTAATAAAACTTGTTAGTGTCATGGTGACCAAATCTAAAGTTGATATTTCCATCGGTGTTAGCAAAAAAAAAAATCATATTTTTGCCCGTTTTTTTTTAAATAGTACAAGAAAGATATATATATATATATATATATATATATATATATATATATATATATATATATATCAACACGAATTCCGGACTTTCACAAAACAAATATAATCGGTCAAATCAAAATTTATGACAACTTTTCTATTTTTTCTTGTGGAACAACAGTATGCATGAACATTTAAAATTAACATTCAAAATTACCAATTTTAGTTGAATTTGGAAGTATCTACAGGGTGTGTCGAACGTAACTTACTATTATGGGTGTTGGGAGGTGACGGTGGTGAAGTGGATATCGACACGGACTGAAACCCTGGGTGTTCCAAGTTCGAATCCAGTCGGTTCCACAGTACCACTTTCACTTAGGGATGTTGGCAACCTTCTCGTGGTCCTTCCCGTGAGTACCCGATGTCTTTGCAGAAAGATTTCTAACTAGAAAAACACCGGGGAAACTAATGTCAACACCAGAATCATCTGATTCACACGAAAGAAGAAGATTATGAGTGTTCGTAATTTATTACAGAAATATAATTCTTATCAGAAA
Source organism: Sepiola atlantica (assembly GCA_963556195.1). Classification (NCBI taxonomy): domain Eukaryota; kingdom Metazoa; phylum Mollusca; class Cephalopoda; order Sepiida; family Sepiolidae; genus Sepiola; species Sepiola atlantica. The sequence continues at coordinate 15,628,760 of OY744541.1, read as the reverse complement.
TGAATATGATACGAAAGTGTATACCATAGAAGCATAGTGTTTTATTTAGAATTCAATATGGGTGTCAGCGTTCACCACCTGATTCTCAAACCGCCTGGGAACCGCACCAACTGATTTCACAAGGAGCTTTTTTTTTGTTTTTAATAGTTGAATGATGATGAATACTTTGTGAGGATTACAATTCTTCACATATCACTTAATAACAACAACAACCATAACGGAAGGCAACAAGTCTTCACATGTCATCAGCGAAGTTTCTGATGAAGGGGGAAGACTTACTGTTTACTACTCTCAATATATCCATCTCATTAACCTTTATCCTCGAGTGTTATTCTCCTTGATAAACTATTGCTCATTAGCAAACAACAGTAAAACACGAAAAAATCAATTACTTGCGAAATCAGTTGATGCGATTTTCGTGCGGTTTGAGAAGCTGGTAGCGAATGCTGGCGCCCATATTGAATTGTTCCTATCCTATTCATTTCTTGATAAGCGTACGGTGCATTATGGCCTCCACACTAAATTCTAAATAAAACCCGAACTTATACACTTTCTTATCCTATTTCGTTCTTGTAAGAATTATATTTAGTAATATATTACGAGACTTTAATAATGGGAAGTTACTTTCAACAAATCTTATATCATAAGCGATATCTACGCGTTGGACTGGTTTTATAACTTAGAACTAAAAGACGTAAGAAGAGTTATTTTATTCATAGTTTATGTTTATATGTTCTAGGTTTATTTGCTCACTCACATTTGGCGCCAGTTTTAGCCCCACTTGTTCAAAACGAATCCAGGTTAAAAGTCACACATAAAAAGTCACATGTAAAAACTCACATGTAAAAGTCACACATAAATAGTCACATGTAAAAAGTCACACGTAAAAAGTCACATGTAAAAAGTCACACGTAAAAAGTCACACATAAAAAGTCACATGTAAAATGTCACACGTTAAAATCACACGTAAAAAGTCACATATAAAAAGTCACACGTAAAAAAGTCACACGTAAAAAGTCACATGTAAAAAGCCACACGTAAAAATTCACATGTAAAAAGTAGCACGTAAAAAGTCACATGTAAAAAGTCACACGTAAAAAGTCACATGTAAAACGTCACACATAAAAAGTCACATGTAAAAAGTCACACGTTAAAATCACACGTAAAAAGTCACATATAAAAAGTCACACGTAAAAAAGTCACACGTAAAAAGTCACATGTAAAAAGCCACACGTAAAAATTCACATGCAAAAAGTCACACATAAAAAGTCACACATAAAAAATCACACGTAAAAAGTCACACGTAAGAAGTCACATGTAAAAAGTCACATGAAGAAAAAAATAAATAGGAAAATGTTAGCACTGTTTCTACGCCTTTCTTTAATAGGAACGTTAATTTTCATATTCTCACTTTTATCAGTTTATATTATAAAGCGTTAACCAAAATTCTAACCCTAAATAACTGACTTCAATATTTTTGACTACCTTACTGTGCTCAATAGAAATGACGTAATGTGGTGGTTGCGAGCGCGAACTATGGGCTCAGCATGCCAGGATCGAGTTCTGTCAGTGTTACTACATTGCTTTCACTAAAACCCTTGGGAAAGTTAGGAATCCATATCTCCTCCTCCAGCTCTGTATTAAATAGTAGGGTAGAGCAGATTCTCACGCGTAGGTTTTGCAACTAGTCTAGGAGAAGGAAAACTCCGATAGAACCCCAGTCTTTCTCTGCTCATCCGGTATTGTTTCTAGTAATCCAAGACAGCCATGAGACTCAAGCAATTCCAGTTTAAGAGAGGTGCAGTTTTGTATTATGTAACCTTTGCTTAATCATCGATTTGTATTATGTAACCTTTGCTTAATCATCGATTTGTATTATGTAACCTTTGCTTAATCATCGATTTGTATTATGTAACCTTTGCTTAATCATCGATTTGTATTATGTAACCTTTGCTTAATCATCGATTTGTATTATGTAACCTTTGCTTAATCATCGATTTGTATTATGTAACCTTTGCTTAATCATCGATTTGTATTATGTAACCTTTGCTTAATCATCGATTTGTATTATGTAACCTTTGCTTAATCATCGATTTGTATTATGTAACCTTTGCTTAATCATCGATTCCCCGCGAACAAATCCTTGCAGAGGGTGTCCGTTGTCTCTTGACACTGAAAAGAGGCCAACTAGGATCAAGATATTTTGTTTTATAACTTTCTTTATCGTTCATAAATTGAATAATTTTTTTGGTTATCTGACTATTTTCATAAACTGTAATATTTCTCTGAATCTTTCCTAGCCAAAATGGAGACTTTTCCTGTGACTTTCTTTCCTCGCCAAAACTGTAACTTTTTATTGTGACTTTCTTTCCTAGCCGAAATTGTGACTCTTTCTTGTAACTTTTTCCTAGAAAATTGTGCGACTTTTTTCATGTCATTTTCATTCCTAACCAAAATTGTGACTTTTTTGCGACTTTTTCCTATTTAAAATTGTGACTTTTTCGTGTAACTTTTTCATATCCCAAATTGTCTTTTTCCTGTGACTTTCTTTCCTATTTAAAATTGTGACTTTTTCATGTAACTTTTTTATATCCAAAATTGTGACTTTTTAGCGACTTTCTTTCCTATTTAAAATTGTGACTTTTTCATGTAACTTTTTCATATCCAAAATTGTGACTTTTTTGCGACTTTCTTTCCTATTTAAAATTGTAACTTTTTCATGTAACTTTTTCCTATCCCAAATTGTCTTTTTCCTGTGACTTTCTTACCTAACCAACACTGTAACCTTTTCTTGTCACTTTCTTTCCTATCAAAAATTGTGACTTATTCCTTGTGCTTTATTTCGTATCGCAAATTGGGACTTTTTCCTCTGACTTTCCTAATCAAAACTGCATCCTTTTTAGTGTCACTTTCTTTCCTATTCAAAATTGTGACTTTTCTTGTGACTTTTTCCTATCCAAAATTGTGTCCTTTTCTTGTGACTTTCTTTCCTAACCAAAATGCTTACTTTTTCCTCTGATTTTCTTTCCTAACCAATATCGTTACTTTTTCCTGTCATTTTTTTCCCCAGCCAAAATCGAGTCTTTTCATGTGACTCCATTATTGACTTCGGTCAAAACAACCCGGCGAAGAGCATCAGTCTGTTTTCCTCTTTTCTTTAGGTTCAGCAATTCCCCCCCCCCTTCTTTTTATCCGTACCTTCAAGTCCCTGCCCGCTGCCCGCCATTCACCTTAACCGCCTAACTTCTTGATAATCACGACCAAATGAGATTCTGAACACATCAATAACACGTTTTTTGTTTCCACAGTGTACGCCAAATAACTTAATCAACTTGTCTGGTTGAAGCGTCCCCGTTCGTCCGTTCGTTTGCACAACTAACGATTGAGCCGCAACACCCGACAACTGCAAGAACATCCTCGCCCCACTTTCACCTTCAACGGTAACGACAACACAAAAAGAAAACAATAATTAAAAAGGAAAAAAGCCGAGTAACTCCCTTCTTCTATTTCTCGTTTCGCTCATTTACTGTTTAACAACGATGAATGGACCCCAGGGACAGCAACGAGGGTGAAGGGAAGGCAAAAAAAAAAAAATTCAAAGAAAACAGAATCAAAGATGGCGGACACGGTCATATTTTTTGTCCATTGACTCAACGGAGACAAACAATACAAAACAAAAAGCGTTAGAAATAAATAAATAAATGAAAAGGAGAAAATAAAAATAAAACAACAACGAAGCATTTCGTAAAATAATCTAATTAATGGTAGTAGTAGTAGTAGTAGTATTAGTAGTAGTAGTATTAGTAGGCAGAGTCGAGGTTACTATAGTCGGGTGTTAACAGGAAATCTGCTTGCTATAATACCCACCCGATAATGGATATCTTTCTTCTTTTTTTCTTCTATTTTTTAATTCCTGTTTTGGTTGTTGTTTTTTGTTTTGTTATTTTATTGCGAAGGCACACGCTGACAGCTCCGCCCATTGTTGTACCGTGAACATCGTTAAGTCAGACGTCAAAAGACATGAGCTTAGGTCGGTAAGTGACGTACGATCGAATCTTAGCCTCGCTGTTCGATCGTCACTGTTTATAAGCAACCGTGATTTCTTTTTCGTTCTCGCTGCTTCATTTTTATCCATTTATTCATTAATTCTTTCTTCTTTTTTTTAGTTTGATAAATTATTTTTCTTTCGTTTCTCCTTTCTCCCAGTTTCCATTTTTTTCTTTTTCTTTCTCGTTTTCTAAAAGTTCTCCCATGTCTTTCTTTCTATTGTGTTTTTTTAACCTTCTTTTTCTATCTGTTTATTGTTCCCTTTTCTACCTTCCATTCTTATTGGTTCCATCTTTCTTTCGTTCTCTCGATTTCACTGTTTCTTTTTCTTCTTCGTCTTCTTTTTCTGAAAGCTTTGCCATTTTTTTCTTTGTTTCTATTTCTCATTTTGTATTTGCTTAGGATCTGCCCCTACTTTTAAAAAATTAACCTTGTTCTTTCTTGTTATTTTTTCTCTCCTTCGCTTATTTCCCCCTTATTTAATTCATCCCTTCTTTCTTTCTTTCTTTTTTCTTTTTCTTTCTTTCTTTTTTCTTCTTTCTTTTTCTTTTGGTTCTTTTTTGTTGACTTTCTTTTTTTATTCGTATTGATGTTTCTTCCTCTCTTCTTTTTCGTTTCCTCATTCCTGCCCTCTTACATCCCTTCTTTCTTTCTTTCTTTCTTTCTTTTTACTTCCTTTCTTCTTTCTTCTTTCTTTCTTTTTTTCTTTTTTTCTTTTGGTTATTTTCTGTTCACTTTCTTTTTTATTCGTATTGATGTTTCTTCCTCTCTGCTTTTTCTTTTCCTCGTTCCTGCCCTCTTACATCCATTCTTTCTTTCTTTCTTTCTTTTTACTTCCTTTCTTTTTTCTTTCTTTTTTCTTTCTTTCTTTCTTTCTTTCTTTTTCTTTTGGTTCTTTTCTGTTCACTTTCTTTTTTATTCGTATTGATGTTTCTTCTTCTCTTCTTTTTCGTTTCCTCATTCCTGCCCTCTTACATCCATTCTTTCTTTCTTTCTTTCTTTTTACTTCCTTTCTTCTTTCTTTCTTTTTTTCTTTCTTTTTCTTTTGGTTCTTTTCTGTTCACTTTCTTTTTTATTCGTATTGATGTTTCTTCCTCTCTGCTTTTTCTTTTCCTCGTTCCTGCCCTCTTACATCCATTCTTTCTTTCTTTCTTTCTTTCTTTCTTTATTCCCCCTTTCCTTCTTTCCCTCTAATTTCTTTGTTTTCTTCTTTGTTTTCTTCTCTCCTCTCTACCCTTTCTTATACTATTCCTTGTTTCTTTTCATCATTTCCTTCTCTCTCTCTTTCTGTATTTATTTCTATCCAATTGATCTCTCTACCATTTTTTCCTCGCCCTTCCTTCTTTCCCTTTTCATCTTTCTTTTCATCTTTCTTTTCATCTTTCTTTTCATCTTTCTTTTCATCTTCTCCTCTCTGCATTTTCTCATCCTATGCCTTTCTTCTTTCATTCTTTCCTTATTTACTTCTTTCTTTCTTTCTTTCTTTCTTTCTGTATTAATTTCTATCTAATTAACCTATATCTCTTTTCTTTGTTTTCTCACCCCTCACAGAGTATACACCCTTGTCCAAAACAGATGTCCTTAACCACAGGGATACAAACTATTTTCTCACCTCGCCAATATTTTAACTTGCGAAATATTTTAACGATATCAAGTGGTCATCACCCCCCGGAGAGTAGGGCGTTGCTGACAAACCCAACCTTCAACTGTTTAACTAGTCTCCGATACATGACGATAAATAAAGCTGATAACATCTCGAACTTGTTATTTTTTTTTCGCGATTGTATAAAATAGAGAAACCGTGTTAATAAAACAGAAAATGTTGTGTGCGGGTTTGTGGCGGGGGTTAAACCGCACAAATTTCAGGCGCGATTCGAATTGGGAAACGGATATTCGTTCGGTTTGGAAATGAAAAATGAAGATGTTTGCGAAGAACGAGGAAGAAAAATATCTTTCTCTTTTAATTGGTTTGTCACGTGAAAACAAAACAAGACGTTTTACGATTTCCTTTTGTGGTTTAACAATTTTTCATACCAATTTTTGTTTGTTTTATAATTATGTTTCAAACCATCGTCATATATTTCGTGAAACTGCATCATTGGGACTTCGCCGTCCCATCTGATCACAGGTTGAAGTTGGAGGAAACATCAATATAAATACCTAGAACTTACCAAATATTGAAACATAAGAACGGTGAAACATTTGCTGATGTCCAGTCTGCTGTTAATAAGCTTCAGCATGTTGCATCGCAGATTGGGATGACAATAAATGCATCGTAGACAAAAAAAATTCGCTGCCGGCTTTGCCTCAACAAACAAAACACCCATCGCCCTCAATGGCGATGTTCTTGAAGAGGTTAAAAGTTAAAAATATGTCGGCTCAAAGTTGACCTGACATCGAAGCGCGAATTGACATTCTACGTCATTCCTTCTGTCGATTATATTCCCTGCTCTAGTCAAGATTATTTAACTCTACAATTTTTTATCCCTGCTACACCACCCAGCTCTCCCGGGCAACACCAGATATGTCTGCCAGTTCATCTTGAGCATTTAACAAGTTACGGAATTTTTGAGACGAGGACGGATAATTTGTACCGAGATATTTTTGGATACCTATTCCTAAAAAGTATCATTTATTTATTTGTGAAAATAACAACTGGGATGAGAATAGTCATCCATCCGGGTTATCTAAATAATGGAAAACATTTAATGAGTTTGATATGATAATATTTTGCCACACGTTTGAGTGTACGTGAGGTTGATCATAAATCGGCATTTAATCTAACGTATTCTAAATGATTTCTTTCAATAAGTTTCATGCTATGATCAGCTTTAGCCAGTTAAATGAAGTGTCTACGTGAGGTTGATCATAAATCAGTTCCGTGACGTAAAACGGACAAATTGTTATGTTATTAAAATTCAACCCTAAACTCTAAACCCTAATCCCAACCCTAACCCTAAACCCATAACCCCAACCCTAACCCTAAACCCTAACCCCAACCCTAACCCTAAACCCTAACCCATAACCCCAACCCTAACCCTAAACCAGACTGAGATCTGAGGTGTCCATAAATTTGCTCCTTTTATCATGTTCCTTCGTCCAGGAGATGTCGAGAACAGCTCTTAGCATTCTTGTGTACACGTCGTCGATTTTCTTTTCGAGTCGTTTGATAACACATCACTTGATAGGACCCAACAACATTTAGGCAAAATTCGACTTCATGCATTAACATAGTCTCCTAGGATGATTCACTAATTCCAACACTTCTTTCACAATTTGATGCCTTGTTTTGTAGAACGATTTGTCTTTCACCTCAAAATATGTTGGTTGCATCTTTGCTGTTAATGACTGCGCAAATGATATTGCGCTACTCGGTGAAAGATTTGCTGATGTCAAGTCTGCTATTAATGAGCTTCAGCATGTTATATCGCAGATTCAGATGGAAATAAATGCATCGAAGACAAAAAATATTCGCTGCCGACTTTGCCTCAACAAACAAAACACCCATCGCCCTCAATGGTGATGTTCTTGAAGAGGTCGAGAGTTTAAAATATTTTGACGCCATTATAACAGCCACGGGTCAAGGTGGAGCTGACATCAAAGCGAGAATTGACCGTTACACGTAATGCCTTCTGCCGACTCAATTCCTGGCTCTGGTCAAGAGCTGAGATAAGGCGCCACACCAAAATAAGGATCTACCAAACGCTGGTGCGAACGATCCTTCTTTATGGCAGTGAGTCCTGATCGATGAGAGAGGAAGACGTTAGGCGATGGTAAAAGATAGATCACCATTGTCTGCGTCGCATCCCCCGTGTCCGATAGCAGCATTTCATCTCAAACAACATGCTATTTTTCTACTGTAAAATATCCTCCCTCCGCCAAGTCATCCCCACGAGCCGTCTACGCTTGCTGAGTCAGGCAATTCGTCGTCAACCAGAAGAGATTATCTACGAAACAATTGCCCTAGCTCCCCTACAGGATTGGAAAAAGCGATCTGTTGAAAAAAAAAACGACTGATGACATTTAAAGCAGACATGGAACTCCACCTCGCCCCTCCCGAATCTACGGAGTCCACCGTTGGAACAGCAAGTGGTTAGATATCACCCAATCGTTGGCTTCAAATCGTCAGGCTTGGTCAACTTTCGTGCGGGTGCAGTGGATCAACTCATTCCCTTCAGACGTTGTTTTATATGAATATGACGACTTCGGCATTTTGGCCAAGATCAAAGTGTAGTATCTGTTCCGATGGATACTGTACACCATAGATCGGTATTGTCTTGGCCTTCGGGGCTTGATTTACACCGGTCTATGTGTCTATCCTGTGCAGTTATAGGAAGTCCACCCTCCCAGGCTTTGCCTTCTCACCCTTTGAGAAGGGGTTAGTTTATTGCTAATCGCCCGAGGCGCCCCTACCGGGGAATGCCGATGAGGCTGCTCAGGCATTTTTTAAAGGTCATAGTGCTCTTCTGTAGGGTGCTGACTTATCAAATCCCACTTTCCGATATTGTGTCACATCTTACCGCTGTGGGAGGTAGATAAATAAATGAATATGAATATTAGTGTCAACACTGGCGAAGCATAGTTTTCTTTTGACATTTTTGACGGATGATGTAAACTTGTAGTGATAATAATCATCGCGAATAATTGAAGTTGAAAGCATAGATATTTTGTGATTGCTTGGCTGTGTGGCCGAATGTGATCGCCTATGTTTACGCTAAAATAAAACAGCACAAGACAAATGTTCATATACCTCGATTGGGTCTGGGAGGCGTGCTTTTTCTCCGTCCGCGCGAAAATAGGTACCCCAGTCGTGGTCGTCGATATCTCTCTGGTCAGTTGTCGGTCCGATCCGCTCTGATCGAAAACTAACTCCGAACTCGCCGTCTTCTCTCTCAGTCTAAAACTCGTCAGTAATTGTCGGTCCAATCTGTCCCAATCCGCTCTCTGTCCAGGTTCAATCCAAAACTGCTCGGCTTCTCTCCGAAACCCAAACTCGTTAACTTTTTAAAAACCTTACTGTCGTCAAACTGTCATAAAACTAACTTACCTTACTGTCGTCAAACTGTCGTAAAACGTTGTCACTCCTAAATGTCGTGTCCGGTATTCTTTTCTGAGTCACTTGTCCTGAACAATGGAAACTGACCACTCCCGCATTTTCTTTTGTCTCTGTCGATGAGTCACTTCCTATCCTCGCGGCCTTCATTGTATCGCACTGGAGTAGATTTCAAAGGCGGGAAACGGAATCATTACACATTACAAGGCAGAACCAGGCCCTGAACACGAATACAACTCGAAAAGAAATGGCAGCAAGAAGTATTGAGTACAAATCGCCTGATATAATTGCTGGAGACAGACATGATAATATGTATGATAACGTGAGATCGATATAGGCTTTCGTTGGTCTGTCACGCTTAAGTTTGGTATCCCATTACCGTTACGTTTGAAATAACATTTAGATCGTTAAACGCGCAGATTGAATGGACGCCTGTTCAGAACATGTGGTTTTGTTATTCATTGTACTTATGTTAAAACGCTTTCTCTTCTCGCCATTGGCCATCGTCTGTTTCTTTTATCTTTTCTCTTCCCCAATTTTCTTGCTGCACGCCATCAACATTTCTTCTAAAACCGTAATCGACATTTCAGATCAAAGATACAAACATGACGCAAACACACAAAACATGCAGTACAATACATACACACGCACACGAACTACACCCATACATATAACATGTATAAAGTATGGAGTACTTTTGTGATATTTGGGCTGGTGAATCTCTGTCCCATTTGAGGGTTCTTGATAAGGTGCAGTAACGTGTCTGTAATTTGATTGCTCTCCACTCTTTGTCCTTCTCTACACCCTCTTTCTCACAGACGTGATGTTGCTAGTCTCAGTCTTTTCTATAAGTACTATTATGGCATATGTTCTTAAGAATTTCTGATATAATCCCTGCCTCCTTTGTTGCAGCTCGTTTGACTGTTGGTCTAGTGGTTTCCACCAATTCGTTGTTTTGCTACTTCATTGTAATACAGCTTTCTATTCTAGTAGCTTATTTCCAAGACCTGCAGGGATGTAGAACTCTCTTCCTGCTGACTGTTTTCCGTCTACATATAGCCTTCGTCTTTTCAAGACTAAGGCCAATAGGCATCTCCTGTATTTGCGATAATCCTATTTCGTTCGTGTTAGCTCTTTAAATTAAATGGCTTCATGCCTTGTCTGGAGCAATTTCCATAAAAAAACAGAAAAAAAACAAAGCATAATCTATATAAGAATATTAAAACAACATATATACAATACGCAACACACATAGATATAAACATACACCCAATACATACGCATATACACATGTTCATATGTAACACGAAATACACACACATACTTAAAATGCAAAAAATATTAAGGCGAATATTGTTTATATAATCAGTGTGATTTCCCTTCCTCTTGGCTTGTGTTGTTGACGCAGTGGATAGAAGTTCTTCCTGTAAAGCACAATCGGGTTTCAATCTCTGCTTGAAACACTTGTCTATCAAGACACAACGAAGAACTGTAATACAGCAAAACAGTTTCCATGTGGATGACCATATATAGATGTATTTTCAATTATATTATTTTCAAATCATATTCCAAATAAAGAGTATGACATCAAAGTCCTTTACAGCTGTTTTCAAACGATGTTTATTGATGTCTGGTGATCGCTCAGGGGGTGAAACCATTGGTCATGACCAATTAAAAGACACACAGTTTATTCAATTACCACATGTATATGCATACAATTGTATGAAACATGTATACCTACATCGTGTATAAAACGTATAAAAATAACCCACATATACATATAACATACCGCACAAAATACCCATACACACATTGCACAACACACATACACACAATGAATTAGATAAACGCAGCACATGCATACTAAGGAAAACACATACACACACAGACAAATAATAAAAAAGCAATACAACACACATATACACTACACAAAAACGCAATATAAAACACATACAAAACACAAAACACATATACACTACACAAAAAAACGCAATACAAAAAACATACAAAACACAAAACACATATACACTACACAAGAAAACGTAATACAAAACACATACACAACACATACAAAACACATATACACTACACAAAAAACGCAATACAAGACACATACAAAACACAAAACACATATACACTACACAAGAAAACGTAATACAAAACACATACACAACACAAACCACATATACACTACACAAAAACGCAATACAAAACACATACAAAACACAAAACACATATACACTACACAAAAACGCAATACATCAAATACACACAAACGATGTCCACATACGCAACTTACACACTGCACGTGCACACACTACATAATTAGGTACGCATACATACAACACAATGAACACATATACGCAGCTCTTATGTCATTAGAAGAAAATAAATCAATTTAGATTGAAGTAGTTTAAATTTTCTGTCCTAATATAGGGTGTTCCTTTTAGGGAAGTTGGATTTACCCCTACATTAAATACCGACCGTGTATCTAACTTTTATCTCACGAAGGGGGAAACTGTAAGCAAATAGGGAATACAAAACACATATACACCACAAAACGCAGTACATATACGCAGCATACACACTGTACGATCATAGACTACACGAAAAATACACATACACCACACAATAGCAAAAAAACGCAGTAGAAAACATATACACATAGCACAAAAAAGATACGCACACACGCAACACAAAACACATAGACACGTACAAAATTATAAAAAAAAATGATTTCGTTTTTCCCCTCTGTGTTTTTCATACACGCAACCTCAATATTTTTTTTATATCATCAATCAAACAATTTGGCATTCAGGTTTATATTCAAAATATACGTCGGTTTTAGGAAGATGAAAAGCGATTGAAAAATTTGTTTGGCGCATAATTAAAAACAAAAAACGTGAAAAGGAAAAACGAAAAAAACAAACAAACAAACAAGCAAAGAAACAAAACGATTTAAATGATTTTGTTTTTTTTTCTTCCTAGCAGTTTCTTCGTATTTTACTTATGTTATTAGTTATTTTATTCATTTTTTATTTACAACTGCGACAGGTAATCATTCATTTTTCTTCGTGTCGTTGTCGAGTTGCTTATATTTACGATGTGAATAAATAAATAACACAAAAGAAACGAAACGAGACGAAAAACATGGCAGCCATTGAAATAAAGAAATCGGGACGAACATTGTCATTATTTTAAAACAAAAAAAAAGACAACAAAACAATCAGATGAAAGTAAATAAAAAAAAATAGGAACGTACGCAGAAGAATATCGATAAAATTATGTGCAAACGTTTCGGTGATATAAATGTATCCTAAAAAAGTAATATTTTAATAGATTTCAACGAGTAAAACATTTAAAATTGCTCATAAAAGTCGATTCACTTTTAGTAAATTGTCTGTTGCAACGTACTGTACGAGGACGAATATAATAAGCTAGAAAAAACTTTATTCAGTTTAAATTTGATATTAATTAACGATTTCAAACCACTCATTTGTACCAGTTTTTATGGGGGAATTCCTATTCATTTATTGTAATTATGTTCGCATTGAATGGCCGTGTGAGAGGCAAAGCAGGGGCTATTAAATTTCAGCAATAAGATAGTATTTTTCACAAAGCTTAATTAATTATCTTTCAATACATTTTTCTCCAATACATTATTTTTTCAAAATATTTGCTACGAGCTTCTAACTTAATCCTAAACCTAGCCTTAACTGGCAGTCACTAGGATAGGATGAGTAGTAAAAAAAACACTAGATGGCCCGGAAATTAGGGATCATTTTACGTTGAATTTATATACGAAACTGATCCCCATTCTAAATTCTAATCTAATAAAATGAAATAATCGCCTAAAATAATAAAAAATCTCATCATTTTATTTGTGTGTGTGTGTTTCCCTTATTCTTAAATATTTTAATCACACAAAATACATGTTAAAATATTCCTGCCTTGGTTTATGTTATGTTTAAAAAATTAATTTTAACTATTCTAATAAGCCGTAATTTGCAATTAATTCATCATGTGACCCATCTCTTACTAACATTCCATCAATAACTTTCACTCTTTCTCATTGTACGTTATTTTACACCCTGGTCTTATACATTGTCTATTATTCTCGCTTCCGTCACTCTCTATCTCTCCCTCGTTTATTAACAGTCGAACTTATTTAAGAAAGTATTGAATAAAAAGATTAGAGCAATCTATTATAAACATGAGGAAATATCACCCGAGTAGTAATATTATTTTCCCAGTTGTTAGCGAGGAATATATATATATATATATATATATATATATATATATATATATATATATATATATAGGATCAAAATAAACCAAAGTGAAAACTTTTAGTAGATGGAACCTATTGTGAAAAGGATTAGCTCAATATACGGGATAGAGCAATAGTAGAGATATAAGAAAAAAGAGTGATAAATATGCGACGATTGTCCAAATTTATTTCAAATTTCAATTGTTCAATGCAAGGTTGTCAGTAATAAACTAGTGTTTATTTTTCTTTCCTTAAGCCAAGGCTTTTCAAAGATCGAAATCTTATCATCAGAGGAGAAATACAGATGGATAAGTTGGCTTTCGAAAAAACCAAAGTTCAAATATTTGAAAAATATGAGAATTATTTTAAAAAAAATTGTATATCTTTTTCACGAAATTTTCTTTTCATTCAGTACGTTTTTTGACAAAAATTATTTTAATAATTTTTTAAAAATAATTCTCATATTTTTCAAATATTTGAACTTTGGTTTTTTCGAAAGCCAACTTATCCATCTGTATTTCTCCTCTGATGATAAGATTTCGACCTTTGAAAAGCCTTGGCTTAAGGAAAGAAAAATAAACACTAGTTTATTACTGACAACCTTGCATTGAAGAATTGAAATTTGAAATAAATTTGGACAATCGTCGCATATTTATCACTCTTTTTTCTTATATATATATATCTCTCTCTCTCTCTCTCTCTCTCTCTCTCTATATATATATATATATATATATATATATATATATATATATATATATATATATATATTCCTCGCTAACAACTGGGAAAATAATATTATAGTACTAACACAGCATGACGTCACTTGATTTATATGCATCATTCCTTCCCTTATAGAAGTAGAATGCCTGTACGTCTCGCCGCTTTAAATGTGTTAAAATTATCATTGTTTATAAGCTATTCAGAATTGGCCGATCGGTTAGTTGGATTTGGGTTGAAAAATACTTGTGATCCAGGGTTTCGAATCGTGTGACCGGTAGTGAATAGTCATACTTCTATGCTGGTGAGTCTCGATTGAAAAGAGACGAAACGTATACGTCCATAGATAATAAACAATAACAAATATTTATATTTGAAGCTCCTCGTAAAAAAGTAGAGCACTGTAAATGGTAGTACTAACACAGCATGACGTCACTTGCTTTATAGAAGTAGAATGTCTGTACGTCTCGCCGCTTTAAATGTGTTAACATTATCATTGTTTATAAGCTATTCAGTTAGCGATATATATATATATATATATATATATATATATATATATATATAATTTAAAACGTACATCTGTAAATATTTTGAAATACTTTAAAATATTGGAAAACGATATCCTTGGTTTTAGCCGAAACGATTGTTTGCCTTGATTAAAAACGTTTTTTTCCTGTGAACATCTATCCTTCATCATAATTTTTCAGGATAAAATAATTAAAACGTTGTAAAATAGCTCTAGTCACGCACTATCGAGCTATAACTGACTTTATGTTATAAAATAATCCTTCATTTGAAGAACATACATATATATATATATATATATATATATATATATATATATATATATATATATATATATATATATAGATTTATTTTGGTACAGAAAAATTAGTACAACATTCGTACCGTCGGTTTCAAGCGCAGAAAGATCTCGCCATCCGGCTCTCTTCAGCTTCTGTTGTTATCTGTTTCGGAAATGTGAAGTCGCGCGCCACTCTCGTTTGGACGCGTTATTTGCTTAGAGTGTTATGTATGTTTGTTTAAATTTAGTGTAAGACAGGTTTAGTAAAGTTTGAAAAAAAAGGCTCCCTTTTTTCAAACCTTTTTCAAACGGCTCTGTCTTACGGTTAAAATCCGAATTTAACTGGATTCAATTAAGCCTAAACTAGACATATAAAATCCTGTAATGAGTAACACATTACATTAATTCGATAAACTAATTTAAGTAAACCCACAATTAATAATATTTCTTGAATATATGATTACCAATAAAATTTAATAAAATTTAATAAAAACAAAAATTAATTACTTTATATTAAAAACAAAACAAAAAAATACGAAAGTAAAACTACAACACACAGAAACAAATAGAAGTATATTATTAAAACAAACAGTTAATTAATAACCATACAATACCCAATTAATTTATAAAATAATACATACATATTTTGAACACCGTATTTATATACGGAACATAATTTAAACAAATTATTAATTTCTATTCTCTTAGGGACTGGTTTGTTCCAACCCTACTCTCTGACATCCATTTTAAAGAAAAATAAATAGTAAGTCCCCCACTTCGATTTATTATTTTTGTTGCTTCCAGCTTACAACATATCCAGTACTCTGCATTACCCTCAGCCTTCTTAATATATATATATATATATATATATATATATATATATATATATATATATATATATATATATATTATAATAAGTTATGAAAATATATCTATGGCAATTAAGCTACACAGAGGCTCCCGCTTTTAATCGCTGGGGGAATCTTCAGGCTAAAATGCATGGAGTTAGTTTTTCCGGCTGTTTTTATATACACGGCTAGCTAGTTAACCAATCAGATTCTTAGCCAATCGTTGGGCTTCTCACGAACAAATGTCCGGTTAGTCTTACTTCATATTTCCTGTTCTATTCTTCTGTTTTCTATAAAGTGGCCTATATCATGTTTCTTTGTTGTGTCAATATAATGGGTGAACTTATTTTAACACGTGGTTCCTTGTATTTCTATTTTAGGCTTAAGTTTTTAAGTTGTTAGGTTTTAGTTTAGTTTAGTTTTGTTTACTTATTTGTTTATTTATTTATTTATTTATTTATTTATGTATAGTTAGCCTAAGGAAAATTTTATTTTATTTTATTCTGTGCAGGCAGCTGTTTGCTATCTCTATTCTACAGTTTAATAGATTTTGGGGGTCTTTAAAGTTTAGGATTTAAAATTCCTCATTCATAACTTACTACCTAGCTCTACTTACGCATCGAGCACTGTTGAAATAAATACTGTAAATTGATACAGAAAAAATTATATCTCATAAAATTTTATGTGGATAGATGAAATAGTAATATATATATATTTATCTATCTTGTATATATATATATATATATATATATATATATATATATATATATATATATATATATATATACATTCATCTTTATTTCAATAGACGCCCATATGATTCCTCCATTATCGACTCTCACCCTGGGCAACACACACACACACACACACACACACACATACACACACACCCACACACACACACACACACACACACACACACACACACACTTGTATAGATCTGCATGAAGAGAAAGAGCTCATCTAATGGACCCTAATTAGCTGTAATAACCTCCCAGACGGCACCCATTCTACAGGCTTACACTTCCGTGCAAATAACTGCTATTTACGTGAGCATAAATACAAAACGCGGGTCCGAAATCAAACAACTCAATCCACTTTCTCTCTCTCTATTTTTCTCTCTCTCTCTCTCTCACCTGTTTTCTTTCTCACTCGCTTTCTCTCTCTCTCACTCGCTCTCTCTTTCTCTCTCTTTCTTTCTCTTTCCCTCTCTCACTTTCTCTCTCTCTCACTCGCTTTCTCTCACTCGTTTTCTCTCTCTCACTAGCTTTCTCGCTCTCTCATTCGCTTTCTCTCTCTTACTTTCTCTCTCTTTCTCTCACTTGTTTTCTCTCTCTCTCTTTCTCTATCTCGCTTTCCCTCTCTCACTTTCTCTCTCTCTCTCACTCGCTTTTTCTCACTTGTTTTCTCTCTCTCACTCGTTTTCTCTCTCTCGCTTTCTCTCTCTTTCTTTCTCTCCCTCTCTCTCCCTCTCTCTCTCTCACTCGTTTTCTCTCTCTCTCACTCTCTCTCTCTCACTCGCCTTTTCTCACTCGTTTTCTCTCTCTCACTCGTTTTCTCTCTCTCTTTCTCTCTCTCACTCTCTCTCGCTTTCTCTCTCTTTCTCTCTCTCACTCTCTCTCTCTTGCTTTCTCTCTCTCTCACTCGCTTTTTCTCTCTCTATCTTTCTTTCTCGTTTTTCTAATCCCCGCCGCCCGTTTCACAGTTAATAGTTATATTATATTCATCGTTTTGTTTGTTTTTCATCAACCATCCTCAGGTTCCGGTCTGGGTCGGCTAAAAACTTGTACAGTCCCTCAGATTCTCCCTTTCTTCCTTGTTACTTTCTTTCCTCCTCAGAGAAAAGAAGGAGAAAGAAGAAAAAAAAAGGAAAGGACGTAAACAAATGTCCGCGTAAAGTTACGCATTCTCTAAGCTTATTCATCTCTTCTCACTCAATGATATAAACAAACAAAAAATGATATTTTTAAGATGCGTCCATCTAATCAGCGCGTTTAACGCTGACAATGTTATTCCAAAAACTAGAAGCGTGGCAGACTACTGACGGACAGAGCTCCTGTGAAAGATACTGAGCATCCCCCCCCCCCCAAAAGAAGTCCGTTGAATCTGCGCATTCAGCGATAGAAATATTTCAAACGTCAGCTTGACAGACTAAAATGCCGTTTCAAACTTAAGCGTTACAGACCAATGAAAATGATATTTTTAACTGAAGTTTTAAAAACAGAGGAAAATACTCTTAACCTTGACAGACAAACGGAAATGCTATTTCGAACTTAAGCGGGCCCCTATTTACTTGCCTCCCCACGAGGGCAGATTTAGACAAACGGTCGGGTTTTAATGTTTGGAAAATCCAGCTCCTCAAATGGGGCATTCTGGATTGGGACAGAATAACTGAGGAGATTAAATATAGTATCAGAACAGATACTACATTTTGCTCCTAATCAAAAGCTTTACATTCGACGGAAATACGATTTCAAACGTAGCCGTGGCACACCAATGAAAATTGTATTTTTAACTTAAGCTTGAAATACCAAGAAAAATACTCTTAAGCTTGTCAGACCAACGAAAATTCTATTGCAAATTTCAGCGTTACAGAGAAATAAAATTATCATTTCAAACATAAGCTTGACAGACCACCGAAAATTGTATTTCAAACTTAAGTGTGAGAGAGCAATAGAATGTTGGCAGACCAACGAAAATGCTATTCTAAACTGAATTATACAGCTTGTTGGACGCATCTAGGATAAGATGCGTCCGTTTAATTTGAGGGGTTATGATGAAAATGCAATTTGTTACTTGAGCATTGCAGACCGACCTGATGACGGACAGAATGGACAGCAGCCTGCGTAGTGATGAAGAGGCGCATGAGAAGAAGAAAAAGAAGAAGAGAAAAAAGAAGAAAAGAAGAAAAAGAAAACAAGAACAGAAGAGAAAAAAGAAGAAAATAAAAAAGAAGAGAAAAAAGAAGAAAAGAAGAGAAAAAAGAAAAGAAAAAAAGAAGGAAAGAAAAAAGAAGAAAAGAAAAAAGATGAAAAGAAGAAAAAGAAAACAGGAAGAAAAGAAGAGAAAAAAAGAAGAAAATAAAAAAAGAACAGAAAAAAGAAGAAAAGAAAAAAAAGAAAAGAAGAGAAAAAAGAAGAAGAGATAAAAGAAGAAAAGACAAAAAGAAAAAAAGAGAAAAAAGAAGAAAAAAAAGAAGCAAACAAGAAGAAGAAAAGAAGAGAAAAAAGAAAAGAAAAAAGAAGAAGAAGAAGAAGAAGAAGAAAGAATATATAAAAAAAATAAAGAATGAATCTAAAAAAAATTAAAAAGAATGGAAGTCTAGAGAGTGGGGTTCATGGCGTATGAATCGACACTATCACAAGCCGTTTAGTCGATTGTCGCTTTTCAAGACGAAGCAGGCGACACCTTATCACGCCCGGGTTTGGTCAAACTGAGGATTCCATCCGCTTGTTTGACTTTGTGACTGCCCCTTCCCCTCCCCTCTCCGCGCGATTCTCTATCTACCTAGAAAGCCTTTTAAGTGCTTTTATTCAATTAGTGGTTGTGGTATGTTGTAAAATCGGCGCGATGGCTTTCATGAGATGTGAATACGCTCTTTCAATTAAGCCTTGTCACTCGGACTTATGAGCGTGCCCAAAGCGAACGAGGGAGACAAGGGTAGACAAACCGTGGGGTGGTGCCAGAATATAGTTAAGGGGGACTGTTTGCTTTATGATCGACGAGAGCTGACGTGATAAGGATGCGATTTAGTATTATTATTAGTATAGTATTATTATTATTATTAGTGGGAGGTGACGGTGGTTAAGTGGATAACGACACGGACTGAAGACCTGGGTGTTCCAAGTTCGAATCCAGTCGGTTTCACAGTATCACTTTCACTTAGGGACGTTGGCAACCTTCTCGAGGTCCTTCCCGTAAGTACCCGATGTCTTCCCAGAAAAAAAACATCGGAGAAACTAATGCCAACACCAGAATCATCTGATTCCCACAAAAGAAGAAAAAGATAAATATTAGTATAGTATAATTATTATTTACTCATTAGGAGTTATCACACTGGTCATCGCCCACTGCCAACAACCTGGAGTCTGAGTGACAACAAGTCTCCTCAGACTTCCAGTATGCTCCACCTCTTTTCGTTCATCACCGCTGATGACCTTGCGGTATCGATTTCCCGCTGATAAGGGCCATTCGTCCCCTCTGGGGCCCGAGTGGCAACAAGCCTCCCAAAGGTCCCAGAGCTGTCCGCGCTCTTCCAGTGGAGGTCTGGTTTGCGCTTTCCCTCCTCAACCCTCTGTCCATAATTTTCGTCGTCTCTCGGGCGGTTATATTCTCCCCGGTTCTGTATTCTTGTGCTTCCATGTGTTTGTTCTCTATTCGTTGCTTATGTGGGTTGGTTTCCGCATTCGAGGACATTTCTCAGGATTGTAGCTGTTTTGATCATTACTGTCCTTTGTATGGTCTCAGTTATCCCTTTGATTCCTATTTCTCCTAGTCTTTTCTCCATGTTTTTGGGGACTGTTCCTAGTGCTCCTATGATTATTGGTGTTATACTGACTTTCTTCATGTTCCATATTCCTTTCAGTTCTCTGGCAAGTTCAGTATATTTGCTTCTTTTTTTCGTCTCTTTGATCTTCACTCTGTGGTCCGCTGGAACGGCGAAGTCTACGATTTTGCAGGATTTTTCTTTCTTGTTGATTATTATCATATCCGGTCTCCTTGCTGTTATGGGGTTGTATGTTTGTACATTCATATCCCATATGATTTTGTGTTATTATTATTATTATTATTATTATTATTATTATTATTATTATTATTATTATTATTATTATTATTATTATTAGTAGTAGTAGTAGTAGTAGAAGTATTATTAGTATAGTATTATTATTATTAGTAGTATAGTATTATTAATGTTAGTATAGTATTATTATTAGTATATTATTATTATTAGTAGCAGTAGTAGCAATAGTAGTAGTATAGTAATATTATTTACGCACTAGTTTTCACACGTGTCATTATCCTTTATTTTTCACCGATAATAAGCAGTAGTGTTCCCTGGGGTCTGAGTGACAACAAGTCTACCCAGATTCCCAGCTCTTTCCGCCTTTTAAGATAACCGCTGCAAATCATTTTGCGTTATCGCAACAGCAGTTTACCATTGATTTCTTGCTAGCAATGTCCGTTGGTCTTCTTTGGAGTTTAAGGGATAATAAGCCTGCCCAAAGTTCCAGTATTCTTTGCACCCTTTTTTGGTTTGTGTTCTCCCACCTCGGTCTTTCCATCCTCCTAGACCCTTCACGACCATTTAGCGTGGTAGCTGCCGAGGCTGGTTTTACCAAATGCGTATTATTATTATTATTATTATTATTATTATTATTATTATTATTAGTAGTAGTAGTAGTAGTAGTAGTAGTAGTATTAGTATTATTATTAGCATTATTATTAGCATTATTATTATTAGTAGTAGTAGTAGTAGCAGTAGTAGTAGTATTAGTATTAGTATTATTATTATTTGTACTCGCTAGGAGTCCTCACACAAGTCATCGTCAGTGATTACTCACTGATAATAACCGGTGGTGTTCCCTGGAGTCTGAGTGACAACAAGCCTCCCCAGATTTCCAGTACCCTCCACCTCTTTTCGATAACCATTGCAAATGACTGCATTATCGCAACAGCCGCTTACTATTGATTTCTCGCTGGTAAAGATCATTGGTCTCCTCTGAGATTTGGGTGGCAATAAATATTTCCAAGGTCGCCGTATTCTTCACACTCTTCCAGTGGAGGTCTTCCCATCCTCTTTGACCCTTCACGACTATTTCGTGTGGTATCAGCCGAGGCTGGTGCCATCACATTTTTTTTTGGTTCTAGAAAATGTCTGAAATCTAAGGCTAAAGCTTGAGGTGTGGGGGCTTAAAAAAGAAAGTCAAAATCAGGGAATTTAACTTAATTGGTGTCTAATGACTATGGGTCAAATTCCATGTAAATCTGAAATATTTGAATTTTCAAATGGGAGCTTATGTCTATATTATAACCCCTAAAATCCCTTTAAAGTACTCCAAAAAAAATTGAAATTTGGGGAATATTTATTAATTGATATCTAAGGCCTAGTGACAGAAAGATTCCCGAGTTCAACAAGATACACCTAAAGAAGGTCGGAGGTTACATCGGCCGAAACGTTGTGAGAATAACACTCAAGATGAGAACAGTAGTCCGAATAATACAAATTATACTGATTTTGAAACGTTTCAGTTGGCGATTAGTATGGTTCATTTGTGTAACTCAACCAAAGATAAATAGTATTTCTTGGAGGGGTTTTATTTACTCCTCCCCAGGAGGTTAGGCACAAGGCCAGTTTTATCTTACTCCCACAAGTAAGATGTGACCCAAGATCGGGTCGAGAAAGTGGGGTTTGAAAAGCCAGCGCTCGAGAGGTGAGCACTCTGGCCATTTAAAAATTGCCTGGGCAGCCTCGTCGGCATTCCCCGGTAGGGGCGCCTCAGACAGTAAGCAATAAACTTACTCCTTCCAAAGAGGGGAGGCAAAGCCTGGGAGGGTGGACCTCCTAGAACTGCACAGGACCGACCCATAGATCGGCGTAAATCAAGCCCCGAAAGTCAAGACAATACCAGTTTATGGGGTGCAGTATCCATCGGAACAGATACTACACTTTGATCTTAGCCCAAAGGCGTGGGTTTCTTGGAGGGGGGGGGTCACTGATCTATATAAGAGCATGATAATCGAGCATACTTTTCAAATCAGTTTTACTGGAACGCGTCCGTGCCAATAGTCTGTCAGAGGAGAACCGACTAATTCTATTTTCCAGATATGGGTCAGGGGCGGTCAGTATCTGGCCCACATTTCGCAGATAAACGATCATGTTTTGCGAATCCCAATTAAATCGAAATCGAATTTCTAATTAGTTAAGTCATTGACCCCTGAAAAAAAAAATCTAGATTTGAAAAGAGGGGATGTATTACCGCTGATCCAACCTCCGGAAATAGTTCTTTAAACGCCTGTCCCGTCCCGACCCGGCTCGGCAAGACCCCCGAACCGGCACAAGACAAATATGAATATGCAAGATGCATACGATTAGTGTCGAATCGTTTATTCTGTGATCTTTTCTAGAGATACATTCGAAGAAGACCCGAAAGTCGAGCGAGTCTCGCAGTCAGCTTTAATCATGCTCCGTATGTCTTTGGCGGCTGACTCTTATTTGACTACATGACAGGAACGATGCACCATTTGCAAGGGGGAGAGTCACTTGCTATTAAGCGTCGGCGCTTCGAAAATCACGGGCAGCCCCGTTTTTGCCCCATTCTGGCTGGTGCACAATTAGTCGCCATCTACTCATATCACCCTTTCTCCGTTTCTCTTTCGCTGTCTCTCGTTCTCTCTCTCTCTTTCTTTCTTTCTCTCTCTCTTTCTCTCTCTCCCTCTTTCTCTCTCTCCCTCTTTCTCTCCCTCTCTTTCTCTCTCTCTTTCTCTCTCTTTTATTCTGTGTCTTATTTTTCCATTCTTTTTCTTCCTCCTCTTTTGTTCTCTCGCCTCCCTCTCTCCCTCTCTCTCTTTCTACATATATTATTCCCCCCTCTCTCTCTGTCGACCTCACTTTCGTGTTCATATTTGAACCCTCTCTTTCTTTCTCTTTCTCTTTTATTCTGTGTCTTATTTTCCATTCTTTTTTTCCCTCCTTCTTTGTTCTCTCGTCCCCTCCCCCTCTCTCTATTTCTACATGTATTATTCTCCCTCTCTCTCTCTCTCTCTCTCTCTCTCCATATTTGAACCCCCTCTTTCTTTCTCCCATTTCTCTCTCACCCTATTTACAACACTATCAGTCCCGTTTTTGCCCCATTCTGGCTGGTGCACAATTAGTCGCCATCTACTCATATCCGCATCCCTTCCTTTTCTCCTTCTCTGTCTCTCGTTCTATCTCCCTCTCTCCCTTTCTTACTCTGTCTTATTTTTCAATTCTTTTTTCCCCTCTTCTTTTGTTTGCTCCCTCTCTCTCTCCCCCCTCTCTCTCTCCCCCTCCCTCTCTCTCTATTTCTACATATATTATTCTTTCTCTCTCTACCTCACCTTCTTGTTCATAGTTGAACCCTCTTTTTCTTTCTCTCCATTTCTCTTTCCGTCTCACCCTATTTAGGAAACTGTTTTTACCCCATTCTCGCCGCTGCACAATTAATCGCCATCTACTCAAATTCTTCACACTCTCTTTCCTCATCTTTCTTTCTACTTATCTCTATTTCTTATTCTATTAGTTTTATCTATTCTTTTTCCTTCTCTTTTGCCCTCTCTCTCTCTCTCTCTCTCTCTCTCTCTGTTACCTTCTCTCTCTATCTCTATTTATTTCTACCTATCTTATACTCATTCTCCCCCCCCTATGTCTACCTCTCCTTCTTGTTCATCTTTCACTCCCTTGTTCTTTTTTCCTATTTCTCTCTTTTTCTCATCACTCTCTTCCCAAGACCTCGGCCCTTTTTTGCCACATTCTGGTTGATACATAATTAGGCCCCTTCTACTTATATCCTCCTCACACTCTTTCTTCGTTTCTCTCTCTCTCTCTCTCTCTCTCTCTCTCTCTCTCTCTCTCTTTCCTTCTTGGTCTTATGTTTCCATCCTTTTTCTTTCTAATTATCTTTCGTTTGGTGTCTCTCTATCTCTCTCTATTTATTTCCACCTATCATATACTCATTCTTTAACTATCCCAACATCTACATCTTCTTCTTCTTCTTCTTCTTCTTCTTCTTCTTCTTCTTCTTCTTCTTCTTCTTCTTCTTCTTCTTCATTTATCTCTCTCTTTCTTTCTCTTATTTCGCTTTCGCTTTCAACCTCTTTCCGAGACAACGATTTTTTTGCCACAGTCTGGTTTCTGCAGTCTGTCTCTATTGACATACTCTCCACTCACTCCCTTGGCCTTTTGGCTAAGATCAAAGTGTAGTATCTGTTCCGATGGATACTGCACCCCATAAACTGGTATTGTATTGGCCTTCGGGGCTTGATTTACGCCGGTCTATGGGATTGTCCTGTGCAGTTCTAGGAGGTCCACCCTCCCAGGCTTTGCCTCCCCTCTTTGGCGATGAGTGAGTTTATTGCTTACAGCCTGAGGCGCCCTTGCCGAGGAATGCCGACGGGGCTGCCTAGGCCATTTTTAATGGCCAGAGTGCTCACTTTCTCGGGCGCTGGCTTTTCAAACCCCACTTCCCCGACCCGACCTTCGGTCACATCTTACTCGTGTAAGTAAGATAAAACTGGCCTTGTGCCTAACCCCCCGGAGAGGAGGTAAATAAATACTCTCCACCCACTCCCTTTATCTGTCTATCTTTCTGTCTTTCTTGGTGTCTCTATTTCACCTTTCTTTCACTTCCTATCCGCCTCTTTTCACCCTCGCATTCGTTCTCCCCTTTCTTGCCATTTCCTTTCTCGAGACCAACATTTTTTTTGAAGTGTTAGTCACTATATATTTCTCTTTTTTTCCCTTTCTTTCTCCTTTCATCCCTCCAATTTCTGTCCCCCCCTTTCTCTACTTTCTTCTCCAATACACCGGACCTAGTCAATAGGCCAATACAGAGCAAAGCTAATGGCCAAGAAACTAAAATTATCATCACCGATACGTAGATATTTGTTGATAGGGCAAATTAAGATGATTATCCATGTTACCGATCCTCACGAAAGATGAATGGCAGCTACTAATATATCTGTTCTCAGTCTATATTCTCTCTATCTCTCCTTCTCTCCCCCTCTTTCTCCTTCTCTCTCTTTCTCTCTCTCTCTCGCTCTCTCTCTCTCTCTCTCTATATATATATATATATATATGAATGTATAACTATTTTACAGATTGGGAAGAATGTTTGTTTTGGAATAAAACTTGGTTGGCTAAAGGAATCAGTTGCTCTTAACGGTGGTTTACGACGAGACGAACGCTTAAAAAAAACAAGATTTTCTATGCAATTCGGTAAAGTGATTATTTTTTATTTATTAAATGTGAAAAAAAATTAATTATTTTAAGCCAAGAAACAAAGTATATATATATATATATATATATATATATATATATATATATATATATATATATAAAAAAGGATATATATATACATATGTATATGTATATATAACGATATATATATATGTATATGTATAAGGATTCATATATATATATATATATATATATATATATATATATATATATATATATATATATATATATATGTGTATATGTATATATAAGAGTATATATATGTATATATGTATAAGGATATATATATAAAGATATATATATATATCAGGATATATATATATAAGGATACATATATATATATCTCTCTCTCTCTCTCTCTCTCTCTATCTATCTATCTATATATATATATATATATATATATATATATATATATATATATATATAAATATATATATATATAAGGATGAAATACACAATATATCATAAAATGAGAGTCGTGGAGACAGAGAGGAAAATAAATAAACATAGGAAGAAATAAACACCAAACGGGAGATGTGAACGGTTTCGTTTGGATACACAAATGTCGTCAGAAATGGTAAAGATTTGAAATTTATCGAGAAAAAAACGGCAAAATAAAGAAAAGAAGAAGCGAAACCGGATGTTTTCGACAAGTGCGTTACAATTGTAAAATATGCAACGCGTGCGGAAAAGACGTTGATTAGAAAGTAAAACGAAAGAAAAAGTAATGAGAAATTGATTAATAGCAATAAATAATAAGTAGCAATTAGTCGAGGTCAGAGTTGAATAATGCACTGGCGAGTAATATTGCATCATTTTAGTGCGTTTTTTGCCAGCTATTTGGTAGCTAGGAAGAGCCAAGCCTAATATTTACGGTAGATGAAGGAAGGATAAAGGCGTTTTTGATGTACTTGCGGCGTTGGAGAGAAAGTTCAGTCAGAAGGAGGGCACAGTAAAACTGTTCCTTTGTATTACACACACACACACACACACACACACACACATATATATATATATATATATATATATATATATATATATATATATATATATATACGCTAAGTGAATCAAATTTAGCCTATCACATACCCAGAAATACTGCAGATATGAATATTGGTGTTTTCTTCCTTTTTCTCTACTAACCATGTATTTTGTGAATAATACAAACATTTTTGTTGACTTGTAATTGTGGTGTTCTTGGTATTTGTATCAATAAAAATCAATAATCTTCAAAATGATCGTACGCAGAAATTTTTGTTGATGTAAAATTCTTGCACTGACATACTAAAAATAAATATGTACATAGTTTTTTTATTTCTAAATTTTCACACACACACACACACACACACACACATATATATATATATATATATATATATATATATATATATATATATATATATATATATATATATATAGATTTTTCACTTATAAGATAGATTATTCAGTGAAAGACCGGGATTAGGCCAATAAAAATAAGCTCGATGATACTAGATTACAGGGTACAGAGCATTTATATATGATTTTTTGAAGGCTTACCAAAGCATTCCGTTCAGGAGACCAATCGTCACCACAAAATACTTTTTCTTTCAAAGATTATTTATTTATCATATATATTAAAATTAAAGAGTTTTTCCTACACGTGTTTCACTACCAAGCAGGTCCTTGCTTAGCAGATCATCAGGGAAATTAAGTACCTGGAATAATAGTTTCAACAACTGACAATACACAATGTGGTGTTGCCTTAATTGGGGTCACTTAAGAAGAGAAGAAAAAAATAAAAATAAAAAATAGAAAATGTCTTAGAAACGTAGCTCGCAAGATTTTCGCAGTATTGTTGCTACTAAGCAAAACAGCAAAAAAGTGTTGCTTATCTTAACGCAGTTTTACGAACACCTAGTTCCCATATACACATCATTAATGTTCTTTACGTATTTATGTCAATACGAAAAACACTCACAGTTGTTAAATGGGTGTTTTTATTCTGGTTTTATTTATATGAACTCAGACACAGGATTCGACTGTTGCTCAACTATCTGCGAAAATTGTCTGCATGTGTTTGTAGGCGGCGAGCGAATGAACCGCTGTCTTAACACAAACTCGTCTGATCTTCTCTTTCGCTCTCCCGTTCCGAGTTCTGTTTCTCCATTGTCACCTGTCTGCCTGCCAATCTATTGCACAGTCCAGTTTACGTCACCAATTTACGTCATACACTTTCTTCGTATTAATTCTGATTCGAAATATCGTTTTTTTTTTATTAATGACAATTTACTCGGTCTACGTTGAAAACCTTATTTGTATTAATTGATCATTGTCCGTTTACTTACGTCATAACACAAATCATTATACGAAATTAAATTTTTAAAATTTCTAAACAAATTGCGATTTAATAATTCTTTCGACTGTTTATTTTTTGGAATATTGTAAGTAATTTAAAATAAATTACACGTCTACCAGTCTATCGTGCTACATATTTAGTTTATTATAGGTCCACGTAACTCATATGAGTTTTGGTGTATTCCTTGGGAGATCCACAAGTTGGCACATAAGAGAGGCGTATAGGAGCTATAGGACGCCCCTATCTTATTGTGTAGATAGTATCAGTCTCGAGTAAACCGTTCATTGACTGAAGTGCATTTTTTATGAACATATATAAAGATTGTTTGAGTAGTAAATTTAAAAACGACGAATTATTACAACAGGTTTGGGACTACACAAGAAGAGTGAATAAGTACTTAATGGTTGGGTGAAGAGTGGAGAGATAGGCATGAATTAGTGAAAAGTCAGTAAATGAAATTAATCGTTAAGCGCTAGTAGTAATTGGTTTGCTTTGATGAGGGGGGGGTTCTGAAATTAATATCAATTAATCAAGGTTTCGTGAAGAAGTAACGAGTGACCTCTAAGTGGGGTGAATTTCGAACATCGTCTGCGCATTTTTGTTAATGACGCAAGGAAAAATAGCGAGGTGAAAAAGAAGAAAAAGACGAATTAATAGTAGTAGAATAAAAGAAATAGAAAGAGAGGAAGAAGAAAAGAAGAGCAGGGAATCAGAATAAAAATTATTGAAGAAGAAAGAGTACTATAAGATGTAGAATAATAATAATAATAATAATAATAATAATAATAATAATAATAATAGAAGAAGAAGAAGAAGAAGAAGAAGAGAAAGAAGAAAAATAGGAAGAAGACGAAAAAGAAAAAAAGAAGAAGAAGAAGAAGAAGAGAAAAAAAGAAGAAACAGAAAAAGAAGAAGAAAAATAATAAAAATAAGAATAAGAAGAAGAAATAAAAGCCTTCCACATAAGCTACGAAGACTAACCAATCACATGCAAAGTGCAATAGGAAGAAAACAAAATCACATAAAGAGTACCACAAGAACCGAAGGAACTGAAACTGCAAGAACTTTTATAAACTACCCTTAACCCCTCTAAAAAAAAGTGATGGCCCCAGCCCGGCTGTTACCACACTAAAAAGTCATGAAGGGGCAAGAAGGAAGGAAAGGCCTAGGAGGGATAGCACTAACTAGACCTTCGCTGGAAGAGTGCGGAGAGCGCTGGGACATTGGGGAGGCTTATTGCCATCCAAATCCCAGAGAAGACCAATAGTCGTTACCAACGAGAAATCGATGGTAAGCGTCTGTTGTGATAACGCAAATTCATTTGCAATAGTTATCGAAAGAGGTGAAGAGCACTGGAAATCTGGGGAGACTTGTTGTCACTCAGACTCCAGGGAACACCACTGGTGATTGTCAGTGAGCAATCACTAATGACGACCTGTGTGAGAACTCCTATTTGTAGTAATAATAATAATAATAATAATAATAATAATAATAATAATAATAATAATAGTAGCAGTAATAATAATAATAATAATAATAGTAGCAGTAATAATAATAATAATAGTAGTAGTAGCAGTAGTAATAATAATAGTAGTAGTAGTAATAATAATAATAGTTGTAGTAGTAGTAGTAATGGTAATAGTAGTAGTAGTAGTAATAGTAGAAATGGTAATATGAGAATAAGTAGAAGTAGTAATAGCAGTAGAAATAGTCGATTGAAAAATTGTTGGAGGTAAAGGCTGGGATGTCGAGACTAATTTTTCCCTATTCAACTCTCAATAGCGTCGAAGAACGTTTTTCTCATTTATTTTAATATATGATCAATGATCGAGTTACGAGCAGCGATTTATTTAATCATTTTTTAACCACGGAATCATCATACGAATATTTACCTATTTAGTCGGGCACAGGGTCATATCGAGTGCTCTAATTAGAATAACAATATATCTAAATTTAAATGTAGTATTATATACATATAGTTTAAGTAGAGAGATTGGTAGAGTTACGAAATCAGTAAAGTAGAACGAAGTCAACAGTTAGATTATTTAAGTAGTTCTATAGAAGAAACCAGCTTACCATAATGGAAACCCAGGGCAGGACAACCCAGTCCTAACAAGAGAAAGTAAAGGGAACCATTATATAGGAGAGGAGGGTAATGACTTTTTTCATTGGCTGAAGGCAGGGGCGGGCAACCTTTTCAGAGTGAGGGCCACATGAGACTTTTGGAAGGAGATCGCGGGCCGGAGTGAAAAACGAAATCTCAGAATTAATATATTTTGTTTACATGAATAAATTGTACAGAAATTGCATTGAACACTCTACAAATCTGATATTTTTTCTCATGAGACTTCTGTATGTGATGTTATAAAAGGCGCCGACGAAGAGCCATTTTGGAATCATGAAAAATAATGACGGGGGAAGCAGCAAGTTGATCCAGCATTCGTTTTGACACACCTCACATAAGTTCTCTGTTTTAAGCCCTTTCCATGTCTCTCGTTTCCTCTTTGCCTTTCTCTTTTACTATTTTTATTTCAGGCCAAGGATTTGAAATTAATAGTTAAAGAAAAATGAAATATACATGCATCATCGCTCGCTGCTATTTATACATTTTATCCCACTGTAAATCGTAATTGAAACCTACTTTTACGTCTATATCACAATATGATATGAGTTTAACTGGGAGGTCCGCGGGCCGGATTGCAATAATAAAGCATGAAAGGATAACGGGCCGGACGCTAAGCCTTTGCGGGCCGGATGTGGCCTGCGGACCGGAGGTTGCCTACCCCTGGCTTAAGGTGACGCCGGTTGGAGCTTGTCGCATCACTTCGAATTAGTTTTTTGCAATGTCGTTGTGCGTAGCTTCCAAAAAAGATGGCCTGACACGTCTGGAGTCAGGTCGGGGTTTCTGTCTAAGCCAATATGATGCAGAACCCAAAAATCTGCAGTGAGGACAGTGCATCACGGAAAACCTATCTAACTGAGAAAGCGAATAGCAAGTCAGACAACCCACAATGAGATGTTTTCTATTTGCTTTCTATATCGATTCATAGTTTTTCTTTCTTTTTATTTTTTAAAACTTTCTTGCTTGAGACGTTTTCTTTTCTTTTCTGATTTATTTCACTGATTCAAAAAAAATAAATATGGGGACATGTATGGAATTACGAAATACACTATTTATTTAATCCATAGAAGTCTTTCGGTCACATTGACGCATGACTTTGTGGATAATTACGTTGATTAACAATCAGCTTTTAGTGAAAGTCTTCTTGAGGTTGGAGGTTCAATCCTTATTACAGGCGATATTAACATTACCCGGCCATAGCTGACGGGACGAGGAAAGGAAGACACACATTTAAATTAAAAACATTAAAAACAGGCTTCTCAGAAATGGGTACCAAAAATTAAAAAAAATATCGACTGTAATGAATAATTACGAGTAACTTTCCTTACCCTGACTTATCTCCCCTTTGGAGAACTCTCCTGCTTCTACTAACCACTATAAATAGTAGCACTAATACTGTACCGACATTGTGTGCTGAATAAAGCTTTCCCTAGTTACGTCTGTTCTCGTTAGTCATTACATCGACTTTAATGAAAAATTTCTAATATGGCGTTTTTGGAATTGAATAATCTAAGAGAATTTGATGAGCAGCTGAGAAGCACAACTAAAAAAATGCCGAGTTTTATTTTATTATTTGGCTGACACAGAGCGCGTCCATTTTCTGAGATTTTGATTACTTAATTTTCTATTTTATTTCTTTTAAACAGGTTTATATTTCAACAACTACTAGAAACCTCTTCAACCACCGATTGCCATGACAAATAACACCCTACCTGAGAGTCCAACGTTCAAACTTATCGGCCTAACATTCACAGGTAACATGAATTGGAAAAAAATACAAAGAAGACATCGCCAAGGCTGCTGCAAAGAAAATGGGCTCCCTCTACTGTGCTAGAAAACTTCTCACATCTGACAGTATGCTATATCCCTACAAAGCCACCATCCGCCCATGCATTGAGTATTGTTGCCACATCTGCGCTGGTGCACCATCCACGAGTCTCTCCCTCTTAGATAAGGTCCAATAAAGAGTCTCTAATCTGATAGGCCCCCCCCATTATCCACCAAGCTCAACCCCCTTTCCCATCGCCGCTATGTTGCATCCCTGTGCCTGTTTTACAAGTACTTCAATGGAATCTGACCCGATGAACTTGCTGCTCTAGTGCCCCCTCCTCACCCACCTCCCACCGACGTAAATACACTCGACCAACCCGAAAATCAGCTAAATCCTATCCACTCACTGTGAGGGCCTCTAGATTCTGGAGATCCTTCTACTGCAATTGTTTCTTTCCTTGAGCTGCCGGCCTTTGGAACTACCTCCCTGCTCCCTGTTTCCCCGACTGTACCGACATGCAGAAATTTAAAACTAATCTGAACAAGCAGCTAGCTGCACAGCTCCCAATTTAGGATGACCCCCTAAACTTTCACCCTTATTCTCAGTATTGATTTACTCCTCTCCAGGAGTTAGGCACAAGGCCAGTTTTATCTTACTCCCACAAGTAAGATGTGACTCAAGGTCGGGTCGGGAAAGTGGGGTTTAAAAATTGCCTGGGCAGTCCCGTCGGTATTCCCCGGTAGGGGCGCCTCAGGCAGTAAGCAATAAACTTACTCCTCCCCAAAGAGGGGAAGCAAAGCCTGGGAGGGTGGACCTCCTAGAACTGCACAGGACAGACCCATTGACCGGCGTAAATCAAGACCCGAAGGCCAAGACAACACCAGTATGGGTGCAGTATCCATCGGAACAGATACTACACTTTGATCCTAGCCAAAAGGGTAGCCCCTTACGTCTACACTGGTAATTTGCTTTATTTGGGGTGAATCCAGTTTAAAAAACGAAAAAACAAAACAAAAAAATCATGGTCAGATTATAAAGACTCACTTCAAAGAGATGTTTAAAAGTAATGTCAAGTTAATGTAACGAAAATCAGCCATTTTTAATTTCCATTTTATGGTTTGTAAATGGATAGGGGGGGAGAAGAAGGTCATTAAAAGAATGACTTTCTATTATTTAAGGAGTCACCAGTTATCAAGGCTTAAAGCTACTCGAGGATGAGGGTTAATGGAATGGACAGGTGAATGATGATGCATACTATTAAAAGATGGAGAATATTGATAATGACGGTAATGACAAGCGTTTATTGACATTATATTTGAAGATGACCATGTTCTAGCAATCTTGTGACAAGGTGTCCCTAGAACAGTAACATGGTCTCGAAGTTAAGGAAGCAAAACCACTTCTAAAAATGGTCAAAGACGTACACATTTGTATTAAATTATCAAGGGTCCCCTGCTAAGCATGTAAGCTTTTCCAAATAGTGTTTCATAATCTAAAGATTGTGTAATCGATAATATAACGAAGTATATAAAAAATCTTCTGTAATAACAGTGAAATGCGTCGTACACTGACGCAACGCTCCTCACTTTAAAATCTATTACTAATGAATATTTGGTGTCTGTCTGTCTGTCTGACTGAATCCGAAACTATGCTATTACTTCTATTAATATACTATCGGGGCACTTATGTTTTGAGGCATGTCCGTCCGTCCGTCCGTCCGTCCGTCCGGATTTTTCTCCGTAACCATCGATTGAATTTCTCTGAAATTTTGCATGAAGTTGAAACTTTTGTCAGGTTAGAAAGTGACAAAAAAATCTGGTTAGCTCCCCAGGGGGTCAAAAGGCCCCGAAATGGCAAAAAATAAAAATTTTTTGCCCCATAACTTTTCATCCATCCATTCAATTTCTCTGAAACTTGGCCAAAATGTGGAGGCAATTGTTCCTAATAGAAAATAAGTATCGCTGACCTTGGAAAAAATCTGGTTCGCGCCCCCAGGGGGTCAAAAGCCTCCAAAATGGCAAAAAATGACCCTTTTCTCCCATAACGTTTGATTCATCCATTCAATTTTTCTGAAACTTGGCCAAAATGTAGAGGCAATTGTTCTGGATATAAAATGAGCATCCTTGACCTCAGAAAAATTCTGGTTCGCGCCTCCAGGGGGTCAAAGGGGGGTCAAAAATTCCCCAAATTGCCCAAAGTTATTGCATTTTACACTCGCCACATCGAGTCACATACAGAGGGGGACCACGCATGCGCGGCTTGTTATTCTTCTTTTTTTAATACTCAATTCAGTTTACTATACTGTTTCCGGGAGGTGACAGTGGTCAACGACACGGACTGACGACCTGGGTGTGCCAAGTTCGAATCCAGTTCCTTCCACCGAAACACTTTCCCTTAGGATGTTGGCAACCTTCACGTGGTCCCTCCTTAAGTACACAATTACTTTCTAGAAATAATTCTGACTAGATAGATATCGGGGAAACCAATGCTATCAAAGGAGTCATCTGATTCACAAGAATCAAATAAATGACGATACTATTTAAGACTGAAGTACCATCTTTCAATACCAGGGGGTATGCGTAGTGTAATATAGTATTTGTTCTTTTGTTATGATACAATTCTCCCAGGCATTACCTCTTTCTTTTTTGAAAGTTAGCGTAGTATATTTCTCTTGTAATGCCATCGTCTTCGCAAGCATACCTACTCCTTTGAGGGCGTAGTGTAGTATATGTTCGTTCGTCATGATACCACCATCACAGGCTAGCAAAATTATTCGACCGGAGGGTGCATGTCTTTGCTAGTGTAATTAATGAATTTGTGTATTTTATTTAAAAATCACGCATATGAAATTCACATTTATTGAATTTTGAGTAAAGGTTATCTTTGGTGTCATAAATCATTTCCAAGAAAATGAAATTAATTAAGTTGTGAATTAGTTTAGCGCAACTTTAAAAAAAAATCATAATTTGTGATTTGTATGTTAAAAAAATAAATAACACCATATTAAAACCCCATAGGGTTGTACACTTTGCTGTTAGACATTCATCATAAAGGCAATAAAAGCATACGAGTTGAGGATACGTCATCGACAATCGGTTCGACAAAGACGTGACCATGGCGGTTACCATGATGGTGGGCATTTTTTTTCGGCCTGCAGTATTCATACCGTTCAGTTCTATGTTGTCTACCCTCCCAGGCATTGTCTTCTCGCTTTGGGAAGCAGTTAGTTCGGTGCTTCTGTGGTTTCACAATGACATTGAAATATTTAAAGAAATGTATGAACTTTGTTATGCACTTACGTGTTAGCTGAAAATAAGATTGTGCAGAAAAAATAACGCAAATTCATCCAGTATTTATTAAATTATAAGAAAAAGAAGAAGAAAAAAACGATCTTACGTATCGGTAGACATTTCAGCTTTCGGAAAAAAAAATCGAGTTATCCCCCTTGCCTAATCAAGGCAAGGGGGATAACTCGATTTTTTTCCCGGAAAAACTCAAAATATAAGAACAATGACGACCGTGAGATCAAATCGTTTTTTATTTTTAATTTAATAAACACTGGGTGAATTTGCGTATTTTTTGGTGTACAGTCTTATTTTCAGCTACCACGTAAGTACATAACAAAGTTTATACATTTTTTTAGCTATTTTTTAAAGAGAGCCTAACATGTCATTGTGAAACTACAAGAGCACCGTTAGTTCATAGCTAATTGTCTGAGGCGCCCTCGCCGGGGAATACCGACGGGTTGCTTAGGCAATTTTCACTGGGCCACAGTGCATTTGTGCTCTGGCTGATTCTCCCCATCTCGGCCTTGTACCACATCTTCATGCGGTAGGAGAGAAATAAATAAATACACGATTGTATTCATTATAAAATCGACAATGACTTTATAGCCGGTGTAGGATTTCGAAAAATCTCAAACTGACCACATCCTGTGAAATAAAATGTATTCGATGTCACTTACTTATTTTAAAAACATACAAATCTACTTATATACTATTAAAAAGTTATGATGTTTTTGTAGTTTCATTTGTCCGTTCGTACTGAAATAGAGTTAGGGTTATGGTTAGGGTTAAGGTTAGGGGTAGGGTTAGGGTTATGCGGAAATAGCGTCGCCAACCCGCAGTGCTTAATGTGGCGACTATGACAAAACACCCTGAATGACAGTCACAAGTAAAGTGGACGAACACCAGAGATATGGTTTCTCAGGAGAAAACAAAAACCCTGATGTTGATCGTGATTCTGATACATATATATATATATATATATATATATATATATAGGAGTGACGCATCCCTGTTTCTTTGTTGTGTCGAATTGATATATATATATATATATATATATATATATATATATATATATATATATATATATAGAGAGAGAGAGAGAGAGAGAGATATGGCCTTACGAAACTTAGTCTAATATGACTGTATTCGAACGATAGATGCACATATGTAGCCAAATACGCGATAGACCCTAGTCAAAGGCGACCCAAACGTTTCATTTTCATTAAGTAATAGGTGTAAGAATATATATATATATATATATATATATATATATTTAAGTTTGTATGTTTTCTGTTTAACGGGTTAATCAAATTACCTACTTTTAGCATTCGCTTCGTGTCGGGTCGTCTGACAGTACGTAAAACTATATATGTTGACGAGTTTGTGAATGTGCGTCTAATATATTCCAAATATATATTCTTTCACCAACTTCGGGGCTTTTCACATTTTAAATTTTTTCCTCAAATCAAAGATTTGTTTCCTAAAAGTTATCAAATTTTCATAGGTGAATAACAGCAACAACAACAAAAACACATAAATAAAAACTACAATTATTTAAAATACGTATTTTATTTCGAAAACGACAGACGATGTGTTGAACTTAGACAGTGGCTAAGTGTTTAACAACTCGGACTGAGGACCTGGGTGTGCCGGGTTCAAATCCAGTTCGTTCCACAGAAACACTTTCATCATCAAACCCCGAACCTTACTTTGTGTCTAATCTCCCGGAGAGGATGTAAATAGAATACAAGGTGGAAATGTGTCTAAAATAATAAAAATGGCTCGGATGTCGAAAAGAACAAACGTGAAGTGAGGGAGAAAGATGTTATGAAATCAGTTCGCCATTGAAGTCAGTTGATTACGTAGCAGTCATTGTAAATGCGATTACTATAGCAGAAGCGGCGAGACTGCGTAATCACATCGGAACGCGTCGGGTCTGGAGATGCTGCATTCAATCTAAGCTTTCAGCGATGAAAATGCTATTTCGAATCAACGCGTGACAAACCGATTAGGAGCAGGCAAAGATCGGCAACCCTCATCGCTTTAAGGTCGCCTTTTTACCTGGAATAGTCTGAGTCGGGTATAGCTGACCACATATGGAGGGAAAAGGGAAACCATCTACCCTTATGGGACGAAGTAAAAATTATAGATAGAGAAGAACGGTGGAGAATAAGACGACTCAAAGAAGCAGCACATATGTTGGGCGACAATGACTTACTAAGCAGACCTAGTATAGAATTCAGTACAATATGGGAACCTGTAATTATAAATAATAGATAAGTAGTGATCTATAGTGATAAGCAGTTAGATCAAATACAAGAATAGGTTTAAGGCTCCCAAAATTCATACTAGAATTGTCTGGATAAAGTACTAAGTATAATTCAGTTCTAAGTGACAGTCATCTGAAGGTTAAAGGTTCAATCCTCAGTGCGGGCGATACGAAGACTTCCCAGTCATGGCAGATGGAACAAGAGCATGCTATCCCCGTGGATTTAATAAGTGTTCCATTCGAAGTTCGACAAGAGGTTACATCGGCCGAAACGTTGTGATAAAAATACTCAAGATGAGAACAGTAGTCCGAATATACCAAATTCTACGAGTCGCTTATCTTAACCCGACAACCATGTGGTCACTGATTTTTATCTGGAAAACTTCAAAGTTTCTAATATTCACATTTAACCCAAACCCGGTTAGGGTTAGAGTTAAGGTTAAATGTCAATCATTATTATTTATATTATTATTACCTATATCAGGTTGGGAC
Source organism: Sepiola atlantica (assembly GCA_963556195.1). Taxonomy (NCBI): domain Eukaryota; kingdom Metazoa; phylum Mollusca; class Cephalopoda; order Sepiida; family Sepiolidae; genus Sepiola; species Sepiola atlantica. Next base: position 15,590,765 of record OY744541.1, on the reverse strand, counting down.
CTTGACTTGATCCTCTGACGAAAGTGCTATTTTGAATGTAAGCGTTATCATTTGAGGATTTCTTTTTATTTTCGAACAAAAGTCTGACAAATTAAAGAAAAATCAATTTTTTAAATAACTTCAAAACTCTTAAATGAATCCAACGCAAAATGTCGGCACATTCGTTGCATTTACAAGACACTTTCTTTATAAATCTTGGCTATGTAGTCTTTAAAATATGAAGATAGGCTCACCCGAATGTATACATAGCCGACGCTACCGACCTCCGAAATTCCTCCATCCGGAAGAGCGTGCTGTAGTCTAGACGTTAATCCTACTATTCTTCCTTTATTAAAAATATTGCTGGAAACAATTTTCTTTTTTAACCAGTAACAACAAAAGACAAGATAAAACAAAAAATAAAACAACAAACCCTATTGGCTTTAATGTGACTCAAAACGACTATAATGTTACATTTAAAATATTGGTGCCTATGCAGATGAGCGGACCATTAAAAAATTTAAAAAAAATATTTTTTTATAAAAACAATATTATATACTTATTCAGTGTTATCTTCTTACTCACTGTGCAAAAAAGTAGAAAAAATTATCCACTAGAACTTTAATTACAAGTATTTTTCCATTCTGTGTATCGTACCAGCGATTCGTTCACAGAGACGCCATGTTGTTTTTTATTATGATTTCGCAAGTTGATTATCTCCCCTGCGAAATCTTCTTTCTTTAGAAACAAACTGAAGTCTCTGTGAACGAATCGCTGTTACGATACGCAGAATGGAAAAATACTTTTAATTAAAGTTCTAGTGGATAATTTTTTCTACTTTTTTGCACAGTAAGAAGATAACAATGAATAAGTATATAATATTGTTTTTATAAAAAAATAATTAAAAATTTTTTTTTAATGGTCCGCTCATTTGCATAAGCACCAAAATATTATATATCTATTTATATAATATTTAGTTTAATTTATTTGTATGCAAAGGAACAGAAAATGAAACACCTTCAATACATTAGTCTTCGAAAAGGCATCGTCTCATCTCTTGTCCATTTAAAGAGTAAGCAGAATCTTACACAGGTCTCTCCACATTTATCCCTGTAAGATAAAAGTTTGTCTTATTTAAATTATTCGGGATACTGTTCTCA
>OY744541.1:15567126-15579626 GCA_963556195.1 Sepiola atlantica | reverse complement strand
AAAATTAAAAATTTAAACATATTTTTAAAAAATCCCGTGAGCCACATTTATTGCTAACAGCTATTTTATCTGAGACGTTATTTGCTTTGAAGGGTTAAATTTGTTTCGTCTAAATTATGCGTTTAAGAAAGATATGTGAGATTAAATGTTTAATGAACCCAAAAGGAATAAAAAAAAAAAAATTAAAAAAAATTATTATTTAAAAATATATATAAAAATATCATGACTCACAGTTATGGCTAACGGCTATTTTTTTCTGGTTGTCGATAAACACGCTCTAAGGGGGCAACTTTAGCAAATCGTTACTAAATTTACTTTTGAAGGTATAATTTCTTATAAATTCATAATGGAATATCAATTTATTATAGAATTAATTAAAGATGTCTGAGGAGTTCTTCAATGTTAACATTGGTCTTAATAGTTTCGCTTTGTATATTCTTGTCACCAGTCTCTCCATTATATTGGGGAGTTGGTGAAAACATCTAACGTTTAATAAGTATAATGTAAGTCTAATTTTAAGCTATTCTGTAAAAACTCAATTTTTGTTTAGGTAATTATAGTTTATAAATATGATTTTATAACCAATGAATATAATCTAAAGTCTAATTCAAAGTTATCCTGTAATAATTGAATAATAAAAAAAATATATTTTATATATATATATATATATATATATATAAATTATTTACATATTTTTTAAAGTTATCCTGTAATAATTGAATTAAAACATAAAAATATATATATTATATATATTTTTTATAATTTTTTATATATACTTTTTATTATTTTTTAATTCAAATTAATTTTTGATTTTTAGTTTTTTAATTCAAAATTAATTATTAGAAACCAATATGCTATTTAACTAATGGATGGGTCAGATTCACAATATTAATTAGCGTGTGAATAACCACTAATGATCCACACTGATTCAACTTCACCATAGCTGATTGCATAGTCCGCGACTCTATTCATTAGGTCAACCACAAACTCCTGGTTGTATTTCTTTTTTACTAATCAGTCACTACTTATCAAGGCCAAAATCTACCTGAGGATAATGGTTAAAGCGATGAATTTATTGTCGGTTTAATGATGAAGAATATTATGAGAGGATTGAAAATTATTAATGCAATGAACGAAGTTTGATTACTCATGAGGGTTTATGACAAGTATTTGTTTACATTGGATTTGAAGACGACCAGGTTATAGTCTACAGGGAAGCAGTCCCGTGGTAATGTGTTTCACAGACTTATAGTTCTCGAAAATAAACTTTGTTCATGGAAATCCCGAGGGAAGAAAAGAAAAGTTCCTTGTAGTTGTGCTAAAGCGACGAGTTTTTTGCTGTGAATGTCTTACAAGGATGAACCAGAGATTGGAGCTCAGTCGAACGTCTGCCATGGAAATAACGATGGAGTAAAGAAAGACTAGCAACGTCTCTTCTGTGAGAAATAAGCTGCAGAGAAGAGAAGAGATTGGAGCTCAGTCGAGCAGATTCCATGGAAATAACGATAGAGTAGAGAAAGACTAGCAACGTCTCTTCTGTGAGAAAAGGGGTTACAAGGAAGAGAAGAGATGGGAGCTCAGTCGAGCACCTTCGATGGAAATAACGATAGAGTAGAGAATGACTAGCAATGTCTCTTCTGTGAGAAAAGGGGTTACAGAGAAGAGAAGAGATTGGAGCTCAGTCGAGCACCTTCCATGGAAATAACGATAGAGTTGAGAAAGACTAGCAACACCTTTTCTGTGAGAAAAGGGGCTGCAGGGAAGAGAAGAGATTGGAGCTCAGTCGAGCGCCTTCCATGGAAATAACGATAGAGTTGAGAAAGACTAGCAACGTCTCTTCTGTGAGAATAGGGTTGCAGAGAAGAGAAGAGATGGGAGCTCAGTCGAGCACCTTCCATGGAAATAACGATAGAGTAGAGAAAGACTAGCAACGTCTCTTCTGTGAGAAAGGGGTTGCAGAGAAGAGAAGAGATTGGAGCTCAGTCGAGCACCTTCCATGGAAATAACGATAGAGTAGAGAAAGACTAGCAACATCTCTTCTGTTAGAAAGGGGCTGCAGAGAAGAGAAGAGAAGAGATTGGAGCTCAGTCGAGCACCTTCCATGAAAATAACGATAGAGTAGAGAAAGACTAGCAACGTCTCTTCTGTGAGAAAACGACTGTAGAGAACAGAATAGATCGTTTCCCACTAGATTTCGAAATCAATTTTGTACCCTGTCAAGGCAAGAGAGAGTATTGTGAGTTAAACTTCCCCAAACATGGCAGCAATGCTCCATTTTAGGACTTATCTAACTTTTGTAATATTGTGTCAACTCTATTTAAAAAAAAAAGTGGTTAACACCTTTACCTTTATTATTTACTATGTATATTAAGATACGGTCTAGTAGCGTACAACAACAACAACAACGACAACAACAACAACAACGAGGGTGGATGTTTAATATGATAACAGTAGAACACGCATCATCTGATATTCATCAAGCCTCAGAAATAACAAAGATGGCCGACAAAGCGAACGATAATCATTGGCATCATCAAAAATTAGTTTCGTGTCAATATAGTTTATGAATTCGCGGAATAAGCAGAGTTAGGAATATAAATAATGGGTCTTGTTGGCAGAGATCATCAAAGAAAAAATGGTCTGCGAGGTCGTTATCTGTAGAATTAATCTATAACGGCGTTGGTTGTCAATGTGGTTCAATTGAAATACGACTGGAAGACTCGAAAGCAGAGCGGAAGTAGAATTATAGATGGCAGCATTTTGCAAAATTTCGATTCGGTGGCGCCATCTGTTGGTAAATCAATTTTCTCCTCAAAATCTTGCTTGACGTGCTTCTCTATCGTATTACATTAAATAGATCTGATGGCGCATCGGTTCTATAAATACCGATGACCGGATGACTTGAAAATTATGGCCAGCATCAACGTTTCATTACTACTAATATAACCATTACTACTATTACTACTACTACTACTACTACTACCACTGGTACTAATACTACAACCACAACCACCATAACCTTAAACCACCACCACCACCACTACCACTACTACTACTACTACTACTACTACTACTACTAATTTTAATACTACAATTGTTACCACTAATATTATCATAACAATTATCTAAATCAAATTTAGTCCTCCGTCTTTTACTACTACCATTACGTAAATCAATTTCATTACTACTCCTTCTCATTCTTCTAATACTAATACTACCAACGCCACGATCACTATTTCCGAAACCATTTTAACTACAACTGATAGTGCTCCTATTATGGAACACTGCTAACCTTATCACAACCCAAACCACTACTACCACCCTCGTAACCATCACAAATAAAGCTAATTATCTACTACTAGTAGTAATACTATATACCTTACTACTACTACTACTACTACTACTACTACTACTACCCTCGTAACCATCACAAATAAAGCTAATTAACTACTATTAGTAGTAATACTATATGCCTTACTACTACTACTACTACTACTCAAACCACTACTACCACCCTCGTAACCATCACAAATAAAGCTAATTATCTACTACTAGTAGTAATACTATATGCCTTACTACTACTACTACTACTACTACTACTACTACTACTACTACTACTACTATCACGCCACTACCACGCCACCAGAATTATTACTACTACTCCTATTACCGGAATCACATAGCCCAATTTCACTATTCTTTTTACTTCTAGTACTATCGAGGAACCCTACCTTATAGGAATCTACTACTACTACTGCTACTACTGCTACTGTTACTACAGCTACTACTTCTACTACTTCTACTACTACTACTACTACTGCTACTACTATCACCATATGCGTCAACATCAGAACCAATTATTCTCCTCCTACTACTACTACGTCACCAAGATAACTATTACTACTACAGTCTTAATTTCTTTTACTATTATTACCAATGCACGACTATTACCCCCTCACCTCTTTTATTACCATTATAAATACTACTACTGCTGCTACTGCTACTACTACTACTGCTGCTACTACTACTACTACTACTACTACTACTACTACTGCCACTATGACAATTACCACAGTCACCACATCTATTAATACTAATAGTACCACTTCGAAACGTATACCCATAATTGGAGGAAAAAAAATCGGGGTTCATACCTGCCCAAACAGTTGTATATAAGGAAACACAATCGGTACAACTCGATTTGGATTCGGCTCGGTAAAAAGAGATTTTTCCATAGACGTTTTTCAAACCAATAAGTAAATAAAATTTAAATATCATTTTTAAGGCGATATTAAATGCATAAAAGAGCGTATTGAAAGATGTATTTTAAGTAGCATGTTGATGAAAAAGATCGTCCGCCGTCTAAAAAATAATGATTTTTTAGACACTGTCAGAAATACCAGCAACAAGATTGAAAATTCGAAGATGTGGAAGTTCTGTCGCATCCACCCTATACTCCAGTCGTTCCCCCATCTGACTACTGTCTATTACGATCAATGCATCACTTTATGAAGGGTCGTTGGTTCGAGTCTATAATATTGAAGAAGCCTGATGAGATTTTTCGATTCAAAACCGGTACTTTTGGCATTTTGAAAAAATCCAAATATTTGCAGATCGTTGGCAGAAGTTGTAGAACATGTTGTCCTTTGTTTGGAAGAAAGCTTTTGGCAGAAGTTGTAGAAAATGTTTGGAAGAAAATTATTTGTAATGAATACATGCATAGCTGTCGTGGTATTATCCTTATTTAAATACCCAATCATATTTCTGATAAGAATAATTTGTAATATACTCAGAGATGCGATAGTATAAACTGACATGTTTTGATCTTATAGTTTCATTTTTAATTTTTTTTTCTGGAAAAAGAATATAGAATCAACATGATACAACTTAAGTGTTGGCATTCTTGCAGGAGGGACCACGTAATGGTTGTCGACATCCCTAAGTGAAAATGATATTATGAAACCGACTGGATTCGAACTTGGCACACCCAGGTCATCAGTCCATGTGGCTATCCACTTGATCACCGTCACCTCCATGATACCGAACGTGTTAAAGTTAACTATATATATATATATATATATATATATATATAGTGGTATTATGGAATCGACTGGATTCGAACTTGGCACACCCAGGTCGTCAGTCTGTGTTGTTATCCACTTAACCAATGTCATTTGATGTAAGCAGCTAACAAGAACACATATGATTATCGCAAAGACAGGAGATGCCTTTTGGTCTTAGTCTTTAAAAGACCAAGGCGATAGATAGGCGAGAAAACAGTCACCAGGAAGAGAGTTCCACAAGCCTGCAGTTCTTGAAAAGAAGCTACTGGAATAGGAAGATGTATTGCAATGAGGTACCAAAATAGCAAATTGATGGAGACCACTAGATCAACGAGTCAAGCGAGCTGGAACAAAAGAAGCAGGAAATAGATCATACAGTTCCGAAGAACACATGCCATCATAGTACTTATAGAAAAGACTGAGACTAGCAACATAAGTTAAATAAGTTGAATAGAAAAACTAAAGAAAACAACAGAAATAGGTTTAGTACTGAATGAAAGATTAACTTCTTATTAATTAATACTTATATTTTATTTATATCCGATTATTTTCTTTAAGATTTAACTGATTCTTTTCAGTGCAATGCAATACATTGGCACAAGGTTAGTGAATATCTAGTGACATGGCAGTTTTTTAGGCGATATTGGTTACACAAGTTGTCCCTATAAGCCAAATGTATATAATTTATAAGTATTATTATGGGTTAAATTGTCGTTTCCCAGCCAAAATGGCGGACAATGATTGGTCTGCAGTTTCCAGACCTCACAAATGAGCAAGAAAACACAAATAAATTGTTTTGGACTAATTTCCAAAATAATTTAAGGTAAATTTAAAATTAGTCCTAAACAATTTATTTCGGTTTACTTATTCATTTAGAGGTCGAAAAACAGCAGGCCATTCATCGTCCGCCATTTTGGCTGGGAAACGACTATTTAACCTATTATAACAAGTGTTCTTCAGAATCGTACGATTTATTTCCTGATTCCTTTGTTCCAGCTAGTCAGACTTGTTAGTCTAGTGGTCTTCAGCACTTCACTGTTCAGGTAACTCGTTATGATATAGCTTCCTATTCCAATATCTTCTTTTCAAGAACTGTACGTTTGCGGAACTCTGTTCCTGCTGACTGTTTTCCTCTTGTTTATAGCTGAGGTCTGTTCAAGACTGAGGTCAATAGGCATCTCTTGTCTTTACGTTAATCATTATTAGTTCTTTTTAACTCCTTACATAAAGTGGCTTCATGCCTTGCTTGGAGCGACTTTAATAAAATATAGTTTTTTGCAGGGAGATGATCAACGAATGATTATGCCGTATTTTTATTATACTTCCTCTATCAGAAACATTTTTAATTCTACACGAGCAACTGTAGGAGAAACACATTTTTTCTTATCTTTCTGTTTTTGCTGGAGATGGGACATCCTACCGGATGCCAGACATTCACCGGCTATTTCATAAACTCCAGCCTAGATATCTTTTAAAGATTCTAACCGTCCCTTTAAGTGCAATTGTTTGTATTTCTCTTGCACTCGGTTCACCGGGTATACTCGCCAGATAGCTTTTGAAATTCTTTTTCATTAGTCCTGTTGCTCCTATAATTACTGGTATGATGGAGATTTTCCTAAGATTCCAGTTACTTTTCATGTCGTACATAAGACCTTGGTATTTCGTAATCTTTTCCCTTTCTGCTCTATTCAATCCTGAATCATTAGGGACACTGACTTCAACTAGAGTTGCTGCTTTCTCCCTTTTGTCCCATATTACGATGTCAGGTTTAACAGCTCCATTTTCTAGATATATAGCTGTAGGGATTGCATAGTCATAGTAGATGGTGTATAAATTATTTCCAACTGTTCTGAATCGAGTTTACGGATCATACTGAATTTGTATGTTACTGCTATTATCTTTATATTTATTCATCAGCGCCAACAGTAGTCGTAGTATTTGTAGTATTTGTAGTATTTGTAGTATTTGTAGTATCTGTAGTATTATAATTTTTAACCCTCCCATCACATATCAGGAATTCCAAGCGATTTTCATGCTCAATTTTATGAGTACTTTTGGAATTTATAAGTGACACACATATAGATAAACACCTGCAGACATCGAAACACGTGCATACACACACACACACACACACACACACACACACACACACACACACACACACACACAAACCCACACACACACAAACAAACCCACACACACACAAACACACACACACACACACAGAGTTTGAATGCCTATTAGACATCATCCTTGAGTGTTTTCGGTCTCTCTGTACATGGGTTTGTCAGGACAACCTGACATGAGGAAACCAGGACCATTTTAGTACAGAAGGATAATTAACCATATTTCAATAACATCTGTATCTTTCAGAGATATCTATATTTAGTCATAAAGATTGGAGTGTCTTTAAAATATTACACCTACTGCCTGATATATAAATTGGTAACACTGATGTCTTAGTTTTCAAGTTTATTGTGAAAATCTAGAGTGGAGATATACCATCAGTTTCATCTATTATTCAATCAAAATTTATTTAATAAGTTTTCCTTATAACTAACCCACATTTAAATATCTATATAATAAAATAAAGTCGTTCGTTTCCCTTAGCCTTCAGACCTTATAGGAAAATAACCGACAACTTTATATGCTAATCTGTTCCGCACTCCAATTACCTTAAGCACTTATGAGTCTTTCCAGAAATTCTGCATTCAATTAACCTTCATTTATTATATTTTACCCGGATTTCTGGACTCTCCCCACAACACCTTTCAAAGAGAAGATAGCATCGACTTTCACCCGCTACTATTCTACTACTATCACCACCACCAGAATCACCGTGTGCTACTTTTCAATCGTTTAAAAATTGAACAAACATCGGTTATTCCAGAATACGTTAATAATTCAAAATCACAACTAAAAACACTACATATTTCTGCGTCGGTAAACTTTTCCCATTACTACCTATTTGAACTTACTTCTTTCTCTAAATTGATAGTCTGATATTTACTTATTTTTTTCTAAATAACATGATTATTTCATCTTTTAAACAAGCGCGGAATACAGGAATATCGGATTATCAGTGATCTAAATTATTTTTCATCTTTTTATCGCACAACGCCAAGCCACTTTACATATTACCGTGCGATATAAAGGAATATCCAATTGCATGTCAGATATTCCGAACCGTCAGTAGGAGTGAGTTAAATTATTTGATACCTTTTCTTACATATTCTTTCTTTGCTAAATGACTCAATCAAGAATGATTTCACCTTCCATGCCCGAGAACAGAAGAGATTATAGTTATGTTATCACTAAAATAGAAAATAACATTGTCTTAGTATATTAAATTTTATATTAAAAGTCTTCCACCTAGTTATACAAATATTTTTTTTAAACATAGTTCACCTAAAACAAGGCAGACCGCCACTGTAGACATAAGGGGCTACTGAGAAAAAAGAAAGGGGGAGAAGGTAGGGGGTGTCAACCTAAATTGGGATCTGCGCAGCGAGATGTCTGTTTACATTAGTTTTAAATTTCTGCATATCAGTACTGTCGGGGAAACAGGGGGTAGGTAGGGAGTTCTAGAGCCCAGCAGCACGAGGAAAAAATCTATTTGAGTAGATAGCTCTCCGGCATCTGGGGACCTCCACAGTGAATGAATGAGATTTAGTTGATTGTCGAGTTGGTCTAGTGAATTTACGTCGAGGGGGCATCAGAGTAGCCAATTCATCGGAGCATAATTCATTGAAGTATTTGTAAAACAAGCACAAGGATGCTACATTGCGGCGATTGGACAGGGACTGGAGCTTGTTTGAGAGTGAGGGACCTATTAGGTTAGCGACTCTTTTTTGGACCTTGTCAAGGAGGGAGAGACTAGTAGATGATTAAAAAAGATTAATTACAATATTTCGCACTGGTACATTTTTTGATCCAGGCAAACTCGACTTTTACCGACGCACAAATACGTAAACAGCTAGAAAAGGCCGAAAGAAAACGAACCGGCGTCAAAATCAAAACGTTACAACTTTTCGTCAGAAAAAAAAAATACTGAAAGAAAAACACTCACCGCATGTTAATTTTCTATGACAATTTACTTATTTTTTACGAAGAAATTCAATGAAATAATTTTTTTCACGAGAAAATTAAAAGTTAATTAAAAAAATACAGAGACACGGCGCGATATGTCCGCTTGTAAATGCTTGTAGGATTGTGGAATAGACTATGAAACACTGACAATTGAGCTACATCTCTACAAGGCGTAACTACTTATAACCTTCGTATTTACTTGGCCACAGATCAACGAAGATAGGGAAGTATATAAAATAAAATAATTTAATGTCGTCATGCTGAGTTCGAGTAATGTTTTCATCCTACTCAGAGATTGAGCATTCCATACTCACAATTGTTTCACTTATTTATATACAATCAGTTAAGATGTCTCTCTGATGTCATGGATAAACTCGAAGTAACAACGCTCTCCAAGGCAAGACGAAAACAAACAAAAAACAAATCAAACGAAACAGAAATCTAAAATTTATTTTACTTATTTATATTTGATAACATGTTTATATTTTGTTTTATTTTTATTTATTTTATTCAAATTTGAAATCAGATCTCGGCCTTTTGGCTAAGATCAAAGTGTAGTATCTGTTCCGATGGATACTGCACGCCTGTCCTGTGCAGTTCTAGGAGGTCCACCCTCCCAGGCTTCGCCTCCCCTCTTTGGGGAGGAGTAAGTTTATTGCTTACTGTCTGAGGCGCCCCTACCGGGGAATGCCGACGGGGCTGCCCAGGCAATTTTTAAATGGCCAGAGTGCTCACCTCTCGAGCGCTGGCTTTTAACCCCACTTGCTCGACCCGATCTTGGGTCACATCTTACTTGTGGGAGTAAGATAAAACTGGCCTTGTGCCTAACTCTGCGAGGAGTAAATAAACATCACAGGGGTCAAATATTTTACTTCTAAAAATCGGACAACTACAGCAGGCTAATTTAACACAAGGCCATTCAATATTTTTACAAAAAATTGTAAAAATATTGAATGGCCTTGTGTTAAATTAGCCTGCTGTTGTTGTCCGATTTTTTTAGAAGAAGTAAAATATTTGACCCCTGTGATGTTTATTTACTCCGCGCAGAGTTAGGCACAAGGCCAGTAAAATATTTGACCCCTGTGATGTGAGCAACATCCATCTGATTTTTTAAAATGAGTAATACATGAGAAAAATTATGCGTGGACGTTTTAAATCAAACAAAGAATGAAGGCACGCCAGAAGAGCACGACATCAGTTTGATTCACAAACCAGCTCATACATCCTTATACGACCTTAAGTTGAAGACATCTGACGTGGAAGTCATTAATCGTGTATATTATATAGAGGAGTTTTATAACATACTGAACAGATTGAAAATGAGAAAGAAAACGGTAAGTAAAAAATAATAAAAAATATTTCATTACATACTGTCTCGTTGCGTCTATTATCATTTCGTCTTTTACCCAGTTTTCTTTTTAAATTCACCCAGTGCCCATAACGTTACATGGCAGTTTCTACATCCCTAACCCTAACCCTAACCCTAACCCTAACCTTCTAAACCTGAAACATATCTAAATTTAATTTGTTTATTTGTTTATCTACTCTTATGTTGCCGCTAAGGAGATTTTTGCATCAAGAACCTATTTTTTATTTAATCTAATATCAAAAAATGTTTTCCCTGTTAATTGTGCTTTGTGATTATATGAAATATTTCCTAACAACCCCGTCCACCCGCAAAATAACAAACTTTCGCTTTCTTTTAAAAATTAAATCTCTTTCTTTTCAAATTAAATATTTCCTTATTTAAAAAACTAATATTTGAGGAGGAAAATATTGTATAAAATTTCAAAGGCATAACGATTTTAATTAAAATTTAAAAAAAAAGGATATCTGCACTTTCTTTGCTTTAAAAATAAAACATCTCCCGGACCGTTCCAGTCTTTTCAGATGTGTTTGTACATTTGTTGAATGTTCGTTAAAATCCTTCGGATAAATAAGCTTTGAAACCGAATAAGCCTTAAACAAACCAAAATCAAATCGTTTTCCGACATGCCTTTGTATGAAATAATTCTACCCCGAAAGAAACAATAACAACAACAACAACAACAACAAAAAAGAAATACACTTAATTAATAAAGACAAAAAAAAGAGAGGCTTCGTTTAACAAGCAAACAAATAAGAAGAGAGGGGGTGCGGGTCGGGCTATTTTGTATTTTAAATTACGTTCAAATCGTACATTTGGGTTAGCGAGATGTTAGCCAGGAGGCGATAATGGAAATTGCATTTGAAAAACGGAACGACGCAATGGGGTTCAAACTAGTGGGGGTAAGAGGTGGAGAGGAGGGAGTGAAGGGGAGATGAGGAGGTGAAGGCGGTGGGGGGAGCTAAACAGTATTGCAAAGTTAAACGCTTTTGCATCTGGAACGACTAAATACACCAAGCTGTGCATTCAATTTAAAAGCATTTGAATGCAAAAAAAAAACACAAGCAACGATCGCGACATCATCATCAATAACAATAATCGTAACAACAACAACAACAACAACAACAACAACAATGATAATAATAATAATAATAATAATAATAATAATAATAATAATAATAATAATAATAATAATAATAATAATAATAATAATAATAATAATAATAATAATAATAATACAACCGCACGAGAGAGGCGCAAGCATAGGCTGACACCACGAAAATTATGACCTCCACTGGAAGAGCGCGGACAGCTCTGGGATCTTGGGGAGGCTTGTTGCCACTTGGGCCCCAGAGAAGACCAATGGCCCTTATCAGCGGGAAATCGGTGGTAGGTGGCTGTTGCGATACCGCAAGGTCATCAGCGGTGATGAACGAAAAGAGGTGGAGCATACTGGAAGTCTGAGGAGACTTGTTGTCACTCAGACTCCAGGGAATACCACAGGTTGTTGGCAGTGGGCGATCACTGACGATGACCAGTGTGAGAACTCATAGTGAGTAAATGATAATAATAATAATAATAATAATAATAATAATAATAATAATAATAATAATAATAATAATAATGGGGCCGGCCTACGCTGACACCAGACAAGATATTTGTAGAGGGTCGAGGAGGATGAGAACACCGAGGAGGGACAGCACAAACCAGACCTCCACTGGAAAAGTGCAGAGAATGCTGGGACCTTGGGGAGGCTTATTGCCACCCAGATCCCAGAGAAGACCAATTGTCCTTACCAGCGAGAAATCAATGGTAGGAGGCTGTTGCGATACCGCATCGCTATAGTAAAGAGGTGAAGAATACTGGAAATCTGGGGAGGCTTGTTGTCACTCAGACTCCAGGAAATACCACTGGTTGCTGTCGGTGAGCAATCACTGACGATGATCTGTGTGAGAACTCCTAGTGAATACTACTACTACTAC
>OY744541.1:15512126-15562126 GCA_963556195.1 Sepiola atlantica | reverse complement strand
GTTCATTATCCAAATGGGAGGGTTAGGGTTAGTTCATTATCCAAATGGGAGGGTTAGGGTTAGTTCATTATCCAAATGGGAGGGTTAGGGTTAGGGTTAGTGTTTGTTCATTATCCAAATGGGAGGGTTAGGGTTAGGGTTAGGGTTAAGGTTAAGGTTATTTCATTATCCAAATGGGAGGGTTAGGGTTAGGGTTAGGGTTAAGGTTAGTTCATTATCCAAATGGGAGGGTTAGGGTTAGGGTTAGGGTTAACGTTAGTTCATTATCCAAATGGGAGGGTTAGGGTTAGTACATTATCCAAATGGGAGGTTAGGGTTAGTTCATTATCCAAATGGGAGGGTTAGGGTTAGTTCATTATCCAAATGGGAGGGTTAGGGTTAGTTCATTATCCAAATGGGAGGGTTAGGGTCAGTTCATTATCCAAATGGGAGGGTTAGGGTTAGTTCATTATCCAAATGGGAGGGTTAGGTTTAGGGTTAGTTCATTATCCAAATGGGAGGGTTAGGGTTAGGGTTAAGGTTAGTTCATTATCCAAATGGGAGGGTTAGGCTTAGTTCATTATCCAAATGGGAGGGTTAGGGTTAGTTCATTATCCAAATGGGAGGGTTATGGTTAGTTCGTTTCTAAATGGAGGGTTAGGGTTAGTCTATTATCCAAATGGGAGACGGTCGTGATAAAGTGGTAACGACTTAAACTGTAATATTTTTGAAAAAAAAAAAAACCGGAGTAATCTAAATTATATTTTACTTACATCCTCTCTAAGATATTAAACACAAGGTCAGATGTAGGTTTTTGATGAAAGTGTTTCTGTAGAACGGAGTTGGTTCTGAACCCGGCACACGCAGGTCCTCAGTCTGCGTCGTTACAACACTGAACTCGCCCTGTCACTCCTCGCGTTCTGAAGTTCTTTTTCCGTGACTACATTCCTAGTTTTAAAATCAATAAAAACTCACGACGCAGTTTAACGACCGGATGTATTAAGTTCATTATTTCCACTTAAATATGTTGGCAACCTTCACTTCGTCCCTCGTATAAGTACCCGATTCTAGATGGATTAAAAGAAACCAGTAAAAACTACAGGATTCAACCTCTTAAGTCCAACCCTTCTTTTAAGTAGTAGGGGCGGTGGCAATGTGGTAGTATCAGAGCTACCTAGCTAAGAGTGCTTTCGTGAAGATCCAAGAGGAGTGAGAATCAGGATCCGTCGTATTCTGGTCGTTTCTGTACCTGCGTGTAGCAAGCAAAAACCTGTCAGGTGTGGGGCTGAAAATCAATAGAATGAATGTGCAATGACGCTTCTGCGCCATTCCTCTGTGTTTTCTCGGCCAAACCTTCCCCGACTTTGCATGCAACAGCTGAATCTGGTTGTTCTCCGTGTCGGGGGGTAAACACCTGCTATCCTACATTTTAACGAATAGCTGCGGCCAAGGAGGAGGACGTCGTACAGACCAGACAATCCTGAGGCACGATCTTCGTGAGCTGTATGCAGAAGTCAAACTCGCGTAATAACAAAGAAAAAAAAACAATTGCAATTGCAGAATCAAACCGGTAAAATGTATTTTGCTAGTGCTACCAGATCACGCTGTCTGAAGATAACGGCTCCCTGTCCAAAAAATGCATCAAACATTGATGTTATTGTTTTTATTCCTTAATCATGTTCTGCAAGGCCCAAAACAAACAAAACATTTTTCCTCTACAAAACAACCAAACCAAACATCATGAATAAATACTTGAAGATATAAAGTACTTGAAGCATAAATCTTTTAACTAAAAAGGGTTGATATGTTGTAAAACGAAGCAACCAAACCAAACACCATAAATAAATATTTGAAAATAAAAGAACTTGAAGCATAAAAACTTTTACCAAAATGACTGGAGTCGGCATCAAATAACTCGAAAAGGGTTGATATGCCGTAAAACAAAACAACCAAACCAAACACCATGAATCAATATTTGAAGATATAAACATTTTTGAAGCATACAAACTTTTACCAAAATGACCGGATTCGGCATTAAATACCCGAAAAGGGTTGATATGCCGTAAAACGAAACAACAACAAAAAAACCCAAACAAACCAAGAATGTCTTATCATGCTGACACATCCAAATTGACTTTATTATGCAAATTTTCCTGTATTGTTCAATCCTTGAGATTGTAGCAGTTACCTCCTCCTTTCAAAACATAACTACACCGGTTTGCCGGTAGGTGGCGCTTTTTCACCGACAGGTGGCGCCGTAAAGCGACACCAGAGTTATCTGCCCTTCGGACTATAAGAGCCGGTGCAAAACGGAAATTCTCCCTCTTCCTCACCGACCTGCCTCGGCAGGCAGACGCTGACACTAGCGTTCCGTTTCACTCTTCTCTGGTCGGCAGAACGACGCTAATACACTAGCGTTTCGTCTCACGCTTTTCTTCTCAACCAGCATAACAACTACCAACACACGTGGGCAAACAACGGTAAGAGTTCTCGACTCGTTTTCTTTGTGTACGGCTTTTCAAAGACTTTTCCTACGCCGGATTCATTTCTTCTTATACCTTTTCAAGAACTGTTTTTCCATCGACACACATGCATACATCACACACTTCACCATTCCACGTACACACACGTTCAATAAACGTTATTTGAACTACTTCATTTTTGTTTATTAATTATTACTCTGTCTTTGCATGCAACATCGCTTGATTTACTGAACGCGCTTATAATCGGGGGAACACCACTCGGTCCCGAACAATTGGTGACCCGACGTGCAAGCTTTGTTGTATCTGACGGAGTAATTAATTTCGTACAAAAACAAAAAAAATATATATATCATTTCTCGTTTTTTCTTTCGTGGTGAAACGAATTACGCACCCATCTTTTTCCTTTTTTTTCTACCCACGTGGTAGAAATATACAAACAAACAAAAGAAAAGAAGCCGCCATTATTTTTTTTCCTGGCAACGTGAAAATACCCAAACAAAAAAAAAAAAACATTTCTCGGCTTTTCCCGAGTATAAAACAAATTACAATTTCATTTTTTATTCTCTTTCTCCACATGTCGGAAAAATATATACAAAGAAAAAGACAAACTTTTACCAATCCTTTTTTTCTTCTTTTTCGACGAACAAAAGGACCTTACAAGACGCCACTTCCTTTGTTTTGAACACGTGGAGATAAAAAGAAAACAAAAGAAAACAAACGCTCACGCTGCCCATCTTTTTCGTGACCACATGTTGATAAAAAATTTTTAAATTGCCGCCATCTTTTTTCCGGACCACGTGTTGATAAAAAAATTCAAAAAAAAAAAAAACGCCATTTTTATCTCTCGGAAATTCAAACAAAAAAGAAAATACGAAAAATGTTTTTTTTCTTTCTTTTCAACAACAAAGGAAAGAGAAGCCACCATTCTTTCTCTACGTGGAAACTAACATTCAAACAAACTAAAACGAAAACAAAAAACATCATTCCTCGTGTGAAAAAAAATTACGACTCCATTTTTTTTTTCTTTTTCCTTTCTACCCACGTGTTGGAAATATATATATAAAAGAAAAGAAAACTACAAAACAGACAACGACAAACACGAACAACATCACCCTTCAAGGCCTACCAACAATCTTCAACACAACTTGAACAACCACATTTTTCCCGGATATTCATCAAGCACCAAACATTTCCGGACCTCACTGACGACACTATGGAAGAAATCACACCAGTTCAAAATGAGTACAACTGCACAAGCACGACTAAATACTCAACAACTGGACGTTCGTTGATCAACTGGGGGACACATCAACTCGAACGACGCACCAACACCAGTACAGACCCACTTGTACCTGGACCTGCTAACTCACTTGCAGACATTTGTGCATCTGATTTTGACCATAGTGTACCACCGATCTCAACAACTAGATGTTTGTTCATCAGTTCCACAACACGGACTAATTAACATGAACAAACTCAACAACTGCACAGACTCACTTGTGCTCATTCATCAACAACTGCACAGATTCACTTGTGCTCATTCATCAACAACTGCACAGATTCACTTGTGCTCATTCATCAACAACTGCACAGACTCACTTGTGCTCATTCATCAACAACTGCACAGATTCACTTGTGCTCATTCATCAACAACTGCACAGATTCACTTGTGCTCATTCATCAACAACTGCACAGACTCACTTGTGCTCATTCATCAACACTGCACAGATTCACTTGTGCTCGCTCATCAACACCGCACAGACCCACTTGTGCTCACTCATCAACAACCGCGCAGACCCAAGCACCAAACATTCCCGGACAACACTGACAATTCAACGTTCGTTCATCAGCTCCGCATCACGCAGACTAATCAACATGAACAACGCCACCAACAAGTGCAAATTCACTTGCACTCAACATTTTTCGACTGCAAACTCACTTGCGCTCAAACTTGATGCAGACCCAAACAACACGCAGATCCACATGTGTTACAAACACTCCGCAGACGCACTTGCGATCAATCATTCAATACAGATGCAGAAACAGAAATAAGTAGCGTGCACACTACTTTTTCTAATCTTCAACAGCAAAACAGACATACCCACAAAGAATGCTTTTCATCTACAACTGTACATATTGAATAATATTTTCATATTTTTCAATCTGGGGGGGAGTCCTTGTAGCAGTTACCTCCTCCTTTCAAAACATAACTACACCGGTTTGCCGGTAGGTGGCGCTTTTTCACCGACAGGTGGCGCCGTAAAGCGACACCAGAGTTATCTGCCCTTCGGACTATAAGAGCCGGTGCAAAACGGAAATTCTCCCTCTTCCTCACCGACCTGCCTCGGCAGGCAGACGCTGACACTAGCGTTCCGTTTCACTCTTCTCTGGTCGGCAGAACGACGCTAATACACTAGCGTTTCGTCTCACGCTTTTCTTCTCAACCAGCATAACAACTACCAACACACGTGGGCAAACAACGGTGAGAGTTCTCGACTCGTTTTCTTTGTGTACGGCTTTTCAAAGACTTTTCCTACGCCGGATTCATTTCTTCTTATACCTTTTCAAGAACTGTTTTTCCATCGACACACATGCATACATCACACACTTCACCATTCCACGTACACACACGTTCAATAAACGTTATTTGAACTACTTCATTTTTGTTTATTAATTATTACTCTGTCTTTGCATGCAACATCGTTTGATTTACTGAACGCGCTTATAATCGGGGGAACACGACCCTCGATCCTAACAAGATCAACTATTTGTTTACGTAGGGCATTTGTTTTATACTTATCTTCATAGAAATCCTATTCCGTGTGTAGATTCATTATTGTTATAGTTATGTATACTCTATCCATGCTATTGAACACTTTTCCATCATGAATAATATGAATTCATAATAACATGACTGCCAAGCAGTGCATCTATATTTTTATTTCTGCCAAGGCACGCATCGCATGCTAAACATTTTTTGAGATAAACCAAAGCTCAAAATTGTTTAAGGTGTTCTAAAATATTCAGTCAGAAAACGAAATTCTGGAAAAATAATAAAAATTAAAAAAAACAACACCAAAAGAAAGAACTTTCGTACCCCAAGGGTTAAAAGTTACTGTTAATCTAATTTGCCAGTTTCAATTAAGATTTCAATGTCGGTTACAGAGCGAAGCGCAGTGTTTAAACAAATCTGCACACAAAGCAACGTTTGAATAAATACGACTTGCCCTTCACTGAGCGCGTTTTCGAAATTATAAAGAAGACAAAAAAACAAAAACAAAATGGCGCATAGAAATGTAACAAAAACATAAATCAGAGCGAGGCTGGATACTTTTATTCTATTTTAAAATGCAGCGAAAAGGAAAAGAAAGCAAAACACAAAGTAATGAAAATAGAATATATTAAAAAACAGAAATATATTCTGATTTTTCTTTTCAAGAAGCGGAACGAAACAGTCGTGTTAGCCAAATGTAAATTAGCAAGTCGCAGAGAGAGAGAGAGAGAGAGAGAGAGAGAGAGAGAGAGAGCGTCCCCTGTTAGCAAGTGACAAAATTCATCTGCTTGAAAGTTTATGACATCAGACGGCAATCATTTTTTTGTTTTCTTTTTTTAAAGAGTTTTTTGTTTTGTTGTCGGGTTGCATTTTGAATAAACATTTCCACTTCAGTTTTAGTAAATCAGCGAAAACAATTGTGTAACTTTCTATTACTATCTGTTTATATTTTTGGTGTACAAGAACCGCCTCCATCTAAATCTATCTATCTATCTATCTATCTATATATTCCATTCTTATCTATCTATATATCTATCTATATATCTATCTATCTATCGATCTATCTATCTATCTATCTATCTATCTATCTATCTATCTATCTATCTATCTATCTATCTATATATTCCATTCTTATCTATCTATATATCTATCTATATATCTATCTATCTATCGATCTATCTATCTATCTATCTATCTATCTATCTATCTATCTATCTATCTATCTATCTATCTATCTATTCAAGTCCTATCTATCTACCCATCTATCTGTATATTCTAGTCTTATCTATCTATCTATCTATCTATCTATCTATCTATCTATCTATCTATCTATCTATTCAAGTCCTATCTATCTACCCATTTATCTGTATATTCTAGTCTTATCTATCTATCTATCTATCTATCTATCTATCTATCTATCTATCTATCTATCTATCTATGTATCTATCTATCTATGTATCTATCTATCTATCTATCTATCTATCTATCTATCTATCGCTCTATTCAAGTCCTATCTATCTATCTATCTATCTATCTATCTATCTATTCAAGTCCTATCTATCTACCCATCTATCTGTATATTCTAGTCTTATCTATCTATCTATTCAAGTCCTATCTATCTATCTATCTATCTATCTATCTATCTATCTATTCAAGTCCTATCTATCTATCTATCTATCTATCTATTCAAGTCCTAGCTATCTACCCATCTACCTATATATTCCAGTCTTATCTATCTATCTATCTATCTATCTATCTATCTATCTATCTATCTATCTATCTATTTAATTAGCTACATACCTATTCATATAATAATAATGTTTGTATAAAATTTGATGCCAAATACGGTAAGGATTCACTGGAATTTTACCCTGTGAATGTAAACTTATATTTAATGATTTTTTGGGAAGTACAAAATTTTATTATCGCAAGCATGGAGGGAAGACGAATTTTATCGTTCATGATTAAAAGTTAATCAAGAAGAAAAAAAAAAAACGCCAGCCGACCGTACATATAACATAACGCTATTTTATATTCTGTACTCTCTCTTTTCATCCCCATTTTTAAAATCCCTCGTTTTTTTTTTAAATCACTCGATACAGCCTTTGTTAAAAGAGGGCGACACCGGTCGGCTGGCATTTTTTTTCTTTTTTCTTGATAATCTTTTAATCATGAACGATAAAATTCGTCTTCCTTCATGCTTGCGATAATATATATATATATATATATATATATATATATATATATATATATTTATGCAAACATTTTAACAAATTAAAGAATTCGTCTCTTTAATTATACCTATTTTACTTTTTCATTTTTCTGATGGTCTTTTATTTGTATTAAAATAAAAAAAAACTAATAAATTTTCTATAAGTTTCACAGGTTTCACGAACGTCTTCGATTTTTCGTCGAATCATCCTCAGGTGTCAAAATCAAATGAACAAAAAAGCTGGAGAAAGAAGAGAATTTTAAAAAGACAACGAAGAAACGCAATATATATATAGAAAGAACCAATGTTATTTATAAGTTTAAATGCCCTTTGGGAGAATGTAACTCCCATAATAATAATAAAGCTAATAGCTACATTGGTTTTACAACCACTACCCTATCCCACCGCCTCACCATGCATCTTGTAAACTCTACCTTAATTTACCAACATCTATAAAAACATAACTGCCTTCCCTATGATTTAAGACAATGTCTAGTTAATAACACTAAAGTTATACATTCCGAAACCAATTAAAAAAAATTAAAAATACTCGAAGCTATCTACGTAAAAACACAACAACCTAAAATTAACAACATCACATGAAACCAGTAGTAACATTTTAAAATGCTTAACGTAATGCGATTTTGTTCTGTGATGCCATCCAGCATTGCTGAATTTTAAATCGCTCACGACTTCCTGGAACAATGCGGAAAACGTTCTCTGCGCGTTTCTCCACCGTCTTTTAAAAATTCTCTTCTGTCTCCAGCTTTTTTGTTCATTTGTTTTTGACACCTGAGGATGATTCGACAAAGAATCGAAATCGTTCGTGAAACCTGTGAAACCTATGGAACATTTATTATTTTTTTTGATTTTAATACAAAAAAGACCATCAGAAAAATTGAAAAAAATAAAAAAAAGTATAATTAAACAGCCGAATTCTGTTTTTTTAAAACAATGTTTGCATATATATATATATATATATATATATATATATATATATATATATATATATATATATATATATATATATATATATATAGCGAGCCAACGCATCCCTCGTTCGACACCGGTTTTGAATCCTACCCGCCATTTCATAACAGCAAGGCGATGACGTCGTACCATCAAAGACGTTTATCAAATTAACAAAGAAATAAGTTTCTTTATTCTTGTTTTTTGATGAGAAAAAAAAAATGACTCAATACTGGTCACCCCTGAAGAAGGAATTTTATTCCGTAATCGATAGGATTAATGTAAGAAAAAATAAAATAATAATAAATTAATCTTGTATTGCTAATTTGGCTTTTATTTCAATTTTATTAACTTTCCATGCAATACTTTAAAACTTGAACGAAAAACACACACACACACACACACATATATATATATATATATATATATATATATATATATATATATAAACGAATATCAGAACGACATCGTTACAGTCGTTCTTTTCGAGGAGACACAAATAAACAGAGGCTGAAGAGAGTCCGACATAAGAGACCAACTACAGGTCTCCTGTGTTTTGTATTTGAAACCGACGATATCGATGTAGTTCTGATCATCAGTAATACATATATATTAATAAATATTACACTCTTACTTTTGAATACATATATATATATGTATATATATATATATCAACGGAGGCGCGATAGCGCTCTATCCCTTAATAGACTTCAAAAACGACCTATGCTAGAAATCTCATTTCTTTGATCAATCATAACTCAAAAACCAATAAACTAAATTAGTTAAAACTTTGCACAAAATTTTCATTTAATAGGTTCTATAAGTGTGTTGAATTTCAGCATCATTAGTCAAGGCAACCCAGAGATCCAGAAAGGTCAGGAGTGATTTGGTGTTATCCGTGTGTACGTACGTACGTGTGTGCCACCCTGTATCTCATCAACTATTTGATGGGTTCAGCTTATTTTTGGCAGAGATAGAGGTTCTAGGGTCTAGTTGATGGCATTTTATTTTCAGTTTACCATATACCTTAGTTTTCCAGAAAATTCAAAAAAACCTTTAAAATTACCATTGTCTTGAGGCATAGCCTTTACAAAAGTAGTGACATTCCATGATAAATGCCAGTATACTGAAATCATATGCCATTAATAGGGTTAAGATGAAAATTCATATACACTAAATGTACAAAAGCAAGGAAATTCCCAAATTTTTACACTTTTATTGTCATTAAAGTTATGAGTACATATCAACCAAACCATTTCATTATCACATCACTACAGTATAAATATCTATGCATGAAGTGGATGAAGTGTGTGAGGTGCGTTGAAGAAAAATTCCTACAAGTAAAATACATAGCCCTGTTGTGCTCGCATACCCTTAATGACAATAAAAGTGTACAAATTTGGGAATTTCCTTGCTTTTGTAAATTTAGTGTATATGAATTTTCATCTTAACCCTATTAAGGGCATATGATTTCATTATACTGGCATTTATCATGGAATATATATATATATATATATGTATATATATATATATATATATATATATATATTCCATGATAAATGCCAGTATACTGAAATCATATGCCCCCCGGTGCCGCCGTCCATGTATATATATATAAATCGGCAACGTCTTTCCTGGAACAATGCGAAAACGTTCTCTGCGCATATCTCCGCAGTCTTTTTAAAAATGTTCTTTCTCCAGCTTTTTTGTTCATTTGCTTTAGACACCTGAGGATGATTCGATGCAAGATTGAAAATGTTCGTGGGACTTATGGGACTTGTATGTATTTTTTCGATTTAAAAAAAGACTATCAAAAAAAATTAAAAATATAAAAAGATAAATTAAACAGGCGAATTCTGTGATTTTTAACAATGTTTGCATATATATATATATATATATATATATATATATAGTAGAGAATGGTAGTTAGCTTGAAGCATTGCTGGGTATAGTAGTAGTAAGTTTTTGAAAGGCTGTGGGCAATGCATGTTCCGGGTAAGATGCAAGTTGTAAGGAACAAAAACAATAACAATAAATCGAGTACGAAATATGACTTACTATTTATTTATTTATTTTTTTTTTAAATCTTACATAACAGCAAGAGTGTTTTTAGCTGTTCGTGTGATGTCCGGGTGATTAAAAATCACTATTTGATATTTCGAGAAAAAAATTTCCCTTTGTCAAAAATAATTAAACCAGAAGAAGTTTTTTTTCTTTTCTCCGACTGTGTAGAGAATACTACAAAACAAAATGGCTGCCAGATGTAGACCGCAGCGAAACCGAAAACAGTCTCACAGGGAATGTAAATTAAATTTTATTTAAAGGTTATGTTACATATATGATTTGGTGTTCAAAAGTATTTATGTAATGTTTGTTAAGTGTATGGTGCTCGATAAACTGTTAGTTTTAATAATATATATATATATATTTTTTTTTTTAAATAATTTTTATTTTTATTTTTTTTATTAAGTTTATATTTGATTATTTACTTTTATTTAAGTGTGTTTTATCTTCATATTTTTATTTTTTTTATCTTTCTTTCGTATTTTAATGAAACCACAAGAAAGATATACTATAACATAGTTAACTAGTCAATTGGAGAGAGGAAAATTGATGTTATTAACTTCGTTACAAAATCAACGTTTTCCAGGTAAAGGGGATCTTTAATGAAATACTCGAATATCTATTTATCTCATATAGAGATCAAGTTTTAGCCCCAGGAAGGGACCCCTTGATTCCTGAGAACTTCGACTGAAGTAAAATGAACCCAAAAGTATATTCGCTAATAAGCAAATGATGTTTATTGTTTATAGATAAATAATTAAATTCAAAATATATTTTAAAAATGCTGAAAATAAACACATTCGTCTTAATTACAAAGCATATATATTAACGTAATTTAATATAGTTATCAATGATAACTATATTAAATAATAATATTATGCGAAACCTTTCGTCATTATTGTTCAAAAACTTCATCAGAAAAGGACTTAATATCTGTGCCGAATGTCAGAAACAATTTCTTTTTGTTTCATCTGTTTTTATCCATGAAAGGTATGGCAAGTCCGTCTTTTATCTTTCTTTTCTTTTAGTATTCCTGATGTTTGTGGTTTTTGTAAAATTTCCAAAAATAACAACAACAAATTTTCCATGAAGTTTTTTGAGTAATAAATACGAAACATTTAAACTTCATCGCATGTCCATTGTTTTTTTTTTATTGATGGATTACACTTATCAAGGCCTAAAGCCACTCTAAAATAAGGGTATATGAGATGAAATTATTGTCAGTTAAGAGATGAAGAAACTTATGAGACGATTGAAAAACATTGATGCGATGGGCCAAGCTCGAACGACTTGTGGGGTCGGTTCCTAACAGGAATCTGTTAAAATTGGATTTGAAGACCATCATGTTGTAGGAAAGCAGTCCCGTGGTAATGTGTTCCACAGACGGGAATCCCTCGCGAAAAAGCTCTGTTTTTAGAAAGTTCTGCTTGACGTTAGACACACGGAGGAAAGGGGAGGACATTTTTTTCGTTGTGGTAGAAAAGCGAGTTCTTGCTGTGAATGTCTTACAAGGAGGAACTAGAGATTAGAGCTCAGTCGAGTATCTGTCGTAGAAATTACAATAGAGTAGAGAGAGACTAGCAACGTCGCTTCTACGAGAATGGGCTTACGGTTAGAGTTAGGGTTAGGGTTAGGGTTAGAGTTAGGATTAAGGTTAGGGTTAGGGTTAGGGTTAGGGTTAGGGTTAGGATTAAGGTTAGAGTTAGGGTTAGGGTTAGGGTTAGGGTTAGAGTTAGGATTAAGGTTAGAGTTAGGGTTAGGGTTAGGGTTAGAGTTAGGGTTAGGGTTAGGGTTAGAGTTAGGATTAAGGTTAGAGTTAGGGTTAGGGTTAGAGTTAGAGTTAGGGTTAAGGTTAGGGTTAGGGTTAGGGTTAGAGTTAGGATTAAGGTTAGGGTTAGGGTTAGGGTTAGGGTTAGGGTTAGGGTTAGAGTTAGGGTTAGGGTTAGAGTTAGGATTAGGGTTAGGGTTAGGGTTAGGGTTAGAGTTAGGATTAAGGTTAGAGTTAGGGTTAGGGTAAGGGTTAGGGTTAGAGTTAGGGTTAGGGTTAGAGTTAGGGTTAGGTTTAGAGTTAGGGTTAGGGTTAGGGTTAGGGTTAGGGTTAGTCTGCCCTATAATGGAACAGAAGTGAATACCTGAGACGACACCAGTCTATACTGACAGTCAAGACTGACGTACAACTACTCTTGTACTCCGTTGTATTATACTTGCTTTCTCTAAACTCCGAGTTCGTGTTTTC
Organism: Sepiola atlantica; assembly: GCA_963556195.1. Lineage (NCBI taxonomy): Eukaryota > Metazoa > Mollusca > Cephalopoda > Sepiida > Sepiolidae > Sepiola > Sepiola atlantica. The sequence continues at coordinate 15,549,410 of OY744541.1, read as the reverse complement.
TTTCCGGACCCTTTACAGGCACACAACAACTGGCGACGACTATATTAAGTTTTATGTTTTAGAACCTTTAAAAAAGACAAACATGGAGATATCAACGGAACATTCACCCGAGCAAGTTCTAGTTTTAAAAAAATTGGCTTTACTGGCGGACCCCCCCCCCCATAAGAACACATAACAGACTAACTTATTTTATTTCAAAAAAGAAAAATCAGTGTTTTTTTTTGCATTGCTATTTCGGAATTGTGTTAAGTTTTAACAAGAAAGGAAATTTTGATATTTTCTTTTCTCTCCAAAAGAGAAAAGTCCCGCTGCCGAAAGAAACAAAAGTAAACCTTTTTTTTTTTACTGTTGACTAAAGTATATATATATATATATATATATATATATATATATATATATATATATATATACTGACTAAATTTCGGGGTCGATTTTGGACTTTGTCATGGAAACAATAATGTTCTAAGTGGCACCTCCCCAGATGTGGCAGCAATAGTGTTTGTATATCCGCTTTTTCTATTTTATCTTGTTCATTTTGCATGATTTTATCGCAACTGATTTAATGCGTGCAATGTGCGTGTGTGTGTGTGTGTGTGTGTGTGTGAAATTGACGATGAATACGAGGTCAAATGTAGTCTTAAATAAACTTGCCAAAAAGGTTGACGATACGGAAAAATGGCCGCTTGTGATTAGGCCGGAAAACTAAATACGCATCAATGATTAAATGAAAAAAAAAACAGAAAGGAGAAAGAACGAAAGCGTGGTGTCGGTCTCTGTCAATGTTGTCATTATCACCAGTGTCGTTATCGCTGTCACTGTCGTCGGTCGGTTGGTGACAGTGCGGCAAGCACTCCCTTTCCGAGAAACCATAATGACAGGAGTAGTAAACGAGTTGTCGTCGACGTCAACAGCAACAACAATAACAATAACAATAACAACAAGATCATGTGACAGCAAAGAAGGAGAGGAAGCAGAAACTGTGACCATAGCAATGACAATGGAATTATACGGACGACGGCGACCAGCAGCGATCGTCGGGTTGGGAAGAACGAGCACGAAATCTACCCCTCCCCTCTCTGATGTGCTTGGACGTCTTAGATTGACCTCGACTGACATCGTATGCTGGAAGGAGAGATGGGGGGGGGGGAATGAAAGAGGTGTATGGAAAATTTTTCATTTATTTATTTATAGTTCTAATGGGTGGAACAGGAAGAAGATATGTCAGATATTACGGTGGTACTTTGACTTATTATCTGCAAGGAAACTATATCTATACCGTACACCTCTTATTTTTTCAATATACAAATCCTCATGAGCTGACATTTTGATAGTGTGACACACAATTGTAATTATCCTATTACTATTGTCAGTTAGATTATTAAAACACACACACACACACACCCACACACACACACACACACACACACACACACACACACACACACACACACACACACACACACACACACACACACACACACACACACACACACAGGGGGAGGATGCTTTTCATCGTTGTGCCGCCCGACGAGAAGGTGTATTCTCGCACATTGTTCCTGTTTCTTTTGAATGCATTTGGGACTAATTCTTTGCTGTTTTGCTTAGTAGCAACAATACTGCGAAAATCTTACGAGCTACTTTTTTATTTTCTATTTTTTTAATCTTTTTATTTTTTCTACTCTCCTCTTCTTAAGTGACCTCAATTAAGGCAACACCACATTGTGTATTGTCAGTTGTTGAAACTCTTATTCCAGGTACTTAATTTCCCTGATGATCTGCTAAGCAAGGACCTGCTTGGTAGTGAAACACGTGTAGAAAAAACTCTTGGATTTGAATTTATATGATAAATAAATACTCTTTGAAAGAAAAAGTCTTTTGTGGTGATGATTGGTCTCCTGAACGGAATGCTTTGGTAAGCCTTCAAAAAATCACACACACACACACACACACACACACACACACACACACACATATATATAATTATTTAATAATAAATAATAAGTTATTTAATACATATATACATACATACATATATATATATATATAGTTAATAATTCCGACCACTACCATTCCCCCCACTTTCCACAGTTAATTTAATTTCTTCCACTGCTATCATCTATTGGTAGCTCATAATTAAGCTCTTCATAAGCGGCCATTTGAGCTTTTCTCCTCCTACTGCTACTGATTCAAAAATGTGTACTTGTGTGTTATTTCTTTAGACCAATCATCCCGAGGAAGTCTTGCAATAAAAACGAAACGTTAATAAATACCTAAATAAAATTCTTGATTTTTTTGTCATTTTCCATCATGTTGGAATATTGATTCCATCTTTATCATATATATATATATATATATATATATATATATATATATATATATATATATATATATTTATTCAACGTTTTGTCTTTATTTTAAGATTTCTCACCCCCACCCACGCGTCCATCACCCCAACACCTTCCTATCACACGACCCAGACAATATTTGGCCTCCCGTCTCCTTTTTTCTCAAGGTTAAATTAAAAAAGATTCAACACGCACACTTCATAATTTAAATTATGAAAGGGGGAGGCCCTTTCATAATTTAAATTATTTCTAGCCTCGACCATGTTCGCCTCCCACTCCTTCCGTAGTTATTGTAACACTTCTCCCACTCCTTATTGATTTTATACTTCAACCATCACTCACCACTGCTATCATCTGTTTGTATCTCATATTTTGATTTTTGCTCAAAACGGCCGCTGGTTCTGAGCCGGCTGCCAAAACCTTGGGTACTTGTGTGATGTTTTCTTCAGAAAAACTATCCCGAGGAAGTTTTACAATAAAGACGAAACGTTGATGAATACATAAGTAATATTTTTTGGTAACCCTTTTTCAATTTCTATTACGTCGGAACATTTCCTTCCTTTCTTGATTATATATATATATATATATATATATATATATATATATATATATATATATATATATATATATATATATATATATATATATTAGGGTAGGTCGATTTTACACTTTTTAAAAAATATTAAAAAAAGGCACGTACCGAAAGTTGTATATAGACCTATTAAATACTCATGCAAAAAATTAGATCAAAAACTTCAGCGGTTTTTTTAGCGTTTGGTATCAAAGATCGTAGACAAGAATATACTGAAAATTCCTCGTTTTTGCAAGATTTGCTTGAATACTGGTGTGAAAACCAAATAATTTGTGCATTTAAAATCAGCGAATGTCCTTTTATTTGATAAAAATGATATTAATTTAAGAAATCTTCAAATTGAGAATTTGCCCCCCCCCCTCATTTTCAGTATCTGCTTTTGTAAACTACCTATTAACGTTATGAATTAAACAGTAATATTTGAATACCTAAAAAAATGATTTTTTTCTGTTATAAGTGAAAATATAACAAGCAAAGAAATAAGGAAAAACCTAACACTATTTTAATGGAGCTTAATATTGAGAGTCAAATTGCTCCATATAAGACCCCTTAGACAAAAATGCTGGTCTCAATTTCTGACTCAAAACTTTGGCTGTAATGTGTTGATGCCTTGCTTCAAAACCATATACAGTTTGTGAAGCTTCTGTTATTAACTTAACTGCCCGTTCCACGCCCTGAGAATGCCAAAAATGCAGCATAATTTTAAATCTATTAATTGTGTCCAATGTGTGGCATTAAAATTAATAGGTGGTATTCTTTTTAATCTTTTTCTGGTTGACTCCGCACTCCTGAAAGAACAAATTAATTAATTGAATTATTAAAAAATTCCAATCTGTACTGCTTTAATAATTATGGTGAAATTAGATAAAATTTTTAAAAACTATTCTATAAATTGGAATAAATAATTGAGTCAGAAATATATGAATAAATATTACTTACCTAATGGCCAAAATTCTTTTTAAAGCTTCTTCTCTTACTTCAATCTCTTCAGATTTAACCATAGAATATAGAAAGTTTTCAGGCAGTAAACAAAATGTATTACCTTGTATATTTCTAAATGTGATATCTTGGATTTCCTGAGGCTGCTCCTTAATCCTCTGGGTCATATTAAAAATGTGCACTTGCTGATTGTGGAATTTACTATTTCTTTTAATTTCAAACCAAGAAGTGGCATACACATTTACAATAAAATTTACTACATAGTGTAGTTTTGTTGTGTGCCTTTGTGGGTATGCACATGAAATGAATGGGATGATGGCTTCGACTTATTAGCTTCCTTTGAATGAGACATAGTTTTTGGCTTTCCGTTTTCATTTTCCATTTCATTTTATCCCCAGTTTTATTCATATATGAATACATACACACACACACACACACACACACACACACACACATATATATATATATATATATATATATATATATATATATATGATAGAAAATTGAAACTAATATTCCAACATAATGGAAAAATATATAATGGAGTAAGGTTACCAACATTTGTTTATTATTTTGTTATTTTATAACTTTATAATTTTATAATTTTATAATTTTATAATTTGAAAACGCGTTTCAAGCAGTGGTCAGCTCTCGTCAGATATGTAAATCCATTTGTAAATCCATTAAATCCATCCAGAAATGGATTTGCATATCTGATGAGAGCAGACCACCGCTTGAAACGCGTTATATAAAATTATAAAATGATAAAATAACAAAATAATAAATAAATGCGGAAAAAACTTTTCACAAATTTTGGTAGCCTTACTCCTTTACATATATACTTTTCTCTCGTTGGAACTGCACTAATACTGCACTACCCTCTTCTCTCTCTGTCTCCCCCTCTCTCTCTATCTATCTCTCTCTCTCTATATATATATGTATATATAAATAAGACGCGTAACATTAATTGTGTTTTGCACCACTTTTATGTACCCTTACTAAGAAGATTAAAATTTATAAATAGTAAGGGAGGTGAAATGAAGATTGAGAGAAAGGAATAGAGTGAAAAATGAAGAGAGTTAAGGTTTTATTCAAAGCCCTATACCAAGATGGAGTAAAACATTTGTCGAGTAAAACTTTACGAGTGATCTGATAGTAGTTGCAATTATTAATGTAGCTTACAATCCTATTGCAGGGTCTGTGTTCGCGAAGAACATCTATAAACAGCAAAGACAAGGTTTTACTTTATTTAATTGAGAATTGAAAATCAAAGAATTGAAACAATAAGAATTAAAATTGTAATATGAGATCCGAGGCTGAGAGTAGGAGTACACACGAGACCTCATTTATCCTGGACAACGGCAGGTGTGCATGCTGGTATATCATAAACCAGATTTTGATATTTTGATAATACATTATGGATTTTTTTTAATATAAAATTTCATTTCCCATAATTGCTGAGACACGCACTTTTCCTTGAACGTAAAGATCGATGATTATCGAAATTGATTATCGTTTTACCTGACTTCAAACGGAAAGCTTAAAATGAACGCTTATTGCGTGTAAAGATCGATGCGCACATTTCCACGTGCCTTATCTTAGAAAAAGGTGTACATTAATTTCGATTTCTAATCTACACCCTTTTAAGTAAATTTGCTCAATTTATGTTCAAATTTCGATCGTTTCTGATTAAAATTTGGTGTGAAGTATAGGGTGTCTGAAGAATAAGAATTTCGGATTTCTGACCCAACACCAACCCGAATCCCAACCCAAACCCGAACCCTAATTCTAAACCACTAACCATAAACGCTAACCCAAACACTTATCTTTAACCCTAACACTAACCCCTAACTCTAACCCTAACCATAACCCTAACTCCTAACCCTAAACCCTAACCATAACTCTAACCCAAACCATAACCATAACCCTACCCCTTTACCCTAACCATAACCCCTTACCCTAACCCCTAACCCTAACTATATCACTAACCCCTAACTCTAACCCTAACCCCTTACCCTATTCCCTAACCCTAACTCTAACCCTAAACCCTAACCCTTACCCTAACCCTAACCTTAACCTTAACCCTAACCTTAACCCTAACCCTAAAACCTAACCCTAACCCTAAACCCTAACCCTAACCCTAAACCCTAAACCCTAAACCCTAACACTAACCCTAACACTAAACCCTAACCCTAACCTTAACCCTAACCCTAAACCCTAACCTTAACCCTAACCCTAACCCTAACCCTAAACCCTAACCCTAAGCCTAAACCCTAACCCTAACCCTAAACCCTAACCCTAACCCTAAACCCTAACCCTAAACCTAAACCCTAACCCTAACCCTAAACCCTAAACCCTAACCCTAACCTAAACCCTAAACCCTAACCTTAAACCCTAAACCCTAACACTAACCCTAAGCCTTAACCCTAACCAAACAAATAAAATATCAAATTCTGAGATGCGGCATTTAAATCAACACAGATACGTTCATTTTCACCCACGAAAATACTGGATTCAATGGCGAAATTTCATTAACTGGCTCAGTATAAGTTGATATATAATTATAAGAAACCTTTCCAACCACCAATTGTGATTGCTAATAGCACCATGACTGAGAGTCTAACATTCAAATACCTCGCTCTCACATTCACATGTAACATCAATTTGAAAAAATGCATAAAAGATACTGCCAAGTCTGCTGCAAAGAAGGTAGGCTCCCTTTACCGGGTTAGAAAAATTCTCACACTTTCAAGTATCCCATAACTCTATAAAGTCACCATCCGCCAATGCATGGATTATTGTTGCTACATCTGGGCTTGTAGATAGAGTCTAAAAAGTGCCTCTAATTTAATAGGTCTCACACTGCCTACCAAGCACCGGTCCCTGTCCCATCGCCGCAATGGTGCATCACTGTGTTTGTTTTACAAGTACTTCAATGGAATGTGCTCCGACGAACTTACTGCAATCGTGCCCTCTTCACCGTAAATGCTATCGGTCAACTCGACAAGCAGCAGAATCCAAACCCTTAACTGTAGAGATCCCTCGATGCCGGAAAGTTTTCTTCTTTAATAGCTTCTTTATTTGAACTGCTCATCAATGGAATTCCATTCCTGCCCCCTGTTGCTCGATATTTTAATACAGCAGTGAAAATGTAAAACATGCATAGATCTTACTGCTTCTCGTAAATTCGGTTAACTCTATCGCTCCAAACACTTTCTCACACCTCAGGCTATTCTCCATCTCTACAAATCCACAATCAGACCATGTATGGAGTACTGTTGTTATATTTGGGCTGGCGAATCTCTGTTCTATTTCAGGGTTCTTGATAAGGTGCAGAAACGTGTATGTAATTTGATTGGCCCTACCCCTTCTTCTTCTCTGCACCCTCTCCCTCACAGACGCGATTTTGCTAGTCTCAGTCTTTTCTATAAATACTATAATGAGCTCTTCAGAATTATGTGATCTATTCCCCATTTCTTTTGTTCCAGATCGTTTGATTCGTTGGTCTAGTGGTCTCCATCCATTCACTGTTTTGATATCTTATTATAATACAGCTTCCAGTAGCTTCTTTCCAAGAAACGCAGGCTGATGGAACTCTCTTCCTGCTGACTGTTTTCCTCCTACCTATAACCTTGGTATTTTCAAAACTAAGGCCAATAGGCATATCCTGTCTTTGCGATAATCATATTTCGTTTTTGTTAGCTCCTTACATCAAGTGGCTTCATGCATTGTCTGGAGCGATTTCAATAAAAAAAAGATAAATGAAACAATTATTTTTGCAGTTAATTAGTGTGCTAGATATGAGCATAATCTTTGTTCAGATATTCATATAATCTAATTGCAAAGTTCTCTGGTACCAACCCAAACATTTATTGGGGTCTTGTCCTTAAAAAATCTGTAATCGCGCCCTTTACCTCCTGTAAACTGTTTGGATGAATATAATTATATTTGGTTTAACGTCTGTTTTACATGCTGACATGGTTGGACGGCTTTTAGAAATTGACTTATGAACTAAACTATCTCTAGCCAGGTCTTTATTTATCCCCCCTCTCTCTCTCTCCATCTCAAGCCTATCTTGATAACTTCCTCCTATGTCTTCTATGGCCTTCCTATGTGAACTGACCTTTCTACCTCAACTTTTTAGCATCTACAAACCAAAAAAACTTTTACCTTTTCTTTCAGCGTCTCCTTTTCTGCACACATCTTCTTAGACTATCAAGATTTCATCTACCTCTGAACACACCAGATCTAGGGATGTCTTTAAAACTCACATTACACATCCATCATATCATTTTCATATCATTTCCCGCCATGCAACGCATGTCCTCAACCCTCACTGGCCACATTTCACTTCCATACATCATAACACTTCGCACAGAAGTCTGATAGACGCTTAGCCTTGGATACATCGTCTTTGACTTATACTGACAGTAAGAACTTCCTGCAGAGTGAGATATGGAGAATGAAGAGTCCATGGATTTTTAAACAATCACCAAATATGTTTTAATTGTTTGCAGTGTTTTACTCGCTACATCGGGTGGATCCCCATATTGCACACACAACTGTATTTAGAATAATGTTCCCCAAAACTCTTGGTAAAAATCTACGATTTTAGTTTCTTGTGTTTTAAATAATATGAACTACCAGTTCCAATGTAAGGTAGGAAAACCCTCGGCAGTATTTAATCAGTTTTGCAAGATCCGAAAAAAGAAAAAAAAATCACACTCTGAACTAAATTAAGATTCTACATCGGCAACGTTTTGTCCACAATGCTATATGGAAGTGAAACTTGGCATCTCAAAATCAGCCAAGAGAGGAAGTTAGACGCGGTTGATTCCAAATGTGTTAGAAAGATTCTAGGGATCAAATATAGCGATAGAATTATCAACCAGGAAGTCAAAGAAAGAACGAACTAACATGTTCTTCCACATTAACATCAACACTCTCACTGTGCTGTTAATTCTAACTTTAAATTTACCGCATATTTTACTTTCTATTTGTGTTACTTTTCATACTTTCTTTTCCCTTTTCCGGCACACACTCTATTTTGTATTTTTTTTAAATCGCTGTGTTCATTTTAAGCAAGGGAGACGTAAGGGGCTACTGAGAATTAGGATGAAATTTAGGGGATCATCCTAAATTGGGAGCTGTGCAGAGAGATGCTTGTTGACATTAGTTTTAGATTTTCTGCATCTCTGTATAGTCGGGGAGACAGGGAGCAGGAGGAGAGGTCCAAAGGCCGGCAGCACAAGGAAAGAAGCTATTGGAGTAGAAGGCTCTCCGGCATCTGAGGACCTCCACAGTGAATTGATGGATTTAGCTGATTGTCGGTTTAGTCGAGTGTATTTACGTCGAGGAGGCACCAGAGCAGAAAGTTTATTTATAATCGCAATATTAATTCTATCATCTTTCCTTATTTCTTCATGAGATTATTTTTTCTTTTCTGTAGCTGTTTCTTATAGTCATCGTAATTCGATTATTTCTTTATCAGATTGATTTTTCCTTTCTCTCTTTTTGGTATATGCATGCCCACCGCTCCACTCTTTAGCTGTTTCTTATAATCACATTAATTCGATTATTTTTCTTACTTTACTTTCTTTATTTATTTATCTCGTCTTAATTATTTCTTTGTTCTTTTTCGTTCTTTTTCTTTTAATTTTATAACTCTTTTCTATTTCCTTCTTTCATCTTTCTATCGCCATCTTCTCTTTTCCTTCTCCCCAATCTCTCTCTCTTTCACACTCACAAATATTTCCTCTTTCTTATCACCTTAATCCGATCAGTCTCCTTTGCTTTCTTTATTTCTCTCAACGTAATTCTGTTATATTTCTTTCTTTTTTCTTTCTTTCTTTCTTTTATTCTTTCGTTTCGTCACCTTTATTTGTTTTTATCACTTTCCTCTCTCTTATCGTCACCTTTATTCCTTAACATTTCTTTCTTTCTTTCTTTTCTTTATTTCTTTTCTTTCTTTTTTTTCTTTATTTTTTTACTCGCCTTAATTTATTTGTTCGTTTCATTCTTTGATCTATCTATACTCCCTCCTCCACCCTCTCTCTCTCATACTCACACATATTCTCTCTTTTTCATCATTCTATAATTTCCCATTGCTTTCTTTCTTTCTGTTGTGGGGTACAAATCACACCTATTGGAGAACTAATGGTATCAACCAGGTATAATAAATACCACTGGTTGCAGAGACTCAGGAGAGACTTTCATACCATATTTTACCGCATGTTATGAACCCGTTCATCTCCTACCACATTAGTGGCGTTCTGTATTGCTTTATGATAAATACATTGTTATATTTTAACCCTGTAACTATTTGTGGTTTATTTTTTGTGACCCCTAGCACGGGTCTACAACAGTTAGGTATGTTTTGATATTTGTATGTATAGGATTTAGTAGTGAACTAATGAACAGATTATTATGAATTTTGGAACAGAGCTATGCGTAAGGGGTCCAAATATAGGCTATATTTAGTTTAATGCAAAGGGAGTGGAAACCCTTAGTGAAAATTCAGATAGCTCCAATTTTTGTGAAATTTTAATAATTGGTATTAGATATCAAGTAATAAATATTCCCCAAATTTCAGTTTCTTTGAAGTATTTTAAATTCTCTCTTTTTCACCATTCTATAATTTCCCTTTGCTTTCTTTCTTTCTTTCCCTCACTTTTATGCAATATTTGTTATTTATTTGTTGGTTTCCTTCATTATAACTTTTACTATTTTCATTTCAGCTACTATTCTTTCCTTTTTCTTCTCTTTTCTTTCTTTTACTCGCCTTAATTTAAACACCGATATTTCTTTTTATTTTATTTCATTCTCTCCTTTAATTGTATAACGTATTCTATTTCAGCTCTCTATCTCTCTCTCTCTCTCTTTGATCTATCTACACTCTTTCATACTCACACATATTCTCCCTTTCTTACCATTACCGTAATTCTATAATTTCCTTTCGCTTTCTTTCCCTCACTTTGATTTAACATTTGTATTTATTTGTTTGTTTTCATTCATTCTTTTTCATTAAATAACTTTTACTATTTTATTTGTTTGCTTTCATTCATTCTTTTTCATTAAATAACTTTTACTATTTTATTTTATTTGTTTGTTTTCATTCATTCTTTTTCATTAAATAACTTTTACTATTTTCTTTTATTTGTTTGTTTTCATTTATTATTTTTCATTAAATAAGTTTTACTATTTTCTTTTATTTGTTTGTTTTCATTCATTCTTTTTCATTAAATAACTTTTACTATTTTATTTTATTTGTTTGTTTTCATTCATTCTTTTTCATTAAATAACTTTTACTATTTTCTTTTATTTGTTTGTTTTCATTCATTCTTTTTCATTAAATAACTTTTACTATTTTCTTTTATTTGTTTGTTTTCATTCATTCTTTTTCATTAAATAACTTTTACTATTTTATTTTATTTGTTTGCTTTCATTCATTCTTTGTCATTAAATAACTTTTACTATATTATTTTATTTGTTTGCTTTCATTCATTCTTTTTCATTAAATAACTTTTACTATTTTATTTTATTTGTTTGTTTTCATTCATTCTTTTTCATTAAATAACTTTTACTATTTTCTTTTATTTGTTTGTTTTCATTCATTCTTTTTCATTAAAAAACTTTTACTATTTTATTTTATTTGTTTGTTTTCATTCATTCTTTTTCATTAAATAACTTTTACTATTTTATTTTATTTGTTTGTTTTCATTCATTCTTTTTCATTAAATAAGTTTTACTATTTTATTTTATTTGTTTGTTTTCATTCATTCTTTTTCATTAAATAACTTTTACTATTTTATTTTATTTGTTTGTTTCATTCATTCTTTTTCATTAAATAACTTTTACTATTTTATTTTATTTGTTTGTTTTCAATCATTCTTTTTCATTAAATAACTTTTACTATTTTATTTTATTTGTTTGCTTTCATTCATTCTTTGTCATTAAATAACTTTTTCTATATTATTTTATTTGTTTGCTTTCATTCATTCTTTTTCATTAAATAACTTTTACTATTTTCTTTTATTTGTTTGTTTTCATTCATTCTTTTTCATTAAATAACTTTTACTATTTTATTTTATTTGTTTGTTTTTATTCATTCTTTTTAATTAAATAAATTTTACTATTTTATTTTATTTGTTTGTTTTCATTCATTCTTTTACATTAAATAACTTTTACTATTTTATTTCATTTGTTTGTTTTCATTCATTCTTTTTCATTAAATAACTTTTACTATTTTATTTTATTTGTTTGTTTTCATTCATTCTTTTTCATTAAATAACTTTTACTATTTTCTTTTACTTGTTTGTTTTCATTCATTCTTTTTCATTAAATAACTTTTACTATTTTATTTTATTTGTTTGCTTTCATTCATTCTTTGTCATTAAATAACTTTTACTATATTATTTTATTTGTTTGCTTTCATTCATTCTTTTTCATTAAATAACTTTTACTATTTTCTTTTATTTGTTTGTTTTCATTCATTCTTTTTCATTAAATAACTTTTACTATATATTTTATTTGTTTGTTTTCATTCATTCTTTTTCATTAAATAACTTTTACTATTTTATTTTATTTGTTTGCTTTCATTCATTCTTTTTCATTAAATAACTTTTACTATTTTATTTTATTTGTTTGTTTTTATTCATTCTTTTTCATTAAATAACTTTTACTATTTTATTTTATTTGTTTGTTTTCATTCATTCTTTTTCATTAAATAACTTTTACTATTTTATTTTATTTGTTTGTTTTTATTCATTCTTTTTCATTAAATAACTTTTACTATTTTATTTTATTTGTTTTTTTTCATTCATTCTTTTTCATTAAATATCTTTCACTATTTTATTTTATTTGTCTGTTTTTATTCATTCTTTTTCATTAAATAACTTTTACTATATTATTTTATTTGTTTGTTTTCATTCATTCTTTTTCATTAAATAACTTTTACTATTTAATTTTATTTGTTTGTTTTCATTCATTTTTTTCATTAAATAACTTTTACTATTTTCTTTTATTTGTTTGTTTTCATTCATTCTTTTTCATTAAATAACTTTTACTATTTTCTTTTATTTGTTTGTTTTCATTCATTCTTTTTCATTAAATAACTTTTACTATTTTATTTTATTTGTTTGTTTTCATTCATTCTTTTTCATTAAATAACTTTTACTATTTTCTTTTATTTGTTTGTTTTCATTCATTCTTTTTCATTAAATAACTTTTACTATTTTCTTTTATTTGTTTGTTTTCATTCATTCTTTTTCATTAAATAACTTTTACTATTTTCTTTTATTTGTTTGTTTTCATTCATTCTTTTTCATTAAATAACTTTTACTATTTTCTTTTATTTGTTTGTTTTCATTTATTATTTTTCATTAAATAACTTTTACTATTTCCTTTTATTTGTTTGTTTTCATTCATTCTTTTTCATTAAATAACTTTTACTATTTTATTTTATTTGTTTGTTTTCATTCATTCTTTTTCATTAAATAACTTTTACTATTTTCTTTTACTTGTTTGTTTTCATTCATTCTTTTTCATTAAATAACTTTTACTATTTTCTTTTATTTTTTTGTTTTCATTCATTCTTTTTCATTAAATAACTTTTACTACTTTCTTTTATTTGTTTGTTTTCATTCATTCTTTTTCATTAAATAACTTTTACTATTTTATTTTATTTGTTTGTTTTCATTCATTCTTTTTCATAAAATAACTTTTACTATTTTATTTTATTTGTTTGTTTTCATTCATTCTTTTACATTAAATAACTTTTACTATTTTATTTTATTTGTTTGTTTTCATTCATTCTTTTTCATTAAATAACTTTTACTATTTTATTTTATTTGTTTGTTTTCATTCATTCTTTTTCATTAAATAACTTTTACTATTTAATTTTATTTGTTTGTTTTCATTCATTCTTTTTCATTAAATAACTTTTACTATTTTATTTTATTTGTTTGTTTTCATTCATTCTTTTTCATTAAATAACTTTTACTATTTTATTTTATTTGTTTACTTTCATTCATTCTTTGTCATTAAATAACTTTTACTATATTATTTTATTTGTTTGCTTTCATTCATTCTTTTTCATTAAATAACTTTTACTATTTTATTTTATTTGTTTGTTTTCATTCATTCTTTTTCATTAAACAACTTTTACTATTTTATTTTATTTGTTTGTTTTCATTCATTCTTTTTCATTAAATAACTTTTACTATTTTATTTTATTTTATTTGTTTGTTTTCATTCATTCTTTTTCATTAAATAACTTTTACTATTTTCTTTTATTTGTTTGTTTTCATTCATTCTTTTTCATTAAATAACTTTTACTATTTTATTTTATTTGTTTGTTTTCATTCATTCTTTTTCATTAAATAAATTTTACTATTTTATTTCATTTGTTTGTTTTCATTCATTCTTTTTAATTAAATAACTTTTACTATTTTCTTTTATTTGTTTGTTTTCATTCATTCTTTTTCATTAAATAACTTTTACTATTTTATTTTAGTTGTTTGTTTTCATTCATTCTTTTTCATTAAATAACTTTTACTATTTTATTTTATTTGTTTGCTTTCATTCATTCTTTGTCATTAAATAACTTTTACTATATTATTTTATTTGTTTGCTTTCATTCATTCTTTTTCATTAAATAACTTTTACTATTTTATTTTATTTGTTTGTTTTCATTCATTCTTTTTCATTAAATAACTTTTACTATTTTATTTTATTTGTTTGCTTTCATTCATTCTTTTTCATTAAATAACTTTTACTATTTTATTTTATTTGTTTGCTTTCATTCATTCTTTTTCATTAAATAACTTTTACTATTTTATTTTATTTGTTTGTTTTCATTCATTCTTTTTCATTAAATAACTTTTACTATTTTATTTTATTTGTTTGTTTTCATTCATTCTTTTTCATTAAATAACTTTTACTATTTTATTTTATTTGTATGTTTTTATTCATTCTTTTTCATTAAATAACTTTTACTATTTTATTTTATTTGTTTGTTTTCATTCATTCTTTTTCATTAAATAAGTTTCACTATTTTATTTTATTTGTTTGTTTTTATTCATTCTTTTTCATTAAATAACTTTTACTATTTTATTTTATTTGTTTGTTTTCATTCATTCTTTTTCATTAAATAACTTTTACTATTTTATTTTATTTGTTTGTTTTCATTCATTCTTTTTCATTAAATAACTTTTACTATTTTCTTTTATTTGTTTGTTTTCATTCATTCTTTTTCATTAAATAACTGTTACTATTTTCTTTTATTTGTTTGTTTTCATTCATTCTTTTTCATTAAATAACTTTTACTATTTTCTTTTATTTGTTTGTTTTCATTCATTCTTTTTCATTAAATAACTTTTACTATTTTTTTTTATTTGTTTGTTTTCATTCATTCTTTTTCATTAAATAACTTTTACTATTTCCTTTTATTTGTTTGTTTTCATTCATTCTTTTTCATTAAATAACTTTTACTATTTTATTTTATTTGTATGTTGTTATTCATTCTTTTTCATTAAATAACTTTTACTATTTTATTTTATTTGTTTGTTTTCATTCATTCTTTTTCATTAAATAAGTTTCACTATTTTATTTTATTTGTTTGTTTTTATTCATTCTTTTTCATTAAATAACTTTTACTATTTTATTTTATTTGTTTGTTTTCATTCATTCTTTTTCATTAAATAACTTTTACTATTTTATTTTATTTGTTTGTTTTCATTCATTCTTTTTCATTAAATAACTTTTACTATTTTCTTTTATTTGTTTGTTTTCATTCATTCTTTTTCATTAAATAACTTTTACTATTTTCTTTTATTTGTTTGTTTTCATTCATTCTTTTTCATTAAATAACTTTTACTATTTTCTTTTATTTGTTTGTTTTCATTCATTCTTTTTCATTAAATAACTTTTACTATTTTTTTTTATTTGTTTGTTTTCATTCATTCTTTTTCATTAAATAACTTTTACTATTTCCTTTTATTTGTTTGTTTTCATTCATTCTTTTTCATTAAATAACTTTTACTATTTTCTTTTATTTGTTTGTTTTCATTCATTCTTTTTCATTAAATAACTTTTACTATTTTATTTTATTTGTTTGTTTTCATTCATTTTTTTTCATTAAATAACTTTTACTATTTTATTTTATTTGTTTGTTTTCATTCATTCTTTTTCATTAAATAACTTTTACTATTTTATTTTATTTGTTTGTTTTCATTCATTCTTTTTCATTAAATAACTTTTACTATTTTATTTTATTTGTTTGTTTTCATTCATTCTTTTTCATTAAATAACTTTTACTATTTTCTTTTATTTGTTTGTTTTCATTCATTCTTTTTCATTAAATAACTTTTACTATTTTCGTTTATTTGTTTGTTTTCATTCATTCTTTTTCATTAAATAACTTTTACTATTTTTTTTTACTTGTTTGTTTTCATTCATTCTTTTTCATTAAATAACTTTTACTATTTTATTTTATTTGTTTGCTTTCATTCATTCTTTGTCATTAAATAACTTTTACTATATTATTTTATTTGTTTGCTTTCATTCATTCTTTTTCATTAAATAACTTTTACTATTTTCTTTTATTTGTTTGTTTTCATTCATTCTTTTTCATTAAATAACTTTTACTATATATTTTATTTGTTTGTTTTCATTCATTCTTTTTCATTAAATAACTTTTACTATTTTATTTTATTTGTTTGCTTTCATTCATTCTTTTTCATTAAATAACTTTTACTATTTTATTTTATTTGTTTGTTTTTATTCATTCTTTTTCATTAAATAACTTTTACTATTTTATTTTATTTGTTTGTTTTCATTCATTCTTTTTCATTAAATAACTTTTACTATTTTATTTTATTTGTTTGTTTTTATTCATTCTTTTTCATTAAATAACTTTTACTATTTTATTTTATTTGTTTTTTTTCATTCATTCTTTTTCATTAAATATCTTTCACTATTTTATTTTATTTGTCTGTTTTTATTCATTCTTTTTCATTAAATAACTTTTACTATATTATTTTATTTGTTTGTTTTCATTCATTCTTTTTTATTAAATAACTTTTACTATTTAATTTTATTTGTTTGTTTTCATTCATTTTTTTCATTAAATAACTTTTACTATTTTCTTTTATTTGTTTGTTTTCATTCATTCTTTTTCATTAAATAACTTTTACTATTTTCTTTTATTTGTTTGTTTTCATTCATTCTTTTTCATTAAATAACTTTTACTATTTTATTTTATTTGTTTGTTTTCATTCATTCTTTTTCATTAAATAACTTTTACTATTTTCTTTTATTTGTTTGTTTTCATTCATTCTTTTTCATTAAATAACTTTTACTATTTTCTTTTATTTGTTTGTTTTCATTCATTCTTTTTCATTAAATAACTTTTACTATTTTCTTTTATTTGTTTGTTTTCATTCATTCTTTTTCATTAAATAACTTTTACTATTTTCTTTTATTTGTTTGTTTTCATTTATTATTTTTCATTAAATAACTTTTACTATTTCCTTTTATTTGTTTGTTTTCATTCATTCTTTTTCATTAAATAACTTTTACTATTTTATTTTATTTGTTTGTTTTCATTCATTCTTTTTCATTAAATAACTTTTACTATTTTCTTTTACTTGTTTGTTTTCATTCATTCTTTTTCATTAAATAACTTTTACTATTTTCTTTTATTTTTTTGTTTTCATTCATTCTTTTTCATTAAATAACTTTTACTACTTTCTTTTATTTGTTTGTTTTCATTCATTCTTTTTCATTAAATAACTTTTACTATTTTATTTTATTTGTTTGTTTTCATTCATTCTTTTTCATAAAATAACTTTTACTATTTTATTTTATTTGTTTGTTTTCATTCATTCTTTTACATTAAATAACTTTTACTATTTTATTTTATTTGTTTGTTTTCATTCATTCTTTTTCATTAAATAACTTTTACTATTTTATTTTATTTGTTTGTTTTCATTCATTCTTTTTCATTAAATAACTTTTACTATTTAATTTTATTTGTTTGTTTTCATTCATTCTTTTTCATTAAATAACTTTTACTATTTTATTTTATTTGTTTGTTTTCATTCATTCTTTTTCATTAAATAACTTTTACTATTTTATTTTATTTGTTTACTTTCATTCATTCTTTGTCATTAAATAACTTTTACTATATTATTTTATTTGTTTGCTTTCATTCATTCTTTTTCATTAAATAACTTTTACTATTTTATTTTATTTGTTTGTTTTCATTCATTCTTTTTCATTAAACAACTTTTACTATTTTATTTTATTTGTTTGTTTTCATTCATTCTTTTTCATTAAATAACTTTTACTATTTTATTTTATTTTATTTGTTTGTTTTCATTCATTCTTTTTCATTAAATAACTTTTACTATTTTCTTTTATTTGTTTGTTTTCATTCATTCTTTTTCATTAAATAACTTTTACTATTTTATTTTATTTGTTTGTTTTCATTCATTCTTTTTCATTAAATAAATTTTACTATTTTATTTCATTTGTTTGTTTTCATTCATTCTTTTTAATTAAATAACTTTTACTATTTTCTTTTATTTGTTTGTTTTCATTCATTCTTTTTCATTAAATAACTTTTACTATTTTATTTTAGTTGTTTGTTTTCATTCATTCTTTTTCATTAAATAACTTTTACTATTTTATTTTATTTGTTTGCTTTCATTCATTCTTTGTCATTAAATAACTTTTACTATATTATTTTATTTGTTTGCTTTCATTCATTCTTTTTCATTAAATAACTTTTACTATTTTATTTTATTTGTTTGTTTTCATTCATTCTTTTTCATTAAATAACTTTTACTATTTTATTTTATTTGTTTGTTTTCATTCATTCTTTTTCATTAAATAACTTTTACTATTTTCTTTTATTTGTTTGTTTTCATTCATTCTTTTTCATTAAATAACTGTTACTATTTTCTTTTATTTGTTTGTTTTCATTCATTCTTTTTCATTAAATAACTTTTACTATTTTCTTTTATTTGTTTGTTTTCATTCATTCTTTTTCATTAAATAACTTTTACTATTTTTTTTTATTTGTTTGTTTTCATTCATTCTTTTTCATTAAATAACTTTTACTATTTCCTTTTATTTGTTTGTTTTCATTCATTCTTTTTCATTAAATAACTTTTACTATTTTCTTTTATTTGTTTGTTTTCATTCATTCTTTTTCATTAAATAACTTTTACTATTTTATTTTATTTGTTTGTTTTCATTCATTTTTTTTCATTAAATAACTTTTACTATTTTATTTTATTTGTTTGTTTTCATTCATTCTTTTTCATTAAATAACTTTTACTATTTTCTTTTATTTGTTTGTTTTCATTCATTCTTTTTCATTAAATAACTTTTACTATTTTATTTTATTTGTTTGTTTTCATTCATTCTTTTTCATTAAATAACTTTTACTATTTTCTTTTATTTGTTTGTTTTCATTCATTCTTTTTCATTAAATAACTTTTACTATTTTCGTTTATTTGTTTGTTTTCATTCATTCTTTTTCATTAAATAACTTTTACTATTTCCTGTGCAGCTACTATTAATCTATTGATCTGTCTATCGTCTTCGTCCCCCCTCTCTTTCACTCACACATATTCCCTCTTTCTTATCATCCGATCATTTTCTTCTGCCTTCTCTCCTTATTTCTCTTCCATTTATTTCTCTAACATTTCATTCTTTCCTTTAGTCTGCCTCTCTCCACATTCTCCCTCTTTTACACTCTCCACAGACTCGTTCTATCTGAATCTTTATTCTATTACCCCCCCCCCCTCATTTTTCGTTCTATTTTACTCTGCCCTTCACTATTATCTTCCTCCTCATCACCACTTTCTCCAACCTCCTCTTCTCTTTCTCCCTTCCTTACTTTTCATTAATCATACCTCTCACCCTTTGCCATCGGTTCGCCTCTTTTCCCCAGGCCTCATCGCCGTCCTTCCTGTGGCGTGTAATGTTTCAACCTTACCTAATTACTTGAATAATGACCAAGTCAGTGAGGGATCAATGAAGCCAGTCTCCCACCCACACCTCCAGCACACAGCAATGGATGCCATCGACGACCTGCAAATACCAAAGCCAATGCCATCCATCAGGACAACACCCTCACCATCAGCCCAACCACCTTATCCTCCTCATCTTCATAATTATAATAACAATGATGATAACCTGAATTGAACTTTGTAGAGCGCATATTTCCGCCAAGGTTAAATATAGATATTCGCACCTTAAATGTTCCTGTAAGTTTCCAAGGATTTTGTATTATTATTCTTTGGGCGAGAATTTCTAAAATCGTCAAATATAACGATATTAAAGAATTAGGAACAAATAAATATCCCTGTATTAACATTTTGATCAATGTTATCTAATGCGTGTACATAAAATAGAGCTCATATCCATTGACCTTGTGCCATACTAATTAAAACAATATGAAATTGAAATTAAAAACAGAATACGCACATTCAAATATCAGAGTACATCGGCGATATAACAATCAGATTTAAAATTTAAGAGGTCACAGTCGCCAGACAGAGTACAAAATAGACTTCGACTTCAAGTGGGAATGTTTTCGTCTTTTTCCTACAGTCTCTTTCTCACAGAATAGAGATTGCTAGTCTTTCTCTACTCTATCATAATGTTTCGTCGTAGGTGCTTGACTGAGTTCCAATTTAAAGTTCCCTTGTAAAACCTGCACAACAAGAAACTCGCCTAGCTACAACAACTGTAAATAATTCCCATTTATTCATCTCCGTACCTAACCCTAACTCTAACCCTAACCCTAACCTGCACAACAAAAAACCTGTAAATAATTCTCCTTTACTCCTCTCCGTACCTTACCCTAACCCTAACCCTAACTTCCATGAACAAAGTTTATTTTTAAAAAGTACCCGTCTGTAGAGCACCACACTACCATGGGGTTGCTTTACAGCAACATGGGTGTTTTCAAGTCCAATGTTAACAATTTTTTTTTCAGCCGTTCTCTTTGATAATCAGGTTCTGCCTAATTTGAACCATTGTTACCAATCATCACGGTGTTGTCTCACGGTCCACCTGACAAACTCATTAACCCCCATCCTTGAGAGGCATTTAGTCCTTGATAAGCGGTACATTAAAACCGTGCGTAGAAAAAAAACAAAAAGAGGATGAACAAAATAAGAATCGGTCTATTTCTTATCAAGATCAAAGTGGATTTTATAACCACACAACAAATCAGATATAAAACTGCGCGGTTCCTATATATATATATATATATATATATATATATATATATATATATATATATATATATATATATATATATATGCCAATACTGAATCAATCGTTCAGCATGAAGGTACACTCCATCAAATCTTGGTAACTACAAGTTGGTTCATCACGGAAGTCACTGAGGATGTGTTCCATTGTCTGTAAGGGATTTGCACAATGGCAGTTACTTGTTCTTGCTGGTCCGCATCTGTTTCAGATGACTACTTGAACGAAGCTTTTTTTTCTTTCCTTTTAGCACAGTTCACCCCAGACAAGGCAGGTTGCCACTGTATACGTAAGAGGCTACTGAGAAGAAAGAAAAAGGGAGAAGGTTTGGGTGGTCAACATGAATTGGGATCTGCGCAGCGAGATGTCTGTTTACATTAGTTTTAAATGTCTGCATGTCAGTACCGTCGGGGAAACTGGAGGCAGGGAGGGAGTTCCAGAGGCCAGCAGCACGAGGAAAGAAGATATGTGAGTAGAAAGCTCTCCGGCATCTGGGGACCTCCACAGTGAATGGATGGGATTTAGTTGATTGTCGAGTTGGTCTAGTGTACTTACGTCGAGGGGAGACTAGAGTAGCCAACTCATCGGAGCATAATCCATTGAAGTATTCGTAAAACAAGCACAAGGATGCCACATTGCGGCGATGGGGCAGTGACGGACCTATTAGGTTTGCGACTCTTTTTTGGACCTTGTCAAGGAGGGAGAGAGTAGTAGATGATGCACCAGCCCAGATGTGGCAACAATACTCCATGCAAGGGCGGATGGTGGCTTTGTAGAGTTCCAGGATAATGTCAGGTGTGAGGAGTTTACTAGCACGGTGGAGGGAACCCACCTTCTTTGCTGCAGCCTTGGCAAGGTCTTCAATGGGCGGATGGTGGTTTTGGCTCTCGAGTGACCTCATGGCCTTAATAAGCGGTAACTTTTGAGTATGAAAAGCTTCTTTTGTATTTGTTTACGTAATCCTAACAAATAATCAAACGCAAATAAAACAAACAAAAATCTCATTCTTTAGATACGTTCAGTCAATATGTGTGTTTAGCCATATAAAATGTGATGTAAAGCTTGACTGACAGACCAACACACAGGCGTTTTTAAAAAACTTAAGCACAACAGATCGACGAATATGTCATTTAAAACAAGCGTGACAGACCAACGAATACGCCATTTTAAAATTAAGCATAGTGTCATCCTGAAGAGCCTAAACGGAGGGCGAACCTTGAGTCTAGGGATTCCGGTCTATGGCTGCCGTGGTTTGCGGTGTTTGTCTGATTGTGGAAACAAATATAGTTCACTAACATTCTTATTATATATATATTAATTAAATATGTTTTAAAATATTGAAGCAATGAATTTAAAACCAATATTTTTCAGACGTTCTCAATACAAGGTAGAGCTTTTCAAACATATTTTATATAAACACTCGTCGAAACCACAACTTATAGTGATGTATACTCCAATATGAATTTTGGTCGCGACGAATGTGCACGTTAGAACCGAAACATAGATTGATTTATGTAAACCACTTTTTACACACACACACACACACACACACACACACACACACACACACACACACACACACACACACACACACACATATATATATATATATATATATATATATATGAGGCCCCAGTGCTATACTCCGATTCTGTCGTTGAGTTCTATCGTATGTCTAGATATTTATACTCGCCGCTTTTAGTGTAAATATCACTTAATTTCTCCGTAATCACGTGACAATCTCTCGTAGTCCCAAATACTAAGTGTACGCTTACAGATTGAAGGTGTCTCTGTGAACCGGGTTCGCGCCCTGGACCGTCTGATATTTTTTATTTCCCTGCGCTGATGAGAGCCGTAAGCTCGAAACGACGTCGTACGTAGGTAATATATTGAAAAGCATAATTAAATATATAGAAAGGAGCCCCTTGATTTCTGAGAACTTTTACTGAAGCAACACACACACACACACACACACACACACACACACACACACATATATATATATATATATATATATATATATATATATATATATATATATATATATATATACAGACAGATGCCCTATTTACCTTCGCCTACCTTGGCTTGGTAATATTAGTGATAGATTCGCCAAACAAATCTCTTTGTCTGTACAACAATGTTATTTTGCTGCGAATACGCGTGTTGTTTTTTCCTCTCGTCCAATCTTAACTTCTATTCGAAAAGATGTCCTTCCCCCACATCATAATAATTCCATTATTTATTTATTTAAATGTAGTTGCTGTATGCACTACGTCGGGATGACGTCACAGAGATTGGACATCCGGGTCAAACAACACGTGCCCACAAAAATTCGCAATGGAAATTATTTACCAACTGATGATTTGAATAATACTTATGGCTCGTCGATAGGTCAACATCTCATAAATAATCGCACCTGTGCCTCTAAATTCAGTGTCGACTTATTCTCCATTCTTAGTAAGTCGCACTCCCCTTATCATCTCAAGATCTTAGAAACAATTTATATTAAGTCCTTGAGACCTTCTCTTTGCAAACAAAGAGAAAATCTCCTCGGGCTTAATGTTGTTTCTATTTGACTGAACTTTTAAAAAATTTTTTTTTTACCCCTTTCCCTCGCTATAATTCTCATAGCATCTTTTTATATTTTTTATACATTACCTCGATATTTGGCTCTGTTGAGCGAGGTACGAAACCGGTCAGCTGCCCTTTCATCTTTTTAATTTCTTAAATTCATTATGAATAATAAATATTGTCTCTTCAATGCTATTTTAAAGTTTTGTACGACAAAGAAAATATTTAAATATATATATATATATATATATATATATATATATATATATATATCACGAAAACCCATCTTCTTCATCTAAATCTCATTTCATTGGACACCGTATCAACACACAATTACCAACTGGACAAACCCCATATCTTTTTTACACAAATTTTTTTCACTCTCCATTTCTTAATATTTTTTCAAATGTTGAATTTTGGCTTTTCCACTGCCAACTTATGTAATTCCTCTGATGATAAGATTTTGATCTTTGAAAAGTCCTGGCTTAAGGAAAGAGTAATAAACATAATTTTATTACAGAATATACCTAGCATTGAACAATCGAAGTTTGAAATAAATCTGGACATTCGTACATGTTTTCACTCTTCTTCATCTATCTTTATATATATATATATATATATATATATATATATATATATATATATATACATATATATATATATATATATATATATATATATATATATATATATATATGCGTGTGTGTGTGCATGTGTGGGGGGGGAGTTTCAGCAGACGTATCAAAGCAAGAGCATACACCAACACATTATAGTTGTTTGGGCATGTAAAATGAATGTGTCTGCTTTGTATTGCACTTACGATATTTCTGATTTGACTGCTGTGTTCTGAGGAAGATCAGTCTCTGTCATCTTATGATTCATTGTATGGCTTGAAATAAACGTTGCTTTGAAACAGCTGTAACCTATCATAGCGCCTTAGTGTATGCTCTTGTTTGAAACTTCATCAGTAAAATATTTCAGTTGCCGAAATCTCTCTCACTATATATTTAGCCCAATTCCACTTAATTTTGAGCTACTGATATTTGCAAGTTGTTGATCGATTTATATGGTTATCTTATTGGGGATTCTGCATATGATCTAAATTAAAGGTCTATACGTGTATATTTGTGTATATATATGCATATATCTATGTGTATTGTGGATGTATATATATATATATATATATATATATATATATATATATATATATATATATATATATACATCCACAATACACACAGATATATGCATATATATACACAAATATACACGTATAGACCGTTAATTTAGATCATATACAGAATCCCCAATAAGATAACCATATACCGGTGTGCCCGGTAGTGAATAGTCATACTTCTATGCTGATGAGTCTTGATTGAAAAGAGACGAAACGTATACGCCTATAGATAAATAATCAATAACAAATATTTATATTTGAAGCTCCTCGTTAAAAAGTAGAGCACTGTAAATGGTAGTACTAACACAGCGTGACGTCACTTGCTTTATATGCATCATTCCTTCACTTATAGAAGTTAAATGCCCGTATGTCTCGAAGCTTTAAATGTGTTAAAATTATCATTGTTTATAAGCTGTTCAGAATTGGCCTATCGGTTAGCGACGTTGGATTGTGGTTGAAAAATATTTGTTATCCAGGGTTTCGAATCGTGTAACCGGTAGTGAATAGTCATACTTTTATGCTGATGAGTCTTGATTGAAAAGAGACGAAACGTATACGTCCATAGATAAATAAAACAATAACAAATATTGATATATATATATATATATATATATATATATATATATATATATATATATATATATATATATATATATATATATATATGAGATTCTCTTAAAAAGAAATTATATATATATATTATATTCATTTTATACGTACATAAAAGTAATCGATGGACACGTCATCAGCATGGCTAACTTACACAGAGAGCTAACCTTCATATTGATGTCTATAGTCTAGCGTTTTACCATCGGACCAAGACGCTCTAAATATTTAATGTATTTTTATGTAATTATTTTTATTGGTAGTTGCAGCGTATATATATATATATATATATATATATATATATATATATATATATATATATATATATAGATAGATAGATAGATAGATAGAGAGAGAGGGAGGGGGGGGAGAAAGATATGGTTTTAGGTGTGGGATCCATTGCCTGATCCTATTAGTAAAGTATTTTTGTGAGTGTTCTACGAAGATCAAAGTGAATTCTATACCAACATCTTTATATGGATCTGCATCAAGATCGAATGTTCTCGTTGGGGGGCCAACGTGTCATAGTTCTGATAAGATTATGTGAAAATCGATGGAGTAGTTTTCGCGTAACCATACAGACAAACAAACAAACAAATAAACAAGCAAGCAAACAAACAAGCAAGCAAGCAAGCAGATAAACAAACAAACAAACAAACAAACAAGAAAGCAAGCAAACAAACAAGCAAACAAACAAGCAAGCTAGCAAGCAGACAAACAAACAAACAAACAAACAAATATTGCACTTTCAGTCTCGAATGAAAGTTTATTTCTAATATTTTCAACAAGACTGAATGTGTGACGTCATTTTCGAAAAAGGACACGACAGCGATTTTCACATTAAACTAGATTTATTTTATTAAACTTAACCAACGTATCTGGCATAGTGGTTAGAATGGTAGACACTTAACCGAGAGACTAGGGTTCGTACTCGGTCGAGTCATACCAAAAACTAAACAAAAACGTATTTTTACCTCCTTTCTTAAATACTCAGCATTATAAGGTGAATATCAAGG
Organism: Sepiola atlantica; assembly: GCA_963556195.1. Taxonomy (NCBI): domain Eukaryota; kingdom Metazoa; phylum Mollusca; class Cephalopoda; order Sepiida; family Sepiolidae; genus Sepiola; species Sepiola atlantica. The sequence continues at coordinate 15,522,872 of OY744541.1, read as the reverse complement.
GTTAGTGGAGCAATCCCGAGAAAGGAGCGGCGTCCTCACATACACTGCGGTATAGTAGCTAATAAAAAGTAGACCCCTAATAAAAAGGGAGCCTTTTGGTTGTCCTTAACTATGGTCGACCACTTCACTTAAAATATAGATTTATCTCTACTTCCTTAATTATGCATTACTTTTGATCTACGTTCAATATTACTTAAACTCAACTGTTAGTTTTCTTAGGGGGTTCTATCAGGCACGATAATCCCCCTTCGCCAATCATCCTGGATAAACGATTGCTACTAGAGGGATACTATACTTCACTTCAAAAGTACCACCATAAATATGTAACACAAATAAATATGTAACACAAATAAATATGTAACACAAACTATAAATAGGTAACACAAAAAATAAATAGGTAACACAAAAAATAAATAGGTAACACAAATAAATACGTAACACTAACAATAAATATGCAACACAAACAATAAATATGTATCACAAATAAATACGTAACACTCACAATAAATATGTAACACAAATAAATATGTAACACAAACACTAAATAAGTAACAAAAACAATACATATGTAACGCAAAAAATAAATATGTATCACAAATAAATACGTAGCACTAACAATAAATATGTAACACAAACAATTAATATGTAACACAAATAATAAATATGTAACAACAATAATAAATATGTAACACAAATAATAAATATGTAACACAAACAATAAATATGTAACACAAACAATAAATATGTAACACAAATAATAAATATGTAACACAAACAATACATATGTAACACAAATAATAAATATGTAACACAAACAATAAATATTTAACACACATAAATATGTAACACAAACAAATATGTAACACAAACAATAAATATTTAACACACATAAATATGTAACACAAATAAATATGTAACACAAACAATAAATATTTAACACATATAAATATGTAACACAAACAATAAATATTTAACAAACATAACGATGTAACACAAATAAATATGTAACACAAACAATAAATATTTAACACACATAAATATATAACACCAACAAATATGTAACACAAACAATAAATATTTAACACACATAAATATTTAACACAAATAAATATGTAACACAAATAAATATGTAACACAAATAAATATGTAACACAAACAATATATATGTAGCACAAATAAATACGTAATACTAACAATGAATATGTAATACAAATAAATATGTAACACAAACAATAAAAATATAACACAAAAAATAAATATGTATCAAATAAATACGTAACACTAACAATAAATGTGCAACACTAATAATAAATATGTACCACAAAAAATATGTAACACAAATAAATACGTAACACTAACAATAAATATGCAACACAAATAATAAATATGTAACACAAACAATAAATATTTAACACACATAAATATGTAACACAAATAAATATGTAAGACAAACAATAAATATGTAACACAAATAATAAATATGTAACACAAACAATGAATATGTAACACAAATAAATACGTAACACTAAAAATAAATATGTAGCACAAATAATAAATATGTAACACAAACAAATTAAAACCGATACAAAACGTATGAAACTGATCAAAATAACACTAACTCTAAAGCAGTTAATAATCATAACTAAGTAATCTTGTCTTATGGTCACTTTTAGGCTCTAAAACCAGTAAATAGATTTGTCAAAAGCATAAACGACATCCCGCTCTTGTCATGATGAGAAAAAACTACTACTACTACTAAAAAGATAAACACTTATGTGCTCCCAAACGATGTTTCATCAAATTGGACATTACTACTACTACTACTACTACTACTACTACTTAAAAGATAAACACTAATGTGCTCCCAAACGATGTTTCATCAAATTGGACATTACTACTACTACTACTACTACTACTACTACTACTACTACTACTACTACTACTAAAAAGATAAACACTTATGTGCTCCCAAACGATGTTTCATCAAATTGGACATTACTACTACTACTACTACTACTACTACTACTACTACTACTTAAAAGATAAACACTTATGTGCTCCTAAACGATGTTTCATCAAATTGGACATTACTACTACTACTACTACTACTACAACTACTACTACTTAAAAGATAAACACTTATGTGCTTCCAAACGATGTTTCATCAAATTGGACATTACTACTACTACTACTACTACTACTACTACTACTACTACTACTACTACTTAAAAGATAAACACTTATGTGCTCCCAAACGATGTTTTATAAAATTGGACATTACTACTACTACTACTACTACTACTACTACTACTACTACTAAAAAGATAAACACTTATGTGCTCCTAAACGATGTTTTATAAAATTAGACATTACTACTACTACTACTACTACTACTACTACTACTACTAAATAGATAAACACTTATGTGCTCCCAAACGATGTTTTATAAAATTGGACGTTACTACTACTACTATTACTACTACTAAAAAGATAAACACTTATGTGCTCCTACACGATGTTTCATCAAATTGGACATTGCTAAAACTACTACTACTACTAAAAAGATAAACACTTATGTGCTCCCAAACGATGTTTTATAAAATTGGACATTACTACTACTACTACTACTACTTAAAAGATAAACACTTATGTCCTCCCAAACGATGTTTTATAAAATTGGACATTACTACTACTACCACTACTACTACTACTACTACTACTACTACTACTACTACTTAAAAGAAAAACACTTATGTCCTCCCAAACGATGTTTTATAAAATTGGACATTACTACTACTACTACCACTACTACTACTACTACTACTACTACTTAAAAGAAAAACACTTATGTGCTCCCAAACGATGTTTTATAAAATTGGACATTACTATCACTACTACTACTACTACTACTACTACTACTACTACTACTACTTAAAAGATAAACACTCATGTGCTCCCAAACGATGTTTCATCAAATTGGGCATTACTATTACTACTACTACTACTATTACTACTACTACTACTACTTAAAAGATAAACACTAATGTGCTCCCAAACGATGTTTAATCAAATTGGGCATTACTATTACTACTACTACTACTACTACTTAAAAGATAAACACTTATGTGCTCCCAAACTATGTTTAATTAAATTGGACATTACTACTACTACTACTACTACTACTACTACTTAAAAGATAAACACTTATGTGCTCCCAAACCGTGTTTCATCAAATTGGAGACTACTACTACTACTACTACTACTACTACTAAAAAGATAAACACTAATGTGCTCCCAAACGATGTTTCATCAAATTGGACATCACTACTACTACTCCTCCTACTACTACTCCTTCTCCTCCTCCTCCTCCTCCTCCTACTACTACTACTACTTCTACTATAAAGATAAACACTTATGTTCACCCAAACGATGTTTCATCAAATTGGACATTACTACTACTACTACTACTACTACTACTACTACTTAAAAGATAAACACGTATGTGCCCCTAAACGATGTTTCATCAAATTAGACATTACTACTACTCCTCCTCCCCCATCCTACTACTACTGCTACTTAAAAGATTATGTGCTCCCAAACGATGTTTTATCAAATTGGACATCACTACTAATCCTCCTCCTACTACCACACCTTCTCCTCCTCCTCATCCTACTACTACTACTACTTCTACTAAAAAGATAAACACTTATGTTCACCCAAACGATGTTTCATCAAATTGGACATTACTACTACTAGTAGTAGTAGTAGTAAATCAATAAACACTATGTGCTTTGTACTGATAGTTTATAATTACACCAAATTGGACATGAGAAATTAACATATTACTACCACTACTACTATTACTACTACTACTAGAACTATTGCTAAATACATTGAACACATGTACTCTGAAGCGAGTTTTCAGAATCCTACCAAATAAGGAATCAACATTAGATTACTAGTACTAATACCACTACTACTATTGCTATCACACCTAATAATAAAACAATGTATACTTACGTGCACCCAAAGGATTCTTCAGAGAATCGGCATTGCACTACAACTACTACTACAACTACAACTACTATTACAACTACAACTACTACTACTACTACAACTACAACTACTACTACTACTACAACGACAACTATTACTACAACTACAACTACAACTACAACTAATACTACTACATCTACAACTAATACTACTACTACTACAGCTATTATTAAAGCCAATAAACACTTATGTGCTTCCAAATTATGTATCAGAGTTCCTAAAAAATTAGAGGGAATGGAAATTATACCACTACTATTTATTAATAAGAATTCTAACAAATTTGCCAGGGAATCCGGCAATATACTACTACTATTACTACTACTACTACTATTACTACTACTACTATTACTACTACTACTACTACTACAACTACTACAACTGCTACATCAACAGCTATTATTAAAGCCAATAAACACTTATGTGCTTCTAAATTATTGATCAGAATTTCTCAAAATGAAATATAGGGAATTGAAAATTATACTACTACTACTACTACTACTACTACTACTACTACTACTACTAATCATAATAATAATTATCATAAGCACTTTTATATACTCGAAAATAATAATGATAAGAATAGTACCGCATTTAGCATACAGATCCCTTTTGGATGCTGGCTCCATTAACGTAAGAAATACCAATGATGGTGCTAGCCGAAATTCACTTCAAATACACACGATCGACGTATATCATAGAATTATACTGTTTTCCACAATCATAAGTTCTCATTCACCTTCCAAGGAAACTCATTTCAATAAACACCAATAAATCTGAGGGAGAAAGATAAGTAATATATTTATGTATCCGCCAAGTATCGGAAAGTTTTGACAGTTTTCAAAAAACGCAAAAATAAAGTGAGACAACGTGTTATGCAAAATATTTAATTACACAAAATAAGTTTCCTGAAATTCTTTACTCCTCTTCGAGAAACAACTTTATTCGTCACTTCTCTTCGACACCCGGAAGAATTTTGAATTGTTTATTACGTTTATGATTGTCTACAGATAAAACCAAAATCACAAAAGGACGTGATAGTCAGAAAGTGAGAAGTTGGAGGAATATGTAGGACTAGTGGGATCTGTGGAAATTCCACAGCTGTATCCTTCATCTGCTGTATATTACTGATGTGCTTAAAAATATTTCCATTCTATGGACGTCCGGCGTGAAACAAAGACCCCACTATATTATTGTACCACCTTTATTGAAACTTAAACATACTGATCTAAGTACTCTGGTTAATGTAGTTTCAGAATATATATTAATCACGAATCAACATCTTTGCATATATAATTTTTTTTTTAATGTGCGTGAAAGGTGATAACGTACGTACGAACATGAAAATGTTTTAGTGCAGTATTATATAGACTAGAGAGGCGTGTGGAAATTCCACAGTTTTATCCTTCATCGTTATACATTGCGAACGAAGACCTCACGATATTATTGTAACCCCTTTGAAGTATACTTAATTTAAATACTCTGGTTAATGTTCTTTCAGAATATATCTGGTTATGGGGGTCTATCTTCAAAACCCCTGTAGGAGTTTTTGACGTATTTACATTCTGTGGATTTCCGGCACGAACACAGACCCACACGATATTATTGTACAACCTTTGTTGAAACTTAAACATACTTATCTAAGTATTCTGGTTAATGTAGTTTCAGAATATATCTGGTCATGAGAGTCTATTTCTAAAACCTGTGTAAGAGTTTGTAAAATATTTCCATTCTATGGACGTCCAGCGCGAACGCAGACCCCACAATATTATTGTACCATCTTTATACAGAACAGATACTACACCTTGATCTTAGCCCAAAGCCAAGAAAGTGTATTTAAGTTCGAATTTCACGTTCGACACATCAGATTAAATTAAATTTTTTTTTTATTGCATTGCACCTTCGGCAACCCAGCGACCCCATTTTTTAATAAGAGATTGAGGGTACTAACATAGTAAGAACATGACATTGCCTGAGAATATTATTATGTAGATTAGGTAGATAGAAATTCACCTATGAGATAAACATAGATGGATAAGATACTGACGTAGATAGATCGATACAGAAGTAGATATATAAGCACTAATAGTGATAGACACATATAAAAGAGACAAAAATATATACAGGGTCCGCCATAAGTAACTATTTATTTTCGTTTCGTTTATACTTTTGTTGATACCTAAGCATTTCTTCTATTTCATGTGTCAATCAAAAGCGGAATCCGATAATTTTAGAGCACCATTTGACCATGCATTATTTTACTTTACATAATTATCCCCCTTTAACCATTTTATGCTGATCCCTTATTATCTCCCTTAATATTTACCTGACTATTCGAACCTATATTTAATATTGCAACACTTAACATAAATATTAAATATTAAATATTTAATATAAAATAAAATAATAATAATAATAATAATAATAATAATAATAAAGAAAAAGTAAATAATATATTAAAAAAACAAATAATAATAATAATAATAATAATAATGATAATAATAATAATAAAAGAAGAACAACAGCAAAATAAATTAATTCCAAATATTATTATTAAAGTTTAACTAAATTAATAAATCTTAATAATCTATTACATATCTCAACTATTGCATTTTCTGCAGGACATGTCTTTTTTTCTGCGAATCTCATGTCTCTATTTTTTGAATAGCAGCGTCCACTTGTCTCTCTTCAACTGACACAGCCAGTCCAACTTTTGTTTCCTTTTTGAAAAAGAGAGGTTGTTACTCTCGAAATGATTAAAGTCTCTACCATTCCGGACCTTTAAATATTTAACAATAAGCCCACCAATTTTATAATTTACTGTCTTTATATTTAAATTTTGAAATATAAATGAATTGATCTGAGATTTACCGTCTCTTACCATTTTTTTTGTTCATTCTTATTCCACCTTCTGGTTTTTTTCAACATTGCATTGCTCCTGCCTCAGAATTCTCACCTTCAAATTTACTTAAATAATTGTATCTATAAACAAACACTGCAAAGAAGGTAATATTTTATAGGAAGAAAAATATTTCGTAATAAAGTAAGTTTTTTAGTATTATTTTAAAGAATATCAGTGTTTAATTAAAAGAGTAAGCCAATATGTTGTGCTAATATCGACTCTTGATTTGAATAATGATTGATGTCTAAATTAAATTTTAATTAATACGTATGATAAATAATAAAAAAAATCCTCCCCAAATAAATTAACACTGGAAAGAAAGTACTATTTTATACGATTGAATGCACTTTGAAAATAAAGTAATTTGTCTAAGCGTTATTAATAATAAAAACGTTTTCATGCCCAAAAGCACAGACGCAAGTGTTACTATGGTAAATAACCATAGCGCCATGCCAAGATGACCAGTGAGAACTGTTTTTTGTTAGCTAGCACATGACAAAAGCTCGCGCGCTAAAAGATTAACTGCTACCACGACGAGTATGTAGCCATCGTCGTTCATAAACAAATAACTGAAGCGTGCGTAACTTTGTATAAAGTTTCAGACTAAAAGGAAGAATTATAGAGAACGTTTTGGCATCTATAGTCAAAGAATAACACAGAGAAGAAATTTTATTGCGTTTTTTGTATAAATTTTAATCAGAAAACAACATTTTATTGTTTTTATCAGACACTAAAGGCCAATTGGCGAAGTAAATAAGACGAATTTATGTAATGCACGATGTAATACGAAAAAATTGATCATGATTAGGTTTATACCGTATTTCTATTACGGTATCTTCGGTCGGACGATGAGGACTTATTACTGTTGGAGGGTCAGCCACTCCTCCTCCCGTGCTAAAATGCCAACGAATCTAATTTTTGTTCTTGAAGCGACTAAACTCATATGAAGCTTCATTTTATGGAGTTGCTTTGTTTTACAAAGTCATATTTTATTTGTAATATTCAGATTTGTATGCGTAGATTTTTCATATGAATTATTATTAATGATCGCTCACTGGTAGAAATATGTGATATTGCTCTGACTCTGAATAACAATATATCTCGGATTTCCAACACTGCCCTCTTAATTCGATCACCGGTAGGTGCTCTATTGAGCTCAAATTCCTGGTCCCCTTGTAAAGAACTCGTCTAGCTACAACCACAGCAAAAAACTTTCCTTTCTTTCTCCAAAAACCAAAAGGAACTTCCATGAACAAAGTTTCTTTCCTAGAACATCCCATCTGTTGAACAAAATACTACATGGCTGCTTCCCAACCGACTACAGCATGGTCGTCTTCAAGTCTAATATAAACATATTCGTTGAACCGCCATCTTGGATAACCGATTCCACCCATTGTTTCCGGTTCATTCGTGGTGGCGATCATCGTCTAACTGAGGTCTCTTTAACTCTTATCCTCGAGTAGCCTCTCGGCTTTGATAAGCGGTGACCATTAGTAAAAGAAAACGTCTCGTTAGTAATGACTAAAGGCTTTCCCTGGAATTTGAGTGACAATAAGCCCCCTCAGAATCCCAGTACTCTTTGTTCTCTTCCAGTTGATTTTTGGATGGTGGCCCCCTCTCTCGTAAGCCTTTTAATTTTAGGATGCATTTTCAAGTCATACAAACCGATGCTAATTCAGCAGCGTTTATTTTAGAGCGGAGGGGTGTCAGCTTATGGGATGTTTCTTACATATTCACAATGTCAGTTTCAGTTCCATCGGTGCAATGTTTTTCCTGTGTTTCTAGTTTTGTTTATACTGCGTTATTTTGTTTCAATTTACCCATGGTTGGTCCATATCATTCAAGAATCTTTCTTAATATTTAAACTGTTTTTTTATTTATCAATACCGTGCTCTATATGGTGTCAAGCCCCCCTTTGATCCAAATTTCACCTAAACTTTTCCAAAAGGGCTTTCAGAATTGCTCCTAGTGCTCCTACAATTATTATTATTATTTGCACTCACTAGAATCATCGTCAGTGATTGCTCACCGACAACAACCAGTGGTATTTCCTGGAGTCTGAGTGACAACAAGCCTCCCCAGATGTCCAGTATTCTTCACCTCTTTTCCATACCCACCGCTAATAACCTTGCGGTATCGCAGCAGTCGCTTACCATTGATTTCACGCTGGTAAGGATCATTGGTCTTCTCTGGGATTTGGGTGGCAATAAGCCTCCCCAAAGTCTCAGAAGTCTCTGCACTTCAAGTGGAGGTCTGGTTTGTGCTGTCCCTCCTCGGTCTTCTCATCCTCCTTGACCCTATGCAAGTATTTTGTGTGGTGTCAGCTTAGGCTGGTACCATTTTTTTTTAATCAAAAATTAAAAAAAAACAAATTTTTTAAAATATTTTTTGGGGGGGAGCTATTATTATTATTATTATTATTATTATTATTATTTTACTCATTAGGAGTTTTCACACAAGTCGTTATCAGTGATTGCTCAATAACAATAACCAGTGGTATTTCCATCGAGTCTGAGTGACAACAAGTCACCATTTCTTTCAATAAGCTTTGTAAATCATTTTGCGTTATCGCTACAACCGTTTACAATTGATTTATCTCTAGCAATGATCGTTTGCTTTCTCTGGAATTTTAGTGCCAATAAGCACCGCTCCCAATGTCTCAGTATTCTTGGACTTTTCCTGTGGAAATCTGGTTAATGCTCTACTCCTTCGGTCCTTCACAACCATTTTGTGTGGTAGTAGCAGATGCTGGTGCCACCGTATTTGCGTATGAATGTATGTATGTATGTATGTGTGTACGTATGTATGTAGGTAGGTAGCTATGTGTGTGTGTATGTATGTATGTATGTGTATGTATGCATGTATGTATGTACGTATGTATGTGTGTGTGTATGTATGTCTGTGTGTGTATGTGCGTGTATGTATGTATGTATGCATGCATGTATGTATGTGTGTATGTATATATGTGTGTACGTATGCATGTAGGTAGGTAGCTATGTGTGTGTGTATGTATGTATATATGCATGTAGGCATGTGTGTATGTCTGTGTTTGTATGTGCGTGTATGTATGTATGCATGCATGTATGTATGTGTGTACGTATATATGTGTGTACGTATGCATGTAGGTAGGTAGCTATGTGTGTGTATGTATGTATGTATGTATGTGTGTATGTTTTTGTATGTATGTGCGTGTATGTATGTATGTATGTATGTGTCTGTATGTATGCATGCATGTATATATATATGTGTGTATGCATATATGTATGTATGTGTGTATGCATATATGTATGTATGTGTGTGTATGTATGTATGTAGGTAGCTATGTGTGTGTATGTATGTATATATGCATGTATGTATGTGTGTATGTGTGTGTATGTATGCATGTATGTATATACGTATGTATGTATCTGTGTGTGTATGTATGTCTGTGTGTATTTGTATGTGCGTGCGTGTATGTATGTATGTGTGTATGTATGTATGTATGTATATATGTGTGTATGTATGCATGAATGTATGTAGGTATATATGTATGTATGTAGGTATGTAGGCATGCGTATGTATGTATGTGTGTATGTATGTATGTATATATGTAGGTATGTATTATATAGGTATTACGTATATATGTGTGTGTATTATGTATGTATGTATGTACTATTATTGTTATTATGATGATGTAATTAAATATAGCTTCATTGTTCTTGTGTATGAAGCAAGCAATGCGTATGAACGGGTCGTCTATTCGGAATTATATTCACTTCCTTCGTGTTGAATTTGACACTGAATGTTTGTAA
>OY744541.1:15502126-15507126 GCA_963556195.1 Sepiola atlantica | reverse complement strand
TGCTGCCACTGGAGCACAATACATGAAATATCGTTGTCTGCCAGTATTCGTGCATCGAAGAAAAGAAAAGGCGTATCTTTGCCGAAAGGCATCCGCCAATTGACTTGTCTCTGGACGGCTGAGACAGTTGCCTGGGTATGACCAATTGTCTACGGAGTGTAGTATCCATCGGAACAGATACTACCTTTTTATTTTGGTCAGCCCCAGGATTTGCCGACTCTTGTTATGATATTAATATACGTATTCGCCAGGTGTGGAACGCAATCAACTCTCTTGACAAAATCTGGAAATCTGCTATCAAGAATGAGACAAAATTCACAGTTTCCAAGGCATCGGTCGAATCACACCCTTTTCTACGAATCAGACTCTTGGATACTAAATGTTGCACAATCTTACTGAATCATACGCCAGGATGAAATGCATCGTCTACAACATATCGTGGCGAGACCTTGTGACAAACAAAATGCTGTATGGTAGCCTTCCGCGCATACCTGAACTTGTCCAATGCCGACTTGGGTGCTGTATCTCGACACGACAAGCCTGCTGGAAAAAGTGCTGGAAAAAGTGCTTCTGTAGTCATCAGAGTTCAAGCAACAGGCTGAAAGGCCTCGTAGGATTAGAGCTTCTTGCCACAATGTCGCACGAACTTCGCGAATGTTTCACAGTTATTTGATGGATGACTCAAGACAAAAAGTCAAGATCGCAAGCACGTCCTTGTGCATGTATTCCATCTAGTGTATATATATATATATATATATATATATATATATATATATATACACTAGATGGAACTAGTGTATATATATATATATATATATATATATATATATATATATATATATATATATATTTAAAGCAAACTTGTCTTTATGTTTGTATGTGTGTCGCGGCATCACAGTTACACGGGTAATCTAAGAGTCAAACTAACCGCAGGTTTGGAATAAGCGCCTTAGACCCGATGCCCGTATCGAGGTCAGAAGTTCTTGAACACTTTTTTAAAGTCTATTATTAGAATAAAGTGCACGTAAATATAACATTAGAAACAAATGTTCCGACATTTTAGTGTTGCTTTTAGCCGATCGAAGAATTACTTTCTTACGTCATATCGTCGTCCGTATTTGACGCTTAGTTTATTAAAAATGGATAAAAATATTTGATAAACTTTCACGAATATATTTTGACTTTAATAAGAAGTTTTATTTTTATATTTATATCTCTACGTTTTTTAAAAATGTTTCTTTATTTAGTCTAGACAATCAAACTATTTTAGATCCACGTGGAAAGGTGAGAGAATTCCCTACGCCGAACTAATTTAAGTAGGTTAAAAGGGCAATACATTTTCGTTAGATTGGTGGGCTTGTTTGATGTTAGTTCCAACATGTTCTGACATCGTGCGTTCGAATCTCACACTAGACCACTGCTGTATTTTTTTTTGCTAGCGTTCCAGTTATTTCCTAGACGATATCGAGCATCATCAGCATAAACATGAACAACTATTTAATAAAAAAATGAACGAAAATATTCAATAGATGTAGTTAACGTCTAGAAATTAAAAAAAAAATTGCGAAACGCGACACAGACGGGTCATTTTAAGACTATTTACCGTCGACTTCAGCTATCGGTACCAAATGTGAAATGGAGAAGCTGAGTTCATCTCCCACTGGATCTATTGTGTTCACATACGCATTCATTTCCCTGAGGTAAAGGCATGAACCTTTACGTTCCCTAGGCTCTAGGTAAAATGGCAGATTCAATTATCGTATAGGTATTCTATTTCGAAAGAAAATAACTTGATTTATATTCAAATTAATTCTTCAACGAACTGTATGTCGTAAAAAATAGAAGCAAAATCGCTTCCTTATTAGAGGATAATAAATAGTATGAGACTTATTGTCACCAATGAATATTGATTTATATGTATCATATATATATATATATATATATATATATATATATATATATATATATATATGATTATTTGTATTTACACAGAAATGTACAAAATCTGCGACACTGGCATGTCGATGTTATCGATCAACAGCTGTTATAAACTGAGATCTTATCAGGCAGAGTTAAAATCCGATCTTAACCTTAGATCATATTTAAGATCGAATTTTAACTTTGCCTGATGAGATCTCAGTTTATAACAGCTGTTGATCGATAACATCGACATGCCAGTGTCGCAGATTTTGAACATGTCTGTGTTAATGAAAATAATAATAATATATAAAAGCTCTATTTGATATTGAGCACTTTTTATAAACCCGGTTGATATTCTTTGGATTACTATCCTGTAGATGTTTACCTTGCCTCGATTATATATATATATATATATATATATATATATATATATATATATATATATATATATGTGTGTGTGTGTGTGTGTGTATAACGAGAGTAGAAAGTCCAAAACGACGTCGTCTGTAGGTGAAAAGCACTGTAATATTTAAAAATATTTATAATTAAAAGCCCATTTAAAGATGTAATAGTCTTAAAAGTAGATCCCTGTTTATAAGTTAAAAAGATTGTTGGCATTTCTGTGATAAGCAAGTTCCGCTTGAGCGTCGAACACAGTAGACGACAAGACGCTTACTCCGTTACCCGGGTAAGTGTACCTAAATTTCAATCACTGTCTGTGGTGATTTCTCTTGGCCGTGCGGTCCTGAGCGTTTATTTCATGCTTGTAGGCTGAATCTACGAACTGCGTTCGAGCCTATGCGATCGCCTGCAACCGCCACTCCTACACTGATGAGGCTAAGACGTCGTCTATAGGTGAAAAACACTTTAATATTTAAAAATATTTATCATATATATTTTAGTAAATATTTAATTATTTGTACCTACATACGCCGGAGTTTCAAGCTTACGCTATCATCAGTGTAGTTGAAAATAATTTAAGACGGTCGCAAGATTCGACCCCAGTTACAGAATACCCCTAGACTCCGCAAGCCAACGCTCTAACCAAACGGCCACGAGAAATTATCACATGAAAAACGGAATTCAGTTGTATTTATGCTTAAACAAAGTGTTCACAGACAGTAGACTACCGAGAGTGTTCAACGAACGTTGTCAGTACATGGCATATAGCTACGTAACAGTCTATGTTTAATTCCCCGAACAGGGCTCAACTTCAATTTTGTTAAAGGGGCTTATAACAATATTTATTTAAGTAAATATTTAATTATTTTTTCCTTACATACGCCAGCGTTTCAAGCTTACGCTATCATCAGTGTAGGAAATGATAATTTCAGACGGTCGCAAGATTCGAACTCAGTTACAGAATCACCCTAGACTCCACAAACAAGTTCTCTAAAGAAAATGAAATGAAATTAAATTTAAAAAGGGACTAATTTACCAGGATTAGGAAAAAAGAATATGACTCCAGCTGAATTATTACATGAAATCATCCTGAACATTATTACATTAAAACATTAAAAAAAGAACCAACCTACAACGGAGTACATGTGCGTTGATGCTAAGTTTAGTGCAATTCTGGCCACATGTTCTGGAGTGTATTTGTTTATCTTTAATAGTAGTATTATATGCAGCAGTAGTAGTATATGCAGTTGTATCAAACGTTTCATACCAATGCAATTCCCAGAATTCCAAGGGCACTTTGGTGTAATTTGCCCAATAGATTTGGAGCTTATATGTTTTTTATTGTTGTAGAGTAGTACAGTGTTACTGTAGTAGTAGTAGTAGTAGTAGGAGTAGGAGGAGCAGGAAGAGAGGGGGAGGAGGAGGAAGAGGAGAAGGAGGAGAAGGAGGAGAAGGAGGAGGATGAAGAGGGAGAGGAGGAGAAGAGTAGTAGGAAAAGTAGGATATTTCATGACGGACAAAATATCCTCAATTATAATACACATAATATATATCGCTAATGTCGACAAAAAAAAAAATTCCTAAGTCTGACTTTTAATAATTTATCATTTTTAATTTATTATTCTTTAATTTAATTTATTATTTTTAATTTATTATTATTCTTATTTATTATTGTTGGAAAACCCTATCTGGATAGATACCGGACCCTGCTGCTTCGATTTAGCTTGATTTCGTTTTCAAAAAGTTGATTTCATATCATATGTGTATATACATATACATATACATATATATCAATACGTTAATGATGAGAATAAAAGTTGTGTAAAATACGATATCTATTAAATCATCAATTGATCAAAACAAGGGATTTAGACAAGAACATTATTTTATTATTCCTTCCTTAAACCATGCATTTTCAAAAATGTAATCTTATCGTCAGAGGCGATTCGAACTTATACGGTGGTAAAGTAAATTGGTAAAATTCTAAACTCATTTCATGCACAGAACCTGGATCTTACCATACACTGGAATCTTTGAATATGATCTTACCAACTCTTTATGCATCCATCTTCTATATTCTCTTATTTTCTCTTATGTCTTTAAACCTTTCCATGTTGACATTATAGTAAATTTTATTTTACCAACTTCTTATCACTAACTTATATATATTATTGCTCTATCTCGGTTATAGGTAATATTTTGAAGATATATTTTATATATTTCTTTTCTTTTCACACACACACACACACACACACACACACACACACACACACACATATATATATATATATTTATATATATTGCGAGATCCAACACGATTTGTTGTTGTTGTTGATCACTGTTCGCCGCTTGTTGTGAATACCCGCTGACGAAATTCCAAGCTAATTTCTGGCGGTTAACTGGTAAGTCTCTTGACTGCGAATCAGTGGTAATTTGTAATCGGAGTTCGCGCCCGCTGACCGTCTGGAATTAGCTTACTGCACTGAGGATTGCGTAAGCATGAAACATCGATGTCTGTAGGTAATAAATAATGAATATATATATATATATATGTATATATATATATATATATATATATATATATTAATATTAGTAGTATGTTTTTTAAAGGCTGTGGGCAATGAAAATTCCGAGTAAGATGCAAGTTGTAAGAAACAAAAACAATAAATCGAATACGA
>OY744541.1:15477126-15497126 GCA_963556195.1 Sepiola atlantica | reverse complement strand
TTAAAACGGGTCTCACAATCTTCCATTTTGAAAGGGTTCGAAAATTAACAGAAGTTAAATATTTTGTTTTACTTTCTATCTCAAGAGATAGCTAGAAGTATGCTCTAACCGGAAATGTAAGTATATTATATCTTTCAATAATTTGAAACGTTCTAAAGTGTCGAAACATGAACGACTAAAAATCGGCACGAACTTTTCGGACATGTTTCATACCAGGCCAGGATACGTCCTCGATAATAAGTCCGATGAAGGGGAAGCGTGTTGTGGTATCAGTTGGCTCTGCTCTGTCGGGGTGATATATGGTCTGTCTCAGTCCTAGAAAAGGCACCTTTAAATGCATTACCTTTCTTATGGAAAGGGTTGGTGATTTGCCGATCGCCTAAGAGGCCCCTATCGGGGAATGCAGACGAGTTATAGCTATTTTTATTGGGCCAGAGTGCACCATCCTCAGGTACGCTGGCTTTTTCTATCTCCCTCCCATCCGGCCTTGTGCCACACCTGTCTGCGATGGGAAGGAAGTAAATACCCTTATTGCAAATGTAAAACGGTAAAAGTCAATTTTTCTTTCGTTGTTTTTTCGCGCATTTGGCAAGGATCAGAGTTCAGTATCTGTTTTGATTCTTC
This sequence comes from Sepiola atlantica, assembly GCA_963556195.1. Taxonomy (NCBI): domain Eukaryota; kingdom Metazoa; phylum Mollusca; class Cephalopoda; order Sepiida; family Sepiolidae; genus Sepiola; species Sepiola atlantica. The sequence goes on along the minus strand of OY744541.1, from coordinate 15,496,502 downwards.
AAACAACATGATATTTTGATTTGCCGAAGAAAAAAATTGTAAGATTAACTTTATTTGATTATTTTGAAGTTTTGATGAAAGACACCAGAGAAAAGGTTTGTTAGTATAATTATTTTCAAAGGTTCTAGTCGAATGTGTTCGGATTTGTGAGAAATGGTTACGCAAGGGATTTTAAAAATGGAAACACCTCATCAATTTTTTGCTTGTCTTTTTTCTTCATTAGGCGCTCGTTAAGACGTCCAAACCTTCGACTTCCGTTTCAATTCCTCTTTTCTTTTCCCATCAACCCCTGTCTACTTCCGCCCATTTTCTCCTCACAATTCATTCTTCACATCTCCACAGACCCCGTCTGCTTTCTGTTCCCGGATTCTTTGAGCTTTCTTTCTGTTCATCTCCGTTTGGTTTCTTGACCAATTAGTCGGCCATATTTTCTTTTGTCTTCTTAACTCCGTTCTTTGTTGTTCTTTGTTTCAGTTTTCGTTTCTGCTTTTTTTGCATGCTACGTCACAATATGAATACGATTCTTCTGTCCAGTGCTGAGCTGTTAATCTATAAGCGCTATTAATACCGATTCCTCACCTTAATTCGCTCCACCGAATTAATTTTATTTAAAACAGGGGTCTAAGAATTTATCATCACATTCTTGCTATTATGTATCACAAGAAGGACACTCGTCCCAGGGAGAGGAAAATGAATTCCCTCAACAGAATAGTTTTGCACCACTTTTATGTCCCCCTACAAAGATTAACATCTAGATATAACGCAACTAAAACTTATGTCTAGTATTCTTATACCAATTATGATCAAAATCTATTATGTTATTTTGATTCTAGAAAATGTTTAAAGTATAAGACTTAAGCTGAAGAGGTCTTAAGAAGTAAAAAAAATGGGGTTTAAAAATTGTCTGGGCAGCCTCGTTGGCATTCTCCGATAGGGGCGCCTCAGGCAGTAAGCAATAAACTTACTCTTCCCCAAAGAGCGGAGGCAAAGCCTGGGAGGGTGGACCTCCTAGAACTGCACAGGACAGACCAATGGACCGGCGTAAATCAAGCCCCGAAGGCCAAGACAATACTAGTCTATGGAGTGCAGTATCCATCGGAACATATACTACACTTTGATCTTAGCCAAAAGGAAGTAGCTGAAACCGAAAGAATCTAATTTATGTCTAATAACTATGGGTCAACGTCAATGCAAATCTGATGTATTTAAATTTTCGACTTGAATGTTGTGCGCATATTATACCCCTTAAAACGCCTTTTAAAATACCCCAAAGAAAACTGAAATTATGGAAATATCAAATTGATTTCACAAAAATCGAAGATATCTGAATTGTTATGCAGAGCGTCCACTTCTTTTTTTTTTTCCTCCTTTGCATAAAAATAAATTAAACTAAATATTGTCCACATTGTCGCCCCTTACGCCTAGCTTGTTTTACAAAATAAAAAAAAAACCCTAATGAATGTGTTCTGATGAACTTACTGCACTTGCCCCCCCCCCCTCTTAACGAAAATACTCTTGACCCACACCCCTTCACCGTAGAATTCCGTAGATGCCGGAGATTTTCTACTCCGATACCTTCTCTTTTCGGACCGCTTGCATTTGGAATTCTCTTCCTGCTCACTGTTTCCTCGACCTTAGAAACATGCAAATGTTGAAAAAAATGTATGGCTTTCCAACTCTCCACCGAACTTGCCCCATATTAATCTGGCTCCTTATCACAGTAGCCCCATACGCATCAGTGGTAACATGCCGTGTTTGGGGTGAATAGAAGTTAAATAAATTAATAAAGCACCGTTATCCTATGAGCTCAAACGTATATAACTGCAGTCGTTATTTCTAGATTTTCCTTCTCCTAGATTAGTTGGCTACCAAGTCTTCAGAGTTTAGTATACTCTTATGTCAACATGCAGAGAATGCAACTGACCCGGGAAACCTCTTCCTTGCACCATTTGATCCTAGTGTTCAGCTGTCGACCGTGAGTCCCGCACCTGTCATTTTCTCATTTCCTTTAGTTCATCAAGAAAGAGAAACGGTTTCTTGAGTCTGCACGCAGAGGGTGCCGCGCGAGTGATTAATGTGGTGAGATTTTTAAGGGAAATTGAAAAGTGTGGAGAAAATGATTAAGATAGAAATTCGATTGAAAGTAATAGTAAGGGGGGATAGATAGATAGATAGATAGATAGATAGATAGGACTTGAATAGATAGATAGATAGATAGATAGATATATAGAGAGAAACAGAGTAAGAAAGAGAAAGAATGAAATAAAGTAAGAAATAAAGTGAGAGAGAGAAAGAAAGAAAGAAAAAGAGAGAGAAAGATAGAAGGGAGGGAAGAGCGAGATATGTAAGAAAGCGGTTTAAGAGGAGAGAAGAGGGTTAAAATATATATATATATAGATAGATAGATAGAAAGAGAGAGAGAAAGAGAGAGAGAAAGAAAGAGAGAAAGAGAGAGAGAGCGAAAGAAAGAAAGAAAGAGAGAGAAAGAGAGAGAGAGAGAGAGAGTGTGAGAGAAAGAGAGAGAGAGAGAGAAAGTGAGAGATAAGTAAGAAAGAGGTTTAAGAGGAGAGAAGAGGCTTAAGATAGAAATACGATAGAAAATAATAGTTAGAGATAGATAGATAGATAGATAGATAGTGACAAGATACCGCAAAAATAATTGTCAGCACAATATTCTTTTAATCAACAAAACGAATGTAACTTTTTGAAATGTATTTATTTAAAACGTGACTACATAATTTGATGTACATATTTTTTTTTGCAACACCTAATTCATTAAATTAGTGGATAGAATACTGGCTTGATTTGAACTCGAGTCGCTTTGATATGAGAACTTATTACCAAACATATTAAGTTTCTACCTTATGTCGTTTCAATATATGAATGTAATGTATATGAATGTAATGTGATGTACGACATAATTTGATTTTAGAATAATTCATTTAAAAAGGGTAAAGTCGGAAGTTTTTACCTTAGCGACATCAGTCTGTGTTATAGAAATCGATATGTTAACAATTAAACATGCAAATACGTATCACTAAGGGCTAAGTTTTCACAGAATGTAAATAGACTAAAATTTTCCTCGATTCCATCTGGGGTCACTGGAGGCAATTGTTGGTTAGGTCTATAAATTAACTTAAATATATTAGAACGCAAATGAATAAAATTAATTCTTTATAAATAGCTTTTTTTTCGTTTCATAAAATAAAAATAAAATTAAACAAAGAATATCTCAGTGAAGGAAATATTTAAAAAGTTTTCAACATGTAAATAATCATTTTTATTTGTATTTTAAAGATTTAAAATAATTTTTTTTACAGCTGTCTGTAATAACAAGTATTAAAATAAAAACAATTGCGCTAACAGTTTTTTTTTTATTGCTTGACCTCATATTGCAAATGTTATTTTCTTACAATAAGTAATGTTGATAAAATAACCGACGATGAAGAAATTCCAGAAAACATTGTAGAAAACCCAGTTTTTATATTTCGTCAAGCTTTTGATTCGAGCTGAGGTTCATATAGAAAATATAAGGCCATTAACGATAAGAGTGCGACAAGAGATGAACTTGCGAAAGTCGATAGAAGGTTTGCCAACCGAGAGTTTTCAAAATCCGCTAGATCGGAACAGAGAAATCTCCAGAAAACCGCTAGATTTTAACTTTTAGTACCAAATCTAAAAATATTATAAATATACATAATAATATTCCGTGTATAATCCATATTTTTAAAATTTCAATGTTATTTAAATTTTTCTTTGTCCTTTTAATGTTAAATAACATTAAAAGAACAAAGAACAATTTTAATAACATTGAAATTTAAAAAATATGGATTATACACGGAATATTACATTACTTTTTTCTTTTGTTTATGTTAATTAAATCTAAATAGATTTAATTAAATCTAATTTAATCATAAACAAAAGAAAAAAGTAATGTAATTAATGAACGATTTATTTAAATCTCGTTTATTACAAATGATTAACACAAGGCCAAGAGAGTCTATCATATTTAGTATGAAGAAATAATTACGATTTCTTTCATGGAAATCGCTCCAGACAAGGCATGAAGCCACTTGATCTAAAGAGCTACAAAATACTACTTTAAGGTCAAAAACTAGCCAACGATAAGTGTTAGATGGATAGATTCTGACCCAGAAAACAGCAATTCTTCCCCCTTTGTCCGAAACATCGCTCATTGAATGTGAGGACTAAAGGACAAAATAAGGGAAGCGAGAGTTTCGAGGCTGTTGAAAGGAAACTTAAGGCTCAATTTTTTACTCTGCTATTTGTGCTCATTATACAGTTACAACATTAATAAATTAACCTTTACTGTTAAAAATTTAGGTTTTGTGAGAAGTTATTAGGATCGTTTTCAGTCGTAAACAAGTCTTCTTGTATTTCGGATTAGGGTTAGGGTTAGATTGTTGGTGTACTCCAGAAACGTTAGGGTTAATGACGAGTGTGTGAGTGACAAACGAAATCACCAAAGTTTACAGAAAAAAAAGCGCAAGCCGCTATGTAGATAGATAAATAGATAGGTAGAAAGACAAACAGATATACAGACATACAGACTGACAGACAGACAGACAGAATGACAGACAGATAGATAGATAGATAGATAGATAGATAGAAAGACGGACGGACGGACGGACCGACGGACAGATCGATCAATCGATCGATCGATCGATAGGCAGGCAGGCAGGCAGGCAGGCTGGCATATCGATAGATAGATAGATAGATAGATAGATAGATAGATAGATAGATAGATGGGCAGGCATACAGATAGATAGATAGATAGATAGATAGATAGATAGATAGATAGATAGATAGATAGATAGATAGACGGACGGACGGACGGACGGAAGAACTGACAGACAGACAGGTCGATCGATAGATAAACAGACAGACAGACAGACAGATAGACAGATCGATAGATAGACAGATAGATAGATGGACGGATGGACGGACGGACGGACGGACAGTCAGACAGACATATCGATCGATCGATCGATAGACAGGCAGGCAGGCAGGCAGGCAGGCATATCGATAGATTGAGAGATAGATAGATAGATAGATAGATCGGAAGACATACAGACAGACAGACATACAAGTCGATAGATAGATAGATAGATAGATAGATAGATAGATAAGTAGAAAGCGAAAAGGGACAGGTGATGTTGCGTTTGTTAGTTTTGTACGGACAGTTCCAACAGTGGTGGTGGGTGGGAGAAGAAGTGGTGGGTCAAGGAGACGACAGGACCGAAGCAAACACAGAGACTATCAATTATCACGTCGTCGCTCTACTCTGATGTGAACCTCACCAAGCATGTGTTACTGACCACTGGTCAGCTCTGACGTCTGTCTTGTGCAAAGTAATTAGTAGCATGTAATATTATCATTAAGAGGAAACAGTTCACAAGTCAAAGTCAGATTTTCACACAAATGCACTGAAAGCTTTGACAATTTCTACTCTCACATATATATATATATATATATATATATATATATATATATATATATATATATATATATTAATATGTGTGTATATATATACATACATACATAATATATATATATATATGTATATATATAAATATGTGTGTATATATATACATACATAATATATATATATATATATATATATATAATATATTTATATATATATATATATATATATATATATATAGTAAGCTATGAAAATATTTATGGCAATTAAGCTACACAGAGGCTCCCGCGTTTCATCCCCATTTTAGCCTGAAGACTCCCCCCGGGGATGAAACACGGGAACCTCTGTGTAGCTTTATTGCCATAAATATTTTCATAGCTTACTACCTAGCTCTACTTACGTATCGAGCACTGTTGAAGTAAATACTGAAAATTGATACATAAAAAATTATATCTCCTTATAAAATGTTATGTGGATACATGAAATACTAATATATATATATATATATATATATATATATATATATATATATATATATATATATATATATAAATATGACATTTATAAAAGGAAACATGCTGTCTATATGGCTTTTGTCTGTCATAAATATGTCTTCTGTCTGTGATGCTGTTTCGTGGAACAGCCTAAGAGAGGTTGTGACGATGTCTATCAAATCTACGGTTAAAGTCGCATTGGACAAAATATTCAGATGGTATATAGACGTACACATCTTCAAACTGTCTTTTTACATGGCTTGTTGCACTTTGCTATTCTTTCTTTACCAATTAATTTGATTTTTATTTTAATTTTAGTATATATAATGGTAATAAAGATTTTTATTCATACAAGCATAAATAATGAATAAATTATAATTAATGAACAGATTATAAGTTTGTATTATTTGGATTATTCGGACTACTGTTCTCATCTTGTATGCTATTCTCACAACATTTCGACCGATGTAACCTCCGAACTTCTTCAGGTGCATCTTGTCGAACTCGGAAATCTTTATATCGAACTCGGGAATCTTTACAGAACTTCGAACAAAATCCTTTTTTAATCCACGGAGATAGCTTACTTTCGTTTTGTAAGTCATGATTGGGTAAAAGTCTTAACTAATTCGTAATCGTAATTGTAATTGTATCGTCCGCACCGAGGATTGAAATTCAGCCTTGAGGGCAGAGAAGAAGCCGTTACACACCATCTATAAGAACAATAACCTAATACCACCTGCAAAATACAGACAGCTAGTCCATCATTACAACAAGCTACAACACTTTCCTAAGATTCCCAAAGACGATATTTCATTAAGGTCCATTTTCAGCGCTCGAGGTTCAGCATGCATTCAGTCAGCATATTCCTCATTAATATAATCACCCCACTGACGGCCAAATCTCCATCGTATGTCAAGAATTCAGCTCACTTCGCGGAAAAAGAATAAAAAAATTCGCCCATTCATTCCAACCAGATTGTGAGTCAGGACGTAATAAGTCTGTTCACGAAAGTAGCCACACGCGAGCATCTGACTGCGGCACGGGGTAATTTGACTTCGGATACTTCACTGTAGGAACGCACTTGCATCCCAATAGATAATCTGATGGAGATGTTGACATTCTGTGTAGAAACAACATACTTCGTGATGGGATCTGACATATATCGACAGGAAAAGGCTCGGCTATGGGATCACCATTTTTCATAGTGCTGGCCAATGTATATATGGAATACTTCGAGGAAATGCACGTACGATCAACACTAGTAAGACTAACAATGCACCTGATGATGCGCCTCCGCGTCTGCCGATGATGTCAGTGTGTGCGTGTCAAGCTTTCAAGACATTATTGCGATGACTAAGACACACAAACCGTACGAATAAGTCACAATCGCCTGAGGTTGGCTGTCTGGAGCGGTGCGCCTGTGCTGCCTGACTTTTTCAACTGGTCGGATAGCCCGATTCGAATCCTTGATATTTGGTTCGGACCGGGCCTCCAGCTTGAAAAAAAAACCCTGGTCGGATGACACACCATACTCTGGCTTTATGAGAAGGATGTTGAAGCATTTATTGACCGTATGAACTCGATCCGTCCATCTCCACAGTTCACTATGAAAAAGGAACATAATAACAAATTGTCTTACCTAGATGTGCTGCCAACTCGCACTGGTCGTGGGTTCAGGTCATCCGTATACCGAAAGCCAACTTTTAGTGGGCAGTATCTAAATTCCATTTCACACCATCCATAAAATGTAAAGAAAGAAATCGTTCGTTGCCTACATGTTGTAAGCAACGAACGATTTCTTTCTTTGATCAAAAACAATATATAGAAACAACAATACATATCAAGAGGAGATGGACAGTTTAAGAGAACCCCTCCAATAAAACAACTATCTAGAAAGCATGACATCGGCTCCAAGAAATCTGGATCAAACATCAAAGGGCACTACCCGAAAACGCGCCACAGTTATAATATGAAGAGTTGCCTGAAAAAATTCAAAAAATATGTAATCTATATGACATCAGGACAGTATTCAGGTGCGATTCACCTCTTCGAATACACCTTGTGAGAGTGAATCGCCCTACAGTGAAAATTGTTAGTAAATTTTTGTTTCGGAATAAAGATATCTGGTCGTTTTTATCATAAATAATCGGAATAAGTACTTTTGTTATGAATTTTGTTTGTAAGCCGGTTATTTTAAGGTCAGGGTAGTCATGTATCTGAAGCTAACGAACGAACGGTATAATATGAAAAGATAACGCTTATCAGATTTCGTCCGTATTTTCTTACGGTGTAATGAGTTGCGGTAAGAGTAGTTCTGACTGAAAGAGAGAGAAATAAATTGAGAAAGCGAGAGAGAGTGAAAATTATTTCTCCCGAATACATCTTTAATACGAGTAATCAAAGCAGAAATAGGTTCATTCATTTCTTATAAATCAAATGAATCTATTATTTGCATGTGTTTTCTCCGATATCTTTCTAGTTATAATTCTTTGCAGAAAGACATCGGGTACTTATGTGAAGGACCAGGTGAAGGTTGCCAACATCTTAAGTGACAATTTTTCTGTCGAATAAACTGGATTAGAACTTGGTATATCCAGGTTATAAGTCCGTATCGTTAACGACTTAGCCACCGTCATCTCCCAGAAATGGGTAGCTGAATATATATATATATATATATATATATATATATATATATATATAATCAATAAAATTAATTGAAAACGAAATTTAATTTTTTTCTTGCCGCAGACATACGTAAGTCGGAAATGATTGCCGGAACAATTTCGGTCCGTAGCCTTTCTTTATGAAGCAACACTGGTCAATCAAATAAGAGAAATATCACTATACTTTGTATATACGATATATATGATATATCGAATGCATTTTTATGTATTTCAATAAATATCCAACGTTGATTAAAAGACTGATTTATTGAAAATATTAAACGTTTAGTATTTCAGACGGTAATGATACTCTAAATGAATAATTTATGGAGGAGGACAACGCGAATGATTCGGGTTTTAGTAAGAAATTTCATACATTATCTAATTATCGTTTACTAGTAAAAATGAAAAATGATACTAGAGTTGAGTCGATGGTTAAAAGGAGGCATAAGAGGCAAATAACAAGAACATAAGTCAGTCGTGAGACTACATACCTCCGCCTGACAATGTAAAGATGGGACAAAGTCTTATTTAGGCATTACTTCTCCATATTGTATTCCCGAACGTATGTCATGGAAACTTTGATAGCTCAAAAACTATTAATCTGATCATGCTAAATTTTTTTTTTTAACATAGTTCACCCCAAACAAGGCAGCCCGCCACTGTAGACGTAAGGGGCTACTGAGAAAAAAGAAAAGGAAAGAAGGTAGGGGGTCAACCTAAGGTGTCTGGTTTAGGTTTGCTTTTATTTTTTTGTAATGACATGTTTGTGTTGATTATAGAGTGGGTTGGCCAAGGTGGGTACTTGTTTGGTGCCAATAAGCTCACACAACCAGTCCATTACTCACGACCTGGTCCATGGGGGTTGTGGCCTCGAGAAAGCCCACCGGATATAATTGCAGGGGCCATTTTCATGCGCGGCATGGCACATACAACTACCCACGGTATTATGCAACTGATGATGGAGCAGCCGTTCTTGGCGCTACCCAAGAGTTCGGGCTCCTTGATTTCAGTCGGAAACAGCAGCCAGACAAGCTGTCTAACCTGTACCCTCAACCTGTCGGAACAAGAGAGACCCAGACTGGTCATGGAAGACTTAGTGACGAAAATTTTTTCCCCAAGTTGCCCAAATAGAGAGAAAGAGAACGGCGTTCATTGTCCTAGTAAGGAAACAAGGCTAGGCACTGAGTGTTTAGAGGCGTCCCAGCGCTGTTACCTCTGCGCCTGATAAATAAACAAAGAGGGAGTGCAAGGACCGGCGATAGGCAGAACCTATCTAAAATATCTGAAGTTGAAATTCTGTCAAAATTTTGATCTTGACTCAACTTGTTTTGATAAAAGCCACATTCCAGGTCAAAGTAATATAAGATGTTGGACTTCATTAACTACAATATGGGTCTAGTAGAGATTCTTTACGATGATCAAAACTTGATCAGGTTAAAATTGAGCATTGCCATTATTGTTATCAAAGAGCACCAGATCCAGACATACAATTTGAAAAATATTGGAAGTTGAAATTCCGTCAAAATGTTTATCTTGACTCAGTTTTTTATGATGAAGGCCAAATGTTCAGGTCAAGATAATATAAGATGCTGGACTTCATTGACTACAATATGGGTCTAGTAGTGTGTTATGATGAACAGAACCGAAGTGTGACTTTTCAGTGACCGTGAAATTTGACCTATATATCCTAAAATTAAATTGGTTCTAAGTCAGATCATAACAGATTTTTTGACCAAGTTTGGTAACAGTTGGTCAAGCTATGTAGGCGCTAGACTGTACACAAAAAAACAACAAACAACAAACAACAAACAAACAAGCATAGTGCCATCCCAACAAACTGAAAATATAACCTCCTTGGTTGAGGTACTGTCCTGGCAAAATATCTATTGTAAACTATTACAAGGTACCTTCTTCTTTTTTCGTGTGAATAAGATTATTCTGGTGTTGGCATTAGTTTCCCCGATATTTTTCTAGTTAGACATCTTTCTGGAAATACATCGGGTACTTACGGGAAGGACCACGAGAAGGTTGCCAACATCCCTACTGTGGAACCGACTGGATTTGAACTTGGAACACCCAGGTCTTCAGTCCGTGTTGTTATCCACTTAACCACCGTTACCTCCACAAGATACCTAAATAACATAGACCGTTATATTGACCGTAACCGCCAAATAACTGTCTTTTATTAATTGTAACTATTCTAAATAAAATGGCCAAACTGACAAGCGTCGCCGAGAGTTTTAATCTAACGATGGTCGCATTCAATTTATTCTTCTTTGATGGATGCTGCGTCTAATTTCCCCGGAGAATCGTTGTATTCTTTTTATACGCTCGACAAACTCGTCCGACACCCAAGGGGCACATCATATCCCAAAAGGTGGTCTGCTCCCCGCAGTCTAGCGAAAACTGAGGGTTGACACAGTTTTACGTAAATATCCAGGTGAGGCGAATGTCAGTCCTTCATCTCTTCCCCGTCTTCAAAATATTTTGACCCAAATCATCTCTGTCTTAAATTAACAATCGATTTCAGAATCAAAAATGTCTTCTTCATTTCGACGGCGTCCGCCGAATGGAATCGTGAACATGTTTATTCTGTTGGGAATGTCGCCGGCCTCGTTGCGCTCGAAATGGAATTGGTTGTCTCAGACATGAAGTGTCATCGTTATACAGCGAATCGGGTGAGTTTCTTTATTTGGCGAGGCATTTATAACACACTTTATGCGTCGGTCATCCACAAGTGTATCGTAAATTAGGCCATGAAAAGTTTTTCAACTTGTTTGGGGGGAGGGTGGTTAACTTAACGGTCAAAGAAATAGTTTTGCATTATCAGAAAATACATTTCAAATGCTATTTTATATCATTAGATAAATTATATACGAAAATTAAAATAACAACAAAGGCCCCAATACTGAAACTTACGGGATACGTGCGATGGAATCAATTTATCTGTTGTCGTGTACGCACTAATACTGTTAAAGGTCGCAAGAAGGTAACGGTCGCATAGCCTGGACGCCGACATCGCACACTGCCCACCGTGTCTAGAGCACAGCATATGGAAAGCGGAGCCCATCCCTCTCATTCCGCTGCCTTGAACCTTCCCTGAGTTTTAGTCAGGTACCCATTTACTGCTGGGTGGACAGAGGGAGTTTTCAGACAATTCGCATGCCGTGAGTGGGATCGAACCCGGGTCGTCCAGCCCAAAGACAAGTGCTATAACCACTCGTCCACAGGCCCTCCCTAATACTGTTCTAAAAGGTATAACCTACTAATTCCCTTCGATCATGGTTGCTATTCGTTTTGCGGTCTCGCACCAGCCGTTTACTATTGAGTTCTCACTGATAACAACCGAATGTTTTCTCTGGAAGTTTAGAGACTATAAGCCTTATCAATGGTTCCAGTACTCTCTATGTACTGTTAGTCGAGATGCAGTCCCAAATAGAGGTCTGAATGGTGTTTCCCTTCTCGTTCTATTAATTCTCTCAGACTCTTGACAGTCATATTCTGTTGTAGTAACCAATGTTTGTACCATTTCGTTTTTAGTGCGTGTCAAATTATAAAAGCAAGACCCGTGGAAATTTAATTTCATTTTTGTTTACATCAATCTGTATAATTTACCCTTAATAATAAGATTCCTGTTGAAATAATAAATATGTCTCAGGATCAATGCTATTAAGAAGAATAACCCTTTCGTTGTTGCGTAAAAATAACTGTTATTGTCAGCTAAATATTCTTAGAGAAAATATAACAAATACATTCCTTCTTTCTATATTTACTTATTCAAAATTGTAGCAATTTAAATATTAAAAAAAAACAACAAAGAAGAATAAAGGGTTTCGCCAATTAAATTACATATACGTTTCTGCAACTGATCAAGAACCCTCAAATGGGACAGATATTCACCAGCTACAATATGACAACATTACTCCGTACATGGTCTGATAGGTGATTTGTAGAGATAAAGAATAGCCTCGGGTGTCGGAAACTGTTTGGAGCGATGGAGAGAACCGACTTTCTGAGAAGCAGAAAGAGCAATGGGTCTAATGTATGAACCCCAAAAATATTTGATGAGAAAGAAAGACCAATAAAGTTTAGAGTCGGTTTTCCCTCAAGAGCTAAGCTATCTGTGAGAATCTCAGGAAGAAATGTGACACGCCTACGATTGAAAGACATCAGCTGGATTTTAAAAGAGTTGTTGGAAAGATGCTTAAAATGTTGATGCCCGCAGAGGTACAACAAACAAATAATAATAATGATTTTCTATACTAATGAACCACCTTCTACAAAGACCAAAAGCAACTCGAGGATAATGGCTAATAGGATTGTCAGCTGCATGATGAACAATACTATAAAAGGATTGAAAACGATGAATGCATTGTACAAAATCTGATTACTTAACTTATTGGACTTAAAGACGACTATATTGTAGTATGCAGAGAAGCAGTCTCGTAGCAATGTGTTCCAAAGATGTTGTTTTCTGTTAGGTACACAACGGAAGAAAAAAGGTTTGTTTTTGAAGAGTTCTCGCTGTGAATGTTTTGCATAAAAAAAACAAATATTGAAGATCAGTGGAGCATAGTCCACGGAAACCACAAGAGAGTAGAGAGATACTCAATTTTTTATTTTTCATTTCATGTATTCAGTATAGTGAGTGGTTAATAAGACAGAACAAACAAAAATCCTCGAATGCGGAGACCAAACCACATAACCAACGAACAGATAATTAAAAATAGAAACGAAAAAAAAAAAACCATATAGAAAAGAACATCACGCGAACCAAATATAAAACTATTAAACTGCCAAAAACCCATAAACTGACCCTTCAAAGAACTCACACACGTGAACGGTCAAAGAACATGGAACGCTGATAAGAGACAACACAAACGAGGCCACTGCTGGAAATGTGCGGAAAATACTGGAACCGTGGAGAGGCTTATTGCTACTCAAATTCCAGAGAAGACAAACAGAGAAATCAATGGTAAACTGTTGTTGCGACAACGCAAAATGATTTCCAACAGTTATCAAAAGGAACGGAGAGAGCTGGAATGTGGGGAGACTTGTTGTATTCTAGTCTCCAGGGAACACCGCTAGTTATTATCGATGAGAAAACTCCAAGTGGGTAAATAATAATAATAATAATAATAATAATAATAATAATAATAATAATAATAATAATAATAATAATAATAATGATGATGATGATAATAATAATAATAATAATAATAATAATAATAATAATAATAATAATAATAATAATAATAATAATAATAATAATAAGAGGGTCGAGGAGGGAAAGCGCAAACCAGACCTCCACTGGAAGAGCGCGGACAGCTCTGGGACCTTGGTGAGGCTTGTTGCCACTCGGGCCCCAGAGGGGACCAATGGCCCTTATCAGCGGGAAATCGATCGTAGGTGGCTGTTGCGATACCGCAAGGTCATCAGCGGTGATGAACGAAAAGAGGTGGAGCATACTGGAAGTCTGAGGAGACTTGTTGTCACTCAGACTCCAGGGAATACCACAGGTTGTTGGCAGTGGGCGATCACTGACGATGACCAGTGTGATAACTCCTAGTGAGTAAATAATAATATTAATATCATTATTAATAATAATAATAATAATAATAATAATAATAATAATAATAATAATAATAATAATAATAATAATAATAATAATAATTCTTTGAGACATTGAGGTGCAAACAGATAAACTCATACAAGCAAGGAGACCGGATGCCATAATAGTCAACAGGAAGGAAAAATCCTGACGGATCGTAGATTTTGCTGTTCCAGCAGACCATAGAATAAAGATCAAAGCGACTGAAAAAACGAAAAAATACACGGAACTTTCCATAGAACTGAAAGGGATATGGAGCATGAAAAAAGTCAATATAATACCAATAATCGTAGGAGCACTAGGAACAATCCCCCAAAACCTGGAACAAAAGATTGGAAGAAATTGGGAGCAAGGGGATCCCTGAGACTATACAAAGACGGCAATGATGAAAATAGTTGTAATCTTAACGAAAATCCTCGAATGCGGAAATCAACCCGCATAAGCTACGAATGGTAAACAGTCGTATAGATGTTACAATAGAAAGGGGAAAAACACAGGAAGAACACCGCCACATGAAGCCAAGGAACAGAAACTGCAAGAAAGATCATAAACTCCCCCCCCCCCCATCAAAAAAGTGATGGCAACAGCCTCGGCTGATACCACACAAAATAGTCGTGACGGGTCAAGGAGGATGGGAAGACCGATGAAGGAGAGCACTAACCAGACCTCCACTGGAAGAGTGCGAAGAGAACTGGAACCTTGGGGAGGCTTATTGCCATCCACATTCCACAGGAGACCAATGATCGTTACCAACGAGAAATCAATGGTAGGTGGCTGTTGCGATACCGCAGGGTCATTTGCGGTTGTGATCGACAGAGGTGGAGAGTACTGGAAATCTGAGGAGGCTTGTTGTCACTCAGACTCAAGGGTACACCGCTAGTTGTTGTCGGTGAGTAATCATTGACGATGACTTGTGTGGGTACTCCTAGTGTTACATAATAATAATGATGATAATAATAATAATAATAATAATAATAATGATAATAATAATAATAATAATAATAATAATAATAATAATAATGATGATGATAATAATAATAATAATAATAATGATGATAATAATAATAATAATAATAATGATAATAATAATAATAATGATAATAATAATAATAATAATAATAATGATAATAATAATAATAATAATAATAATAATAATAATAATGATGATAATAATAATAATAATAATAATAATAATAATAATAATAATAATAATAATAATATGCAATATTAACTGGAATATATGCTAACTTTATGAATTGGAAAACAATGATAAGCGGTATCAGCATAAGCCGAAAAGTATACAGGAGAACGACAATGTCAAACTTCTTTGAGACATGCGCATACAGACTGATATGGTTATTGGACATTCAAAACATTACTTAATCTTTCTAAACAAAAACAAGAGAACTTGCCTAATCATTGATATAGCCTGCCCCTTCGATACCAGAGTGCAGGAGAAAAAAACACGAAAAATAAATATCAAGATCTAAAATGGGAATTAGACTATAGAAATGTAAAGAAGTAAAGGTGATTTCCGTTGTAATTGGAACGCTTGGAACCATAACGAAAAGCTACCATAAATGGCTTAAACAGATTGACGAGACAATTTCTTTTCCAATTCTGCAAAATGCTCGCCTGTTAGAAACAGCGAAAGTGTTAAGGTACAGCTTGAATGTCTAACGTCAAGGGAATTGACTTGATGTTTAAAAAAGAAAACTCCAACTAAAAACATCCAAAAGTTGAGACTACTATGCACTACTACTACTACTACTACTACTACTACTACTACTACTACTACTACTACTACTACTACTACTAATACTGATATTACTACTACTACTACTAATAATAATATTACTACTACTACTACTACTACTACTACTAATAATAATAATATTACTACTACTACTACTACTACTACTACTACTACTAATAATAATAATCATACTACTACTACTACTAATATTACTACTACTAATAATAATACTACTACTACTGATAATAATAATAATAATAATAATAATACTAATATTACTACTACTACTAATAATAATACTAATAATACTAATACTACTACTAATAATAATACTAATAATACTAATAATACTACTAATAATACTACTACTACTACTGATAATAATAATAATAATAATACTAATAATACTAATAATACTACTAATAATAATACTAATAATACTAATAATACTACTAATAATAATACTACTACTACTGATAATAATAATAATAATAATAATAATCATACTACTGCTACTACTGCTACTACTAATAATAATGATACTAATAATAATACTCCACTTCATCGATGCAATAATTCTAATACCAATCTATAAAACCATTCCCGTTTCGTCTCTTAAATAGCAGACATTTACGTGGCATATTACATCCCATTAGGTTTTCGCTAACGCCTACTGTCCGTGACAAGCGGGCCTCGTGTCTTATTTTCTAATACCAGATACGTCAGCTGAGCCCGCCGAAGCAATAAAAAGTACTAATTCAGCTTGTAGCTAAAACGATGTGGGATGTTTGCATGGTGATCACAACTCCCCGATCTACCAAGTGACGCTGACTAAGCTGACGTCAACAGACCGCAACCAATCCCCGGATGACGTCAAGTGTCAGGATAACACACATCTCTCGTGCGACACCGGACAAAACCCTTTTAGTCCCTTTAGTAGCATTACAAGATAGTAGTATGGTCATTTTAAATTAGTCACTCTTTTACTTTATAAGAATAAACGAAAGAGTTAATAGTCTTGGGATCCATCTTTATTTCATGTGAGCAGAAATGCATAATATATATATATATATATATATATATATATATATATAATCCAGGGTTTCGAATCGTGTGACCAGTAGTGAATAGTTATACTTCTACGCTGAAGAGTCTCGATTGAAAAGAGATGAAACGTATACGTCCGTGGATAATAAACAACAACAAATATTTTTCATATATATATATATATATATATATATATATATATATATATATATATATATATATATATATATATATATATATATATATATATATATATATAGGAAGCATCTTCTCTTGCAGGCAAGTATTGTTGAATATAAGAGACAACTCATGTCTAGATATCCTTTGGTAGATCATTTCAATAGTCCGAATCAGGATCTTAGTTTCGGAGGGGAATTGGCTGATTAATTTGCCATAGTTTGGATTTGTCTCCCAAGTACTTTCAGACCCATCCGGGTCCATCTTCAGGGGAATGAGGTTAACTACCATGACTTTGTCGAGAAGATTGACGATGCATTTGTCTGATACTAGCGCCATAGCCCAACGCTTAACAAACGATCACTCCTGCCCCCGATCGGAATTCAGAAAACTCTTAGTAGAAAATAACAAAATCTTAGAATATAGTACTATAAACCAAAAAAAAACTCCATATATTAGAAGCCCTATATATGAAAACCAAAACACCCTTAATTAATAGAATTAACTTTAATTTCAGTAATAATATTCAAAAATGTCTATAGCTCTAAATATAGTTTCGTACTTAGTACATGATTCCCGCCAAAATCATCTATAATACTAACACATGGTCTGTACCTGATTAACCTCATTCTCCTGAAGATGGACCCGGATGTGTCTGAAAGTACTTGGGAGACAAATCCAAACTATGGCAAATTCATCAGCAAATTCCCCTTCGAAACTAAGATCCTAATTCTAGGCAGGAGTTGTCTCTTATATTCAACAATATATATATGTATAAGACCCTCGACTACGAATTAGTGGCGATTTGTGATCGGGGTTTGCGCCCACCGACCGTTGAGAATTAGTTCCTACACTGAAGATTGCGTTAGCGTGAAACATCGATGTCTGTAGGTATTAAATATTTAATAAATATTTATTTATAAATATTATATATATATATATATATATATATATATATATATATATATATATATATATATATATATATATAAATGTTTATACGGGGGTCTGTTTAAAGACATAGCATACCCTTTTTGATAGGCATATGAGATGTTTAACTTTATCAGTAGCATAGGCGAGCTGATCTGGGGTCTACTGTTCACTAGTTCGGTCCTTCTCAGTTGGCAGCAATCCACACACACACATAAACACAGACACACAGACACAGACACACACACACACACATATATATATATATATATATATATATATATATATATATATATATATATATATATAATAATCCAGGTAAAACATCCACAAGATAGTAATCAAAAGAATTTCAACCGGGTTTATAAAAAGTGCTCAATATCAAATAGAGCTTTTATATAGTATTTTTTTATTTACACAGACATGTACAAAATCTGCGACACTGGCATGTTGATGTTATCGATAAACAGCTGTTATAAACTGAGATCTCATCAGTCAGAGTTAAAATCCGATCTTAACCTTAGATCATATTTGGAAAGAACCTATGATCTAAGGTTAAGATTGGATTTTAACTCTGCCTGATGAGATCCTTGTTCATAACAGCTGTTGATCGATAACATGGACATGCCAGTGTCGCAGATTTTGTACATGCCTGTGTAAATAAAAATAATCATATATATATATATATATATATATATATATATATATATATATATATATATATATATATATATATAAACTTGACGTATCCGGAACCTTTTAAGTCACAACAACCACTACGCCTATATATTCTATTTTGTTAAAATATTTGGAGGGAATGGTACGGAGTCGGAGATAAACATAAACAAATATGAACAATCCTGTTCCCACGTTACCCACTGTTTTGCTTAGAATACGTATCCCATTGTTCACAATGTAAATTTTAATCCATTATCAGCACACACATATTATTGACGCTCACGTGCGCACATTCGTCTGGTTAAAACTTTAATACATAATAGAACTCAAAATTTGATAGAGAGCAATTCTTTTCTCCATCAATTCTTTCGTATCTCGCTTATTTTAAATATGTTGTACAAATAAATAATTCAAAGTGTAGTATCTGTTCTCAGCATCTAATTTACTCTTTTACTATCGACGAAACTATTGCTTCAAACAATAATTAAAAAAAAACAATAACATAATAGTACGGCGTCGTAAACAGGAGAGCGAGAAAAGGAGAGATGGAGAAAAAGGGAGCGCCAGAGAG
>OY744541.1:15467126-15472126 GCA_963556195.1 Sepiola atlantica | reverse complement strand
TGTAATACTGTAATCTTACATTTATTGCTCTTGAACAACGCGGAGTAGAACTAAACACAATGAGATTATAATCTCAGTTAATTCCGTCTCTTATTCGCTTTCACAATAATATGAAAAGAAATGATGTTAATAATGAAAATAGTCCAAAGAGATGAACATGTAATACTGTAATCTTACATTTATTTCAGATAGAAAAAAACATATAGAAAAAACATCATGCGAATCCAAGAGAAATTAAACTGTCAGAAACCCCATAAACTAGCCATCCAAAAAGGTCAATTAAATGAATTTAAATCATAAACGACTTTCCTGGAACAATGCGAAAAACGTTATCTGCGCGTTTCTTCGTCGTCTTTTAAAAAATTCTCTTCTTTTACCAGCTTTTTTGTTTATTTGCTTTTGACACTTGAGGATGATTCGACGAAGAATCGAAAACGTTTGTGAAACTTATGGAACATTTATTATTATTTTTTATTTTAATAATTTGTGATGGTCTTTTTTGACCATCACAAAAATTGAAAAAATAAAAAAGATATAAGTAAACAGACGAATTCTTTTATTTTTACAACGTTTGCATAAATGAGAAAATACTGCTTAAATACACACACACAATATATATATATATATATATATATATATATATATATATATATATATATATATATATTATTAAAAATAATCGACAACTCTTGCCTGGATATTTTTGTATTGATCCCTTCAATTTTCCGGATTAAAGTTTTAATCTCGGATGAGAATTGACTGATGAAACTACCGTAATTTACATTTTGGTCCAGAGTACTTTCTGACCCATCTGGGTCCATCTTCAGTGGAATAATGTCAATCAGGTAAACACCTGGAGTGAGATTTATAATTAATTATGGCGGGAAAATTTAAATATGAAACTATATTTATTAGGTATTATAAGCATTTAAGTATATTAGTACTAGTGTTAAAATTAATCTTGTTAATAGCCGTTTTTTTTTTGTTTTAATGTGTAAAGCTTCTTTTGTAACTTTAAAAGAACATCTCTTACGTCACATGGTTAAACGAATTAATTCTGTCTAATTGGTCCCCCGATTTATAAAATCGGGGAACTTATGTTTTGAGGCACGTCTTGGCCTTTTGGCTAAGATCAAAGTGTAGTATCTGTTCCGATGGATACTGCACGCCTGTCCTGTGCAGTTCTAGGAGGTCCACCCTCCCAGGCTTCGCCTCCCCTCTTTGGGGAGGAGTAAGTTTATTGCTTACTGTCTGAGGCGCCCTTACCGGGGAATGCCGACGGGGCTGCCCAGGCAATTTTTAAATGGCCAGAGTGCTCACCTCTCGAGCGCTGGCTTTTAACCCCACTTACTCGACCCAAGCTGTGGTCACATCTTACTTGTGGGAGTAAGATAAAACTGGCCTTGTGCCTAACTCCTGGGGAGGAGTAAATACCTTCGCCCGCTTCCAGGAGCAAGACAGACCAAGTCGGTGGAGTCCCACAAAAAAGGGACCACCAACCCAGATCAGCCGCCAGCATCCTTGGACAGGGACTCTGCTCAGCACCGCATACTGGACCTCCACCAGGAACTCTTCGGCAGCGAAAGCAGCAGTGACGGTAGCGGCCGAAGTTGCAGCAACAGCAGCAGTAGCAGCAGTAGCAGCATGGAGGTCCTGCAACAAACATCAAATAGTCCGGTCCGGGCTGGCATGCGGCAGTCCAGACCAAGAAAGATGGGGGCTGCTCGAACAGCACCAAAGACTGGAGCAGCGGACGTCGCTGGCGGGAAGAGGACCAAGGTGACCACTCCTCCTGTTACTACACCAACAGCTTCGCCGAAGGAGTGGCCATCCCTCTCTACAGTCCCAGCTGAGACCCCTAAGACATGGTCATCACCTCCCGGGCAGAAGACACCGTCGCCGACGAGAGCATCAACACCAGCAACTCCGGCGGCAACCAGCACTCCTGCCCTATCTCCAACAAAGGACAAGTGGGGACCCCAGTCACAAAGGAGCCCTTCGGAGTACCGTCGGTTATTCGAATCCAAATATAAGGAGCTAACCGACGGCAGTACCATCCAAGCTGCTCCGGGAGCGGTGGAACGACTAGCGAAGCGAATTGTTTCGCTAGTCACCATCGACTCCAGAACCAAAGGGCTGGCTGGGGTCTTAATTGAAACCATAGGAGAGATCCTGTGGGCCCTCAAAGTTCCTGCAACTTACGTTTGCAGGCGAGGGTTCGCCACTTGGGACCTGCTCCTACCCACAGAGGAAGCAGCGGAGAAGGTGGCCAGGGCCGACCTGAGGTATAAACACCTAATCCTCAGGCCGGAGTACTTGAGCAGGAGGAGGACATTAGTGACTGTCCTCGGCGTCCCCTGTTATATTGACTCGGAGCAACTAGGTGCAGTGATGAGTCAATATGGGGACGTCGAAGCCATAATCCCGGTCCGTGGTCCCCATAACCTAATGGTAGGGGACTACAAAATCAAAATGCGTCTGGACCGGGATGGCTTCAATAACATCCCGCCACTGCTCAAGTGCGACGCCTGGTCCATGTCGATTATAGTGGAGGGCAGGAGGCCACATTGTTGGCACTGCGAGCAGAAGGGGCATATGGCTAAAAACTGCCCGAAGAAGGCGCCAAACAAGAAGACCCCTTCTGCCGCAGTCCCGGGAGGTCCAGCGACGTCAGCAGCTCCTCCACCAGCGAACAAAGGAGGCAAGGACAAAGACGGTTTCAGCCCAGTTGTCCGAAAGGGCAAACAACAGAAACCCGCCTCCAAAGTGCAGCCCTCTGAAGAATTAGGGATGCGGGGTCCCACAGAGTCCATGGACGAGGACTTGCCCACCAGTAAGGAGCCGCAGCAAACCTCTGTTACGGCAGCGGCACCAAAAAGGAAGACCGAGGCTCCCCTGTCACCACCTTCAACATCATCGGACTCGGAAGGGGAGAAGATGGAGGGTGACGCTGGCCCGGTCCCGGCTCCAGAGACAGAGAGAAAGACAACTCGGGACAAGAAGGTTGCCATTAGAACCGGAAAAAAGATGAAAGAGGCTGGGCCCCAAACCCCCGCCCCATTGCCCGAAGAGATGACTATCTCTTCTGCTCAGTCCCCTGAAACCCCAAAACCCAAACCCACCACTGAGCAGAAATCCCCTTCCCCCACTAAAACCCCCCCAGCTGGTTCCCGCTCTCTGTCTCCCAAGAAAGAGTCGGTGACCAAACCATCAAAGACGACCAAACAGGCCAAAAAGCTTAAAGCGTCGCCCTCTCCAAAACGAAAGGAGAAGTCCCGTAAGCTCCCCTTCCTGCCAGGGGACCTCATTTGTGATGCGGACCTGCATCATGCCGCTGCCGAGCTCACACCCCAGCAGAGGAATGTGATCAAACCGCTGCAGCTCCTAACGAAGGCCCAGGGTCTAGACACCACCAACCCGTCTAACTTCCCGGATGCCCCTTTGCTGATTACCTTCGTCCGTAAGATGAAGATTCGCCGCACCAAGTCCATGTGGCGAATGATAGAAGCAGCAAAGGAGGCGATCCTGGGCCTTACGTTGGTGGAAGAAGGGCATGACTCCCTCGACGATCTGAGGGACAAATGTGAAGGGAGGATCCCTATTTACGTCCACCCCTCGTTTTATAGAGCCCTCAAGATAACCTTTCCCCTGGATGTCGGGGGCATCTCCCGAGACGGCCGCGCGTCGTCGGAATTGCTCACTGGCAATATCGGGCATGCCGTCGGCGTCCTTACAGACAAGGATTTCAGGCCGTTGATTGACACTGACTAGTGCGATGGCCACGAACTTGAAGCTAGGAAGCTTGAACGCGAGAGGCTTGAGATCCTTAAGCAAAGCAGCCCGCATACTGGGGGATCTCAAGGCTTTTGAATTAGATGTGGCTGCGGTACAGGAAACTCACTATGTTTCGATGGACGATCACCGACTGCTGTCGGAACATTTCGATGTTTTTTCAGCATTTGGTGACCGTACTGCTCGGGGAGTTTCTCTGTTAGTTAGACGCACTCTGTTAGCAAGGGTAAACGTTGTTCACGCGGATGCTGATGGCAGACTGGTCGTGGCTGATGTTGCCGTGAATAGTGCCATGTTTCGAATCGTCGCGGTTTATGCGCCCAATTCCACTCGTGAGAGGGTTTCCTTTTTTCGGGGGTTGGAGGGGTTCCTCGGTGGTTCGGAGCGGCTAATCGTAGTGGGGGATTGGAATGCCATCCTTAATCCCAGGATAGATAGGGTGGGGGGACTTAGTGGGTCGGATGGGTGTGAGACAAGTCTGTCTGATCTGATGGCACAATGCGATCTGGTCGACAGATTTCGTGTCGATCACCCGAGGCGGGAGATGTGGACGTGGCTCGCTAGCGGCACTTTCCTTCCAAGTTCTTACTTGGATCGATTGCTAGTTAGAAGAGGCAACGTAGATTATATCTCTTGTCCCACGTTCCACTGGTTAGGCCATTCTGACCACAAGTTACTTGTGGCCAGTCTGGAATTAGGTCCTAAGACACACAAGGTAGCTGGCTACTGGAAGTTAAATACCTCCTTACTGGAGATACGTGACTTCCGGGAACAGCTATCTCTTAACTTTCAAAAGGGATTAGTGGGGGCGGTAACCGGGAGTAAGTGGTGGGTTAACGCCAAAGTTGGCATTAGGCGCTTTTCTGTTCAATATAGCCAACGCCTCGCCTTAAATAAGGCTGAAGCAGAAAAGCGTTTAGAAACTAAGCTGGCCCGGGCGGTGGCTGGGGGGGATTCCCTAGGCATAGAACTAGCTAAGGGGGACCTGAAACGTGCGGCTAACGTGCGGTATGAGGGTCAAGTAGTTAGAGCTAGGCTAAAGAGAGTGTCCAACGAAGCCGTGAATGTGGACGCGGAAGAGCGTAGAACTCCACTTCGTCGCAACTCGGTCGGTCTCATTCGTCAAGTCAAACACCCGGAAGGACACACCCTTGTGTCGACTCGGGAGATTTGCCGGGGATTTCGTGAGCATTTCATGGAGCGGTTCA
>OY744541.1:15387126-15462126 GCA_963556195.1 Sepiola atlantica | reverse complement strand
GGGGCTAGCGTCATGTTGTCGATAGTGTTCAACGCTCGAGCCGAAATTTATTTAAGATTACAAAAATCTTGTAATTTCAAACAGGGCTCTACTATTAATAAAACTATAAACATTTTTAAAAATATTAAAGTTTTTATATTTACAGACGACGTCGTTTCGGGGTTTCTATTCTCATCAGTGCAGGAGTATTCAGCGTTGAATATCGAGCCTATATATATATATATATATATATATATAAAGATAGACGGACGAAGAGTGATAAACATGCACGAATGTCCAAATTTGTATCAAACTTCGATTGTTCAATGCAAGGTATATTCTGTAATAAAATTATGTTCATTATTCTTTCCTTAAGCCAAGGCTTTTCAAAGATCGAACATATATAAATATATATATATATATATATATATATATATATATATATATATATATATATATATATATATGCAATTCCCCACCCCTTTTTCCATTTTACCACAACTTACCTCCTACCGTACATACACAATACCCCATTACACTGACGAAGGCCGAAGGATCGCAGCCGAAAATGTTGCTCGCTTTTTAAGAAAAACTTTTTATTTTTGTATTTCTTTATATATAGGACAATTGATATTCCTACACGTCAAAATATAGAAAATCAAATAAAATATATACTTTTCACATTGATTTTATACACACACACACATACACACACACACACGGACACACATATATATATATATATATATATATATATATATATATATATATATATATATATTTCATATACTATTTCATGTATCCACATAAAAATTTATAAGGAGATATAATATTTTATGTATCAATTTTCAGTATTTACTTCAACAATGCTCGATACGTAAGTAGAGCTAGGTAGTAAGTTATGAAAATATATTTATGGCAATTAAGCTACACAGAGGCTCCCGCGTTTCATCCCCTGGGGGAATCTTCTTATACAAGGAACGTGTTAAAATAAATTCACCCATTATATTGACATAACAAAGAAACAAGGAGAGGCCACTCTATAGAAAACAGAACAATAGAATAGGAAATAGGAAGTAAAACTAACCGAATCTTTGTTCGTGAGAAGCCCAACGATTGGCTAAAAGAACAACACAGAATCTGATTGGTTAACTAGCTAGTCGTGTATATAAAAACACCCTGCAAAACTACATGCATTTTAGCTTGAAGATTTCAACCAGGGATGTAATGCGGGAGTGTCTGTGTAGCTTAATTGCGATAAATATATTTTCATCACTTACTATATATACATAGATATATAGATATGTATGACGTAAAGGTAAATGAGTGGCTTGCTGTATACATAATCAACCAATCGTTGGCGGACACGCACAACCATTCCTTATGCTTACATCTTGCTGGTGTCATTGATTAGCGCAATTTCTTTCACACCTTTTCGATTTTCGATTTAAAACCTTCCGAACCATACAGCATCTCAACCCCGTTCACCACATGCTCCCTCCTCTCTTCCCCCTGCACCTCGTTCGATATTCTTGCCACATTTTAGTGCAAGACCCGACGTGAGAAAAACGTACCGGAAGCAAGTGTTTCACGCGGGAAAGAAACGGGAAACAGCAGAGGTTTGGAATGGCGGTTCGGCAGATCGGGGTGGAAGACGTTTAATGAATGAACAAATGAATCAAAAGGAACCCATAACAAAACTCGTTAGTCCCCAGATGGAACGACCGGGCGACACCCCGGGTCACGGCGCTGACAGTCTCTACAGAATCCATCGCATTTTCTTATTCTGCAGCCTATTCGCTTAGAAATGGCGTCTCCATCGGCGGTGACGTGTCAACTTCTTTTTGGAAACATGGAAGATATCAAAATATTTACGGGTTTCTTCAGTCAGCTGGAATCGAGGGAATACTCTCTAAGCGACCGTTGTTGGCACCTCCGTGTCGCAGAGAAGGTAGAGAAATGCAGCCGCTTCCTTATTCGAGCCTGTTTACGTGTTTTGTGTTATAATAACGCTGTCTCAGTTCAAGCGGCCTCTGCTCATCGAATCATTCTTCAAAGATTATAAACGAGAAATTACAAATAATAATAATAATAATCTATTCATAATGGAGATTATGTATCTGTCTGTCTGTCTGAAGCCGAAACTATATTATTAGTTTTGATCGCTCTGTTTTTATATCTACTTGAAGCCGAAACTATATCATTAGTTTTGATCGCTCTCTTTTTATATCTACTTGAAGCCGAAACTATATTATTAGTTTTGATCGCTCTCTTTTTATATCTACTTGAAGCTGAAACTATATCATTAGTTTTGATCGCTCTCTTTTTATATCTACTTGAAGCCGAAACTATATTATTAGTTTTGATCGCTCTCTTTTTATATCTACTTATCAGCTCCTATATATACCCATTCCCAAACTTTCCCAAACATCACGCGTCTTTCAAATTTCCATAATTAATTTGTTCTAAAGCTTCTAATAAATGAATATTCGCAAATATACACTCATGATATCTACTTATCAGCTCCTATATATACCCATTACAAAACTTTCCCAAACATCACGCGTCTTTCAAATTTCCTTAATTAATTTGTTTTAAAGCTTCTAATAAATGAATATTCGCAAATATACACTCATGATATCTACTTATCAGCTCCTATATATACCCATTACAAAACTTTCCCAAACATCACGCGTCTTTCAAATTTCCTTAATTAATTTGTTTTAAAGCTTCTAATAAATGAATATTCGCAAATATACACTCATGATATCTACTTATTAGCTCCTATATATACCCATTACAAAACTTTCCCAAACATCACGCGTCTTTCAAATTTCCTTAATTAATTTGTTTTAAAGCTTCTAATAAATGAATATTCGCAAATATACACTCATGATATCTACTTATCAGCTCCTATATATACCCATTACAAAACTTTCCCAAACATCACGCGTCTTTCAAATTTCCTTAATTAATTTGTTTTAAAGCTTCTAATAAATGAATATTCGCAAATATACACTCATGATATCTACTTATCAGCTCCTATATATACCCATTACAAAACTTTCCCAAACATCACGCGTCTTTCAAATTTCCTTAATTAATTTGTTTTAAAACTTCTAATAAATTAATATTCGCAAATATACACTCATGATTGTTTTTTTTTTCAGATTTCCAGATGTATTTAAAATATTTTCCTCGATAATAATCTTAATAAAAATTATAAATAGAATTAATAAAAGACATCTTGAGTGGTATCATCATAACTTTTCGACCGCTGTAACCTCCGGCATTCCTCAAGTGTATCTCTTCGAACTCGGGAATATTTCTGTCGAACTCGGGAATCTGGACGGAATTTCGAAACGTTGTGATGATAACACTCAAGATGAGAAATGTAGTCCGAATAACCAAAATTATACAAATATTCAATTACTTGGTTAAAACAAAACGTATACGATAGGTATTCTGTTACGACAGTAAACATATCCAAAATGGTTGATGTGCCGTAAAACAGATAAACCGAACGATAGATATTATTTTCCGGTTTGAAATAATCACAAAAACGTTGATATGCCGTAAAAGATACGAGCGAAACAGAACACAGAATATATTGGAAAACGTGATCTCGATGGCTATTAGATTGAAAGACATCGCAAAGAAGCGAAACCAATTAAAAATAAATTGTTATTTAAGATTTATACATTGGAAAAATAATTGAGTTTTTACACCGAGCCAATAGACACATGTGCTCACACACACACACACATGTGCTCACACACACACACACACACACACATATATATATATATATATATATATATATATATATATATATATATATATATATATATGTATATATATATATATAGTATATTCACAAACACATATTCGTTGATGTTTTCTTGACACACCAGACAAAGTCGATCAATCACCTCATTCAATCAGACATGTACACCTTTTCCCCTCACGCCGTCGTCGTAAAAGCTCCCACCTATCCCATCATATTACAGTCGCTCGGCGAAGCACCCAGTTCCAATCTTAATGTTTTTCAATGCAAGGAAAGGTTAGATACGCATGGTATTTTCAATTATTTTTGTGTGAGATGAATAAATTAGGCTTTCATTTTTTTTTTTGAGAGAGGTGACATATCGCATATGTAAGCACTTCGTCGAAGTATAAAGTTCTTCAGAATTGATGCGTATGCTACAGAGTCAGATACAACCGAAGAGGAAGTCTCTCATATAGAAGTTGAATTATTATGCAGTTAGCCACACTTGGCCTTTTGGCTAAGATCAAAGTGTAGTATCTGTTCCGATGGATACTGCACTCCATAGACTGGTATTGTCTTGGCCTTCGGGGCTTGATTTACGCCGGTCTATGGGTCTGTCCTGTGCAGTTCTAGGAGGTCCACCCTCCCAGGCTTTGCCTCCCCTCTTTGGGGAGGAGTAAGTTTATTGCTTACTGTCTGAGGCGCCCCTACCGGGGAATGCCGACGGGGCTGCCCAGGCAATCTTTAAATGGGCAGAGTGCTCACCTCTCGAGCGCTGGCTTTTCAAACCCCACTTTCTCGACCCGACCTTGGGTCACATCTTACTTGTGGGAGTAAGATAACACTGGCCTTGTGCCTAACTCCTGGGGAGGAGTAAATAAAATCCACACTTGGCCTTTTGGCTAAGATCAAAGTGTAGTATCTGTTCCGATGGATACTGCACTCCATAGACTGGTATTGTCTTGGCCTTAGGGCCTTGATTTACGCCAGTCTATGGGTCTATCTTGTGCAGTTCTAGGAGGTCCACTCCCCCAGGCATCGCCTCCCCTCTTTGGGGAAGAGTAAGTTTATTGCTTACTGCCTGAGGCGCCCCTACCGGGGAATGCCGACGCGGCTGCCCAGGCAATTTTTAAACCCCACTTTCCCGACCCGACCTTGGGTCACAGCTTACTTGTGGGAGTAAGATAAAAACTGGCCTTGTGCCTAACTCCTGGAGAGGAGTAAATCAATACTCTTTAGTGAGACAAAAACGTGGAAAATGCATTCAAACGTGACTCTTATCTCGTCCAGGCGTTTTTCGTCCGTGCTGTCTTAAGAGCTGCGTTTAGAAAAACTTTTCATGTCCGGTTTTATTGAATTTTTTTTACATTCTTTTCCAATATTTTCCGTCTACAAATGTTACAATGAGATCAGATGGCGACTTGTCTGTTTCGTTCGTTTCAAACTGTTATTTAAATTGATTGGTATTTCTGGAAAGTCTGCGTTTCATGTGAAAGTGTTCCTCAAATATATATATATATATATATATATATATATATATATATATATATATATATATATATATATATATATATATATATATATATATTCGGGATCAAAGTGTAGTATCTGTTCCGATGGATACTGCACCCCATAGACTGGTATTGTCTTGGCCTTCGGGGCTTAATTTACGCAGGTCTATGGGTCTGTCCTGTGCAGTTCTAGGAGGTCCACCCTCCCAGGCTTTGCCTCCCCTCTTTGGGGAGGAGTAAGTTTATTGCTTACTGCCTGAGGCGCCCCTACCGGGGAATGCCGACGGGGCTGCCCAGGCAATTTTTAAATGGCCAGAGTGCTCACCTTCTCGGGCGCTGGCTTTTCAAGCCCCACTTTCCCGACCCGACCTTGGGTCGCATCTTACCTTGTGAGAGTAAGATAAAACTGGCCTTGTGCCTAACCTCCTGAAGAGGAGGTAAATAATATTACCATCCAAATTCTATTAATTGGTCTCCCATCGAGGGCAGTGTTGGACACCAGGTCGGTTTTTAATGTGGGTAAAAATCCAACTCCCCCAAAAGAAGTTTTGTAGATTTAGACAAAGACCAAAATTGCCTCAGTCTAGAAAGATATTTTCTTTCACTGACATAGAACAGAAAAGTAAAACTGTACACTGCGACCAGCGATAATAGCTTTCTAACAAATGTAGTTATTTCTCAACTTAATTTCGGAAATCTTTTCACTCATTCATTCATTCATTTCGTGTGAATCAGATGATGCATTGGTTTCCCCGATACATTTCTAGTCATAATCCTTACTAGAAAGACATCGGGTACTTATTGGAAGGATCACGTGAAGGTTGCCAACATCCCTAAGTGAAAGTGGTACTGTGGAACCGACTGGATTCGAACTTGGAACACCCAGGTCGTTATCCACTTCACCACAGCCACCTCACATCTTTTCACTGGTAATATAACACTATGTTATATAAGTTTTGTGACAAGAATAAGCATAAACTCATAGCTAGTATTTCAATTAACCCTAACCCTAACGTTTAAGATGAATTACAGTATGGTAATTACTTTTCAATTAAAATAACGAAAAAAAAAAGCATTTATTCGTGAAAACAATAAATAAATAAATAAAATAAAGATGAATGATAGCTATATTTAACAATTGATATAGTTAAATATATAATAATATATAGTTTAATACATATAATGAACAAATACCTTATTTACCTACATAACCACCATGGATCTTTATAACTTGAAAATGTCTTGTATTGACTAAATCAGTCAATTATTTAATAGTTGCTGGTGGCACTGCCGTTGCTGCAGTATTAATGGATTCTCATATGTCCGTTTTAGACGAGAATTGACTTGGCCTTTTGGCTAAGATCACAGTGTAGTATCTGTTCCGATGGATACTACACCCTATAGACCGGTAGCGTCTTGGACTTCAGACCTTGATTTCGCCGGTCTGTGAGTTTGTCTTTGGGGTGGAGTAAGTTTATTGCTTACTGCCTGAGGCGCCCCTACCAGGGAATGCCGACGGGGCTGCCCAGACATTTTTTGTAGGCCAGAGTGCTCACCTTCTCGTGCGCTGACTTTTCAAATCCCACTTTCCCGACCTTGTGTCACATCTTACCTTGTGGGAGGAAGATAAATAAATTGACTTCCATCTCGTTTGATGATAGACCAACGGTTTTCTATTGGGTTTAAATTTGGGTAACATGCAGCCAGATCATCTACTTTGTACCTTTGATACCCAAAGATGCTAAAAATACTTGAGTGTCATGGCCATACAAATAAAGTCCCTTAGTCGAGCAAGATTTATATTATTTAGCCAAGGTACCAGAACTTATTTCAAGAGACTGCAACAGGCAGCAGACGTAATTTTTACTCCTCTAGGTACTCTTAGAGGACCAACAAGTCAATCTACAATGATACCCGCCCATATCACGATTCCATATGGGCCAGTGTGTAGTCATGATGAGAGAATGTTATTTAGGCTCTGAGTACTATGCTATTTAAAATATCTCATTCAAGATTACTTGTAGATTGGCCTATTCTCATGTTAGGTTGTCCTGACAACCCCTTATACAGAAGGACAAAAGAAACTCGGGGATGGTATCTATTAAACACTCAAACTCTCTTCTGTAGCCATTAAAACTCTCTCCAGTAGGCATATATATATATATATATATATATATATATATATATATATATATATATATATATATATAAAACAGAAGACTTAAAATTCAACGGTTTGCCCAGCTGTTGCGTGGGCTTTATCCAGAGCGAAAAGTGCCACTTTTAGGATTTTCGCGCCCAAGCTACAGTTGGGCGAAACGTTGAGTTTTAGGTCTTCCGTTTTTTTCTTGAAATTCATACCGTCGGATTTATTTTATCTTTGCATTTGTCTCTCTCTCTCTCTCTCTCTCTATATATATATATATATATATATATAGTCTCGGGAGTTTCTCAACCATTAAAACTATATTAAAAAAAAACAAAAAAACTTTTAGTCCCAAGTCTTCCAGTGGAAAATCACTCATGTAAGTAAATTTATTTTTTACAGTTATTATATTAGTTTGTTTCTAACACTATTTTAAGGGATCATCAGTTATTTACCATGAAAAACTGTTTCGGGAATTTAAAAACAAGACAGTATTTAATTTCATGGCTTACCAGCAGAGTTGATCAGACCCCACTTCCCTTAAAAGACAAAAACATAAACGTTCCTTATACTAAATCTACGTTTTGTTTTATATAAATGTTTTGCTAACTTATATTAGTTATTTAAAAAAAAAAATTCCCTTACCTGTGCTGTTCGTTTGTCTAATAAAATGTATCCGTTACTTACAAAAATGTTGCTGCATTTTAAAGTGTTTGGACGAATCCATTACACTATTATTTAGGTGATTAATGTATTATTTATAGTTTTATATTATAAATATAAAACATATCAACACATCAAAAAATAAAAAAATAAATAAATATGTATATATATATATATATACATATATATATATACATACATATATATATATATATATATATATATATATATATATATATATATACATATAATTATAAAAAGAAAAAACTATACACACATTAAGGTTGTACACATTATAACTTATTTTGACCCCTTAATTAGGTCTCCTCAGATGTATAAACAACCACGTCGTTTTTTGACGTGGTTGTTTATACATCTGAGGAGACCTAATTAAGGGATCGAAATAAGTTATAATGTGTACAACCTTAATGTGTGTATAGTTTTTTCTTTTTATAATTCTGTTTTGCTCTGTTTAAATTACATTGAGCTCTGTTATTCAGATTCTCAACACAAAATTGAAATCTACACACTATATATATATATGTATATATATATATACATACATATATATATATATATACTTTTAGTCCCTCCTTCTCTCCCTCCTCCTCCTTTGTTGTCCATCTTCCCGTTGTCGTCAACCTCAAATAAATACTAATCTTCTTTGTTCACTTACAGTTTTACTAATCTGCGTTCATATATATATATATATATATATATATATATATATATATATATATATATATATATATGTGTGTGTGTGTGTGAAGCGTTATGGCTGCTCCCTTCAATATTTTGGTGATGAAAATGTTTGTTTTGATGATAAATATGTAAATTTTAACAAAAAGTAAATAATACACATTTGTCATAAATCTACTTTATTGACATTTAAATTTACTATTTAACCTTCGGAAACGTATATTTGGTATTTGTCAAGAAACTTTTAAAAACTGGTAGACAATTGTAAAACTTTTTTTTTAAACTGGTAGACAATTGTAAAACTTTTTTTTTAAACTGGTAGACAATTGTAAAACTTTTTTAAAAACTGGTAGACAATTGTAAAACTTTTTTTTTAAACTGGTAGACAATTGCAAAACTTTTTTTTTTAAACTTGTAGACAATTGTAAAACTTTTTTTTAAAACTGGTAGACAATT
Organism: Sepiola atlantica; assembly: GCA_963556195.1. NCBI lineage: Eukaryota > Metazoa > Mollusca > Cephalopoda > Sepiida > Sepiolidae > Sepiola > Sepiola atlantica. The sequence goes on along the minus strand of OY744541.1, from coordinate 15,452,903 downwards.
GTAAAACTTTTTTAAAACTGGTAGACAATTGTAAAACTTTTTTTTAAACTGGTAGACAATTGTAAAACTTTTTTAAAAACTGGTAGACAATTGTAAAACTTTTTTTTTAAACTGGTAGACAATTTCAAAACTTTTTTTTTAAAACTGGTAGACAATTGTAAAACTTTTTTTTAAAACTGGTAGACAATTGTAAAACTTTTTTAAAACTGGTAGACAATTGTAAAACTTTTTTTTTAAACTGGTAGACAATTGCAAAACTTTTTTTAAGACTGGTAGACAATTGTAAAACGTTTTTTTAAAACTGGTAGACAATTGTAAAACTTTTTTTTAAAACTGGTAGACAATTGCAAAACTTTTTTTAAGACTGGTAGACAATTGTAAAACGTTTTTTTAAAACTGGTAGACAATTGTAAAACTTTTTTTTAAACTAGTAGACAATTCTAAAACTATATTTTTTGTCGCCTTCAGTAAAGATTTTAAAAATATTATTTGCATACGTAATAATACTTTTCTTTTGTCCAAATTAACTTAATGTTATTATCTTTTAAATTAGGATCAAAGTGTTGTAACTGTTCTTTTCTTTTGTCGGATCATGATTAATCTTTTTATACTTAGACCATGTAATTTTTTTATCAAACAAGCGTGCGCATTTTCGATAGCTGGATTTTCGCCACATTCAAAATTGACATTGTTTCTAACTTTAACCCACATTTTTTAATAAATAAAAATAACTGATATTGTTATAAATCTGTTGAAAACTATTTAATCAGAAAAAGAAATGAACCTAATACCACAAGATAAATAATCAAAAATTGCCACCAGATACTACGACTACTATTTTTAGATAAATTAGCAAAAAATGCCACCAGATACTACCACTACTACTTTTTAAATAAATAAGCAAAAAATGCCACCAGATACCACCACTACTACTTTTTAGATAAATAAACAAAAATTGCCACCAGATACTACCACTACTACTTTTTAGATAAATAAGCAAAAATTGCCACCAGATAATACCACTACTACTTTTTAAATAAATAAGAAAAAATTGCCACCAGATACTACAACTACTACTTTTTAGATAAATTAGCAAAAAATGCCACCAGATACTACTACTACTACTACTACTACTACTACTACTTTTTAAATAAATTAGCAAAAATTGCAACCAGATACTACAACTACTACTTTTTAAATAAATATGCAAAAATTGCCACCAGATACTACAACTACTACTTTTTAGATAAATAAGCAAAAATTGCCACCAGATACTACAACTACTACTTTTTAGATAAATTAGCAAAAAATGCCACCAGATACTACTACAACTACTACTTTTTAAATAAATTAGCAAAAATTGCAACCAGATACTACAACTAGTACTTTTTAAATAAATAAGCAAAAATTGCCACCAGATACTACAACTACTACTTTTTAGATAAATAAGCAAAAATTGCCACCAGATACTACAACTACTACTTTTTAGATAAATTAGCAAAAAATGCCACCAGATACTACTACAACTACTACTTTTTAAATAAATTAGCAAAAATTGCAACCAGATACTACAACTAGTACTTTTTAGATAAATAAGCAAAAATTGCCACCAGATACTACCACTACTAATTTTTAGATAAATTAGCAAAAAGTACCACCAGATAGTACAACTACTACTTTTTAGATAAATAAACAAAAATTGCCACCAGATACTACAACTACTACTTTTTAGATAAATTAGTAAAAATTGCCACCAGATACTACTGCTACTACTTTTTAGATAAAAAAAAAAAAATTGCCACCAGATACTACCACTACTACGTTTTAGATAAATAAGCAAAAATTGCCACCAGATACTACCACTACTATTTTTAGATAAATTAGCAAAAATTGCCACCAGATACTACAACTGCTATTCTTAGATAAATAATAAAAAATTGCCACCAGATACTACAACTACTTTTTTTAGATAAATAAACAAAAATTGCCACCAGATACTACCACTACTACTTTTTAGATAAATAAGCAAAAATTGCCACCAGATACTACCACTACTACTTTTTAGATTAATAAGCAAAAATTGCCACCAAATACTACAACTACTACTTCTTAGATAAATAATCAAAAATTGCCACCAGATACTACCACTACTACTTTTTAGATAAATAAGCAAAAATTGCCACCAGATACTACCACTACTACTTTTTAAATAAATAAGCAAAAATTGCCACCAGATACTACAACTACTACTTTTGAAATAAATTAGCAAAAATTGCAACCAGATACTACAACTAGTACTTTTTAAATAAATAAGCAAAAATTGCCACCAGATACTACCACTACTACTTTTTAGATAAATAAGCAAAAATTGCCACCAGATACTACCACTACTACTTTTTAGATAAATTAGCAAAAAGTACCACCAGATACTACAACTGCTACTTTTTAGATAAATAAGCAAAAATTGCTACCAGATACTACCACTACTACTTTTTAAATAAATAAGCAAACATTGCCACCAGATACTACCACTACTACTTTTTAGATAAATTAGTAAAAATTGCCACCAGATACTACAACTACTACTTTTTAGATAAATAATCAAAAATTGCCACCAGATACTACAACTACTAATAATCAAAAATTGCTTATATAAGATTAATCTTTAGCTTTCAGAAAAAAAAATGTCTCTTTAAAAAAATTGCCTTGTCTGAACAGTGAAAGATTTACTCGCTGTAGCCAACTTATTGAAATCGACTGTCGGTGATAATTAGCCGAGTTATTGTATGCGTGGGACACATAAATGGGCCATAAAGTTTTGCTTGAGTGCTCGCCGACATGCAGCGGAGGCTGAGTACATTAGCCGAAGAGAGAGAGAGGGGGGTGGGAGGGAGAGAGAGAGAGAGCAACGCGAAAGGGGCACAAATAATCAAACAGGACAAAACTCTGAAGAAAGAAACTAAGCCGGAGTGATTCTCATCGGCACAATGGACTTTGGCGGGGAAATCGTCATGAATGTTAATAGAGAGACATTTTTCTATTTTATATTTTGTTTATTATTATCTTTTAAATTGTGTGTTTTTTTATGATCTGTTTGGACGGTGTTTTGCTATCATCTGCGATGGCGTTTGGGAGCCGGCTGGATTAGTTGTTTTTTGTTAGACAAATCAGAGTCGGAAGTCGTCATGTGCGATCCGTCTTTGGGTAAATGGGCCGAGTTTATGACCCATGTAACCTGAATACAGCGTTATTGCTGAAGATGATGTGAAGATTCAGAAACAAATAGATGGAAGGGATTTTGTGGAAGATGAGAAGATGAGAAGGAATAAGTGAGAAAAAATTAGCATAAGAGAACAAAGAAAGAAAGGTAAGAAGAAGAAACAAAGAAGGAGAAGAAAAAAAGAAGAAGAAAAAGAAGAAGAAGAAAAAGAAGAAAAAAAAGAAGAAAAAGAAGAAAAGTAGAATAAAAAGAAGAAAAAAGAAGAAAAAGAAAAAGAAGAAGAAAAAGAAGAAGAAAAAAGAAGAAGAAGAAAATGATAAAGAAGAAGAAAAAGATAAAGAAGAAAAAGAAGAAGAAAAAGAAGACGAAAAGAAGAAACAACAACAAATAAAAAAAAACGAAAAAAAATTTAAGATTGGAAGAATTTGAATTTTAAATTTCGTTTTCTTTTCTGATCTTCTTTCCAACTTCATTCTTTCCAAATATGACCTAAGGGAAGGATCAGAGTTTCATTCTGCCTTATGAGATCTCAGTTTCTAACTGCTGTTGATCGATAACATGGACATGCCAGTGTCGCAGATTGTGTACATGTCTGTATAAATAAAAATAATCATATATGTAAAAGCTCTATTTTATATTGAACATTCTTTATAAGCCTGGTTGAGATTCTTTGGATTGTTATCCTGTGGATGTTTATTTTACCTGGATTGCTATATATATATATATATATATATATATATATATATATATATATATATATATATATATATAGAGAGAGAGAGAGAGAGAGAGAGATAGATAGATAGATAGATAGATAGATAGATAGATAGATAGATAGATAGATATAAATTAAAATGCTACTTCAAAGATATAAATAATATCTAATATGTTTAATAAGTGAACTATGAGGATGAAGACAAAGCTCAATATATTGGATAGAGCATTCATAATATTGGATTAAATGAAGGAATAAAATGAGAAATTAATCAAACTTTATTACATATCAAAGTTCAAGAAAAACGTCTTGTAAAGTCCTTAATCTATGGATTTTCAAAGAAAATCTTCTCCCCAGAGTGAGTTTTATTCTGCATTTTCTATAATTTGTCTCTTTTGATCATTTTAATTTTACTTACACAATGATTTCACGCTGGACTTTGCTTAACTGTCATCTATTGAATGCATAGAACATACATTTTAATTTTTTGATTTTGAATTCATATTCACTAACTGGATTGTTGCTTTAGTAACTTTAAAAAAAAACCTTCTTTAAAAACTTTTTGACTTGGATACATTGTAGATTTAACATCAATTCAACCCGTACCTTTGATTGGGTATGTTAACATAAAAGTGTGTTTTTTGCCGTTATATTTTATGTTTTACATATTTTTATATCTTTTCAAAGCGAAATTTTTTAGTCGCAGTGATGTCATTGCGGTAATCAGTCCTCTGATGAGAAGATTTCCTTTGAAAATTCATGAATTAAGGACTTTACGGTACTTTTTGCTTGAACTTTGATATGTAATAAAGTTTGATTCGTTTCTCATTTCATTATTTCATTAAATCCAGTATATATATATATATATATATATATATATATATATATATATATATATATATATATATATATATATATATATATATTTTTGTTGGTTTGTTGGTTGGTGTTTAACGACATTTCAACCATTATAACGTCATCTCAAATCAATATATACTTATATATATATATATATATATATATATATATATATATATATATATATATATATATATATATATTAGAGGTGAAAGATGAGAATAAAGAATTGTAAAAATACAATATTTATTAAAACATAAAAAATTCAGAGCATGGAGCCTCATATCCTTAATCCATAGATTTTCAAAGATAAACTCTTCTTATCAGAGGATAGAGAAAGTCGATAATGTAGTTGTAAATATTATCGGCAACATTTAACTTTGAAAATTTTATATAAAGTAAAACAAATTGAAATAAAGAACAAAAATAAGGGCCACAGGTAAAGAGTCTTATGTTGAGGTGGGAGCGTAAAATCAGGGTGGATGTTATCTAAAAACACGCCAGGACAAAATAAAATAAATACAGCTGTTATTTGGAAATGAATGTTTGAAAAAGAAAACAATACTCAACATTGTTCAGGAATCCAAATATTTTTGTAAGATGCTGGTGGTCCCACGGTAATTGGTAACTTCCATTTTATCCTGTATGTGCATTAGTACATGTTTGGTGCTGGAATTGTTCGTTTCGTAGGGTTCGGATTGATTTTTGTCTGTTATTATTATTGAACGATAATTCAATTATCATTATTTAATTCAACATTTATATGTATATATATATATATATATATATATATATATATATATATATATATATATATATACACACACACTTATATTAATATTTTTATAAAAACATGTACAAAACCGACACATCTATGGAGATGTTTAGATATCGATCTTAAAAACTACGCTCTTATAGAGCTAAAAAACATGTCCGTCTTTTAGTTATTTATATTGAAAGTAGAAGAATAAAAAACATCAGATTAAAAACTAAAAAAGATTAAATGATCAAATTTAAAATGATATTTTAAATAGACTGTTTGTATATATTCTGTTGAGGATATGGATGCTTACTTATTTCAAGGTTTAATACGTGTCACCTAATTAAGAGTTGTTCGGTATGTAGATTACATGTTAACAGGTATATATATATATATATATATATATATATATATATATATATATAAAATTAAATAAATATTACAAACAGTCTACGCGGATCAAACAGCGTTTCGATGCTTACACGTCTCGTTCAGGGTTTAGAGTCTTGGACGAGACGTGTAAGCTTCAAAATATTTATTTTTATTCACATAATTTGTATTAAGCACTTTTGAAAAAATATTGGTTTTAAGTTCATGATGCTATCAATATATATATATATATATATATATATATATATATATATATATATATATATATATATATATATATATATAGTAAGTTATGAAAATATATGTATGGCAATTAAGCTACACAGAGGCTCCCGCGTTTCATCTCCTGGGGAAATATTCAGGCTAAAATGCATGGAGTTAGTTTTGCTGGGTGTTTTTATATACACGGTTAGCTAGTTAGCCAATCAGATTCTTTGTTGTTCCCTTAGCCCATCGTTGGGCTTCTCACGAACAAAGGTCCGATTAGTTTTACTTCGTATTTCCTGTTCTATTGTTCTGTTTTCTATAGAGTGGCCTATATCCTGAGCTTCTGTGTAACTTAATTGCCATAAATATATTTTCATAACTTACTACCTAGCTCTATTTACGTATCGAACACTGTTGAAGTAAATAATTAAGATTGATACATAAAAAAATTATATCTCTTTATAAAATTTGATGTGGATACATGAAAATAGTATTAAAAAAGTGATATATATATATATATATATATATATATATATATATATATATATATATACATATCAAATAAGTACAAATTTGAATTTAAAAAAAGATTATTTAAAAAAAAGAAGCCTGCATTTATTGGTGTCCTTACCACTTTACAAATTACAAATTGAAATGCATTCAAACACTGGAAATATTCTATTCATAACTTACACGTGTGTACCAAGGCACACCACTTTTAATCGGACATGACACACCAGACTTCAATAAGAACAGAAATTCAAGACTAAGTGAGAACATGTCGTTTAAAAAAGAAAGAAAGAAAAATATTGTCTGTATCCTGAATCTAAAATTTTAATTACAAAAAAAAAATGTTATTAAAAAAAAAAGTCTGCATTTATTGGTGTCCTTACCGCTTTAAAAATTACAAATTTAAAATGCATTCAAACAGTGGAAATATTTTATTCATAATATATATATATATATATATATATATATATATATATATATATATATATATATATATATATATATATATATATATATATATGTATATATATATATATATATATATATATATATATATATATATATATATATATATATATATATATATATATATATATATACAAGATTTAGAAAAGAGAAGAACAGGCTGTAAAGAAAGAGAGAGTGTGTGAGATATATATATATATATATATATATATATATATATATATATATATAAAAATATATATATGTATATGTATATGTATATGTATATGTATATGTATATGTATATGTATATAAATATTAATATAAATATAAATATAAATATAAATATTAATATAAATATGAATATAAATAAAAATAAAAATAAAATAGCGTTGGCCGAGTGGTTCTAGATGTCGGGATTTGCGTTGTAAAATACTCGGAATCCGGGGTTTCGAATCGCATAAGCAGTAGTGAATAGTTGTATCTCTATGCTGATGAGTCCCGATTATAAAGGACGAAACGTATATGTACATAGATAATAAACAAGACAAGTATTATATATATATATATATATATATATATATATATATATATATATATATATATATATATATATATATATATATATATATATATATATATATATATAGAGAGAGAGAGAGAGAGAGAGAAGACCTGGATAAAAAAAGGAAAGACAGTTGACTTAAAAAAGAAAGGTCGGAATAAAAAAAGGGAATTATGGGCGTTGTGGGGGAGAAAAACAATTAAGGGGAGTAGAAGAGGGCAAAGGAAGAAGTGGAATAGAAATCGAGAGATCGAAGCCAAAACCGATAAAGGATTTCCTGCATTTAATTAAATGTGAGAAAAAAAAAGTTTCGTTCGTTTCATCGCTTTTTCGTTCTGCTTTTCATTTTCGACACTCCCCGGCTTTTACCGACAATCACCGACCCAAACCCGACTTTTCCCGACAACTGGCACCCCTTGCCCACGCCCCACTACCACGCGACACCGGGTTGATTTCTGTTTCTATAATCGCGACACGATCCATCATGACTGAACGGTTTGAAACAAACTGCGATGCCCAGCGTCGTGTTTGTAGGGAGAAATACAAACAAAAACACCCCCAAAACAAAAACGAAAAAAAAAACAAAACAACAAAAAACAACAAACAACAAACAACACAGAAAAAAAACGGATGTTTCTTTATGACCGTTCGCATTTGAATTCCAAATTGACTTCCTGTGCCGAATAGTCACAACCGGAAGTCAGCCTTTGTCCGACCTTGCCAGTGACGTTGTGCAGGCTGGTTGAAACGATCATTATGTCAGGCAGCATCCGGGCCTTTAAGGTGATGAAAACACTAACGCTCATTGCCTTGGCCAGTGGACCTTCCCAGCATCCCTCACTTCGTTTCGTTCCGGTTCATCTGACCCCTTCTTTTCATTTTCTGCTTTATTTATTCTATCGTAATAATGATAATAACACAAGCAAAAGAGCTGAGCTAATAACGACTCCTTTCTCCCTTAACGTTGGGCTATCAAGAGTCACAGTAAAATAGCCATCATTCACATTTGACCCGACGCTTAATGTTGTTACAAATAATTAACAAGCTCACGATACGATTTCAATCGTTATCGCCAGTGACCCTGCCCCAGTTGATTGTAAAAGAAACAAAGCACAGAAAAGAAAAGTTTCATCTCTTAACCCTAAACCATTAAAAGAGTGATTTGAAGTATATTATTTCGCAGTTATTGTCAAGAAGTTTAATTTTAAAAAAAACATTTTAAACGTTATTTTTACATATATCTAATGTAATTAACTTATATTAGTCGCTATCGATCTGTCTAATAAGTATAAGATATTGATTGCCTGTGTTGGTTTACTCTGCATCGGAAACACATTTCATTAATTTCGTGTGAATCAGATGATTGTATTGTTGGCATCGGTTTCCTCGATAGCTTTCTAGTTAGAATTCTTTCTAGAAAGACACCGGGTACTTACGGGAAGGACCACGAGAAGGTTGCAAACATCCCTAAGTGAAAGTGGTACTGTGGAACCGACTGGATTCGAACTTGGAACACCCAGGTCTTCAGTCCGTGTCATTATCCACTTAACCACCGTCACCTCTCATCGGATGCAAATGATTATATTAAAACCAACTTTTACATAGATTGAGACTATACAACAGAGAGTACCATAGGCTATAAAAATACATAATTGAAGTAAAATCATTGAAAATTATTTTTATGTCATATAACTTATAACACCCGAAAGAAAATAAAGTTTTGATTATAGAGGCTTTATTCAGCTATATGGTGAATACAGTTATTATATAGCGCCGAGTAGGAACACACACACACACACACACATATATATATATATATATATATATATATTGTGTGTGTATTTAAGTAGAATATTTTAATTTAAACAAAGATTCTTAGATAACACGGAGTGTTTTTGCTTGATAAGACTTTTTTTGTTTTTAATTTTCCGAATGGTTCAACAAAAGTCTTATCAAGCAAAAACACTCCGTGTTGTTTAATAATGTTTGTCTCTCTCTCTCTCTCTCTCTCTCTCTCTCTCTCTCTCTCTATATATATATATATATATATATATATATATATATATATATATATATATATATATATTTTGTTGTTATTGTTTTTCTTAAGCGCCGTTGAGCGAATGAACATTCATTCAATTAAATATCGCTACCTTAGCGGTGATAGAGATATTTTCCATATTGTATTAATTTTACTGCATTTTGTCGCCCCCTATTTTTTTTTTTCGAATGCGCGGCTTGATTGGCAGGCCAAGAGCAGGTTTAAACAGTTTCCACGAAGGAGACGTGCTCGTAAAGCTAAGTCAGCTCACGATGGTCCGCCCGGTATGATGCGTCATTAACATACCAAGACTGTTGAGGAAATCGCGCGTAGCGGGGCCTATCACCCCACTCGTCTCAACGACGATCGGTTTGAACACAAATCTGTTGAGAACACTGGCATATTTTGATGGCTTACGGTCTTCTTCTGATACGGCTGCATGTCTAGGGTTTGTTTCTTAAAAATTACTTGATCTTTGTCATTCTACAAACGTATTAGAAGAATTCAATATTAATTTATCTAAAATCAATTAATAAAATACTATTATTACTGAACATGTTTTTTTCTAGAATACAATTGATTCATTCAAGTACCCTAAAAGGCAAGATGATACGATATACTTCGCCGCATTTTACTAATATCTTAACTAGATACAATGTAACATATTAACATACCACAAGTAAGTTACGCAAAATATAGATTAGCGAATGGATTATGCGTGTGAGGTGAGATTTAGTTGCATATGAAATTCAAGGCAGCTTTGTTTTGACAAGTTGTGATTTCTGACACGAACACTTATTAAGATAAACGTTTTTTTTGTTTAGAAACTAATATGTAAAACTAAAAACAGATCTTAATAAATATGGAAAGCTGATTGGAAACCGTCGGAGAATAAACTTGATTTCGAAAAGCGAACGCGTACTGTGCTTGGCTCCTTTGGTTAGGAATCTATTATGGAACCTACTGTCCATAGAGAAATGAGCGTTGAAAAAAGCAATAAAAGTAAAACAAAGAGAAATAAGTTTTTTTTATCCGTCTTCCTTGTGTTCTAACCTCCTGCAGAAAATGCTATAAAAAAGCGTAGACGATCCACTGTCAAAAGATACCAAGTAAGTCAAGATTTCCATGCGAAGTAGCTTTTTTACATAACATTACAAAAGTAATTATTTTGTCATTATTTGGTATCCCTAAAAAGGGCCCTTTTTGTTGTTGTTTTGTTCATTTTGAGCTCAGATTAATAATTCAGCATTATTTTCATAATAATCGTCAGATTAGCACGACTCGCTGGAAATGATTGAAAAAATTTGCTTTCATACAATTACGTCAATTCAAATTCAACTGACATTTTTGAGGGAAGATTCTCCATTTATTCTCGCTATTATCTTCTATAATTACAAAGTTAAATATTTATAAATATCAAAAGTAATAATTATTTTTTGGAATATGAACAAAACAAATCAAAACAAAACAAAAAAAACATAGCCCTTCACTATATCCATTGATAAGTTACATAGACATTTATTAAAAAAAAATTCTGTAAAATATTTTTTAAAGAAAATTAAATAATTACCTATTTTGTGACGAAAATAAAATAATTACCTATTTTTGCGATGAAAATTAAATAATTACCTATTTTTGTGGCGAAAATTTAATATTTACCTATTTTTGTGATGAAAATTTAATAATTACCTATTTTTGTGATGAAAATTAAATAATTACCTATTTTTGTACTGAAAATTAAATTATTACCTATTTTTGTAATGAAAAGTAAATAATTACCTATTTTTGCGATGAAAATTAAATAATTACCTATTTTTGCGATGAAAATTAAATAATTACCTATTTTTGTGATGAAAATTTAATACTTACCTATTTTTGTAATGAAAATTAAATAATTACCTATTTTTGTGATGAAAAACACCGTTGGGATTGTTTCTAAATATTGCGATGAGATAATTTAGTTAAAATATAACATTCTCCATTAATTAGTTAAACATGTAAATAATTTTCCGTTTCTTTCCTCTGTGTACTTAAAACTAAATGAAACTTCCATGAGCAAAGTTTCTTTCCAAGAACTATCGATCCGTGGAACACAGTATCACGGGGTTGCTTCGAAGCTCACTAAAACATGGTTGTTTTCAAGTCCAACGTTGACAAATTGGGGTTGGCATAAATAATCAAATTCAGCCGAGTTTCAACCATCTTTTTTGCTAACCGTCCACCTCGTTATTACGTCAGAAATTCTACAGCCTGATGTGAATAAACATGCAAGAAGGCAATGAAAACGATTCTAAATTATACATTTTAAAGAAGTAGAAGAAATACAATTTAGTTTTCTTTACTCGTGATTCGAAACGCATCATATGTTTTTTATGTGTGTGTTGTTAATATCTAATTGTTTATGATCGAAGGAGCCTGAGAATAATTGTTACGGCTTTAGAAATGGGTCGCAAGAAAGGTTGTTTTTTTGTTCAGACTATAACAAAAGAGAGGAAAAATGGGAACGTGCCATCCACAATACAGCGGCGCAATTGTCGATCAGTTTGAAAACGAACGGATATTATTAAGAAGTATCTAGTCAATGTGCGCGTTTACTAATTAAAATGCTATTTAGAACTTAAACGTGACACACTGAACTTAAACGTGACAGACGAAAACTAAGCGTGACAGACGAAAACTAAGCGTGACAGACGAAAACTAAGCGTGAAAAACAAGTTAAGCATGACAGACCAAAGTAAAGCATGATAGACAAAAAGTAAACGTGATAGACCAATGCTAAGCATGACAGGCAAAAGTTAAGCATGACAGACCAATGCTAAGCGTGACAGATCGAAGTTAAGCCTGACATACCGAAGTTTAGCGTCACTTAGCAAAGTTAAGCATGACAGACCAAAGTTAAGCGTGACATATCAAAGTTTAGCCTAACTTAACAAAGTTAAGCATGGCAGACCAAAGTAAAGCGTGATAGACCAAAATTCAGCATGATAGACCAATGCTAAGCATGACTGACCGACGTTAAGCGTGACAGACCAATGATAAGCGTGACAGACCAAAGTTAAGCGTGACATACTGAGGTACAGCGTGACTTAGCAAAGTTAAACATTACAGACTAAATTTAAGCGTTACAGACCAAAGTTAAGCATTACGCACCAATGCTAAGCGTGACAGACTAAAGTTAAGCGTGACAGACCAAAGTTAAGCATGACAGACCAATGCTAAGTAAGACAGACTAAATATAAGCGTGAAAAATCAAAATTAAGTGTGACAGACCAATGTAAAGCATTACAGAACAATGTAAAGCATGACAGACAAAAATTAAGCGTGACAGACCAATGTTAAGCAGGACGGACGCAAGATAAGCGTGACAGTCCAAACTTAAGCGTGACAGACTAATGTTAAGCGTGACTGAACAAGGTTACACGTCACAAACCAATCTCGTATAAAGATGCGTGGTCACTTCATGAGAAGATTGAGGATGATAAATGGAATGGACGAAGTTTTATTACTAGTGGGGACGGTACCTCACAGGAATTTGTTGACATGGTATTTGAAGACAAGTATGTTGTAATCTACAGGGAAGCAGTCCCGTGGCAATGTGTTGCACCGACGGAAACACTAGCGAAGGCGTTCTGTTTGTAAAAGTCTTTCCTGACGCTAGACACATGGAGGAAAGAAATGAAAGTTCTACTTCGTTGTGGTAGAAAAGCGAGTTCTTGCTGTGAATGTCTTACAAAGAGAGACAAGAGATTAGAGCTCAGTCGATCACCTTCCATAGAAGTTAACGATAGAAAAAACTGCAGAACAAACTGAAAGTTTATTTAAACTGTTTATATTTCGACAGAAGGTGAACGAGGGATTGTAGTCATTAAGGATAAATATCCCCCAGGATTTATTAGATTTTTACTAGATGTATGAATGGATCGTCGGGCCATCCATAGAATCCCACTATCTTTAGATGTTATGGGCTTAGTAGCTCAACGGTTATGGGCTAAATAACCTTACCGTTTTGGGGACCAGTCGAAATGATACAGAACTGATTTTCTAATTGTAGGAAATAACATTTATATTATATCTACCTCTACGAAATGTTCTCATATAATAAAAACAAATATGGACGTGAACGAAAATGGCGCATCCCAAGAGAAGAACGAGAATGGCGCAATTATTTTGAAAGTTTCCGGTGATAGAGTAGTCATTGCGTTATTCAAGCTATAGTAGATCCTAACCTTTAGAAGTTAGTGAGCTTAAAAATTAATTTCATTGTTGCACCATTTTTAACACCGTGAGTGCAACGGTGTACAACTTTAATATTTGATCCGGGTTGTAAATATTCACATCCTACTACATTCAATGTTAAAATCAGTTCACTAATCGACTAAAATAAAATAAAAATAAATAATTAATTTTTATATTTTTAAAAGAATTAAATTAGAGAATTATTTTTTATTTTATTTCTGCACTGTTTTCAACATAGAGCAATCGAGTCGAGAGTAAATAACTCAAAACCAAAATGGCTTTGTGATTTATCTGTAACTAGCAGAACTACATAGTTTTTCAAGATCAAAGTGTAGTATCTGTTCCGATGGATACTGCACCCCATAGACTGGTATCGTCTTGGCCTTTGGGGCTTGATTCCGCCAGTCTATGGGTTTGTCCTGTGCAGTTCTAGGAGGTCCACCCTCCCAGGCTTTTCCCCCCCTCTTTAAGTAAGTTTATTGCTTACTGCCTGTGGCGCCCCTACCGGGGAATGCCGACGGGGCTGCTCAGGCAATTTTTAATTGCCAGAGTGCTCACCTTCTCGGGCGCTGGCTTTTCAAGTCCCACTTTCCCGACCCGATCTTGGGTCACATCTTACCTTGTGGGAGTAAGATAAAATGGCCTTGTGCATAACCTCCTCGAGAGGAGGTAAATAAATACACAGTTTTCCCGGGGCAAGAATGTAAAATATTTAAATTAAAACTTCTATCCTTTCCCTATCTTTCACTCTTTCCACCGGTGTCCCACTCCCCATTTCCCCACCCTCTCGTTTTTCTCCACCCAGCCCATTCCTTTCTCTGGACCCCCACACACAGACAACTCTCCGTTATATAGTTAGTGTCTGGAAAACAGATCCCCCTTAACGAAATCTGCGCCAGTTTAAGTTCAAAGAATATATTTTTTTTTCTAAATTTAGATATTATTCTACCAGGCTAACGCCGATCAAGAAAATGACAACTTTGTGAGTGTTTGTTTTGCTGTTGTTGAGTTTAGCCTGACATACATATATACACATACAGACAACTGCCCTTTTATTGTAGATTATATGATAAAATATAACATTTTAATAGAATATTTCGTTTGAGTAAATCCGTATCAACAGCGTAATTCGTAATTGTAATCTTAGTATCATCTGCGCTAAGGGTTGAACCTTTAACCTCTAGAAGACTATCACTTAGAACTGATTATTACTTAGCACTTATATCCGTTACGCCACTGGTCCTTACGAATTACTTAAAACTTCTACTCGGTCATGGCGGACGGAACAAAAGCAAGCTTCTCCCATAGATTAAATAAAGGGTTCCGTTCGAAATCCCGTACAGATTCCCGAGTAGGCCATAAAGATTCTCGAGTTCGACAAGATGCACCTGAAAAAGGGTGGAGATTACATCGGCCGAAACGTTGTGAGAATAATATCCAAGATGAAAAATAATCGATCCTCATCTAAAAATTCCGAAACATGGCATACAAATTAAAAAAAAATAATATAAAGGAAACAATGCATGCGTCCCTTGATCCAATTCAGTTAAAATTTAAATACTTTTCTATTGCCATTTTAAATGAAAATCCTGTCAGTAGCTTTTTATGAGGTAAATGGAGCTTTCAAGATGGGTTAGGGTTAGGGTTAGGCGTATCTTATGAGTTACGTCTTCTGTATCTCTATACAGGAGACACAAACCGTAATGTTATTGTCAGAGATAAAACTACGGCTATCATTAAACTGAAATACTTTTAATCGATCATAGTATAACTATGATTGGGTTCAACCCTAGTATAACTATGTTTTTAATCGATCATAGTACGACTACTATTTTGATCGACCATAGAATAACTATGATTTTTATCGATTGTAGTACAAATATGCCTTTAAGCGATCATAGTATAACTATGATTTTAATTGATGATAGAATAACTATGATTTTAATAGATCGTAGTATAACTATGATTTTAATCTATCGTAGTATAACTATGAGTTTAACCTATCGTAGTATAACTATGATTTTAACATATCGTAATATACCTATGATTTTAATTGATCGTAGTATAACTATTATTTTAATCGATGGTAGTATAACTATGATTTTAATCGATCGTATTATAACTATGATTTTAATCGATGGTATTATAACTATTATTTTAATCGATGGTAGTATAACTATTATTTTAATCGATGGTATTACAACTATTATTTTAATCGATGGTATTCTAACTATTATTTTAATCGATGGTATTCTAACTATTATTTTAATCGATTGGAGTATAACTATGATTTTAATCTCTCGTATTATAACTATGATTTTAATCGATGTTATTATAACTATTATTTTAATCGATCATAGTATAACTATGATTTTACTCTATCGTAGTATAACTATGATTTTAATGGATGGTATTATAACTATTATTTCAATCGATGGTAGTATAACTATGATTTTAATCGATCGTATTCTAACTATTATTTCAATCGATCGTAGTATAACTATGAGTTTAATCAATGGTAGTATAACTATGATTTTAACATATCGTAGTATAACTATGATTTTAACCTATCGTGGTATAACTATGATTTTAACCTATCGTAGTATAACTATGATTTTTGTTACCCTAATCGGCAGGTGTCTATACTAAGTCATTACGGTCGAAAAACAGACTGAAAACAGTATATCGCTTCACGTGTGCCTCTAAATAAATCATGACCAGCCATCGATGGTAGGCGGACCCCGACGATTTCATATTCCGCCTTCCCACAATGTTCGACGCGGCTCCATTGTTGGGAAGACGTTCTATAAATATGAGATACTTGGTGATGGCTCGTAAAGCAAGCGAGCGAGCGAGCGAGCGAGCTAGATATAGATAGAGATAGATAGATAGAGAGATATCTAAAGCGATAGAGCGCGTGGAACGTTAAGGTCTATAACATTCTGGCAGGGGCTCAAGACACTCTACTGTTTGATTAAACTGAGCCAACGTTGACCTTTGGCTGTAGCAATCATTCATCGTATTCAAGCCGGTCGAGGAGAGTGAGCGGAGAGACGACCATTTACACGGTTCCTGTAACTCTTTTTCTCCCGTTCACTCGTTGTTTATATATGATATTTTCGATGCGCAGAAAATCGGGAACTGGTGATGAATAATATATACAACTCCGGCACGGCCCGACTCAGCGTGTGGTAACATAAAGAGGCTCGGTCTTCTCTTGTCTTGTCGGTGATTGAAGCGGCAGAGAGAGGGGGGGGGGGAGCCACCGGTTACGGTTAGGGCTAGGGTTGCCTTCCGACGAGCGGAGAAACAGAAAAACCCACGCTTAGCAGCCATAGACATCATTGGGCGATGTCGCTCTTAAAATAAAAAGGATATTTTTCCGGCAGGGCTCCCCACCGATTTATTGTCGACCATATTGAATATACGAGGCAGGCATTGTTTTGATGAAAAACGCCAGCAAATCAATTGCGGCTGGGTCGGATCGATACGAATCGGAGAGAACCGAAGAGATATCAGCTGCCAGGTGAATCGAAAAGAGGGATGGAGGGGAAGGAGAGGGGATGGGTGGTGGGGTGAGGAAAAGGGGACCGGAAGTGATGGCGTTTCCGTTCATTTTATGAAAACGTTTGGCGATAAAGATTGAAGCGTTGTCACATCCAATAAAAAATATCAGCCATGTCCAATAGTAAAGATCGACTACACCCGACACCACCAGATACTTAATACGAGTAGTATATGTCTTAGTACGGCAAAAAATCACAGTTATGTAGGGTAGAAACACTAAGTTTGTTCAATGAGATGAGTTAATCGTGGTAATATAAATTAACAAACGTATAAAGCGCATACACACATACGCATCTGTCTCCCTCTTTCTCTCTGTGCGTGCCCCTCTCTATCTCTCTCTCTGTTTCTCTTTGTTTCTCTCTATCTATCTCTCTTTCTCTCTATCCTCTCACCCTCCCTCCATCTCTCTCTCTCTCTCTCTCTCTCTCTATATATATATATATATATATATATATATATATATATATATAGTCTCGGAAGTTTCTCAATGATTAAAACTATATAAGGAAAAGAAAAAAAACCCAAACATTTTAGTCCCAAGTCGTTCAGTAGAAAATCACTCATGTAAGGCAATTTATTTTTTGCAGTTATTATATTAGTGTGCTTCCAAGAATTTACACTATTCTCTTAACATTATTTAAGGGATCATCAGTTGTTTACCATGAAAAACTTTTTCGGGAATCTAAAAACAAGGCAGTATTTAATTTCATGGCTTCCCAGCAGAGTTGATCAGCCCCCACTTCCTTTAAAAGACAAAAACATATATATATATATATATATATATATATATATATATATATATATATATATATATATATATATATATATATGTTTTTTCCCTCTTTTTTTGCATCGGACTTAATTCTTGTGGGGGCGCATCACAGCTACCACATATTACTAAGTTTTTTTTAGCTGTTTTGCTTTCTTTTCTTCTAAAGTGATTTCAACCAGTTCAATCTCATGTGGGGTATTGTCAGTTGTTGAGGTCAATATCCTAGGTTTTGTATCTCTCCTGGTGAACTGCCAAGCAAGTACCTTGCTGAGGTAGCGAAACACGTGTAGGGAACTATAACTTCACAAAATAAATAAATAATAAAATAAAAGATCTGTTTTGTTGTGATGAATCCTAACTTGAAAGAAATATCTTGGTAAACTCTCCATATATATATATATATATATATATATATATATATATATATATATATATATATATATATATATATATATATATATATATATATATCAAGGGAGGCGCGAGAGCGCTCTATCTCTTAATAGACTCACGAATGGCCTACGCTGGAAATCTCATTTCTTTGATCAATCATAACTCAAAAACCAATAAACCAAATTAGTTAAAACTTTGCACAAAATTTTTATTTGATAGGTTCTATAAGTGTGTAGAATTTCAGCATCATTAGTCAAGGAAACCCAGAGATCCAGAAAGTTCAATCATGAAATCATGTTATCTGTGACTACGTACGTACGTACGTACGTACGTACGTACGTAGTACGTATGTGCCACCCTGTATCTCATCAACTATTTGATGGATTCAGCTGAGTTTTGGCAGAGATAGAGGTTCTAGGGTCTAGTTGATGGCATTTTAATTTCAGTTTACCATATACTTTATTTTTCTAGAAAATTACAAAAAATCTTAAAAATGACCATTGTATTGAGGCATAGCCTTTACAAAAGTAGTGACATTCCATGATAAATGCCAGTATACTGAAATCATATGTCCTTAATAGGGTTAAGATGAAAATTCATATACACTAAATGTATAAAAGCAAGAAAATTCCCAAATTTTTACACTTTTATTGTCATTAAGGCTATGCGACCACAACAGGGCTATGTATTTTACTGATAGGAATTTTTCTTCAGCGCACCTCACACACTTCATCCATTCATGCATAGAGATTTATACTGTAGTGATGTGATAATGAAATGGTTTGGTTGATATGTAGTCATACCCTTAATTAATGACAATAAAAGTGTAAACATTTGGGAATTTCCTTGCTTTTGTACATTTAGTGTACATGAATTTTCATCTTAACCTATTACGGGCATATCATTTCAGTATACTGGCATTTATCATGGAATATATATATATATATATATATATATATATATATATATATATATAT
The DNA here is from genome assembly GCA_963556195.1 of Sepiola atlantica. Taxonomy (NCBI): domain Eukaryota; kingdom Metazoa; phylum Mollusca; class Cephalopoda; order Sepiida; family Sepiolidae; genus Sepiola; species Sepiola atlantica. The sequence goes on along the minus strand of OY744541.1, from coordinate 15,433,248 downwards.
ATATATATATATATAGAGAGAGAGAGAGAGAGAGATTAGACACATGTGATCCGTTGGGTAGCCAATTGTGCTTGGCTTAGATGGTTTAGATCAGGAAAAAGTGAGTTTGCAAAGCCAGCTAAATATGAAAAATAGAAAGACGAAATGCAAAATTAGCTTTGTTTTACTCGTTATATATATATATATATATATATATATATATATATATATATATATATATATATATATGTGTGTGTGTGTATATATATATATACATATACATATATATACATATATATATATATATATATTGATATTCCCTTTTGTTTATAATAGACGATACGAATCTTTATATTTTTTATTTTCTTTATTACTTTCGACTTTTAATAAATATAAATATATATATATATATATATATATATGTGTGTGTAAAAAATAAAAATGGAATAAAGGATAAGCAATTCAACAACTAACAAAAATAAACTCAAACACTCATGTTGTATTGTTCTGCCGAAATATTTTGGTCGTTAAAATACGGCCATTATCAATCGGTGTGTAAACTTTATTTCAAAACGGAAAAGTTTTCAAATTTATACAAAGAATGCGATTGGAAGAAATAGTCACGTGCAGAGTACAGAAGAATGGAGTAGGGACGCGAGGAATGTTATAAAAAGAGAAAGAAAAAGAAGATGAAGAAGAAAAAGAAGAAGAAAGAGAGGAATCAACCAGTGTCTTTAGAACGCCAGGGTAAGAAGAAGAAAAAGAAGAAGAAGAAGAAGAAGAAGAAGAAGAGCGAGAGCAAAAGAAAGAGTAAAATCGATAGTTGACTGCCGAACGCTACTGAAGAAGAAAAAGAGAGAGAAAAAAAATCATCAGTGATTGAATGCCGCCTGCTGATTGAAAGCCGACGGCAGATTGAAAACGTCAAAAGTATAACAGGATATATATATATATATATACGTCGTCTATCAAAATCTACACCTATCTCTCTCTCTCTCTCTCTCTCTCTCTCTATATATATATATATATATATATATATATATATATATATAGAGAGAGAGAGATAGGTGTAGATTTTGATAGACGACGTATATAATAAGAGCGGGGTGGGGAGTCGAAAGACATAAAGTAAGAGAGCATGAAAGAGAGAGATAGAAAGTTAATAAGCAAATAGGTCACATGATGAGTGATTTTTAAATCATGGCTAATAAGACGATTAAAATGGATAGTTTTTTTTTCAAAACATAACTTAATCCCAGAACTGATGAAACTTTAACCATGAATTTGACGTGTTTAACAAACGTTAATCGAATCATTTAATAATAAATATGCAATAATAAATATGCAAGGTTAATGAATTGAGTTTTGCAATAAAACGACTCGAGAGAACACGAACAGAGTTATAATCTTTTAGTGAGTGAAATCAAAATAACTAATTAAAAAAAATATTTATGAAAACAAATATTTTTGTAATTATATTTATATAATCTTTTAGTGAGTGAAATCAAAATAACTAATTAAAAAAAATATTCATGAAAACAAATATTTTTGTAATTATATTTATATAATCTTTTAGTGAGTGAAATCAAAATAACTAATTAAAAAAAATATTCATGAAAACAAATATTTTTGTAATTATATTTATATAATCTTTTAGTGAGTGAAATCAAAATAACTAATTAAAAAAAATATTTATGAAAATAAATATTTTTGTAATTATATTTATATAATCTTTTAGTGATTGAAATCAAAATAACTAATTAAAAAAAATATTCATGAAAACAAATATTTTTGTAATTATATTTATATAATCTTTTAGTGAGTGAAATCAAAATAACTAATTAAAAAAAATATTCATGAAAACAAATATTTTTGTAATTATATTTATATAATCTTTCAGTGATTGAAATCAAAATAACTAATTAAAAAAAATATTTATGAAAATAAATATTTTTGTAATTATATTTATATAATCTTTTAGTGATTGAAATCAAAATAACTAATTAAAAAAAATATTTATGAAAATAAATATTTTTGTAATTATATTTATATAATCTTTTAGTGATTGAAATCAAAATAACTAATTAAAAAAAATATTTATGAAAATAAATATTTTTGTAATTATATTTATATAATCTTTTAGTGAGTGAAATCAAAATAACTAATTAAAAAAAATATTCATGAAAATAAATATTTTTGTAATTATATTTATATAACTCACTGAAAGACGTTATTTCATTTCGTTTAATCTCTTCCCCGTCCCTTTTTAAAATCGACTACCGGCCATGTTTAAGCTATGCCAGTATGTCGGCCAATTTGCTAATTAAAAAAAAACAAAACGTTTTTCCTATTTCATAAGTAATACTAAATTGATTTCAACGCCAATACGTTCAGCATGTCATAATCTTAAAAAAGACAATTTTTGAGCTTCTGCATATCGTCTGTCCGATAAAATTACATGTGTCGGATGTGTCGATGATCGAAACGTTTACGCATTTTCCTATACTGGCCAGATTTAACAATCCTATGAGGTCATTAGATCTAAGCCTGTTCGTAAAGCTAACGGTACACATCCATCGTATAATTCCCATATCATTTTGATCATGCAACGCTTATCCTCAACCCTCCAGGTTTTATTTCCATACATCATCACACTGCATACACATGCTTAAAAGACTCTTGGAGTTGAATATGCCAAGTTCAAATCCGATGAATTGTGTTGAATGCTACACTAATAATATTATGTTTTTAATTTTTTTGTTGACGCTCATATTTGCTTGAGTAGTATTATTGAATGAATTATTAATTCACTGAACAGGACTGAGTACAAACGAAATAAATCAGCCATGTAGACTAAATGGGCTGGTGCATCATCTACTACTCTCTCTCTCTCCTTGACAAGATCCAAAAAAAGAGTCGGCAACCTAATAGGTCCATCACTGTCAACCAAGCTCAAGTCCCTGTCCCATCGCCGCAATGTAGCATCCTTGTGCTTGTTTTACAAATACTTCAATGGATTATGCTCCGACGAACTGGCTACTCTGGTGCCCCCCTCGACGTAAATTCACTAGACTAACTCGACAGTCGACTAAATCTCATTCATTCACCGTGGAGGTTCCCAGATGCCGGAGAGCCTTCTACTCAAATAGCTTCTTTCCTCGTGCCGCTGGCCTCTGGAACTCCCTCCCTGCTCCCTGTTTCCTCGACAGTACTGACATGCAGAAATTTAAAACTAATGTAAACAGACATCTCGCTGTGCAGATCCCAATTTAGGTTGAACCCCGCCAATCTTCACCCCTTTTCTTTTTTCTCGGTAGCCCCGTACGTCTACAGTGGCGACCTGCCTTGTTTGAGGTGAACTATGTAAAAAAAAAAATCGTTTGCTTAATACTAGCAGGGTGACCCGACGTTGTTCGGGATTAAATGAGGATCACTACTATGTACTTTTTCACAATGCTTATAACATCATATTATTTTTATTGTTTTTATTTTCTTCCTCGGAAGAAGCTAAAATTTTGGAAAACTTTTTGAATTAGTGTTTTATACGTATTGTTTGAATTTCATTACAATCGAATTGATGTATTTGAATTTTTAATGGGATTCTATTTCTATGGGTCACATAGATAGATTAAGGCACGTAGATATATGACACATGGAGGGAAACTGTATAATGGAAAAACGGACTAACGGAAAAACGGAAGAACGAATCAAAAGAAAAAAACAAATAAACGGATTAACGGATAAGCAGAATAACTGAAAATTACTTGGCGAAGGTGCACTATTCCTCGTGTGAGATCGTGTATAGCTGTATCGAGGGGGATCTTGTTTGGGTTTCGAATACTATGTTATTTTGAATATTTGGTCAGGGTTTACTTGTAGGGGGAAGTATCCTCATGTCATGTTGTCTTGACAAACTCTTGTACAGAGAGACCGAATTCACTTGAGAATGGTGTCTAGTAGATAATTCAAACTCTCCAGTTGGTAATTCAAACTCTCCAGTAGGTAATTGTTGTGAAGTAGTCCAACAGTAAAAAGAAGAAGTCAAGTCGAGGTTGGGTTAAGATAACAAGTGTATTAACATAAAAGGTACAAAGGTAAGGAAACTGACTGGCACTCGGCTAGACAGTTACAATACTGTCTTTTTTCTCCTTGGTGATTGTCTACTCGCACTATTTATAGTGAGAACCGGTGTAGTTTCCCTTCTGTTAGAACGGCCGGTGTAACAGTAATTAAAACGCAACACTGTATACGCTGACTAGATTCCAATAAAGATCTTATTTCCATATAGAATAACTGCAAAACAGACAAACCAGACTTACCATGTGTTTTCATGTAAAAATTAACAGCAAACAAACTTGTCTCACTACAACCATTGTAAATTAATCTTCTTTCTTCCTCTGTGTACCTGGAGCTAAACTGAACTTCCATGAGCAGAGTTTCCTTCCAAGAACAACCCGTCTATGTAACACAATACTACGAAGCTGCTTCACAGCTGAATACAACATGATCGCTTTCAAGTCAAATGTTAACAAATTGTTGTTATGCCGTCTTTTTTGATAATCAAATTCTGCCCAGTTTCAACCATCGTTTCCAATCGTCGAGGTGTTTGTATCACCGTTCACATGACAAACTCATTAACTCTTATTTTTAAGTGGCCCTTGGGCCTTGATAAGCGGTGACTCAGTAAAAAAAATACGAAAATTTAGTTGATATGCCGTAAAATAGACCAACCAAACTGGACCGATCTTAAATCTCTTTCGGTATTCTCGCCTTTTCGAAGAAAAATTGTGCGTGTAAACCGGTTTAGAATCCCCAGACCTTACCATAATTGTACGTTCCAACTCGTCATCCGCTTTGGAATGAGCAACCTCTTAGATATATCCTGTACCGTCACTTCCCTTCCAATTGATTTCCTTTTCTCCTTTCTTTTTTAAGTCGACCTCAGTAGAACGTTTTGCCATCAACGAAGAGACACGAAGTTCAACCCGTCTGATAAAGTTTCTCTTCAAGTCTGACACTGGGCAAGAACTCCCGCCACTGATGCTCGCTCCCGAGGGAGATCGTCCGCAACTCACTTACCCCCGCCTCCTGAACCCGTGCATTTCTTTTTGTGTATGTTTTCACTAGCCTACACACTACGTTTTTGAAATGAACCGACCGGCCAGTCTTTAAAGATATCAATATGTTTCCCCCCCCCCCACACACACACTCCGGACGACCTTCTCGAAAAATAGCGTGTGCACGCACGGCCAAACTCCGCTTCACTACTCAGGTTGACCGCCTCGACCGAATTCCTCTGCCGTCTACCCCGACCCCACCAAGGCTGGACGGACTTACCCTGTCTGAACTTGCCCACATCCACCCTAGTGTCATTGATATCTACTGTCCAAAAATTCTGCTCTTTGAGGTCAAAACGATGGAGCGATCATTCGTTGCATGTCTTCTGCGGAGGCGATCATGTCATGTCTGGGCATTGCCCGATTGGCATTTGTGTGAAGGCTGACCAGGAATCGTCGGGATCAATTCGCCGAAAACAGTCTTACAATTTGAATATTTGGGTGAAGATTTATAATTTTTTGTCGTGTTCCTGTCGATTGCAGTCAAGACTTTTGAAAGAAATTGTATCAGAAAAATATACTATCTCCCCCCGTTACTCTATCTCTTAATCATTCCACTTTCTATCTCAACAAGTAATTGTAATTTCTCTCTTATTTATTTGAATATATTGTTTTGCTTTTATTTCTTTTCCTGTTTTCCTCTTTTATCTGAAAAATTAACTTCCTCCCTCTCATTCTAATTCTCGTCCTATCTCCATCTCTCTTAAAAAAATACATATCTCTCTCTCTCTCCTTCTCTCTCTCTTTCTCTCTCTCTCTTTCTCTCTTTCTCTCTCTCTCTCTACCTCATTTCTAAGTTAGTTAATTTTTGTCTCACATACAAGATTATTTTTTTCTTTTTCTTGTATTAGAAGGTAATAGTTATTTTCTTCTTCTTCTTCTTCTTCTTCTTCTTCTTCTTCTTCTTCTTCTTCTTCTCCTTTTTCTTCTTCTTCTTTCCTTTTTCTCTTTCATTATCCCCTTTCTTCCTCTTTTCTTTTTTTCTTCCTCTCTTTTTTTCTTTTTCCTCTTTCTCCTGCCCCTACTCTTGTGCATATTTTTTTCTTCTTCTTCTTTTCTTCCTGCCACTTCTACTTCTTCACACACACACACACACACACACACACACACACACACACACACACACACACACACACACACACACACACACACACACACACACACACACACACATATATATATATATATATATATATATATATATATATAATAAAGAAGAGACAGTCTAACACTCATATATGTTCATGTATAGCTTTCCTTCGACAAACTCAATATTCTGATTCTATTCAGTGTATTTCTATTTAATTTCATCAAAAAAATTATCCACTCGGAATATTTTGACACTGGTGGCACATTAAAAAATGACAGACAGAGTAAGAAACACTAGCCTTCAAAGCTATTGCAATTACTAAGTCTTATCTTCATAAAATATCATGACTGCCTATAGAATGATAGAGAATTAGACTGAAGGTATTAAAGTCTCGTTATCATTTTAGAAAACGTCTAAAATTGAAAGCTTCAGTTTAAGGGGTCTTAAAAAGAAATTGAAATACATAGGATCTTGTATAATGGGTGTCTAATGACTACGAATCAAATTTAATGTAAATCTGAAATATTTTGAATTTTTAAATGGGAGGCTGTGCCCAGATTATGCCCCCTGTATATTTTCGAATTCGGGAATATATCCCCTACGCCAAGGACCCCTGTCAAAGTGGATAAAATACTAAGTCAATTCAGTTCTAAGTTACAGGTTCAATCCTCGCCCGCAGCGAGGATTGAACCTGTAACTTAGAACTGAATTGACTTAGTATTTTATCCACTTTGACAGGGGTCCTTGGCGTAGGGGATATATTCCCGAATTCGAAAATATACACCTGAAGAAGGCCGGAGGTTACAGCGGTCGAAACGTTGTGAGAATAACACTTAAGATAAGAACAATAGTTCGAATAATCAAAATTACACCATAAGATTTATTAAACAGAAAATTAAATATATTACACATGAAAAAATAATATAAAAAGGGAAAATGTCCAACTTCAATGACATTTCAGGAATGTTTAAACAAATAATACTTAACTAATAAAATCCTGTTTTTTCGAAACCAAATTGCAAGTATAAAAAAGTTTCGTCGAATGTCATGCTGGCTTAGCAGACCGAGAGCAGGTTCAAGGCGTTTCTATAAATAGTAGCGATGGAGAGGCGCTCTTAAACGCAAGTAAAGTAACGATGGTCCCTAGTGTGGCGCGTCATTAACAGACCAATGCTGTTAAGTAAGTCGCGCCTGGCGGGGCCTTTCACTCCAATCGTCTCCACAACGATTATAAATTACATTGGGAAAGTTGAAGTCCATTATTAAAGTTTCCTTTGGTTACTAACGGCACAACATTGTTTTAAAACTATATTGCTTATTTTATTAAAGAAATACAGAAACATTACATATTTTTTTCAACTAATTAGAAAATATAAATATTTACGTTCTAATAAGTGATGAATTAATAGTAATTAATATATTCTCTACAAAACAAAAGAAGTACAGGTAGATTCCGAGACATCCGGCATTAGACACCAATTAAGCAAGATCTTTTCGACAAGGCGATTGGCATTGTGGGGGGGAGTTTCTTGGCTTTTGTGAGGCGGCTGTCCTTGCACTGGCAAGAAAGGCCACTATCAATGAGGACCACCTTCTCCACAAGCTCGCCACAGAGACCCCTCCACGAGCTCGCCTGAAGTCACGACGCCCATTCTCGGAGCATGCCCACCAGCTCCTGCTTTCAACACCCGGTGACGTCACAAAACGAATCTGGCTGAAACGTTGCTGGACGAAGGAATGGCAGGCAGCAGATAAATCAAGGTTGCAAAGATTTGTGGAGGAACTCCCTCGCCGGCAGTGGGCAATGTTCAACCGCCTCAGGACAGGTGTCGGCCGTTTCGCCGCGACCATGAAAGGATGGGGACTCAGGGACTCGGCTGTCTGCGACTGTGATCACTTTGAACAGACAGTAGACCACATCATCGAGTCATGCCTTAAACATCGACCACCCAACGGCGAAGTCGGCATAGCTGCGCTAGACAACAAAACATTAACATGGCTTTTCTCAACCGAGCTGGTGATCTAACAGTGAGATGCTGTGAAGCAAACGAAAGAAGAAGTTGGCCTTTGCCATTCTTGTATGAGGAATAGCGACGATTCTCGTCTTTAGAAGAACGATAGCATCCTTACATTTTAGACATGTTCTTGAATCAAAATCAAATATTTAATTTTGATCAAGATGGGACAAAGAGTTGTAAACAAAAGGTTTAATATCAGTATATCCTGATTGTAATCTTTGCAAAGGGAGATAAACCCATGTAAACTGTTCCGTATTCTTTTTGTTTATTATAAATTAAAGAATAAAAAAATAATAAATTCTGAAAGTAATTATTCCATTTACATTTAACCGTTTTGTAAGCCACCAGAAGATAAAATATTAATAACAATCTTCAATTACTCAATTTTCATGGGGAATGCAAAACATAAAAAGAAAAAGTTAAAGTATAAATACTACCGGACAAAGCCTGTCCGGGACAGCTAGTTAAATATGCGTTAATAACCACGAAAATGTTAATATGAAAACGGAAAAACATGATTTCAATGTTTGACAAATGTGAGGTAGCTTCGGTTGCAGACAACTATTGAATATCAATCATGAAATAAGATTTGGCTCAGTCTAGCAAATAATAGACAATGCAGTTCTTAAGCAAACGAAACAAAATGACTCAACAGTTAGACGTCTTTTTTTCTTTTTTTTTATTGAGGTTGCATAATAAAAAACATTAGATCCATTTTATTTTAAAGGCGAGCCAGAGAAAAACGAAAATGTGTGAGGAGAAAAAAATGTCGATTCACAAAAACGGAAAATATTTGTCTGCCTTTTTTCTTCGAAATGTTTTTTTTTTTCAGACGGACAATATCAGTCCCCCCCCCCCCTACACAACACCCACCAAAAACGAACAAACAAATAAACAAAAAACACGACATCGTCAGGCGCCAGGGATTTTTTTTGAGATCTGAAACCTTTTTCATTTTACATGAAAAAATACAATTGTGAAAAGAAAAACATTCCAAGTGTTGTAAAAAGAAATTGAAAATGATAAAAAGGGTTGCGGGAAATACTGAATAGAAAAGAAAACAGTGATATATATATATATATATATAAATGTAAGTTAGTAATCCGAGGCAGGAGCAATGTGATATAGGTACCGGAAGGTGGAACAGATGAACAAAAATAAATGAGAAGAGAAAAAAAGAGAAAAAATATGGATTGAATCTCAAATCAATTTATTAATATTTCACGGTTTAACGGTTTAAATACCAGAGCAGTAAATAGAAAAAAAAAGTTTACTGTCAAAAGCAATTTAAAAAGGTCCGTACGGAGTCAAACGTGACTGTGAACCGGGTGCGTGCCTTGTGACCGTTTGAAATCATTTCTCTGTACTAATAGGATCATTAGCTCGAAACGACGTTGTCTGTAGGTAAATATAATTTACTATTTATTTATTAATATTATATATTTTGACACGGTCTGGCATGAAGGGCTTCTCCTAAAACTGCATTCATATGGTATTACTGGACAAATATTTAATTTAATTAAATCCTTCCTAACAAACAGAAAGATCCAGGTTCTCCTCGATGGCCGTTCATCTTAGCAACATGACATAAATGCTGGTGTACCCCAAGGATCCATCGTAGGACCTCTACTGTTTCTGATTTTCATAAATGACCTCCTTGATGTCATTGAGACTGAGATATGAATATTTGCTGACGACACCACGCTCTAATCTCGTCATGTGGGCAAAACTGACGCGCACATATCTGAGGCAATGGCCGAATCCTTAGGAAATGACCTCACGTCTGTAGTGGATTGGGGTAAAAAATGGACGGTAACTTTTAATGCCGCAAAGACAAAGCTACCTTTCTTCAATAACTACAAGAAACCTCTCCAACCACCGATTGCCATGACAAATAAAATCCTACCTGAGAGTTCATCATTCAAACTCCTCGGCCTAACTTTCACAGATAAAATGAATTGGAACAAATACATTGAAGACATTGCTAGGACTGCTGCAAAGAATGTGGGCTCCCTCTACCGTGCTAGTAAACTTCTCATACCTGATATTATCCTATATCTCTACAAAGCCACCATTCGCCCATGCATGGAGTATTGTTGCCACATCTGGGCTGGTGCATCATCCATTGGACAAAGTTTAAAAAAAGAGTCGCCAACTTAATAGGTCCCTCACTGTCTACAAAGCTCCAGCCCCTATCCCACCGGCACAATGTTGCTTCCTTGTGCCTGTTTTACAAGTACTTCAATGGACTGTGCTCTGATGAACTTGCTGCTCTGGTGCCCCCATGACTCAAATTCACTAGACCAACCCGACAATCTGCCAAATCCCATCCATACACTGTGGATGTCCCCAGATGCCGAAGAGCTTTCTACTCCAAAAGCTTCTTTCATCGTGCTGATGGACTCTGGGACTCCCTCCCTGCTCCCTGTTTTCCTGACGGTACTGACATGCAGAAATTTAAAACTAATGTTAGCAGACATCTCGCTGCACAGCTCCCCAATTTAGGTATACCCCCCACCCTAAAAAAACCCCAAAAGACTCTCACCCTTTTTCTCAATAGTCCCTTACGTCTACAGTGGCGTACTGCCTTGTTTGGGGTGAACTATATATATATATATATATATATATATATATATATATATATATATATACAGGGTGTTTCAAAAGTCTTGGGAACATTACAAATGCGTTATACAACGTTATGTTCCCAAGACTTTTGAAACACCCTGTATATATATATATAGAGAGAGAGAGATAGAGATAGATAGATAGATAGATAATAAGAAAGAGAAAAAAAGAGAGAAATCCGAAGACGATGAGGATAGAAAGGCAAATGATGAACGAGATAGGTAGATATAGAGATAGATAGCACGATAGGGAGGGGGCGAGAGCTAAACATACAATAGAGAGAGAGAGAGAAAGAGAGAGAGAGAGAGAGAGGGGAGAGAAGGAGTGCGTGTGTGCATATGTATGAGAGAAACACTGTGTCTGAAGAGAGGTAAAAATAGGGAGAGAGGGGAAATAGAGCGAAACTCATCATCCCCAGAAATGGTAAGTAAAGTAAATCAAATGAATAAATAACAGAATGAAATAAAAACGAGGTTAAAAAATGTCACGGTGTAGTTGGCGTGTTGCTAAGCTGCTCTTACAATTAAACAATAGCGTGAATTATGGGGGAACACTCCAGACACCTTCGGTATCTAGTCGCAGAAGGGCGTCCGATTCCGGATGAAGATGCTGAAGCTTCGAAATAAAAAAGTAAACAAAAAAACAAAACAATAACAACAAAGCAAAAGAGAAAAAGAAAGAAAAATCAGAAGTAAAAAGAGTAATCGCCAAATTAACTCTAACCCTAACCCTAATTCTTAACCCTAACCCTCACCCTCACCCTAAACCCCTAAACCCTTAACCCTAACCTCAACCTTACCCCTAGACCCTAACTCTAACGCCAAACCTAACCCTAACCCTAACTCCTAACCCCCTAACCCCCTAACCCTTACCCCAACCCCTAATCCATACCCTTAACCCCCTAACCCTAACCCTACTCCCTAACCCTAACCCTAACCCCTAACCCACAAACCCTGACCCAACCCCTAACCCTAACCCTAACCCCTAACCCCCTAAACCCCTAACCCTAACCCCCTAAACCCCTAACTCTAACCTCCAAACCCTAACCCTAACCCCAACCCTTACCCTTAACCCTTTCCATTAACCCTTAATTCTTAACCCTTACCCTAACCCCCTAACACTAACCCCCTAGACCCTAACCCTAACCCTAACCTTAACCCTAACCCCCTAACCCTAACCCCAACCCCCCTAACCCTAACCCCCTAACCCCCTAACCCTAACCCCCTAACCCTAACCCCCTAACCCTAACCCCAACCCCCCTAACCCTAACCCCCTAACCCCCCTTACCCTAACCCCCTAACCCTAACCCTAACGCTAACCCACACCCCAAAAATCAACCATGCGAATACGACAAAATTATTCAATTCCTTAAAGATGATTTCGCAGTTCAAGTACCTATATATATATATATATATATATATATATATATATATATATTTTTTTTTCTTTATATTTCTCTTTATTTTTCTTTATTTTTCTTTATTATTTTTCTTTATTATTTTTCTTCATTTTTCATTTTTCATTTTTCTTTATTTTTCTTCATTATTATTCTTTTTCATCTTTCTTTATCCCCCCTTTTATTATTAGTACCTTAATTTTTTTATGATTAGTACCATTACGACTTCATAAATTTATAAATGGTGTGACTACAATTTATTTAATTATAAGTTTTATTTTTAATGATTTATTATTTAATATTTAATATTTTTAGAAATAATTTATTACATTAGCATATTATTTCAATATAATTTTTAATTTTATAATTTTATAATTTATATATTTTTTAACTTAATATAATTTTATTTTTATTTTTATTTTTATTTTTATTTTTATTTTTATTTTTATTTTTATTTTTATTTTTAACGTTATCTCCATTTACTTTCGATAAGATATATAGCGTCTCTATTAGTTAAATTTAAATACTTTCCATAACGGCCACGTAATTCCACGCACGTGACAATTTAAACATGCCATCTGTCCAACTGTTAACGTTATTCCCATTTAATTTCTTGCTTTTTCGATGTACAGCGTTGCTGTTGTTTTGATCCATAACTGACTACGAATATTCCACGCACGTGACAATTTTAAATCTGAAAGTGTTCCATCTTTCCAACGGACAATATTTTGAAATTCCTGGCGGTTGTTCTTACTCATTAAGCTATACGACTCCGCTGATGAAGGTCCGATTTTCTCGGATCTGAAACCTTGGTCCGGATGTTGTTGTAACACTTTATTTAATATTAATAAATATATATATATATATATATATATATATATATATATATATATATATATATATATATATATATATATATATATATATATATATATATAGGCTTTTCCCTATATACTTTAAGAACAAAATATATCGTAAAATATACCTTAGTTCAAGGATTGAGTTATAATTCGAAATAAAAATTGTTATTCATAAAATGTATTTATAAAATATGTTATAAAATAATATACATTATATAAATATATTATAGAATATTTATAAAAATGAATAAAATATACATAATAGGAGGGAAATATATTAATACTAACAGTAACACTAAACTTTAAAGACAAGCAAAACATTTATTCACAAATTAAAAAAAATTGAATATAATGTATTTAATTTTCTGCCGATCTCTCCTCACCGGTGATGGTTTTTTTCTCATGCACGTTTGAATTAAGGTTGAACACACATCTGAGGAAGGGAAATTTTTCCCGAAATATTATGTTACACAAAACCTCACTTTAACCGCACTGATGGCAATTAAGATTGTAATATATTAAAAAAATCATATTAATAAAAGGTGGAAACTTCAAAACTCATTCCACTATTATATGTCTTAATTTGCTTCAGTTCATGTTTATCCGTTACACCTTTTAATTGTATTGCCTTCTATAAATTACCTTTATATACACACTGAACAATGTTTCAAGCAAACTACATTACCCCATTAACGTTGTTTCGATTGTTCTAATTAGCCGAAATAAATAATTAACTGAACATGCAAAAGCGAATATCACCACTGGTAGTAATATTATTTAGTTTATTTATGCCCCCCTCTCTCTCTCTCTCTCTCTCGCACGTACGTTCTTTCCCTCTACAGTTAAGGGTTAAATAATATTACTACCAGTGGTGATATTCCCTTTTGCTTATAATAGAGAATTTCAATATCGTTCTTCGTTTTTTTCTTTATCAGCTTCGACTATTAATAAACAGAGAGAGAAAGTTACGGAAGCGAGAGTGATATATACAGTATAAAATAATAGCTGTTGATCAAGCAACATAAAATTGTAAATTGTGGGATTTACAGACGAAAACGTAGTAAGAGATCGTACATTCGGTTAGTTAATTGCAAATTACGACTTACTAGAACAATCAAAATGGAAGCTGTTTTAAGCATAACTCGATCCTAAAACTGAGGAATATTTTATCATGTATTTTGTGTGATTAAAATCTATAAATATAAAATAAGACTTAAAACAATGTAACCCATTGGGTCACCGATTGAGCTTTGATTAAATTGTTTGAATCAGGAAAAAGTGAATTTGCAAAGCCAATTCAATTTTGAAAAAAAAGTGACACAAAATCCAATGTTAGTCTATTTCTGCCCCTCTCTCTTTCTCTCTATCTCTTTCCCTCTCTCTCTTTCTCTCTCTCTTTCTCTCTCTCTCTTTCTCTCTCTCTTTCTCTCTCTCTTTCTCTCTCTCTTTCTCTCTCTCTCGCTCTTTCTCTCTCTCTATTCTCTCTCTCACTTTCTCTCTCTCTTTCTCTCTTTCTCTCTCTCTTTCTCTCTCTCTCGTTCTCTCTCTCCCTTTCTCTCTCTCTCCCTTTCTCTCTCTCTCCCTTTCTTTCTTTCTCTTTCTCTATCTCTATCTCTATCTCTCTTTCTCTTTCTTTCTCTCTTTCTTTCTCTCTTTCTATTCTCTATCTCTTTCTCCCTCTCACTTTCTCTCTCTATTTCTCTCTTTCTATCTCTCTCTCTCCCTTTCTCTCTATCTCCCTTTCTTTCTTTCTTTCTTTCTTTCTCTTTCTCTCTCTCTCCCTTTCTCTCTCTCCCTTTCTTTCTTTCTCTTTCTCTCTCTCTATCTCTCTATCTCTTTCTTTCTCTCTTTTCCTTTCTCTCTCCATCTTTCTCTCTCTTTCTCTCTCTCTTTCTCTCTCTCTTTCTTTCTCTCTCTCTCTCTTTCTCTCTCTCTTTCTCTCTCTCATTTTCTCTCTCTCTTTCTCTCTCTCTCTTTCTCTCTCTATGTCTCTCTCTTTCTATCTCTCTCTCCCTTTCTCTCTATCTCCCTTTCTTTCATTCTTTCTTTCTCTTTCTCTCTCTATCTCTCTTTCTCTCTCTCTTTCTCTCCCTTTCTCTTTCTCTCTCTCTCTCCCTCTCTCTCTCTCTCTCTCTTGATCGTACATTTATTCCCTCTACAGTTACGGGTTAACATTGGATTTTGTGTCCTATTTATTTTTCAAAATTTAATTGGCTTTTCAAATTCACTTTTTCCTGGTTCAAACAATCTAATCAAGGCTCAACGGGTGACCCAATGGCTTACATTTGTAAACGTCTTTTTAATAGAGGTTTATTTAATAGAGGTTTATTTAATAGAGCATCAACCTTTAGTTACAGTAGATAACGTATCCGCGAGAAGACGGGATAATAAAATTGCTACACTCTTCGCATATTTACTATGTGTAAAAGGTGATGGTAACCAAACACACTTAAAACGTGTATGAAATGTCTTCCGTGAGTAACAAGCCGCGCATGCGTGGTCCCCCTCTGTATGTGACTCGAGTTGGCGAGTGTAAAATGCAATAAATTTGGGCAATTTGGAGCATTTTTGACCCCCATTTGACCCCTTGGGGTGCGAACTAAAATTTTTCTGAGGTCAAGGATGCTCATTTCATATCCAGAACAATTGCCTCTACATTTTGGCCAAGTTTCAGAAAAATTGAATGGATGGATCAAACGTTATGGGAGAAAAGGGTAATTTTTTGCCATTTTGGGGTCTTTCGACCCCCTGGGGGGCGCGAACCAGATTTTTTTCAAGGTCAGCGATACTTATTTTCTATTAGGAACAATTGCCTCCATATTTTGGCCAAGTTTCAGAGAAATTGAATGGATGGATGAAAAGTTATGGGGCAAAAGATGTCAATAAAGCTGATTAAACAAATTGAGTTTGGCAGGCTCTAGTATTAGAACCCACTTAAAAGGAAGCTCTACCTTCCACTTTTCTATTTTATTTGTTCATTTATTTATTAACTAATCGTCCGACAGGACCACCAGCTTTGTCGCCGTTTAACGTGTGGACAGATCATTGTTGAACAATCAGCGATTCAGGACGAGTCAACCGTGAAGGAATTACACACGCCACGCTCACCCCTTTGCCAGCCGCCGGGCATCGGGCCATGTCGGGTCAGATAAGCGTGACCGAGCGAGATAACGACACGTGTTCGTCACGCCGATGAAGGGCGCCACGTGACAACGGGGCAAATAATTATGACTCTATTCAGGATTTACGAACGAACTGATGAGAAGAAATAGATAAATAGATAGACAGATAGGGAGACATTTTGAATAAACTAGGGAACAAAAAATTGTCGTTTCCTTCGTTCTGTCGCGAAAGATAATGAATACCATATACCGCGATGAGGAGTTTACAATGAAGCAAGGGTTGCGCAATCCACAACTTAACCGCTCTTTATCCAGCATTGCTTAAGTCGATTTTACCAATAGCTAGGAGTAGGAGGAAAGATGGATTCACATACTTCCCAAGTAGATACTTGTAATGAATGGGCACCCAAATGAGTCGGACCTTTTTTCACGACTAGTTTTTTTTCGTTTTTCAAGGGGTGACATTTCAAATTTATCCTCTTTTGAAATTAAATCGTACAAATTATTTTTTTGCCACAAAAATAAAAGTATTACAAGAGTATAACTAGAATTTATCTAAATATTTAAAAAAATCCGGCACTTCTCTAGAAGAGGACCCATATCGACCCGAATGTTTTTGATTTACGGAACAGAACAGTAAATTAGTACAATTAAATGAAACAACCTTTTCATTATTTTCTATGGCTTGAAGTTTGGATCAATTAACCACCCACTTAAAATCAATAAGTGAATCAACTTTATTTATTTATTTGATGGTTTTTTAAAGGAGGTTTTTCAACTTTATCTATATTTTTTAGGGGGGGGGGGGCTAACATTGTTTTTAACCCTAACACTGTCCTAGCTCTAACCTAACCTGGATTTTCATTTGTATGCCTTAGTGTCGTCTATGTTTTCAATTTTTTTGCCGTTTTCAAATCGTAAACTTCTGCGGCCATTTCCGGTTTGTTCCGTAAATCGAAATTGGAAACATTCGGGTCGATATGGACCCCCTTCTATAGAAGTACTAAAATTCAGATCATATAAATAACTTCTAAGTAACTGTTCAGAAAAATCAAATTTACTTAAAATAAAACATGATGCAAGTGAAATTACAGGATTAAATCTGTAAACTTGATTATTTATGTTTCTTGGCATAGATAAAAATAAAAAAAAGATTTAAAAAAAAAAAGTAAAAAAAAAAAAAAGTAAAAAAAAAAATAATAATAATAAAAAAAAAAAAAAAAAATAAAAAGGTAAAATAAAAAAAAAAGTAAAAAAAAAAAAATAAAATAAAAAATTAAAAAAAAAAAAATAAAAAAAAATAAAAAATAAAAATAAAAAATAAAAAATAAAAGGTAAATAATAAAAAATAAAAAAGTAAAATAAAATAAACTAATTTTCGAAAAAAAAAACATATAAAAAGAAACGCAAACAAATAAACTGCACAGTTTCATCTCGAATCTTTGAATTGTCACCGCTACGAAAAACAGACAAAACTAGTCGTGAAAAAAAAAATGTCCGCCTCATTTGGGTATCTATTCCTTACAAGTACCACCATGTGTAATAGAGAAATTTTACCTTCCACTTTCAAGCGTACGGCGTCTGGTATTCCCAAGCGTTCACCCATCTAATTACTGACTGAGGTCGACGCAGCTTAACCTCGGTTTTACAACGAGAACCGGTGTTGCAACATGACATCGCTGAAATAAGATCGCGCTTTTCTGCATAAAAAGTAACAGATTCTTATTTTCAATTCGTTATTGTCTGCTTGAAGGGTGAGAATTTTAATTTTCTTTTAGCGTGAGAAAAAGAATAAGGTTTTCTTTTTGTAACTTACATAAGAAAAGTAAAATAAAAAGCCCCCCCCCCCTCTAAAAAAAAACAGCCAGAGACAATAAAAAATAGAAAAGTAGAAAAATTAACCGTTTATTGACAAAAGGAAAAACATGTTTTATGACATATTAACAATAAAAAAAAACAATTTTTAAAAACATATTTCACCCCCAAAAACGGCAGGCCGCCACTGTAGACGTAAGGGGTTACTGAGAATTAGGGTGTGGGTTTTGGGTGTCATCCTAAGTTGGGAGCAGCGTAGCGAGATGTCTGTTTACATTAGTTTTATACCTCTGCATGTCGGTACTGTCGAGGAAACAGGGAACATGAAGGAAGTTCCAGAGGCCAGAGGCACGAGGAAAGAAGCTATTTGAGTAGAAAGCTCTCCGGCATCTGGGGACCTCCACAGTGAATGGATGGGATTTAGCTGATTGTCGAGTTGGTCTAGTGAATTTACGTCGAGGGGGCACCAGAGTAGCCAATTCATCGGAGCACAATCCATTGAAGTATTTGTAAAGCAAGCACAAGGATGCAACATTGTGGCGATGGGACACGGGATAGAGCTTGGTGGATAGTGAAGGACCTATCAAGTTGGCGACTCATTTTTGGACCTTCTCTAAGAGGACCTTGTCTAAGAGGGAGAAACTAGTGGATGATGCACCAGCCCAGATGTAACAGCAATACTCCATGCATGGACGGATGGAGGCTTTGTAGAGATACAGGGTAAAGTCAGGTGTGAGAAGTTTACTAGCACGGTAGAGGGAGCCCACCTTCTTTGCAGCAGCCTTGGCAATGTCTTCAATGTATTCGTTCTAACTAAAAAACACACGAAAAAAACACGCAATGCGCATAAACCAGTTACAGCTTATTTTACCCGCTTTCCTTTGATGCTGGCATTATTTTCCTCTTTATATATATATACATATATATATACATATATATACACATATATATAACGTTAATACAACAAAAGGTATAAGAGGCAACTAATATCTTTAATTAGTGAACATCCGGATAAAATTGAAGCTCAATATACTGGATAGAGCATTAACTTTACATTACTTTGCTTGAACTTTGAATTGTAATAAAATTTGATTCGCACATTGTTTTATTCTTTCATTTCATCTAATGCTATATATATATATATATATATATATATATATATAAATCCAGGGGTACGAATCGTGTGACCGGTAGTGAATAGTCATACTTCTATGCTGATGAGTCTTGATTGAAAAGAGACGAAACGTATACGTCCATAGATAAATAAACAATAACAAATATATATATATATATATATATATATATATATATATATACATATATATATATATATATATATATATATATATATATATATATATATATATATATATATATATTAATTTATTCATATTTTTATTACACACAGACCAATGATTGTAAGCTGTTTCCCATGGCTTTTGAGTTTGCTTGCCATTGGTCCAAGCACTCAGTAGGGTTCTGCCATTGAGAACAACCAACATGTCCGGTAGATGGTCGACTAATCAGAACCTTCTTCTGTATCTGATCCTGATAGCGCGGCAAACACCCAGCGACTTCAGCCAGCTTGCTTCGAAAGAGGAAGTTTCTAGGGAATATCAGATTCAGAAACGGCCCCCAGTCGCATGTATATCCCGCTCAGGCGAGATAATTTTAACGATGTTAGTTTTTGCAGTTTTTTTAATGCATTGAGTTGTCGCCGTTCTCCTGCATACCACGTCTAGTATTCCCAAGTATGAGCGACAGAAAATATATTCATACGTAGATACAATAATCAGAAGATTAAATTAAAAAATTGAAGATATAAAAATAGTATTTTAATATCGAAGTTTATATTGCAAGACACGATAAAAGATCAATACTCATCAATAATCTGTCTATCATATATGAAGTGCTTGTCTGAAAGAATTAAAAAGATATGTAATTCGTATGGCAGGAGAATAGTATTCAGAGCGATTCAACTCCCCGAAAACATCTAATCCCAGTCAAGCTTACCACAGAAAATATCATGACAAAAAACTGTGTGCATGCCATTCCATGGAACTGTGCAAAATAGACAAAGGTGATGCATACTGACCATTAAAAGTAAAGCTGGAAGAACGTAGGGATATTGACAAGTGGTGTGATTGACGAAATATTTAGGTAAAAAGGAAAGCATATGGCCTTTTTAGGATGAAGTATAAATTATAAATAAAAGAACGGTGGGGAGTAAGGTGTCTAAAAGAAACCGTATATATATATATATATATATATATATATATATATATAATACATATTTGTTATTGTTTATTATCTATGTACGTATACGTTTCGTCCTTTTTTAAAAATCGGGACTCATCAGCATAGAGATATGACTATTCACTACTGGTCATGCGATTCGAAACCCCGGATTACAAGTATTTTTCAACTCAAATCCGACGCCTTAACCACACGGCCAATTAAAAACAGCGAATAAACAGTGATAATTTTAACACTTTATCGGCGGCTTAACGTCTAGAGCGTTCTACTTTCTTAATAGAAGGAACGATGCATTTAAAGCTACTTACAGTGCTCTACTTTTTCGAGGAGCGACAAATAATAATAAATATTTGTTATATATACATATATATATATATATATATATATATATATATATATATATATATATTGGGTAACAAGAGCTTCCTAGGTAGACCTAGTATAGAATTCAATATTGGATACATAATACAATTCAAAATTCCTAAGGATGTGTGACCGTTCTACAATTCAAATCTACGTAACCGCGCTCTACAATCTAATTTTCACTTTCTACGAGTTCGTCAACAAGACCAGACGCTAAATACTCTTTCGTGACCACGAGGAGATTTTCTTGCGATTTTCTAACACCAGCAAGATGAAGAGGAAAAAAAGAAAGCTAATTTCTCTTTGATAAGGCTGCGTATCAGCGAAAGTCTCATACATATATTTATGAAAAAAAAAATGATTTTATTCATTTAATAAATATATATATTTATGAAAAATAACGTTTCTTATTTTTTTTTGAAAATACTGTAATACAATTCAAAAAAGTGTTCCTGAAGGTGTGTGACCCTTCTTCTAGTTTCATATTTGTCATTCGAAACGTAAGTTTCACATCGCGGTTCTATAACAATGCCCTTATTTACTTGTCCCCACACAAGGTCGGTTTTTAATGTAGAAAACATGCAGCTCCGCCCAAAAGAGGCACTCTGGATTAGGTAAAACAATAAACATTACCTCAGTCGAGAAGGATTTCTTTTTCACCGAATACAGACAGAAAAGATAAAGTATAGTATCAGAACAAATATTAAAGTTTACTCCTAGGGTTTACTTTTGGAAGCCTCGAAACTCTCGCTTCCCTTATTTTGTCCTTTAGTCCTCACATTTCATTAGCGATGTTTCTGACAAAAGGGGAAGAATTGCTGTTTTCTGGGTCGGAATCTATCCATCTAACAAAGAATTGTAGGAAGTAGACCTTGGGTTTACTTTCAGCAGTCTCGTAACTCTCGCTTCCCTTATTGTGTCCTTTAGTCCTCACATTCCATAAGTGATGTTTCTGACAAAGGGGGAAGAATTGCTGTTTTCTGGGTCGGAATCTATCCATCTAACAAAGAAGTGTAGGAAGTAGACCTTGGGTTTACTTTCCGCAGTTTCGTAACTCTCGCTTCCCTTATTTTGTCCTTTAGTCCTCACATTCCATGAGCGATGTTTCTGACAAAGGGGGAAGAAGTGCTGTTTTCTGGGTCGGAATCTATCCATCTAACAAAGGAGTGTAGGAAGTGGACCGTCGGTTTACTTTCAGCAGTCTCGTAACTTTTGCTTCCCTTATTTTGTCCTTTAGTCCTCGCATTCCATGTGCGATGTTTCTGACAAAGGGGGAAGAATTGCTGTTTTCTGGGTCGGAATCTATCCATCTAACACTTATCGTTGGCTATTTTTTTTTACCGTAAAGTAGATTTTTTGTCCTTACATCAAGTGGCTTCATGCCTTGTCTGGAGCGACTTTTAAAACAACAAACGGCCAATAAACGATATCATGAAGTTCCTATTTATTTGCCTCCCTCCGAGGGTAGAATTAGACACAAGGTCGGTTTTTGACGTGGGGAAAATTCAGCTCACTCATGATGAGGACAAAAATAAAAAAAATTGCCTCAGTATTTCTACTTCACTGACCGAAGACAGAATAGATAAAGTGTAGTATACAAACAGATACTACACTTTGCCCTTAGCCAAAAGGCTAAGAAATCGTTTCTATCAGGTCGTCGTTCGGTCTCCAACGCCTGAATTTGACGTACATTTTTATCGTTAGACGCTGAGAGTTAAGAATAGGCGCACCTTCAGAAGAAGACCTGTTCTTGTTCTTGTTTTGTTTTTTGTGTGTGGCTACTGTCGGTTGGTTAACGCTTGTTTCGACCGGCAGACAATCAGTTTGCATTAGTTCTGTTTGAATTGATTTAAGTTAGAGCAGCGCACATTCGTTCTATGACGACGGTTCACGTCAACAATCTCACACAGGGCTGTCACAACACGAGAGGAGGTCATGAGAAAGACGAGGCCGTTGTGTTGAGACGGAGTCTTGGCAGGAGGGTTGCGCGGCTCTTCTCCCATGGTTCTCGGGTTTTGGCACCCAAGCGACGAGAGGCCAAACGAATATGCAAGGCGCGCAGTTCAGATAATGCACTTCGCTCCGTGACTGGAATTTAACGTTTGACAAGGTGACATTTTGGACAATTTGGTTCTGTCTTCTTTTGGTGTAAAACGAACGGCAGCACTTTCTCTATATCATTCTTTCATTGTTCCTTTCTTTCATTGTTTCTTTCTTTCTTTCTTTCATTCTTTATTTCTTTCTCTTCTTCTTTTCTTTCTTTCTCTTTTTCTTTAGTTACTTAAAGTCTATTACCCTTTCTCTATCTTTGAGATTCTCCATTTTTTTTCTCCCTGGCTCCATCATTTTTCATTCCTTATTCTTTCTTTTTTTCTGTTACATTCAATTTCTTTATTTAGTTTTAAGTTTCTTCACCCCATCTTACCCTCTCTCTGTCTCTGTCTCTGTCTCTGTCTCTCTCTCTCTTTGCCAATCTATATTTCTTCTATCATTCACCTTCTCTTTTCTCTCTTTCTGACATTTTTCGTTCTCCTTTTCATTCACAGTTTTCTTTCTTTTTTCATCGTTATATTTTCTTCCAGATCTCTCTTTCCCAGTCGTTATTTCTGCTATTTTTCATCCTTTCTTTTTGACTTTCTTTTTTCTATCTCTTCTATTTTCTTGCAGTATGATGTACCTGCCCAATGACAAGGTATTCTGGCTCATGTTACAATAAATATAAAGATTGACGAAGCATTTTCTACCGATAAAACTGTGCAATATTGGCTATCCGTAGAATTTACACGAAATAAAAATATCACATTGGCTGACGTAGGTAGCTAGTGCTACATCTCACCGTATGTTTGTTCTTTAAAAGTGTTACATTTTCCAATTATTTGTTCTTTAAAAGTGTTACATTTTCTAATTATTTGTTCTTTAAAAGTGTTACATTTTCTAATTATTTGTTCTTTAAAAGTGTAACATTTTCTAATTATTTGTTCTTTAAAAGTGTTACATTTTCTAATTATTTGTTCTTTAAAAGTGTAACATTTTCTAATTATTTGTTCTTTAAAAGTGTAATATTTTCTAATTATTTGTTCTTGAAAAGTGTTACATTTTCTAATTATTTGTTTTTCAAAAGTGTTACATTTTCTAATTAATTTTACTTTAAAAGTGTTACATTTTCTAATTATTTGTTCTTGAAAAGTGTTACATTTTCTAATTATTTGTTCTTTACAAGTGTTACATTTTCTAATTATTTGTTATTTAAAAGTGTTACATTTTCTAATTATTTGTTCTTGAAAAGTGTTACATTTTCTAATTATTTGTTTTTTAATAGTGTTACATTTTCTAATTATTTGTTCTTTAAAAGTGTTACATTTTATAATCATTTGTTCTTTAAAAGTGTTACATTTTCTAATTATTTGTTCTTTAAAAGTGTTACATTTTCTAATTATTTGTTCTTTAAAAGTGTTACATTTTCTAATTATTAGTACTTTAAAAGTGTTACATTTTCTAATTATTTGTTCTTTAAAAGTGTTACATTTTCTAATTATTTGTTCTTTAAAAGTGTTACATTTTCTAATTATTTGTTCTTTAAAAGTGTTACATTTTCTAATTATTTGTTCTTGAAAAGTGTTACATTTTCTAATTATTTGTTCTTGAAAAGTGTTACATTTTCTAATTATTTGTTCTTGAAAAGTGTTACATTTTCTAATTATTTGTTCTTGAAAAGTGTTACATTTTCTAATTATTTGTTCTTTAAAAGTGTTACATTTTCTAATTATTTGTTCTTTAAAAGTGTTACATTTTCTAATTATTTGTTTTTGAAAAGTGTTACATTTTCTAATTATTTGTTTTTGAAAAGTGTTACATTTTCTAATTATTTGTTCTTTAAAAGTGTTACATTTTCTAATTATTTGTTCTTTAAAAGTGTTACATTTTCTAATTATTTGTTCTTTAAAAGTGTTACATTTTCTAATTATTTGTTCTTTAAAAGTGTTACATTTTCTAATTATTTGTTCTTTAAAAGTGTTACATTTTCTAATTATTTGTTCTTGTTTTGTTAAAAAAATGTCAAACTTTTCGTTAGAAGTTTATACCCTTGCGCACATGCGCACAATTTCATTGGTTACTTTTTAAATGGAGATTTCACTGTAACTAAATTTGAATTTTATTTCTGACGTGTTGTGAGAGATTATAGTATTTAGATATACCTACCGATGGTTTGTACAGAACTCTTTCTGGGTGTGTCACCATTTTGCCAGTTATCGGTATTTATATACCATTGCCGGAATTAAAAATTCTAATTCTGTTATTATTTCTGATCTTTGATGGGGTTATGGACTCTTTTAAAGGATCAGGGCTGATTCATTCACGAATAAAGAGACGACAACGACGATTTTCACTTAAACATATTTTATTCAACTATTGAAGATTCATAAGTGTCGGTTCTGGTAGACTAATTAGCACACACACACATACACATATATATATACATATATATATATATATATTAAAAATAACCGACAATTTCCTTCCGAGATTAAGATTTTAATCCGGAAAATTGAAGGGATCAACACTAAAATAGCCAGACAAAAATTGTCGGTTATTTTTAATAATACGTGTCTTAAAGAAAAAATGCTGCCTCGATACACACACACATATATATATATATATATATATATATATATATATATATATATATATATATATACCTTTAATGAAGAACAAGAATAATGTCCGCCTCTTCTCCTGGTTGGTCACGGTTGGTGATATTATATGTCGATTCTTTTTTGGGGCGTGTAGCTAGAACAAAGACGATTGAGACTTCAAATATATGTTATTATTCTTCATTATGGATATCCGTATTTTCTTAGCTAAGAGTTGCTTGTCACTTTATTCTTAGGCCGAGGCGTTCAAGCATCTCTTACATACTAGGATGTTGAAGTATTTGTTGCTTAACTAGAATTCAGATTGCAACTAATTATTTCAATTTCAAATCTATTCTTAAAAAAACCAACCAGGCGAGTGATGGCATTGAAAGTAATAACATCTTAATCATATCTAATGATCCGATGAATCTTGAAACAGTTTTCTCTTCGATTCAAATGAAATATATATATATATATATATATATATATATATATATAATCTAGGAGAACACATCATTGTCTGTGCATGTCTGTCCCTAAAAACATAGGCATACTAGGAAGTGTACTTTCAATATAATTGTATTCACATCCACAATTCTTATGTGAACATAATAGAAGTATTTTTGCGTCTATGGCTGCCCTTTTAAGAAGCTAATGACAATTTTCAAAAGGTTACACAATGAAATTAATCTATTTATTAGCGTTAGTTTGTAGAGTATTAACATATATCTGAATAGCTCGGTGAGTAAGTATATATATATATATATATATATATATATATATATATATATCAAATATATAAAGGACCAAGTAATTACATTTTGCGTTGTGTGTGTGTGTATTAGTGAAAACTGAATTATTTCAAAAGGTTACACAATGAAATTAATCTATTTATTAGCGTTAGTTTAAGAGTATTAACATATATCTGAATAGCTCGGTGAGTAAGTATATATATATATATATATATATATATATATATATATATATATATATATATATATATATATCAAATATATAAAGGACCAAGTAATTACATTTTGCGTTGTGTGTGTGTGTGTGTGTGTATTAGTGAAAACTGAATTATTTCTACATTCTATTATTGGGGAAGTGGTCATTTGATCAGTACCACTGGAAGGGCCATGAATTTTATAACTGCCCCGTTTTTAAATCTTCGAAACAGTTAGATGGTAAACAGCTGATGATCCCCGTTTAATATTTCACAATTCAAGTTAAAGTCACCTGATTTGTTTCACTGTTACATACTTAATTCCCCTTTTTTATTTGTCAATTTTCCAGCGGTAAGTCGACTTATGCGAATGCTAAGTCTGCGATGTTTTGGATTTAGTTAGTATCCCTAGAAATGTAAACTGAATTCTCTTTCTTTGTTTAAAATGACTCAAAGCTGTTTTGGACTATTTATATATATATATATATATATATATATATATATATATATATATATATATATATATATATATATATATATATATATATATATACAGAGTGATTAATAAATACATTCTAAAGTTAAAAAATACGGTAATACAAAACAGAAAGTTTATTCAACAAATTCATTTATGGGAGTTTAAAATTACAGCAAATGTTCAAAATTGCCACCTTTGTTCTGCATGCATAGCTCCATTCTTTTTTGCAAGGAATTTGCGACTCTTTGTAGCATATTTGATTGATTAATTTGAACAAACTCGGCAGTGATTTTTGATTTGAGGTCGTCGATGTTAGTTATTGGCGTGGCAAATACTTGGTCTCATAAATATCCTTACAAAAAATAGTCCAACGGCGTCAAATCAGGGTTTCGCGGAGACAAATAGCTAAGTGACTTATGAAACACGCTGTATATATATATATATATATATATATATATATATATATATATATATATATATCGGAATTTTTTAGGTGAAGATTGATAATTTGTATTTGGTTTATTCGAACTACTGCTTTTTCATATAAGACAAGAATAGTTTTAAGGCTCTTACAATTCATTGTTCGTAAGGACCCGTGGCGTTTAGGATAGAATGCTGAGTATAATAAGTTGTGGAACTCTTTTGGGGGTCAAAGGTTCGGACGACACTAAGAATACCCAAGACTCACTGTCATGGAAGAACGAGACCAAGCTACCCCCCCCCCCCCGTGGATTAAATAAAGTGTTCCGTACAAATTCCAGAGTTCGACAGAAAGATTCCCGAGTTCGACATATGAAGGTCGGTTACATCGGCCGAAACGTTGTGAGAATAACATCTCAGATGTGAATAGACCGAATACTACGTCGTTTCGAGCTTTCGGCTATCATCAGTGCAGGGAAATGACAATCTCAGACAATCGCAGAGACATCTTGAATCCGTAGGAGTTCGCTCAATCCATTATGCCACGGGAGGTTGTCACGTGATAACGGAGAAATTAAGTTATATTTTCACTGAAAGCGGCGAGTGTAAACATCAAGATATCCGAGAAAACTCAACGAGAGAGTCGGAGTATTGCACTGAGGCTTTTAAGTGAATGTCTATTTTTTAGTCTGTCCAACAGTGCTCGACTTTACTTTTACTAAAACTGGCGTCTAATAATATTATATATATATATATATATATATATATATATATATATATATATATATATATATATATATATATATATATATATATATTGAAATGTGATGCCTAGAAGGCAATACAATGCAGATGTGTGACGGATAAACACAAGTTGGAGCAAATAGACATATAATGGTGGAACAAATGAAATAGTTTCACCCTTAATACAATGTATACATACATATATATATATTTATTAATTTATTTATTTGTTTTTTCACAAACACACATATATCAGTTTATCTACACAATGTTACAATGTTACAATGTTATGTAATACCTGTATCAAGATGGTCTGGTGGAAACTCCGTATGATATATATATATATATATATATATATATATATATATATATATATATATATATATATATATGTGTGTGTATGCATACATTGCATTAAGGGTGAAACTATTTAATTTGTTCCACCATTATATGTCTTATTTGCTCTAACTATCCGTCACACTTCTGCATTGTATTGCCTTCTAAGTATCACATTTCTTTATACTGATGAACAATGCTTCAAGCAAACTACACAAACCTCTTATATATATATATATATATATATATATATATATATATATATATATATATATATATATATATATATATGAAGCAATCCAACAAAAGATATAAGCGTCAACTAATATCTTATAATTAGTGAAACATCCGGATAAAAAACTGAAGCTCAATATACTGGATAGAGCATTAATATTATAATATAAAATGAAGTAATAAAATAAGGTGTCAATCAAATTTTATTAGAATTCAAAGTTCATGCAAAGCATCCTTAAGTCCTTAGCTCATGAGTTTTCAAAGATAATTCTTCTCTTCAGAGGACCATTACCGCAGTTATACTACTACAGGCAATAAAATTACGCTTTGAAAATATATAAAATTATATACACAAATACATAAAAATACATAACATCAAACATATCAATCCAAAAACATACTTTTGTTGAATCCATACAGTCCATCCAGGTCATACAAGTTGAGAAGCATACCCAGGAAGGACATTACTCCAAGATACAAACAGCAGTCCAAATACGTAGAAATTGAAGGGGCCGGCAAAGTTATCCAGTCGCGAAAACTCATGAGCTAAGGACTTAAGGATGCTTTGCATGAACTTTGAATTCTAATAAAATTTGATTGACACCTTATGTTATTACTTCATTTTATATTATAATATATATATATATATATATATATATATATATATATATATATATATATATATATATGAGATAGATAGATAGATAGATAGAGAGATAGAGAGATAGAGAGATAGATATATAGATATATATATATAGAGAGAGATAGATAGATATATAGATAGATAGATAGAGAGATAGATAGATAGATAGATAGATAGAGAGATAGAGAGATAGAGAGATAGATAGAGAGATAGATAGATAGATAGATAGATAGATAGATAGATAGATAGATAGATAGATAGATAAATAGATAGCTCTAAATTGCTTCTAGCTAACGTTACACGGCCTTACACAGAATACGTTGAACCACAGAAACGGTAAAACGTATACGAAAAGAACTTTATTTCGCAAAAGCGCAAGAACAGCTAATAAGCAAACACACTTTTTCGTTGTAAGGTTACGTTACGTTTATTTGTTCGTTATAGACAATCTGGCCAAATACGGAATGGTCGATATTCCAACGGTTTTGGTCTGTCAATCTGTGGTCCCAATTGCCCGTTATAAGTCTTCTCAGTTAAGAATAACCGGCCTTAGTTAATATAGGCAGTACCCGAATCATTTTAATATTTGCTAATGCCCAATGGTCAGTGTTTCGTGTGTGATGCCCTAGAGTTATAAATTATATATATATATATATATATATATATATATATATATATATATAGAGAGAGAGAGAGAGAGAGATAGATAGATAGATAGATAGATAGATAGATAAAAAGATAGAGAGATAAAGAGAGAGAAAGAGATAAAGAGATAGATAGAGATAGAGATAGAGAGAGATAAAGAAAGAGTGAAGAGATAGAGATAGACCGATAGAGAGAGAGAGAGAGAAGGAGAGAGAGAGAGAGAGGGAGAGAGAGAGAGAGAATAATCGAAAATGTCTTGATTTTTTGGGCGGTAATTCTGATAATAGGTAGTGGATATATATATATATATATATATATATATATATATATATATATATATATATATACAAATAATAATGGATTAAATTAAATAACAAATGAGAAATTAATCAAAATTTATTACATATCAAAAGTAAAGCAAAATTACTGTACAGTCCTTAATCCATGGGTTTTCAAAGAAAATCTTCTCCTCTATTAATATATATATATATATATATATATACACACCATTATATATTTTTTTTAACATAGCTCACTCCAAATAAGACAGGTCGCCACTGTAGACATAAGGGGCTACACATGCATGTATGCACACTAATATATATATATATATATATATATATATATATATATATATATATATATATATATATACACTAATATATATATATATATATATACACACTATACATACCAATATATATATATATATATATATATATATACACTATACATACCAATATATATATATATATATATATATATATATATATATATATATATATATATAAACACACACACTATACTACATACCAATATATATATATATATATATATATATATATATATATGATATAACTAAGATTGAAGGATGCAGAACAGAAATGTTATTCTCTGGAGTTTTTTTTTTCGGCAGTGATATGACGTCATTGAGTCCGCCGGTGAGCGTTGTCCTTCAGAATACGAAAATGCGCTTTTTCGTCCCTAGAGAACTCATACAGAGTTGCCATCCGTGAATAGTTTAATGAGTTTAGTGAGTTTGTGGATATGGTTCTCGCCGGACAAGTCAGTGGACACCCCCCCCTCGTGGCTGCAACTCACAAAAAAGAAAGAAAAAAAAAAAGAAAGAAAACAACTTTATAAAATAATACCTGTCATTCTGACCGTTTCTCTCTCTCTCTTTTATAACCCTCTTATCTCTTTTCCTGTCTCCCCATCGCCCGTACCTCTCGGCAAGCAAATGCAGCGTCTTTACGGGGAGTCCGCAGATTTTTGAACGGACGATGAATCAGTAGTTTTTCTCATTAATATTAATCCTTCATTTCCAACCTGAATGAAACAACAACAACAGCAACAACAACAACAACAACAACAAAAAAAGATGGGCCCCATTAGATGCGGACCCCATGTGTTAACTGGATTTAATGTCGACAAAACTAACACCATAAGAACTTAACGAACGGAAAAGCTAACCGAACAAATAAATATAAAGAATACGTACTAAGACTTTGTTTCAGCTTTGATTAACTTAAACAATGACTTAAGAATAGATTTATTAAGTCAGGAAATTGCCAGCTCAGGATCTGAGCAAAGAACACTAAAGGTATACATACATACATACATACATACATACATACATACATACATACATACATACATATATACATATATGCATACATACATACACACATACATACATACACACATACATACATACATACATACATACATACATATATACATATATACATATATGCATACATACACACATACATACATACACACATACATACATGTATACATACATACACACATAAATACATACATACATACATACTTATATACATATATGCATACATACACACATACATACATACATGTATACATACATACACACATAAATACATACATACATACATATCGCTAATAAAAAACAATCGTATTCATGAGGTTTTCCTGCTCAATATCAGGTATTAATCACTTACACATATATACAGAAACATAGGTGTATATGCCCAGTAGCAATTATTGACCATATATCTATATATCTCTAGTGATGATAATAATAATAATAATAATAATAATAATAATAATAATAATAATAATAATAATAGCATACTGGAAGTCTGAGGAGACTTGTTGTCACTCAGACTCCAGGGAATACCACAGGTTGTTGGCAGTGGGCGATCACTGACGATGACCAGTGTGATAACTCCTAGTGAGCAAATAATAATAATAATAAAAAAGGACGCCCACCACATGTACCCTAAGGGAAAAGAAACTGCCAGAAATTTCATAAACTGGCCCCACCCCCCAAAAAAGCAATGTGATGGAACTAGCATCGGCTGATACCACACAAAATAGTCGTGAAAAGCAAAGGAGGATGGAAAGACCGAAGAGAGAGAGAGCACTAACCAGACCTCCACTGGAAGGATGCGGAATGTACTGGGACTTTGGGGAAGCTTATTGCCACCCAAATCCCAGATGAGACCAATGGTCATTGGCAGCGATAAATCAATGATAAGGGACTTTTGCGATAACGCAAAATCATTTGCATTGGTTATCAAAATATGTGGAGAGTATTGAAAATCTGGAGAGACTTGCTGTCACTCATACTCTAGGGAACACCAGTTTGAAATCGCTGTGTTAGAACTCCTAGTGAGTACAGAATAGTAATAATAAATAATAATCAAGCGAAAAAAGGACAATACACACACACACATACACACACACACATACATATATATATATATATATATATATATATATATATATATATATATATATATATATATATATATATTGTGTGTGTATTGAGGCAGCATATTTTCATTTAGGCAAATATTATTAAATAACGTTGAGTGTTTTTGCTTGATAAGACTTTTTTTTTCAATTTTCCGAATGGTCCATTTAGTGTTTTGGTCAAATTGGTGTATGTAAGTTCCATGTTTTTCTTGTTCCATTTTCTTTTCTTTTTTACGAGTACTTTCGATTTGATTCGTCAAATTACTTTCAAATTATATGTCTTTACTGTTGAGTTTTTTATTATCATAACGGCCGGTAATTTACAAAGAAAAGAAAATGGAACAAGAAACCCATGGAATTTACATACAGTAATTGTACCGAAACACTAAATTGACGATTCGGAAAATTGGAAAAAAAAAAAAAAAAAAAAAAAAAAAAAAAAAAAAAATAATAATAATAATAATAATAATAATAATAATAATAATAATAATAATAATAATAGTAGTAGTAGCAGTAATACTGATAATATGTGTATACAGAATGACCCACCAAAACTGGTCCCATGCGCACATTTTTGTCATTTTCTACTTCATTAATTTTAACAATCATACTCATTTTGTAGAACCTTGCGGAAACAACACATGTGAACATAACTAAAACTTTATTGGAGCCCCATCAAAATGTTATATTACGCTTTACCGATGGGTGCATGAATCCTTTAAGCACGCGTGTCTCGCCGTCGTCGCCATTGTCGCCGTGAACCCAGGTTGTTTTTCGTCTGTTGATAAAACACTCTTTGACACTAGTTGTTTAAGTATAACCAGATGTATTTCATACAGAAGGACAGTCACAGAAGACAGGTTGGCTTTCGTATGCGCTAGACAGAGCGAGAAAGAGAGACGTAGATTGCTGGATAGCCCGGGTCGCTACCTCAACCACCCGATATGTGCTGCTTCGTTCTTTATTCATTATTTTGGTTGAAATCTCACTGAATAAAAGAGATAGAGAGAGAGAGAGAGAGAGAGAGAGAGAGAGAGAGAGAGAGAGAGAGAGAGAAAGATAGTCTGAATAACTTTTGCAAGTGTCCCTCTCTGACCCTTTCCGCTTCAAACATGGACGCTACTATATAACAAAAGACTATACTGTGTCAAACAGTACTACAGGACAGTCTCGTCTAACAAAGTGCATCGGTCAAATGAAGAAAAGTACCCTTAACGAGGAGTATTCAATACTGGGTGGACGAATTCGAGAACAATTGGACAGTGGAGAACCTCACCGCAGTCAACGACAATCGCCCAAGCCATTCAAGACGATACAAGAAACATACACATGAACTGATCGACAGCGTGACATAGGCAGTTGCAAAGAGTTCGAAACACTGTGCACAAGAATGAATTGCAGACCCTCTGCACGTCAGTTATTGTAGATGTTTGGATGCAACACGATGGAGCAAGTTCTTACTGCTCAAACCCACTACAGTACCTACATGGTACGACATTCACCCTGGACTGGATGAACCGGAATACCCCGAAGGAGGAAGTTTCTAGGGAATATCAAATTTACAAACGGTCCCCAGTCGTACCTATATCCTGGTTAGGGAAGATGACGACGTTAGGTTTTTGTTGTTCTTGCAGATAGGCGTACACGTCCTTCTACATACAATGCCTGGTATTCCCAAATGGTCGCCCTTCTCGTACTGACCAGGCTAAACGCTGCTTAACTTCGGTGATCTAACCAGAACCAGTGTGTCAACGTGATTATGCCGTATGCTGATGAGTATTGGCTGAAAGAGAACGTTGGAGGTCGTGTGATCAGTTTCAAGACTGATTTTGAGTGGGCACCTCACAGCCCAGACCCAAGTCCTCCAGATTATTTGCAGTGGTGATACTTTCAACACATAGCTATATATGTTGACTAGGACCATCACGGAACGGAATGAGGTCAGAACCACACCTTGGTCGGTCTGTAAGGGTTTCATAGACAAATTGGCGTTGTGCCTCAAGAAATGCACAGAGCTCAATGGAGGTAAACTCGAACACATGATCTAGAATAAAGGAAAATAGTTCAATGTCTCTCATGATTTGATATGATGCATTAGCAGTTATATGGTTACAATCTATTTTATTTTGCGCTAGATTGTTCTTACTTGCAGAGTGATTGCCAAACATTTTTCCACACATTCTGAACAGTCAGTGTTTATGCGCTAAGGTGACAAGATGTCATATTTCTGCCTCGCCCTTAGCGACAATTGGGCTAGGCGAGATGAAAGACCTAGATTCAACTACAGGTTATTAGACGACCCGTGATCCTTCGAGTCAGGGATCGTCTATCCATGAGAGAAAAGGGGTCGTCTATCCATGAGAGAAAAGGGGTCGTCTATCAATAAAAGAAAAGGGAAGAGGAGAGAGAGAGAGAGAGAGAGAGAGATAGAAGGGGAGAGCGAGAAAGAAAGAGATTATATGATATTCATATTTTTGTATCTTTGTAACTCTTTCTCGACCATACCCATTGTGTTGATGAAACTGTATGAAATAAAAGTTTGTTTTTATAATCACACTATGGTAACATGTTTTTCTTCTATACACAGCAAGGCCAGAGGATGAGTATCTATGCAACAACCCTTTCCTCATACCATTCACGACTCTTCTTAATTTTCCTACGAATTCGATATTTTAAATTGCGATCCAGAACCCGAACAATGTTTAAAATGCAATATCCAGTTCTCACCAAAGATTCATTTAATTTTTGGTAAAAAATTAAGAAATTAGGTCCATCGTGAATTGGGACCCATTTTGGCGGTCAACCTGCGTTATAATGCAACAAATATATGTAAAAATAAATGCATGAAAAGATGCATTTACAAATATAAAAGTGATAATTTATCCATGAGTATGGAAACAGGAATGTGACATCACTTCCTGTCACGTGATATGTTATAATTACGTTGAAATAATTACGTTGAAATAATTAAAGAAATGAATAAACAATAACATCTAAAGATTGTAATTATTGAATCAGTGGATTCAGATGTCATTTTTTAAAAATCAGCCCGGTCATTTCTATATATATATATATATATGTAAAAATAAAAATGGAATAAAGAATAAGCAATTCAACAACAAACATAAATAAACTCAAAAACTCTGGTTGATTGGTATCTCTTTCTTCTTCTTCTTCTTCTTCTTCTTCTTCTTCTTCTTCTTCTTCTTTTTCTTTCTCTTTTTATAACATTCCTCGCATTCCTTTTTCTCCCCGTTTTGTTGTTCTCTGCACGTGACATTTTCTTCCAATCGCATTCTCTGTATGAATTTGAAAACTTTTCCGTTTTGAAATAAAGTTTATTAACTGATCGAAAATGGTCGTATCTACGACCGAAATATCTCGGTGGAACTTTACAACATGAGTTTTTGAGTTTATTTTTGTTAGTTGTTGAATTGCTTATTCTTTATTCCATTTTTATTTTTACATATTGTCTGAAACATTGTTTCTTTTTTCCCATATATATATATATATATATATATATATATATATATATATATATATATATATATATATATATAGAAAGAGAAGATTTTCTTTTAAAACTCATGAGTTAAGGACTTTAAAGAACTTTGCCTGAACATTTAACTGTAATAAAATTGGATTCGCACCTTATTCTATTCTTTCACTTTATCTATTAGTATATATATATATATATATATATATATATATATATATATATATATATATATATATATATATAAATGTTGAATTAAATTAAAGATAATTGAATTTTCGTTTAATAATAATCTATCGTGATAATATAAAGCTCAATATATTGAATAGAGCAATTAACTATTTATTATTTATTATTATTCATTTTGTTTTATTTTATTTAAAATTTTGAAAGTTAAATGTTGCCGATAATATTTACAATTACATTATCGGTTTTTCTAGATCCTCTGATGAAAAGAGTTTATCTTTGAAAATCCATGGATTAAGGATATGAAGCTCCTTGCTCAGAACTTTTGATGTTCTAATAAATACTGTATCTTTACAATTTTTTATTCTCATCTTTCATCTCTAGAATATATATATATATATATATATATATATATATATATATATATATATATATATATATATATATATATATATATATATATATATAGTGTATTCAGGTAGCATATTTTCATTTAGGCAAACATTATTAAATAACAAGTAGTGTTTTTGTTTGAAAAGATTTTTCTTTATTTTTTCAATTTTCCGAATAGTACATTTAGTGTTTCGCTCAAATTGGTATGTATAAGTTCCGTGAGTTTTTTGTTCAATTTTCTTTCCTTATTCGCGAGTACTTTCGATTTGATTCGTCGAATCATCTTCAGGCGGTGTTAGTCTTGGTGTCTTTACAAATATGTCTTTACTGTTGAGTTCTTTTTTTTTTATTACAATGATGAAGACGATTTGACGAATCAAATCGAAAGTACTCGCGGAAAAGGAAAGAAAATTGAACAAGAAACACACGGAACGTACATACACTAATTTGACCGAAATACTAAATGGACCATTCGGAAAATTGAAAAAATAATCAAAAGTATTATCCGTGTTAGTTAATCTATCTATCTATCTATCTATCTATCTATATATATATATATATATATATATATATATATATATATATATACGTAATATATTATATCATTCTACAGGGTGATTCATAAGTCACTTAGCTATTTATTTTTGAAATTCTAAAGTTAAAAAATACGGTAATACAAAATAGAAAGTTTATTAAACAAATTCATTTATGGGAGTTTAAAATTACAGTAAATTTTCAAAATTTCCACCTTCGTTCTGCATGCATAGCTCCATTCTTTTTTGCAAGGAATTTACGACTCTTTGTAGCACATTTGATTGATTATGAAATAAATATATATAGAAACAAATATATATACGAACAAATTTAAAATAACAAATAGCAGTAATTAGAGAGTAAGATAAAAATTATCAAAAGTTCATAGTATGTTTGTGCTTCATATGGTAATCATTTTAAATAGCTAAGTAAAGTGACTTATGAATCACCCTGTATATTATAAATGTTTATACATGAAACAGCAAATATATATGTATAGATATATATTGTTCAATATATATTTTCTTCTTTCCCTATTGTGAGATTGGAAATTTTCGGGAACACCTGTCGCCATTTCTCAACAAAATATAAAATTATGAGAATCAGTAGAAAAATGCCGTTTTTTGAGTTGTTTTTTCCTCTTGCGTGGATTTCTTTCGTCCATGTATATTTGGAAATACATTTTATGATGCGGGCCAACAGATACTTCTATTTTTAGATGTTTATTTTATCTCACAACAGAAGTATTCGTAGACAAGCATAATTATATATATATATATATATATATATATATATATATATATATATATATATATATATATATATATATATATATATGCGAATAACTTTCTTTTCTCTCTCTCTGTACCAAAATCTATGATACTATTATCATCAACTAATTCCATATAATAATCATATATATATATATATATATATATATATATATATATATATATATATATATATATATATATATATATATATATATATATATATATATATATATGAAATTAAAATAGAATAAGCGGAAGACCTAAAAAGCTCAACGTTTCGCCCAAATGCTGTATGGGCTTTGTCAAGAGCGAACGAAAAAATGCAAAAATTGACATTTATTCGTTCGCTCTTGACAAAGCCCATATAACATTTGGGCGAAACGTTGAGCTTTTTATGTCTTCCGCATATTCCATTTTAATTTCATATATATATCTTGTGTGTGTATTTAGGTAGCATTTCTCATTTATACAAACATTGTAAAAAATAACATCATTTTTCTGTTTAATTATACTTATTTTTATCTAAAAAATGTTTATAATGGTCTTTTTTGTATTAAAATAAAATTTTAAAAATAAATGTTTCATAGGTTTCACGAACGTTTTAGATTCTTCGTCAAATCATCCTCAGGTGTCAAAAGCAAATGAACAAAAAAGCTCGAGAAAGAAGAGAATGTTTGAAAAGACGGTGGAGAAACGCGCATAGAAAGTTTTTCGCATTGTTCCAGGAAGTCGTTGACGATTTAAATTCAGTAACGTTGGATGGCATCACAGAACAAAATCGCATTACATTAAGCATTTTAAAATGTTACTACTGGTTTCATATGTGATGTTATTAATTTTAGGTTGTTGTGTTTTTATGTAGATAGCTTCCAGTATTTTTAATTTTTTAATTGGATTCGGAATTTATAATCTTAGTGTTATTAACTAGAATTTGTGATTAAATCAGAGGGAGGGCAGTTATGTTTTTGTAGATGTTGGTAAATTGAGCCTGAGTTTACAAGAGATGCATAGTAAGGCGGCGGGATAAGGTAATGCTTGTAAAACCAATGTATATATAAAGTAGTGCTTGTAAATAAATATATATACATAAACGCGTGCCCATTTCTACCTTTTGTGCATTCAAAAATTAATTTCTTAATTAATTATAAAAAATCTGTATACAATAAATTAATGTATAAATTAATTAATTAAAAAATCTATCTATCTATATATATATATATATATATATATATATATATATATATATATATATATATATATATATATATATATATATATATGAGAAAGGAAGGATGAAGGTAATCCGACGTAATGGGAAATGAAAAATGAAAAATGAAAAACCAAAAAGGATGTTTTTTTTTTCTATATATTCATCAACGTTTCGTCTTTATTTGTAAGACTTCCTCAGGATGATAATTTTAAGAAAAATGTCATAAAAGTACGTGAAAATATTGGGTTGACATGATGGGTTGATGAGAAAAAGTAGTCTGCGCACCCAGTAATGGTTACTACTTTTTCTCATCAACCCATCATGTCAACCCAATATTTTCACGTACTTGCATGACATTTTTCTTAAAATTATCATCCTGAGGAAGTCTTACAAATAAAGACGAAACGTTGATGAATATATAAAAATAAACATCCTTTTTGGTTTTCCTTTTTCATTTCCCATATATATATATATATATATATATATATATATATATATATATATATATATATATATATATATATATATATATATATAAAACTCAATGTTTGTGTATATGTGCGCGTGATGTTTGTGTGTTCCCTATAGAAAGAAAGGTTAGAGAATCTACATAAAATCTAAAAGTGTATTCTTATGTAAAATTTACCGGGGTAGACAATTGAGTTGTATGCTATATAACTACACAAATATAGTTATATTTCGATCCCAGATAACATCATAAATGATCGAAATACGAGGCCTGTCAAAAACGTATCCGACTTTAGGCCACAAAAATATTTCAAATAGATGACGGGGTTTGACCATTAATCCTCTTCAAAGTAGACCCCTTGTGCTTGCACAAACTTAGCCCACCGATCCATCCAGTGCCGGAAACACCCCTGGAAGAGAATTTTTAAAAAGACGGCTGAGAAACGCGCAGATCACGTTTTTTCGCATTAAAAATTTTCTTTTTAAAAATTATCTTTTTTCTCCAGCTTTTTTTGTTCATTTGCTTTTGACATCTGAGGATGATTCGACGAAAAATCGAAAACGTTCGTGAAACCTATGGAACATTTATTAAGTTTTTTGATTTTAATACAAAAATGACCATCAGAAAAATTGAAAAAATAAAAAGGTATAATTAAACAGACGAATTATGCTTTTTTAACAATGTTTGCATATTAATATATATATATATATATATATATATATATATATATATACTATGAATATTTAAAAAATTAAATATTAAAGGGTATTTATCTACAGACAACGTTGTTTCGGACTTACGTCCTAATCAGTGCAAGACGGTTTCAGGCGGTCAGAC
The DNA here is from genome assembly GCA_963556195.1 of Sepiola atlantica. Classification (NCBI taxonomy): domain Eukaryota; kingdom Metazoa; phylum Mollusca; class Cephalopoda; order Sepiida; family Sepiolidae; genus Sepiola; species Sepiola atlantica. Next base: position 15,392,881 of record OY744541.1, on the reverse strand, counting down.
TGGCCCGAACGCAAACATTTTCCTCTCCTAATTGACCAGTTAACTATGTTATAGTATATCTTTCTTGTTGTCTCTTGGTCCTTCCGGATTCCAGGATTAGAATTAATCTTGTCTGGTGGAGTATCCAGCTAAGTGCTGTTACTTGAGGTAACATTACTTCGAGAAGGTGAACAATCCTCGTATAATTAAAAAAAAAAAATTCATAAATAAATAAATAAATAAAATGAATAATAAATAAATAAATAGGGATATATATATATATATATATATATATATATATAAGGGCTGAGCAGGATCTGCGCTTCCAGTAGTGGCTACTACTTTTTTCTCATCAACCCATCATGTTAACCCAATATTTTTACGTACTTGCATGATATTTTTCTCAAAATTATCATCCTGAGGAAGTCTTACAAATAAAGACAGAACGTTGATGAATATATAAAAAACACTCTTTTTTGTTTTTTCTTTTTCATTTCCCATTACGTCGAATTACCCTCATCCTTCCTTTCTCATATATATATATATATATATATATATATATATATATATATATATATATATATATATATATATATATGGACGAATAAATAAAAACTATAAAAAGGCTGATACTAACGATAAGACACAGCCTCCTGATGACGATCGAGAGATCGAAAGCGCTCGAGGGATGGCCGATGATACAACGCTCGGTGTCACACTATACCAATTAACACCTGAGAACCGAAAACTCGCTCGCCGCGTCGAGAAAGATTGCAAAAAGAGCTAGCTCCGTATGTGTGTGTGTGTGTGTGTGATCGGGTTTGTGTACGTGCCTATGTGAGAGAAAAGTATGATCGACACGATACAAGTAGATGAAAGGAGAGAATAATAACTGACACGTGCCATATCACCCCCCCACCTCCTTATCTTATCAGACCGGCATCAGGTCCCTACGTACCACAATTATTTCAACTACTTTTACAACTACTAATACTCCATTACTGTCACAGCTATCTCTTTGCTTTCTGGTATCCCTGCCTCCTACCATTGCTACCCCCCGACCACCTTGAATGGCTGCAACCACTCAGCGACAAACTCCACCGAACTAAAACCAGCCCTTACTTTCTCTTGCCTTCGTATACACCTCTCTCTCTCTCTCTCTCTTTCTCTCTCTCTCTCTCTTTCTCTCTTTCTCTTTCTCTCTTTCTCTTTCTCTTTCTCTCTCTCTCTCTCTCTGTCTCTCTTTCTCTCTCTCTCTCTCTCTCTCTTTCTGTCTGTCTCTTTCTCTTTCTCTCTTTCTCTCTCTCTCTCTTTCTCTCTCTTTTTCTCTCTCTCTCTTTCTCTCTTTCTCTTTCTCTCTTTCTCTTTCTTACTCTCTCTTTCTCTCTCTCTTTCTCTCTCTCTTTCTCTCTCTCTCTCTCTCTTTCTCTCTCTCTCTCTTTCTCTCTCTCTTTCTCTCTTTCTCTTTCTCCCTCTCTCTTTCTTTCTCTCTCTCTTTCTTTCTCTCTCCATCGTTTGCATTCGTGTCTCATACGCAGATATCGCATCTTCTCGCTTCATACTATTACCCATCCTTGCTCTCCCTTTTTTTTTTAGATCCTTGCTCTCCGATTTATAACTCCTTATTCTCTTTTCGTAGCTCAACAGAAACATAGCTCCTTTTCTTGTACACCTTTATTTTCAAGAACAAAACAAAACAACACAAAAAAACGTAACAAAAAAAACAACGTTTTTCTTTATTCTTTTCAAAATTCTTTTTTCATTTTATTTTCGTGTATTTTTCTTAATTAATTCTGTAATTTTATTCATTATTAACAGTATTCATTATCTATTTCTAATATCAGCTTTAATTTCTGGGTTCTTAGAGAAACTTATAATTTATTTAATTAATTTTTTATTCATACACAAAAAAGATTCAACAAACTTAATTTTTTTCTTACTGTTTTGTTCTTATTTATTAAATGTAATCCATTTTCTTATATTTTGCATAGATGTCTTATAATATTTAAGTTTTTTTTTCCTAACTTGTCTAACACATTGTTTTAAATTTCTTTTTAATTTCTATTTCCTTAAAATTAATTTTACTTTTCACAAATAGTCATAATATTGATTCCACCGCATCATCTTTTTAATTCGTCCGCATCATCTTCAAACGCATCATTATATATATATATATATATATATATATATATATATATATATATATATATATATATATTCTCTCGCCATATTTCCTTCGTCTTCCTCTGTCTTCTTTCATCTTCATCCTCTCTTCCTTCCTCTATTCGTTGATCTTCGCTATCCTCCTGCTTCGTCTCTACCCTTTCGTTTCTTTTTACTCTCCCCCTCTTCTCCACGTTTCCGCACACCACTCCCCATATTCGTCAAACCTGTCGTTTTCCCTCTCTCTCTCTCCTCTCTCCCCTTTTCCACCACTCTATCCATCACCCCCCCAGACGCTCCATCTCTCGCCCCTTCTCCTCTTCCTTCTCAGCTCTGTCTTTCGTCTTTTTCTCTTCTACCTCCCCCTTTTTCGGGAAGCCCTGGTGCACGCACCAGCCGTTTCAATTAACCAATAGTTAGCAAGCTTTTATCTTTCGCCGGAGATTCTCTAACCGTCCAATGGCGTGAATATAAGCTAGTCGGCGTCGAAAGAGGCGAAAACTCCGAGCCAAAGAAGAAGAGGCAATTTTGTGGAAACCAGGCAGAGACGAAGGCATGGACTTGAATTCATCCCCAGCGTCCATCAGCTTGTCCGAGTCCCTAATGATGAACGGGGTGGCAGGTAAGGAAAACGTTCCAAAAATAATGCTTACATGTCCGTGAACGACTTAATTTGTTTGTAAAATCGCGTAGCAGTTGCAATAATATCAGATAAAACCGTTTTCAATGAACCATGGCAACTTGGAAAACAATATAAAAACCCATTCGTTTGAAGGGTAACGATAAAATATGAAATAAGAACAACAAATAATGCTACAGAATGCTAATAAATAATTACATTAATATAAAAACGATAATTGTGAATATGTTTGGTGATAGTGTGTTATTAATCAAAAAATAAATTCTGCTTTTAAAGGTACTACGTTCAAATAATAATAATAATAATAATAATAATAATAATAATAATAATAATAATAATAATAATAATAATAATAATTAATAAATACCCCACTGTGTTTATGTCAATATCTTATTTTGATCTCGTTTTTTTTTTGTTTTTGTTTTGTTGTTTTCGTAGCGTCAAACTATATGTCGATGAAGGTGTTGTGATTGGGGCCTTGCGTCTCTGTCTACAAGCTTTTCAAAACTGAAACGCTGACGTATAAACTCGTACGTATTATGCGAAGTCGGGCCGCACTCCCGCTGAAAGCAAACAAAATAAAAAAAATACAATAACAACCCACATTGCGTTTAATCAAAAACTTCCAATGGCGCGGCGAGACTCATCTTCACATATTAGCAAACCACGAGCCGATAGGCGTTTGAGTTTATTTAATTTATTTTTCTGAAAATTGAAGCGATGGGGTCAATTTACGCGCGATTTGCCGGTAACAAGCTGAAAGACGATCAGTAGCAGGAGCAACAGATTGTGCAAGCGCTAATAAAGCGTGCCGTGTATCATTACAAACGGCTTGCCTGCCATTGCCACCATCACTATAACAACAACAATAATAATAATAATAATAATAATAATAATAATAATAATAATAATAATAATAGTCATTATTATTATTATTATTATTATTATTATTATTATTATTATTATTATTATTATTAATAATAATAAAAAGCGTGTCTCCCACTTGTTCTCTCACCACCCCCCACCAATGCTAACACTACCCCACCCCCACACCATTACGCATTAGTTTCAGCCACCCCGCCCTCCAACTGCCCCACCCATACCGTTGAAGCGCGAAAAACAATGTGTCTTTTATTTAACCAATTAAGCGTAATTACGAAAACTCTATCTGATTTGCGCATAGGAAATAAACGCTTTCCTGAAAAGAACCACCGCCCCCCCCCCCCCCAAATATGATTGTTTCGTGAAAACGAATTCATACTTTTTGCCCATGTTGGATCAGAAGGACGATACAAACATTAAACAAAAAAAGGTATTGGACGTTATTAACTAATGATTATAAGTAAGACTAAATAGCTGTTATTTAACAAAGGTGTTATTATTATTATTATTATTATTATTATTATTATTATTATTATTATTATTATTATTAGTAGTAGTAGTAGTAGTATTATTATTATTATTATTATTATTATCAACAACATTATTGTTGTTAATTATTACTTCTTATTATTCTTCTTAGGAGTATACACTCTCTAGGAGTTCGCACACAAGTCATAATCAGTAATCAACCATTTTTTTTTATTTCTTGTCGCACAGCCAGGTGACATAGAATGCCAACCGTCAACCCTGACATACACAGGTGACATCATCGAACTTCTTAGAAAACTTGTCTAATACTTTTCCGCAACTTCCCGGATTTTCCCCATCCATTTACTCAATATACGTTTACTATTATTTACTCACTAGGATATTTCACTAGTCATTTTCAATGATTGACCACTGGCAATAACCGATGGTGTTCCCTGGATTCTGAATGACAGAAGTCTCGTCAGACTTATAGAACTCTCCATTGCTTTCGCTAACCGCTGCAAATCATTTTGCGTTATCGAAACAGCCGTTTACTATTGATTGATCTCTGGCACCGATCGCTGGTCTTCTCTAAAATTAGATTGGAAATAAGCCTCTCCAAGGTTTCAGTAATCTCCGCATCCTTCCAGTAGAGGTCTAGTTGCTGCTCTCTTTCCTCGGGTTTTTTCTATTATTCATGACCATTTTGTGTTATACTGACAGAGGCTTGTAATATTATTATTATCATTATTATTATTATTATTATTATTATTATTATTATTATTATTATTATTATTATTATTATTATTATTTACTAATTAGGTGTTTTAATATGAGTCATTCCAAATAATCGCTCATTGGTAAAAACAGGTCTGGTTCCCTGAAGTTTCAGTGACAACAAGTCTCTCCAGATTTCCAGTAATCACCATTTATTTTGCTCACTATTGCAACTCACTTTGCAGTCTTGCATCAGCCGTTCACCATCGAGTAATCGCTAATAACGGTGAATGGTTTTCTTTAAGATTTCAGTAAAACCAATCTTCAGTGTTCCATGCTTTTTCATCTATATTTAACAAAACGACACTTGGAAAATCAATCGCGAAAAAAGTAAGCAACACCAAAACGGAATATTAAAACACACACATATCTATCTATCTATCTATCTATCTATCTATCTATATATATATATATATATATATATGATAATCATCTGCCCCTTGGTCTTGATGACCGTTGGGGCGCAAAAAATAGATTAGCAACCCGCCATCTCGATTTCCTATCTTATATATATATATATATATATATATATATATATATATATATATATATATATATATATATATATAATACAAGTTTTATTCATACAAACATATCATGTTCTGATCGGAGTCTACAGCTTAAAGCTACGGCCGAAATATGTCGCCGGATGTGTAACATTGATATGTTTGTATAAATAACACTTTTATTATTAATAAATAACACTGTTTATTATTTAGCACTAATATATAAATACAGTTGAGATTCTTCTGAAATTTTTACCCTGTGGATATAAACTCAACCTGAGCTTATAATATATATATATATATATATATATATATATATATATATATATATATGATACAA
>OY744541.1:15374626-15382126 GCA_963556195.1 Sepiola atlantica | reverse complement strand
ATTAAAGACAATATATGTACTATCATATATCATCAGATCCTTTTTTTTGTAGTCTCCTTTGAAGATTCAGCTCAATGTTTGTCAATTATTGATAACAGAGCAAAATATAGAACAGTTTTTATTATATTCCAATAACCATGGTTTGTTTTATTATTTTTATTTTTGTATGTTTGGCACAAAACAAATGAAACGGACCGTTAAATATATCTCACAGAAATTTAAATTTTTTGGAAATGCGAAAAAATAAAAATAAAAGTAATAAAACAAACCATGGTTATTGGAATATAATAAAAACTGTTCTCTCTCTCTCTCTCTCTCTCTCTCTCTCTCTCTCTCTCTATATATATATATATATATATATATATATATATATATATATATATATATATATATATATATACATATATATATATATACATATATATATATATACATATATATATATATATATATATACATATATATATATATATACATATATATATATATATATATACATATATATATATATATATATATATATATATATATATATATATATATATAATAGTAGTATTTCATGTATCCACATAAAATTTTATAGGGGGATATAATTTTTTTATGTATCAATTTTCCGCATTTACTTCAACAGTGCTCGATACGTAAATAGAGCTATATATATACACCACTTAGATCTAATATACGGAACGTTTTTGTTCTTGTCTTTTAATGGGAAGTGGGGTCTGATCAACTCTGCTAAGAAGCCATGAAATTAAATACGGTTTTGTTTTTAAATTCCCAGAACAGTTTTTCATGGTAAACAACTGATGATCTCTTAAATAATGTTTAAACTAGCGTGAATTCTTGGAAGCAAACTAATATAGTGACTGCAAAAAGTAAATTGACTTACATAAAAGTTATTTTCCACCGAACGACTTGGGACTAAAATGTTTTTTTTTTCTTTTTTTTTTATATATATATATAGTATTATTGTTGAGAAACTTCCGAGACTATATATATATATATATATATATATATATATATATATATATATATATATTTATATATATATGTGTGTGTGTGTGTGTGTGTATATATATACGTGTGTGTGTGTATGTGTGTGTGTGTGTGTGTGCGTGTGTTTGCATACCGTCAATAAAAGGTTAGCGATTAAAAAAACCTATCAGAGGAAACGATTTAAAGAGAGTGTTAAGGGGAAGCGAGAAAGCAAATAGCAAGTCATGCAAACACAACCGTCGGAAATAAAATATCAACGGTTGCCGTTTGCGTTCATGTCATCAAAAATGATAATAGTTGTTTTTATACGAACAAATTAAATAATGGGCGTAATTCTATGATTTCATATGAATATAAGTGCGAACTCTTGAGAAGTATATATATATATATATATATATATATATATATATATATATATATATATATATATTTATATATATATATATATATATAAATATATATATATATATAATAATGAATAAATAATAATAATAATGATAATATTTATATATAATACAATATCTAATATATATATATATATATATATATATATATATATATATATATGATAAATGATATAGATGATTTGTATGAGCCGCAGTAATAGCGAAACACGTGTCCGTGGATAACTATTTTATCTATAAGTAAATATCTAATATATATAATATATATAATAGCCACATATATAATATCTATCTATCTATCTATCTATCTATCTATCTCTATCTATATATGTGTGTGTGTGTAATTATTTCTGTCTGTCTGTTTTTTATTCGTTTGTTTACATACTCTTGTTTCTGTTTTTGATATAAAATACAAATACCAATATAAAATCAAATAACTATATAAAATCAAATGCCCATATGAATTGAAATACCCATATAAAATGAAATACCCATATAAAATCAAATACCCATATAAAATCAAATAAAATCAAATAACCATAAAAAATCAAATACCCATATAAAATCAAATAAAATCAAATAACCATATAAAATCAAATAACCATATAAAATCAAATAAAATCAAATAACCATATAAAAGCAAATAACCATATAAAATCAAATAAAATCAAATAACTATAAGAAATCAAATAACAATATGAAATCAAATACCCATATAAAATCGAATAACCATATAAAATCAAATAACCATATAAAATCAAATACCCATATAAAATCAAATAACCATATAAAATCAAATAACAATATGAAATCAAATACCCATATAAAATCAAATAACCATATAAAATCAAATAACCATATAAAATCAAATGACTATATAAAATCAAATAGCCATATAAAATCAAATTACCATATAAAATCAAATGCCTATATAAAATGAAATAACCATATAAAATCAAATAAAATGACATAACCATATAAAATCAAATAACCATATGAAATCAAATACCCATATAAAATCAAATAACCATATAAAATCAAATAACCATATAACATCAAATAAAATCAAATAACCATATGAAATCAAATAACCATATAAAATCAAATAACCATATAAAATCAAATAACCATATAAAATCAAATAAAATCAAATAACTATACGAAATCAAATAACAATATGAAATCAAATACCCATATAAAATCAAATAACCATATAAAATCAAATAACCATATAAAATCAAATGACCATATAAAATCGAATAACCATATAAAATAAAATGACCATATAAAATCAAATAACAATATAAAATGAAATAACCATATAAAATCAAATAAAATGAAATAACCATATAAAATTAAATAACCATATAAAATCAAATAACCATATAAAATCAAATAACCATATAAAATCAAATAAAATCAAATAACTATATAAAATCAAATAACCATATACAATCAAATAAAATCAAATAACAATATAAAATCAAATAACCATATAAAATCAAATAAAATCAAATAACAATATAAAATCAAATAACCATATAAAATCAAATAACCATATAAAATCAAATAAAATCAAATAACCATATAAAATCAAATGAAATCAAATAACCATATAAAATCAAATTACCATATATCAACCATTTATTTGGGGAAGTCTATTTCATTTTGATAAAAAATGAACGCGCTTTACATTCATAAAAAGGAAATATGACTTTTTCTAATATTATTTCGATTATTCGGACTATTGCTTTCATCTCGGATGTTATTTTCACAACATTGCGGCTGATGTAAACCCAATCTTTTTAGGTTTTTATTGAAAATATCATTTTTGCTTTCTGAATATGTGCTTCTATATTAAATTGACGCAAATATAACAGATAAAGAAACATTTAAAACGTTCATATTCGACAGTCACTATGAAAATTCCATATTAAATTAATAAAAAATTATATATTAACGAAAAATACGTCTTATAAAGTTAAGGGCGACTAATAATGCAATTTTCTGCATCTAAATCACTTAGGAAGTGAGACAATCGAAATTAAAGTAAACAAAATAACAACAAACGCTGCAATGACCAATAAAAATAATTACATAAAAATACATTAAATAGTTAGGTGATAAAAATCGTATATATATATATATATATATATATATATATATATATATATATATATATATATATATATATATATATATATTTATTGAGAACTACCTTGAATAAAATATGACAGTAATTCGTAAAGTTTCAGACTTTAAAACAGCTTTGCAAATAGGCTGCAATATATTTGATAAAAAAAATGTACTTTCAATTACAGTTAGATTCGGTCAGGGTGTATATTTTCACATTTAAAACTACTTTGCGTCAAATTTTGCCCTCGTGTGGAAATAAGTAAATAAGACCATCAAATGTTAATAATAATAATAATAATAATAATAATAATAATAATAATAATACTAATAATAATAATAATAATAATAATAATAATAATAATAATAATTAAAAAAAATGATCCACTCCATAATAAATACCAATGTATATATATATATATATATATATATATATATATATATATATATATATATATATATATAATAAATTATTAAAGACAATATATGTACTATCATATATCATCAGATCCTTTTATTTTGTAGTCTCCTTTGAAGATTCAGCTCAATGTTTGTCAATTATTGATAACAGAGCAAAATATAGAACAGTTTTTTTTTATTATATTCCAATAACCATATGACTTTTTCTTATATTATTTTGATTATTCGGACTATTGCTTTCATCTCGGATGTTATTTTCACAACATTGCGGCTGATGTAAACCCAATCTTTTTAGGTGTCTCCGACTCGGGAATCCTCATGTCAAACTCGGGAATCTGTACGGAATTTCTAACGGAGCCCTTCATTTTATCCACGGGCTAGAAGTCTTAAGTAATTCTCAATTATAGTCTTAGTGTCGCCTGTGCTTAGGGAAAAAAACCATTCAACTTTTAGAAGACAGTCGCTTTGAAGTTATTATCACTTGGCACTTTAACCGTTGCGCTATTGCATCGGTTGAAATGTCTTGAGAGTTACATCCAAGATGAGAACAATAGTCCGAATGATTCCAATAATACAAATTATTAATCCTCATCTAAAAAATTACAAAACGTAAAATTATTTTCTTTATTTTATTTTATTAATAACTCGAAAAACTATAGAAATACAAAAAGTGATGATCATGTTAATCATGTGTAACGAACGTCAAATTTAAACAGAAATGAATGCGATGTTTATTTATTCACGATAATAACTAATAATAATAATAATAATAATAATAATAATAATAATAATAATAATAATAATAATGATAATAATAATAATAACAAATAATAATGATTATAATAATAATAATATCTACAATTTATATGTAACATTAGAATAATATAATCGATAATAATAATGATAATAATAATATCGACAATTTATATGTAACATTAGAATAATATAATCGATAATAATAATAATAATAATAATAATAATAATAATAATATCTACAAGTTATATGTAACACTAGAATAATATAATCGATAATAATAATGATAATAATCATAATAATAATAATAATAATAATAATAATAATAATAATAATAATATCGACAATTCATATGTAACACTAGAATAATATAATCGATAATAATAATAATAATAATAATAATAATAATAATAATAATAATAATAATAATGATAAAAGTCGTATGTAATAATATTACAATACTCTAACGTATCTTTAGTTATAAAGTTGGGTCATTTATCGAACTAACAGTGAGATTAAAATGCCAAATTCATGCTCGCAATAGAATACACTTTTTAATACACTGATTATGCATATGCGATCGACGCCTAAAGATTGACTAATTTGCATATGACTTTGCAAAAGGAAATTCAATTAATTAACAAATCGTTTTTTATTGTTTTCTAATCCAATGGTTGTTTGCGTTTTACTATAACCCAACGTTCTATTTACGCATATCTTTATATCGTTGCTAAAAGCTGAACATGTTAAGTGAACCAAGTCTTTCTGGTTTCTTTCTTGTCAAGTTACTTCTGAGTTTCAATTCCTGATTTCCTCAAATTTCCCGGGCAACGTCTGGACACGGTTCCCGATATTATGGAATCATATGATTATACAATGCAAATAATTATACAATGCAAAAAAGAGGTTAAAAAGCATCGAAAATAACATGAAATGAATTATTATCTTCTTCTTCTTCTTCTTCTTCTTCTTCTTCTTCTTCTTATTATTATTATTATTATTATTATTTACTCACTAGGAGTTATCACACTGGTCATCGTCAGTGGTCACCCACTGCCGACAACCTGTAGTATTACCTGGAGTCTGAGTGAAAACAAGTCTCCTCAGGCCTCCAGTATGCTCCACCTCTTTTCGTTCATCACCGCTGATGACCTTGCGGTAATCGCAACAGCCACCTACCAACGATTTCCCGCTGATAAGGGCCATTGGTCCCCTCTGGGGCCCGAGTGGCAACAAGCCTTCCCAAGGTCCCAGAGCTGTCCGCGCTCTTCCAGTAGAGGTCTGGTTTTGCGCTTTCCCTCCTCGACCCTCTGTCCATAATTTTCGTGGCGTCAGCCTATGCTTGCGCCTCTCTCGTGCGGTTGTATTTTCCCCGGTTCTGTTGTTTTGTGCTTCCATGTGTTTGTTCTCCATTCGTTGCTTATGTGGGTTGGTTTCCGCATTCGAGGACATTTCTCAGGATTGTAGCTGTTTTGATCATTACTGTCCTTTGTATGGTCTCAGTTATCCCTTTGATTCCTATTTCTCCTAGTCTTTTCTCCATGTTTTTGGGGACTATCATTATTATGATTGTTGTTGTTGTTGTTGTTGTTATTATTATTATTATTATTATTATTATTATTAGAGTGACTTTTACATCAATACGAAGGAAGAAAAAAATGTTACCTTTTTATATCACAATAAAATATATTTGAATTTATGGAGTGAATTATTTATGTCATAATCATCAGAAGTAGCTTCATCACAATCGTCATGTATTCTTCATTTACATCGAACCAACAAATAACTCATACTTTATATATATATGTATATATATATATATATATATTAGTACTTCATGTATCCACATAAAATATTATAAGGAGATATAATTTTTTATGTATCAGTTTTCAGTATTTACTTCAACAGTGCTCGATACGTAAGTAGAGCTAGGTAGTAAGCAATGAAAATATATATGGCAATCAAGCTACACAGAGGCTCCCGTGTTTCATACCCGGGGGGAATCGTCAGGCTAAATGCATTTAGCCTGACGATTCCCGCCGGGGATGAAACACGGGAGCCTCTGTGTAGCTTGATTGCCATATATATTTTCATTGCTTACTGTATATATATATATATATATATATATATATATATATATATATATATATATATATATATATATATATATATATATATATATATATAGAGATAGATAAACGTATATATTATTTATTCTTTAAAAAAAAATACTACAGTTCTTGCTTTTCTGTTCTTACCAAAGTCTTACCAAAGATTACCTTAATTGGTTGATGAGAAATTGACAGAGAAGCTTTCTTTGATTGTTATCGAAAATGATGGACGTTTAAATACATAAATATACAAATACAAACCACTTATGAGTATTGCATTTTGTGATGCATTATTTGTTGCATTTTTTGCTGCAATTGTCAACCTGACATTGTCGACCACGTATCTTTGGCGGGAAATGTTTTAGATGTTAGCCGTTTACGACTATTTGTTTGTCGGGTCGCTTCAGCACTAAATTTAATGATATTTCTTCCTGATGTATTAATCATTAGCGAGTGTTTCCATTCACATGTTCCTGTACATATGTACACATGAATGTGTATATAAGTATTCAGCACTAGTAGAATATAGAATACACGTTTACATGAATGACGATTTACTAAAGGGATGTGTGTAGTAATTGTTAGAATAACTGTTAACATTTCAAAACTGTTATGATTCAATAGATCTTGTTTACCATTCCATAGTTCGGATCTTCTTTATATATATATATATATATATATA
>OY744541.1:15362126-15367126 GCA_963556195.1 Sepiola atlantica | reverse complement strand
TCTATCTATCTATATCTACGATATAGGGTCCGCACTAAGTGACTACATTTTACAACAAAATATAATGTGTTCTTTGTTTGAATCACCACAAATCAGAGAAATCTCCCACGTTCATCATGGCTTAAATAAACAGTGTACACCTTCCATAAAAAAAAATGCTGGGGTAAATATGCTTTGCCAGTGTTCGCCCTTATATTCATATTCATATAAAATAACGTCTAAAGGCTAGAAAAATAAGTAGGAAAGAAAGAAAACGTCTCGAACTGTAAAGTTCAAGAGAAGAAAAACAACGTATCTATTAGTATAAGAAGAGGAATAAAAAAATAAAAGAAAGCTTCTCGAACCGTTAAGTTTAAAAAAAACGAAAAAAACGTATCAATCGGTAGAGAAAGAAGTAATAAAAAAAAGGAAATAAAACGTATCAATGTAGAAATAAGGTGACAATTTATTTCTGGATTTATTTAAGACGGCGGGCGTTGTCCGACTTGCTATTTGCTATTTCCCTTCCCGTAAACCATTTTTTACTCTCTAACTTTTGCGTGACAGGGTAGATATTTATATAGATATAAATAAATACACATTGGTCTTCATTATAGAGTGAAAAATTATAAATTATATAAGGAATACACGTTTTTGAATTTAATATCGTAGCAATTTTCAAATGTGTTGAAAGTCAATGGAATTCAAATTTTGGCTAAATTAACGCATATACTTGTTTTAACGTTTTAAACAAATATGGTTACTGTTAAAAGTGAATTTATATCGCTAAAATTATGGGCGCTATGAGCCCAAATTCTAGTATATATTAAATATAAAATTGTTTTTAACGCCAATACGTAGTTAAAGTAAAATAAATTGTTTGAGACTATTTAAATAATTTCAAACGCTACTGATAATGTTTATCCATGCATTTATGCATTCTTTTATTATCAGTTATATCATTTTTATAAACTTTTGTTTAATTCTTTAACATATTAAATGGTTCAAGTATTTCTCAGTAATCTTGATTGTGACGAGTACTTTTGTTGAAGCTCATGTGAATCTTTTATTTTCATTGGAAAAATGATATACGTTTGCGTTTGAATGTCGTATTTCTAAAATTAAAATAATACAAAAACATTTACATATTCAACAGTTGCCCTATTCTCTAAAGATATCGTTGTAATATTCCCAATTAACAGAAAACAATATGGCGTGTGTACCCTATGACGAAGGAATACAAAAGGAAAAAAACCCAGAAAGAATAAAGAAAAAGAGATAGAACGATAGAAAAAAGATATATATTGAACATTGTGGTGGATGTTAATTGGTTATTCATTTATATGTAACTTTTTTGTGTATTGTTTTTATTGGTGGAGTATGAAGATTTTAAATGGAAAAAAGCGAACAAGATTTGATTGTCATAATATATTTCGAACTTTTAACTACTAGTGAATAAGTTTAACGTTATAATTTCCTTCTTGTCCAAGTGAAAAAAGAAAAAAAAAGGGATATAAAAATTAAACGAATACGGTTGCATTTTGATTTATTTTCTTCTTCGGCTTAAATGTGGTGGAACTCCTATAATCAAAGACGGGGATATCTACCCACGGACTTTACGATCGGTGTAGTACACAGATCTGGTGGAGAATTAAACAAAAGTTTATAAAAATGACAAACGTGTTCGTATGTATTCGATTTGAAAATAATATTTTAAATGGGATGCTATAATTTTATGAAAAAGAAGTTAAACCCCAGTTGTTGTTTGATGGTGTTTTAACTGGACACAATTAATATATACATATATATATATATATATATATATATATATATATATATATATATATATATATATATATATAATAATGGTAATAATCCAGGTGAAAAATATCCACAGGGTGGTAATCCAGAGAATTTTAACCGGGTTTATAAAAAGTGCTCAATATCAAAATAGAGCTTTATATATGATAATTCTCTCCAAATATGATCTGAGATTAAGATCGGATTCTAACTCTGCCTGATGAGATCTCAGTTTATAGTAACTGTTGATCGATAACAACGCCATGCCAGTGTCGCAGATTTTGTACATGTCTGTGTAAATAAAATTATCATATATATATATATATATATATATATATATATATATATATATATATATGTGTGTGTGTGTGTGTGTGCGTGTGTGCATTTTTTATTTTGTAACATAAAGTAATTATAATAGCTCAATAGTTTAAAACCAGAGCTATGCTATATTCAGTATTTTTATGTTGTTCAATACGAGTACTGACTGTAATTCGGACTATAATTGCCAAGTTTTTGCCTGTTTTCAAAGTTTGTTGAATTAGTTTTGTACAATTTGCACTGATGATAGTCACACCAAGAAATAAATAAATGCAAAGGAGAGTTTTACAAATATCTTGACAACAACTGTCTGCGAAATCAAAAAATTAGTTGTAAAAGATGACGTGAATCTGTTCTCTGTGATATTGATGTGCTACTGAACTACATAAAAATACTGAATATATATATATATATATATATATATATATATGGAGAGAGAGAGAGTGTATATATATATATATATATATATATATATATATATATATATATATATATATATATGGAGAGAGAGAGTGTATATATATATATATATATATATATATATATATATATATATATATATATATATATATATATATATATAAAGTTTCCTTTAAATATTTGGAGTGAAAAACAAATATGTAAAAATTACATGAATGTTGGACGCATGTTTATTTTTTACCCCTGACTTTTACACACTGATGAAGCCTCTTCATGAATATCAGTGACATTTTGTATATCATGAAAATATATATTCTTGAAATATATATATATACATAGAGAGAGAGAAAGAACAAATGTAAACCTTTGTTATTCATGGAAACATATTTCCTTCAAAAACATTTTTATTTACAAACATTTGTTTCTGTCCATTTCAAGAATATATATTTTCATGATATACAAAATGTCACTGATATTCATGAAGAGGCTTCATCAGTGTGTAAAAGTCAGGGGTAAAAAATAAACATGCGTTCAACATTCATGTAATTTTTACATATTTGTTTTTCACTCCAAATATTTAAAAGAAAACTTTACATATATATATATATATATATATATATATATATATATATATATATATATATATATATATATATATATATATATATAGTCTCGGAAGTTTCCTAACCATCAAAACTATATAAAGAAAAAAAACCATTTTAGTCCCAAGTGATTCGGTGGAAAATCACTTTTATAAGTCAATTTACTTTTAGCAGTTACTATATTAGTTTGCTTCCAAGAATTTAAGGGATCATCAGTTGTTTACCATGAAAAACTGTTTCGGGAATTTAAAAACAAAACAGTATTTTATTTCATGGCTTCACAGCAGAGTTGATCAGACACAACTTCCCTTAAAACACAAGAACATAAACGTTCCATATATTAGATCTAAGTTTTGTTCCAGGTAGACGTTTTGCTAACTTATATTAGTTAAAAAATTAAAAAAAAATGTCCTCCTCACCTGCGCTTCTCGTCTGTGTCAATAAATTATATCCGTTAATTACAAAAAAATGTTTTAATTTAAAGTGTATATAAAGTGTATATATAGATATGAATAATAACATATTCAGCTTAATTCGGTTCTGTTCCGATTTTTAGAGGTTGTTTTGCTTTTTATAATATATGTATATATAGAGATTGCCAAACAATTAATTAAAATAATACGTAGCCAAATCTGTTTTCATTTTAACAATTCTGTCTCCCATACTTTAGTTTATCAAACATAAAAAAGTGAAAGTGCGTATTGACATCCAAACATATTAACGATGAAAAACACATAAATATCGTATTCTGCCGAAAAAAACAAACATGTTTACTCCTGTCAGAAGTTACACGAGGCATCAAACGTACGTAACACGTATACACAATAAATAACAGTCGTGGCAGCAGTTATTGATTATATATATATATATATATATATATATATATATATATATATATATATATAAACGCGGACGCCTCTGTGTAGCGTCATTGTATTTTCATATATATATATATATATATTATTTATTTTATACGTACATGAAAGTAATCCATGGACACGTGTTTCTGGCTCACAGCCGTCATCAGCATCGGTAACTTAGACGATATTAATGTCTATAGTCCAGCGTTCTACCACTCGACCAATACGCTCTGTCTAGAAATATGTACGATTTTTATCACCTAAATATTTAATGTATTTTTATGTAATAATTTATATTATGTAATTACATAAAAATATATATATATATATATATATATATATATATATATATATATATATATATATATATATATATATATAACAGTTTTTTTTATTATATTCCAATAACCATGGTTTGTTTTATTACTTTTATTTTTGTTTTTATTTTTTCCACATTTCCAAAAATTCCAAATTTCTGTGAGATATATTTAACGGTCCGTTTCATTTGTTTTGTGCCAAACAACATTTGTATGTCAATATCGTCTCTGCAACACTACAAAATCATCAGAAAAAGTTCACAAATAATAAGAGTTCTTAGATTAGAGTGTCTTAAAAAACACCCACATCATACATCAGTTTCATTTTAAGGTAAAAATAAACACATGTGTACGATCAAACTAATTAGCCATTTTGATTTTTTGATATATATATATATATAAATTTCTTTAAGTTGACACAAAAGTTTATGTAGTAGCATACAATACGAATAGAGCAAAAATGTAATATAATTTTATAATAATGATTATTCAGAAAATATTTCAAATTTGATCCAAAAAACTTAATTATCAGAAAATTGTCTTTGCCGATTCCGAAAATATATTTTTTTCACGATACACAAAATATCAAAAACACTTACGAAAAGGCTTTATCAGTGTACATTCGTCACAATCAGAGCCGAAGAAAAAAATTAAAATGCAATTATTCATTTAATTTATACATTCCGTTTTTTCATTGTCTT
>OY744541.1:15354626-15359626 GCA_963556195.1 Sepiola atlantica | reverse complement strand
TAGTTTTCAAGTTCAATGTAAACAAATTCTTGTTTACCCGTCCCTTTAAATAATCCAATTGTGCCCAGTTTCAGCCATCATCTTCAATCCTCAAGGTGTTTGTTTCACTTTTCACCCGACAAACGCATTAACCCTTATCCTCGAGTGGCTTTTTGCCATTCATAAGCGGTGTCTGATTAGTACAAAAAATATATAATTCACGATGTAGCAAACATTTTTATATTGATACAAGTTTTCAGATAGACAGAATTTTAAATGATCCTTTTAAATTGAAAATAAAACGCTGTTACGAAACAGGACTATTTGTTATATTAAAATCACAGAAATCATTGAATTAAAACAAAAAACAATAACATATACATAATGCTTATGTATATATGATATCAGTAGCAAGGTTAACTAATTTACATATTTGTTTTGAAAAATGGGCACTTTATTAATTAACTATAATTGTTAAAGTGCCCATTTTCAAAACAAATATGTAAATTAGTTAACCATGCGTCTGATATCACATATACAGAAGCATTAATTAAAAAAGTGATGCGTCTATTTCGTAAAGTTGAACTAACTGGAAATCGAGCGCTTTTACTTTCACTTTCACTTTCACTTTGACTTGTTAGTTTCAGAAAATTAGGCAAACTTTCGCATTTATTCATTTAGATATGATTATATATTTCGCTTAAATTACATTATTCTATTTTATAAATAAAGAACAGATTTAAGTGTTATATATTTTACTTTAGTTTAAAGACAGACTTTAACCCTTTATCAAGTGCAAAGATAACACCAAAATATTTGAATGCAATAGCATATTACTATGGTATAAACTGTGTGAAAATAAGTTTTGAAAACGTTTAATTTTATATAATTAAACCTTCGTTAAGGGATCTTAAAATAATGCATGGTTATCTGTACCGATATATATATATATATATATATATATATATATATATATATATATATATATATATATATAATCCAGGTAAAGCATCAACAGGGTAGTAATCCAAAGAATTTAAACCGCGTTCATAAAACGTGCTCAATATAATATTGAGGTTCTTTCCTAATATGATCTAAGGTTAAGATCGGATTCTAACTCTGCCTAGTGAGATCTCAGTTTATAATAGCTGTTTATCGATCACATCGACATGCCAGTGTCGCAAATTTTGTACATGTCTGTGTAAATAAAAATAATCATATATATATATATATATATATATATATATATATATATATATATATATATATATATATATATATATATATATATATATATATATATATATTTGGCGTGTTTTTGAAATTAAAAATTTAACGACAGTTCCAGAAAATTTAAATCCCTTAAATACAATTAATAAAACAAAGATTGACTTTTTATACTAATGAATCACCATTAACCAAGGCCATAAGTCACTCGAGGATAATGATTAATAATGTTTGCCTAAATGAAAATATATGTTTATATTAATGGTTGATTACGTACTAAAGCCAAAAGCCACTCAAGGATGAGGATTAATGAGATTTGATGATGAACAATACTATGAGAGGATTGAAATCGATCAATGGAATTGACGGCTCGACAAGTGTTTCTTGACATTAAACTTGAAGACGACTATGTTGTAGTCTACAGGGAAGCAATACTGTGGAAAGGAGTTCCAAATATGGGAAGTTCTTGGAAAGAAACTGTTTACTAAAATTCGGTTTGGTTTTTAGATAGACAGAGGAAGACAATGACGCTTTTGTAATGGTGTATGTTTAAAACGAGGCGTGCAATATTTGTAAAGTGCTCGATATTAATAAGACAGAGCTTAATGATAATAATAACGAGCAGGAGTATCCGTCCTAGAACGGCTCCGCAACATTCAGAAATTCTTAAATATTATCAGATGAGACACGAAAGTAATTCTAAGAATATCAGAAATTCTTAAACCCGTAAGTAAATATCATCAGATGAGACACGAAAGTAATTCTAAGAATATCAGAAATTTTTAAACCCTTAAGTAAATATCATCAGGTCAGACACCAAAGTAATTCTAAGAATATCAGAAATTCTTAAACCCTTAAGTAAATATGATCAGATGAGACACGAAAGTAATTCTAAGAATATCAGAAATTTTTAAACCCTTAAATAAATATCATCAGGTCAGACACCAAAGTAATTCTAAGAATATCAGAAATTCTTAAACCCTTAAGTAAATATCATCAGGTCAGACACCAAAGTAATTCTAAGAATATCAGAAATTCTTAAACCCTTAAGTAAATATCATCAGGTCAGACACCAAAGTAATTCTAAGAATATCAGAAATTCTTAAACCCTTAAGTAAATAGTATCAGGTCAGACACCAAAGTAATTCTAAGAATATCAGAAATTCTTAAACCCTTAAGTAAATATTATCAGATGAGACACGAAAGTAATTCTAAGAATATCAGAAATTCTTAAACCTGATAAACCTCAACATGATAGCAGATTAGACCCCTAAGAAAACCGAAGAATATGACTACAGTGAAACACGAAGCGATAATAAATATCGGTAACGGACGTATAAAATGAGTAATTTGTTTAGTTACTCTTCCGTTAAGGTCTAATACAATTGTTGCAATTTACTCCTATTCGGGGAGTCTGTTAAATTTTATAGGATTTATCTGTAGTTAAAATATTATAAAAAGGTAAAACTTACCCAAAATGATTATATTTAGAAATATAATGCATATATTAACGTCACTACATATTTATAAGCTTATATATTCGGATGAAAGTAAACTATGATACTAAACTAACTATATAATGATAATTACAATAAGCATAAAAATACAATCCGTATAAAAAATACAATCTGTATAAAAAAAATTATTGTTAAAAAAACTCTCAGTCGATGTAAACATGTAATTCAACAATTACGTAACTATATTATTGTTATCCATTAGATTTGATTATTTAAGTATATATATATATATATATATATATATATATATATATATATATATATATATATATATATATATATATTAGAGAATATCAGATCTCGATACATATATACAGGGTGGCGCAAAGGTCACGCATTAGTTTGAATCAGTAACAACTGATTCAAAGTAATGCGTGACTTTTGCGGGATTGTTTGGCGAGCGCTTAATTAGTAGATTTTCTGATTTTAACTGGCCTTCACGTTCACCGGATTTAACAGCCCCTGACTTTTTCCTTTTGGGTTATCTTAAGGAAAGGGTATATGTGAACAAGCTGTGAACGATTCAAGAGCTTAAAAACAATATCAGACATGAAATCCAAGAACTAGAGCCAGTTATTCTAAGGAGTGTAATGGAAAATGCCCTAACTAGAGCCCGTCTTTCTGAGGCCGAAAATGGTGGCCATTTAAAGGATATTATTTTTAAAAACTACTGCAACAAAATTACCAAGTAAATGTATTATTTATCAGAAAAGCCTAGTTTCCATCACCTAAACAAACCAATGCACGACTATTATTAATATACAGATACATGTACACATATATATATAAATTCAAATTTAAACCAATAAAACAAAACCGTTTTTATTTAACTACAAAAATCAATCGTCACCGGTTGTTCAATATGTGGTGAATAGCACATACACACACACACACACACACACACACACACACACACACACACGTGCACGCACAGCACCCACCCTTTACACACACCTATATAGGGATTTCTGAAGATTTAAATTATTTTCAAATTATATCAAAATTAAAAAGTATACAAAAAAGGTATTAAGGTATAGCTGAATATAAACACTACCTTGGAACAGCTGTAAACAAATTAAATACCTACATGTATACTCGTTATTTGTAACTTGGCTTTCTTGGCCTTTTGGCTAAGATCAAAGTGTAGTATCTGTTCCGATGGATACTGCACCCCATGGACTGGTATTGTCTTGGACTTCGGGGGCTTGATTTACGCCGGTCTATGGGTCTGTCCTGTGCAGTTCTAGGAGGTCCACCCTCCCAGGCTACGCCTCCCCTCTTTGGGGAGGAGTAAGTTTATTACTTACTGCCTGAGGCGCCCCTACCGGGGAATGCCGACGGGGCTGCCCAGGCAATTTTTAAACCCCACTTTCCCGACCCGACCTTAGGTCACATCTTACTTGTGGGAGTAAGATAAAAACTGGCCTTGTGCCTAACTCCTGGAGAGGAGTAAATCAATACTCGTTAGTTGTAACATGTTTTGAAAATAAGTTAAATCGTTATATATATATATATATATAGTCTCGGAAGTTTCTCAACCATTAAAACTATATTTACAAAAAAAACAAAACAAAAAAACAACTTATGGTCCCAAGTCTTTTAGTGGCAATTCACTCATGTAAGTCAATTTATTTTTTACAGTTATTATATTAGTTTGTTTCTAACACTATTTTAAGGGATCATCAGTTGTTTGCCATGAAAAACTGTTTCGGGAATTTTATATATATATATATATATATATATATATATATATATATATAAATATGTGTGTAATTAGGCAGCATTCCTTCTCTTATGCATGTTTGGTTAAACAGTAGCAAGAGCTTCTCTTTATTTATTTTTTTGATTCGTTTTTTCGATTCGTCGCACGACCGATTTGGTATTGTCGTCCATGTTGTATAAAAAAAGAACTGAAAAAACGATTAAAAAAATAAACAAACAGAAGCTCTCGCTACTGTTTAACCAAGCATGCATATATATATATATATATATATATATATATATATATATATATATATATATATATATATATATATATATATATATATATACATTGTTTATAATTTGGCAGCATATTTTCATTTAAGCAAACAGTATTTTCAGATGATTTGACGAATCAAATCGAAAGTACTCGCGAAAAAAGGAAAGAAAATGGAACAAGAAACCCATGGAACTTACATACACCAATTTGACCGAAACACTAAATGGATATTCGGAAAATTGAAAAAAAAAGAAAAAAAGTCATATCAAGCAAAAACACTTGTTTTATTTAATAAA
>OY744541.1:15339626-15342126 GCA_963556195.1 Sepiola atlantica | reverse complement strand
AAAAAATATAAGTTTTTAAAATATAAGAGGAGAAAACTCCAACAAGAGTTAAGGATAGTAAAAGGTTTACTGAGCAAAATATATTAATTTCAATAGTGATCATTATGGTGAACAAGAAAGTCTCGTGAGATCTCGTTAGTTCTCGTTCTTTTTATAGAAAAAAAAACAGACGGTTACATTGTGTTTATTTAGGTACTATATATCCCAAACAATTTCTATATTAATAAATTTCTTAATGTAAGTAAAATTTCAAATAATTCGTTTAAAATATGTTAAAACTGGTCCAGAACTCGAAATGATGATTCAATTCATTTAAATGATCTATTTCATTAACACATGTTTATGATTTGATTTGATTTGATTTGATAGTTTTGTTTTACGGCATATCAACCCTTTTTGGGTTATTTAATGCCGAATCTGGTCATTATAGTGAAAGTTTTTATGCTTCAAGTTCTTTATATCTTCAAATGTTTAATCATCGTTTTTGGTTTGGTAGTTTTGTTTTACGGCATATCAACCCTTTTTGGGTTATTTAATGCCGAATCTGGTCTTGTTTTCTACTCTTTTTTGTTTCTTTCCCCTTTTAATATCTGTTTCTATTTAACCCATAGTTGGGACCCTAACAGGTACTACCACTCCGGGTCAGGGTGGACCTGGGAGCAATGGTAATTAAGAGGAGGCTCCACATTCCCCAAAGTCCGTAAGCCGGATCTCACCATCGGATGTAGTTTAAGGTCATATCCAGGACCGGGAGTAGGGTAGGAAAAATAAAAAAGGGGAGGGAGAAAGGGAGAGGGGCTGTTGTTTTTGTTTTTGGTTTTGTAGAACATAATTAAGTTTTACAAACAAAAAAACAAAAAACGTCAATGTAGGTGAATTTCGTCTCAGCGAGCCACAGGGCAGCCTGATCTGGTATCACCAGTTTATGATTTGAGAGTATATTAAATTGTTGTATTACTTGTTGGAAAAATATTTTTGGGGGGCGATACTAAGAAGGGGGGGGTGCAAAAAAAAAACCCAACTCTTTCAGACATCCACCCCTAACATGGTCTGGTAACAATACGTACGTAATGGCGCAAAGAACGGATTTCTCTGCTGAAGCAAAATCCAACGTCTGGCCTCTACTGACTCAAAGAACACTCCCCCTAGGTTTTCTATATAGGTTTTGTAATTACATTACCCCTATACCTAACCATAAACCAATCCGTCAATCTTCGCTCCTGTCGGTTAAGGCTGAACCCACAATCAACAAGTACTTCTCTTTCCCACCTTTTTCGTCACATATTTAAATTTATGTATATTTAAATTATAAGGGTTGGGTTTAGGGTTATAAATTACATTTGTTTTATAGTTTATTCGCATCAATTACATAATCGATATTATTTCTGACTGCCTAGGTTAACACTTTATCACACAATTATTATTGCATTTCAAACTGTGATTATTTGTATTTTTATTTATTTTTGAATACTAAATGATAATATTTTTAATCTGTATGCAATTTGTTCTATAACTTTGTGTTATTATTTTGAATATCTATAACCGATACCGGTTCGGAAGTTAATTATGTATATATAATTGTTTTTTTTTTTTCCACAACCCGACATAACACCGTAGCCTTTATACGCCCTGACAGTCAGAGATTCAAGTTTCGCCTTTCGTTGTGCTCTTCCGTAGGGCACCTTACGAAGTCATTAACTTGACTGTTAGGGTGTGTGTGTGTGCTGCGGTGTTCTGTAATTGTGAAAAATAGACATATAAAATCTCGTATTCAATTATATGCATATATATATATATATATATATATATATATATATATATATATATATATATATATATATATATATATATAAGATAAATGAAGGAAGAGAGATAAAGACGTATCAATGACAAATCTATTTCAACTTCGATTGTTCAATGCAAGGTGTACTCGATATCAACGGAAATTCACCAACTGAATTGTCTCCATATTTTTTGACACGCATACTCTTACTCTTCATTACTTTGTGTGTTTTTTAAATTTTGTAATTTTGGCTTTTCCACTGCCAACGTATCTATCAATGTAATTCCTCTAATGATAAGATTCTAATCTTTGAAAAGTCTTGGCTTAAGGAAAAAAAATAAACATGTTTTTTTATCGAGTACACCTTGCATTGGGCAATCGAATTTGAAATAGATTTGTCATTCGTACATCTTTATCTCTCTTCCTTCATTCATCTTTTATAATTGCTCTATCTCGTATATTGGGCTTACACCATTTCACTATAGGTTCTATCCTCTAAAAGTATACTTTTAGTTTCATATATATATATATATATATATATATATATATATCTATTAATCCATCTACCTTTCTATCTATCTAATAATCTATCGATCTCTCTGAATAAATGTTTATGCTTCGTTTGTTTAGTCTTTGATAATAACAATATTTTCATATATTATTGAGATAATAATTTTTAATTCCTTTAATATTTTTCTAGGGATTTATGATAAAAAC
>OY744541.1:15334626-15337126 GCA_963556195.1 Sepiola atlantica | reverse complement strand
TACTGCAAACTCATATGAAATGATAATCGTAAAAGGTGGAGAGTGCTGCAAATGCTGGGGAAGCTTGTTGTAACTCAGACCCCTAGAGAACACCACCGCTTATTTTCAATTATTATTGATGATGACCTGTGGAAGAACTCCTAGTGGGTTATTATTATAAAAAAAATAATAACGATAATAATAATAGTTATTATAATAATAATTAACTGGTGCCGGCCTAGGCTGACACCAGACATAATATTTGTAGAGGATCGAGGAGGATGAGAAGACCGAGGAGGGACAGCACAAACCAGACCTCCACTGGAAACGTGCAGAGAATGCTGGGACCTTAGGGAGGCTTATTGCCACTCAAATGTCAGAGAAAACCAATTGTCCTTACCAGCGAGAAATCAATGGTAAGAGGCTGTTGCGATACCGCATCGTTATCGAAAAGAGGTGAACAATACTGGAAATCTGGGGAGACTTGTTGACAGTCAGACTCCAGGAAATACCACTGATTGTTGTCGGCGAGCAATCACTGACGATGATCTGTGTGAGAGCTCCTAGTGAGTAAAAATAATAATGATAATAATAATAAAATATTATTTTTATTTATGCGAAAAGAATGCTGTACAAGACATGTCGCACTTTATGAATGAAATCATAGTAGAATAAACAGTGATAGTGATTATGACCCATCGTGTCCGAAATACGTCTTATATATATATATATATATATATATATATATATGTATAATCTAAAGAAGCTTTCAGTCATTTTTAACAAAAGGAAAAGGAAAATGCAGTTTAAATTCCAGAGAAACTAACTAAATCTAAAATATCGCAGACTTAGAATTCGTTAGAAAATTCATAAATAAAAAAGGGGTTCCAAGTATCTAACAGTGAAACAAAAACAGGACCTTAAGCGTGAAATATTAAAACGGGGGTCATCAGCTGTTTGCTATGTGAATATATATATATATATATATATATATATATATATATATATATATATATATATTAAAAGTGAGTTTTTTTATCGTTATAAAGCTCTATTTGAAACGATATCTAGCCATTTATGTTTGCAAGATCTTCTGTCTTGGATCTGAATTGTGAGAACTTGATATTTTATATATCAAGGGAGGCGCGAGAGCGCTCTATCTCTTAATAGACTCCACAAATGGCCTATGCTGAAAATCTCATTTCTTTGATCAATCATAACTCAAAAACCAATAAACGAAATTAGTTAAAGCTTTGCACAAAATTGTTATTTGATAGGTTCTATAAGTGTGTAGAATTTCAGCATCATTAGTCAAGGCAACCCAGAGATTCAGAAAGTTAAATCATACATATCAACCAAACGATTTCATTATCACATCACTACAGTATAAATCTCTATGCATGAGTGGATCAAGTGTGTGAGGTGCGCTGAAGAAAAATTCCTACCAGTAAAATACATAGCCCTGTTGTGCTCGCATACCCTTAATGACAATAAAAGTGTAAAAATTTAGGAATTTCCTTGCTTTTGTACATTTAGTGTATATGAATTTTCATCTTAACCCTATTAAGGGCATATAATTTCAGTATACTGTCATTTTTCATGGAATATATATATATATATATATATATATATATATATATATATATATATATATATATATATATTTATAAGCGAAAATTAAACGTAATTGGCATTTTATTCAAATTTAAATACATTAATAGATTTTGCTTAATTGGTTATTTTACGTAGGAAACTGAATTGTAACAAACATGTTTAAAAAAAATATTTTCCCACACAAAAAAAAATCGTATTTGCAAATACTTAAATATCTCCCAGGGATTATTAGACCTAAAATTAAACTATTTATGCTCAATAAGTTAGTATCTAATGAAAAGGGAGCCTTTGGGTCGTCCTCGACTATGCTCGACCACTGTACTAACACACATGCTTATTAAATATAATAACTGTTTGTCCTGTGCAGTTCTGGGAGGTCCACCCTCCCAGGCTTTGCCTCCCCTCTTTGGGGAGGAGTAAGTTTATTCCTTACTGCTTGAGGCGACCCTACCGGGGAATGCCGACGGGGCTGCCCAGGCAATTTTTAATGGCCAGAGTGCTCACCTTCTCGGGCGCTGGCTTTTCAAGTCCCACTTTCCCGACCCGACCTTGGGTCACATCTTACTTGTAGGAGTAAGATAAAACTGGCCTTGTGCCTAACCTCCTGAAGAGGAGGTAAATAATACCCTAATGCAATTAGATAAAAAAAAGTTTTGAAGAAATAATGTGCTGAATTGAGGACGGGTTCAAAACTTGTTAAAACAAGAGTCAGTTTTGTTCACATCTAGAAAGAAAGATTTCCTCTTATTTATAAAGGATTTTCAAGAATCCACAACTAAATAAATCTCTTATTTCTTTCGCAACTGAATTTCTTATTTGAATCTTTGTGAATCTTAATCAGAATTTTGCACACGTATATCCTTCATTTCATTTCTGTTTATTGCAAACCTAATATCTGTAATATCTT
>OY744541.1:15329626-15332126 GCA_963556195.1 Sepiola atlantica | reverse complement strand
GATGCATCTGGTCGAACTCGGGAATCTTTATGTCGAACTCGTACCTTCTTCAGATGCATCTGGTCGAACTCGGGAATCTTTATGTCGAACTCGTACCTTCTTCAGATGCATCTGGTCGAACTCGGGAATCTTTATGTCGAACTCGTACCTTCTTCAGATGCATCTGGTCGAACTCGGGAATCTTTATTTCGAACTCGAGAATCTGTACAGAATTTCACGGAGGTAGATTGCTCTCGTTCCGTCACCCATGACTGGATAGAAGTCTAAAGTAATTCGTAATTGTATTCTAATTATATCGCCCGCAGTGAGGATTGAACCTTCAACTTCCAGAAGACTGTCATTGAGAACGGATTATTACTTAGCACATATATCCATTACGCCGCAGGTCCTTGCGGGCGTGTCGAGCTCGATGTGAAGATTGCTGAGTTCGACCAGATACATCTGAAGAAGATCGGAGGTTACATCGGCCGAAACGTAACATCCGAATAATCGAAATAATACAGAGTATACTCATCTAAAATAACATTCCGAAATTGTCGAAATTGTTTTAATATTCTAATTATATAAATTAATTATAATATTAATAATATTATTAAATTATTAAATATTATTTAATGTATTTTTATGTAATTATTTTTATTGGTGATTGCAGCATTCGTTGTTTTTTTTTGCTTACTATTATTTCGATTGTCTCACTTCCTAAGTGATTAAGATGCAGAAAATTGCATTATTAGTTGCCCTTAACTTTATAAGACGTATTTTTCGTTAATATATATACATTTTTACTAATTTTTACTAAAATTTAAAGCTTAAGATTACTAGGTCTTAAGGGGGAAATAAAATTCAGGGACTCTTGCTTAATTGGTGTCAAATGACTATGGATCAAATGTACTGTAAATCCGAAATATTTGAATTTCAACTAGAAAGTTATGCTAATATTTATGAACCTAAAAATATATTTGAAATACCCCTAAAAAGTAAAATATAATATTTATTAAGTAATATCTAACATTTATTGGTTTGATTTCCTTAAAATCGGACAAATCTAAAGTTTTACGAAATTCTTCCATTCTACTTTATTAATCATTTTGCATAAACTAAATTGAACTAAATATAGCCCATATATCGACCCCTTACGCCTAACAGCTGTGTTCCCAAATTCATAATGATCGGTTAATTAGTTCTAAAGTTGATCCCGTACATGACGTATCATTTTAGAATATAAGTCTATTATATAAAGCAGGAAAACATATAAACGTTGTTCAAATAAACATACTATATAAAACGAAAAATTTACGAAGTACTTGTTTCTTTTAGCGAGTTTTAATATGAATATTTGCTCTCCACATAGGCAATAAAATGTAAATATATACACGTATATTTATAAACATCTAAAACCAAATGAATGTAATTAAATAGAATGATGCACTTTTGTTAATGGGTAGTGCTCAATAACACTTTAAAGAGCTATACAATTATACAATACAAAAATTATAAACGTAGAAATTGAATTGCGTCATAAATGCAATCGTATTTTGATCTCAGGTGGCATAATGGTGACCTAAGTGAGTCAATTGATATCTGAAAAATATCTATCATGAATATTTTTGTATATATTCTCATTGTAGTATTATGTCATTTAGACGAAGACTTTGCCATTGAGCACTTCCTGCGTGTACTTTGAAAACCATTGTATATTTCACTGATTTCTTTTGGATAATTAAACGTCTTCATACATAAATTATATATATACATATATATATATATATATATATATATATATATATATATATATATATATATATATATATATATATATAATGCAGACAAGGCAAACATCCACAATATAGTAATCCAAAGAATTTCAACCGGGCTTATAAAAAGTGCTCAATATCAAATAGAGCTTTTATATATGAGTATTTTTATTTACACAGACATGTACAAAATCTGCGACACTGGCATGTCGATATTATCGATCAACAGCTGTCATAAACTGAGATCTCATCAGGCAGAGTTTAAATCCGATATTAACCTTAAATCATGTTTGGAAAGAACCTATATATATATATATATATATATATATATATATATATATATATATATATATATATATATATATGTGTGTGTGTGTGTGTGTGTGTGTGTGTGTGTTTGTGTGTGTGTGTGTGACTTCTTATAAGAAATATATATTTAAGTATATACTCCTTATAAAATCCGAAAATGTTTCAAATTGCAAGCTCAATGTAGTTGTATTACAAACTTCAGAGCATGTATTCTTTATAGTTGCATTCAAATAGATATAGGAAAAATCGATCTAAAACAATAATTTTCATCATACTTACACTTTCTTTATTTTCATATTTCGGAGAATACATATATTTTTTCTTCGTCTCACAAACAATTGGCAATGATGCTCTCGGAATACAAGAAAAACATTAAATGTCAATAAACCTTTTACAAAAGTTAAAAGCAAATGTCTTTAATTTAATTATTGTTATTA
>OY744541.1:15292126-15327126 GCA_963556195.1 Sepiola atlantica | reverse complement strand
TTTGTATCGCCCGCACTGAGGATTGAACCTCCAAAAGACTGCAAGCTCCCGACTGAAAGATTCCAGAGTTTAACAAGATGCAACCAAAGAAGGTCGGAGATTATATCGACCGAAACTTTGTGAGAATAACATCCGAGAGGAAAACAGATTTTCAAATAATCTAAATAATATAAAATCATTATAAAAAAATGAAATCGTTTATAAATTTATTAATTAAAAATTAAAATTTATTAATTAAAAATTAAAATTTATTAATTAAAAACTAAAATTAAAAGAATAAAGTTAAGTTAAAAAATCTTATCAAAAATAATCTAGTTATATTAAAACTCCCGGCATGCACTGCACATTTGGATTTTATCTTCTATATAAATAATATAATTTATAAATTCAAGAATCAAAAATCGATATAACTACGCGGTTTAAATTTCGACGTTTCATAAGAGGTGCAGTCAATTTTCTTGCAAAGCAAATTATTTCAAATTGATATAATATTTAATTTGATTATCTTCCCAAACGTTAAAATAGCATCTTACTAAAAGTAACCAAGAGAAAAGACGAAAGCGTGACAATGAGCGAAAAACAAAAATTAAAGTAAAAATAGTCATGGTCAACGCCAAGTATGTTTGCTATATATTTTTTTCATTTTACTTCAGTAAGTAAGTTCGTTCTCGGAAAGCAAGGGGCCCCTTTCTGTGGTCAACACTTGATCTTAATATAAGATATATAAATATCCGAGTGTTCAATTAAAGTTCTCCTTTAGCTCCTAAACGTTGAGTTAGTAAAGAAGCGAAACACATTAATTTCCACCTCCCCAATTGACCAATTGTCAATTATAGTATTGCCAATTGTCATGATAGTATTGCAAATTGTCAATGATAGTATTGCAAATTGCAATTATAGTATTGTCAATTGTCATAGTATTGCCAATTGTCATGATAGTATTGCAAATTGTCAATGATAGTATTGCAAATTGCAATTATAGTATTGTCAATTGTCATAGTATTGCCAATTGTCATGATAGTATTGCAAATTGTCAATGATAGTATTGCAAATTGCAATTATAGTATTGTCAATTGTCATAGTATTGCCAATTGTCATGATAGTATTGCAAATTGTCAATGATAGTATTGCACATTGCAATTATAGTATTGTCAATTGTCATAGTATTGCCAATTGTCATGATAGTATTGCAAATTGTCAATTAAAGTATTGCCATTTGTTATTATAATATTGCCAATTGTCATGATAGTATTGCCAATTGTCAATTATAGTATTGCCAATTGTCATTATAGTATTGCCAATTGTCATAGTATTGCCAATTGTAATTATAGTATTGCCACTTGTCATAGTATAGCCAATTGTCATGATAGTATTGCCAATTGTCAATTATAGTATTGCTAGTTGTCAATTATAGTATATCTTACTAATGGTATCTTGGTCTTATCGGTATTGAACGTTCTACTTTGTATGTTAAAAATAGATATCAAAGTATTCAAACAAATCCAATAAATTATTTATTAATCTTATGATGCTCTTATCGAAATAGACACTGAGCTTTTCATGTGTACAAGGTCTGCTGTCTTGAATTCGGAGTCAGAATTTATGGGGAAGAAGATTTAATTCGGCACTATTTCCGATAATAAAGTAGTAACGCTGATGCTGGATTCAAGCTTCTCTTATTCTAAACAACAGGTTCGAATCCTGTCTTAATTTCTCTCTCTGCGGATTTTATTTGAGGACCTGGGTGTGCCGGGTTCGAATCCAGTTCGTTCCACAGAAACACTTTCATCAAAACCCACACCTGACCTTGTGTCTAACTTCCTTGAGAGGAGGTAAATAAAATACCTTATTTATTTAGGCAATACACGGTTATCCATTAAAAAGCAAAAGGTCATTTAGCATAACGGTAAACCAGGGTTCAATCCTGGGTCGAGTTATACAAAATATTAAAATAAATGGTAGCTCATCCTCCCTTGTTACACACTCAGCATTATAATTTGTGGATCAAGTGTAAGTGGAGTAATTCTGGCAAAGGAATGGCTCTCTCCCCTACACCACGGTGTAGTAGCTAATGCAAAAGGAGCCTTCGGGTTGCCCTCGACTATGACCTACCACTTTACTAAGGCTAAAAGATATTTCTACTGAAATTCAAAGTCGCCTACAAAATTCAACATTTTAGTGATTTTCTTCTAATTCATGTCATCGTAAACTCAAGGGAGAGAATTCCCGCAAATCAGCTCGTTTTTCATCTTCTCGTAACTTTCTTTCTAATGTTTTATGCGTGAATCTAAAATCAAAACGCAGAGAACATTTCAAATTGGCAGTTAAAAAAGCAATAATAATAAGCATAATTTCAAAAGTTCAAGAAAAACAAAGTGATAGTACCAGTCATGAAAACAAACAAACATTGTCGGTGTTCAAAAAAGATGGGTCATAAAACAGAACGTTAACTCGTCTAGGAAGAAAGAGAAAACGACATGAACGCTGTTTAACTCGGCCATTTTTGTGCATCATGAAAAAGCAATAAATGTATAAACGTCTCATAAAATGTTGTTTATTTTTGTTGTCGTCGTAAAGACAAAAACGAATCTAAGAAATATTACGACAGTCGTAAGTCAGACGTTAAATATGAAAAAAAACAAACTAATTTCTATTGATTTTTAACGGCTTTTAAAACGAGGATTCATTCTCGAGATACAACCCTACAAAGAATATAAATAAGAAAAACAACAATTTTAGTTTAGTAAGAAAACTCGTAATAATCACGTATTTATAATGTAGAGCAATCTTTGGACTCGTTAAATAACTGGAAACGGTCGCACTCCAAATTATTAGATAATCAAAAATATACCGCACTTGTGAAAACTGTGTAGAAGATAAGGCTTACACGACTGAAGTTATGGGATTATAAAAATGTCATCCTTTGTTTTTTACTAATGAGTAATTACTTACCAATGCTAAATGTCACTGAAGGATGAGGGTTAATAAGATGAATTGAGCGAAGAATACGGCATACACGACTGAAGTTATGGGCTTAGGAAAGAATATAACCATTTTACTAATGAGCTACCACTTATTGAGGTGAAAAGCAACTCGAGGATTAATTTTGTGAAAAATAGGGCTTATACAACTGAATTTATGAGCTTAGAAAACAGAGCAATCTTTTTTACTAATAAGTGACTAATTATTAAGGCCAGAATCCACTCGAAGTTAAATACATTTCGAGTTGAATTTAAAAAAAATAGATCCAGACAAGGCATGAAGCCACTTGATGTAAGGAAAAAAAAAAACAAAAAAAACTACTACTTCAAGATCAAAAACAAGCCAACAAATAGTATTAGATGGATAGATTGAGACCCCAGAAAACAGCAATTTCCCCCCCTTTGTCAGAAATATTGCCTATGTAATGTGAGGAGTAAATGACGCAATAAAGAGAAGCGAGAGTGACGAAAGTAAACATAAGGTCCACTTCCTACTCTCCAAAATAATGACTACTATTATGAGATGATTGAACATGATAGGATGGAATAAAAAATGCTTATGTTACTTATGGACTATTTTTGTTGCTTAAAAAATGATCTATTGATTTTCAAGAATTTTTAGAATCTGCATTCTGTTATTTCGGAATTTTTAAAACGGGGATTAATAAGTTTTGTTGTTTAGATTATTCAGACTACTTATAGATTACTGCCCAATTTGAGGGTTGTTGATAAGGTGCAGAAACGTATCTGTAATTTGATTGACCACACCCTTTACACCCTCTTTCTCACAGACGTAATGTTGCTAGTCTCAATCTTTTCTATAAATACTATTATGACATATGTTCTTCAGAATTATGTGATCCATTTCCCTGCTTCTTTTGTTTCAGCTCCTTTGACTCGTTGGTCTAGTGGTCTCCATCAATTCGCTGTTTTGATATATCATTGTGATGCACCTTCTTATTCTAGTAGTGCCGGGTTCGAACCCAGTTCGTTCCACAGAAACACTTTCATCAAAACCCACACGTGACCTTGTGTCTAACCTCCTAGAGAGGAGGTAAATAAAACAATACTTGTTAATTCATGATTCTATTTGCGTACGAACAGGCAGATTTCAAAATCACCATAAAATGTTAATTGTATATAGATGAATAGGTGGTGCTACAGTTAAACAATTTTTTTTTTTAACATAATTCACCCCAAACTGTAAACGTAAGGGGCTACTGAGAATTAGGGTGTAGGTTTAGGGTGTCATCCTAAATTGGGAGCTGTGTAGCGAGATATCTGTTTACATTAGTTTTAAACCTCTACATGTCGATACAGTCGGGGAAACAGGGAGCGGGGAGGGATTTCCTGAGGCTAGCAGCATGAGGAAAGAAGCTATTGGAGTAGAAGGCTCTCCTGCATCTGGAGACCTCCTCAGTTAATGGATGGGATTTAGCTGATTGTCGAATTGGTCTAGTGTATTTACGTCGAGGGGACACTAGAGCAGCCAGTTCATCGGAACACAATCCATTGAAGTATTTGTAAAACAAGCACAAGGATGCAACAATGAAGTATACAAAACATCTAACCTACGGACGAGCCGTCACTGACAATCAATGAGATTTACGTTTGGTCTGGTTTGGTAAGGTTCAATCTTGTATGGTAAGGTTTGATCTCGTTTGGTAAGATTTGATGTGTTTTGGTGACGATGGCTGTCATAGTGATTACACATGTCCACCTCTCTTCCCAATGGAAATAGGAAAATGTCCAGTTATGGTCACGCACATTTTGTTTTATTTTTTTGACCCGGACAGAAACTGATTGATGTCTGACTCTGTGATGTCCGAACTGCCACACACAGACGCGTCTGGCCACCCTCAGTGAGAGAAAATGACGCCGGCGGCACTGGAAGCTGCGCAAACAATAATCACGATTCGCTCCGTTTCAAATCGAACCGGCACGAAAGATAGAAACGTGAATAATTTTGATCCATATTTATGCAACAACATTCATGAGGATGTCACTTGCAGCGCGTCCATGCCTAGGGAGACCAAACGCACGGCGACACCTATAAATGTGGCGGCAATGGTGGAAATCTCTCGCTGATGATCGATTTTGCCATCTATTTTTATGTTCAAATTATCTCTTTCCTGAATTCGATTAACTTTTCCCATACATCGATTGATTGATTTTCTGATCATTCATCGAGCCTTGATTTATTTAATCGACAATTGCTTTTAGTTTATCGCTGTCATTCTCTTTTCTTCTTTCAGGTATGTTCTTATCGTCAATTAATCTAAGTTGATATGTTTCATCACCTATCGATCAACTCTCATGCCTTCAAGATTCAAAACTATCCCTATTTTCTTTCTCCCTCCTCCCCCTTTCTCTCTCTCTATCTCCCTCTTTCTCTATCTCTCCCTCTCTCTCTCTCCCTCTCTCCCTCTCTCTCTCTCTTATATATATAAAAAGTGAAGCCGGTTTTTTTCTTGAGGTTTGTTATCAGTAGCTTACATATTACAAAATCAATATTTAATTCTGAATAGCCAATCAATTACAGAAATTCTCATTCGTTTTCTTCAAAAACACAATTTGAAATTTCAATTGATTTAATCAAATACATGCTATTTTCGTACGTATCGGTGGCTATATGGTAAACGACGCAGACTGAAAACCTGGGTGTGCCAGGTTCGTAATCCAGTTCCTTCCACTTCTTTCTACCTTGTGTCTAACCTCCTGGAGAGGAGGTAAATAAAATACTAGTTTCGTACGAATATTTCCGGTTATTTACCGTTTATTTTAATTGGATAATCAACGGAGATGATTATCCAATGGAATCGCTGCGTTTGTTAGAAAATGGAAAATGCAAGATGGCGTCCACATTCACGGAGTAAGTTTATTGTTCGGAGCTTTTACGTCACGCCTGCCTTTTAAGAATTAAATTAAACCAGTTATTATACACAATATTACTAATTCACACTTCCATGAGTATACTCTGCTCAAAACCGTATATAACATACACAATTAAATAATGAATGTGGTTAGCGAACAGTCATATTATGACTATTCGCGTTAAACAGAAAGGACACTCAGTGGAAGGACAGTCTTGGTGTACGTTTTTAATTTTTTATACGGGGAATTCTTTGAATTATTACATTAATTATGTTTATAAAGTGAAATTTAAAAAAATTATTTTCTTTTGACCCTTGAATTCTTTATTTTTTATTGGTTTGCAACAAAAAGTGAAAAAAAAGTTTCATAGGGGTGATCTAAAGTTGTATAACTGATTTTTGGAAAAAGTCTAAATTTATTGAACAAAAATAAATAATGTTGCAAATGTGACATAACATTTGACATGCATAACAAAACACTATAATATATGCATCTAAATAATCATAATACACTAAGGAATCATAAAATCATTTTTACTTACCATTATAATGACCCGATTTATAAGTTTAGTCGCTTGAATTAGGCAGATGACACATCGATGACACTCGCCCGTGACGTCGAAAATACTGATTACCTATTTAGCGAGCGTGCTTCTTGTTCTTTCGTGTGAATCAGATGATTCTGGTGTTGGCATTAGTTTCCCCGATGTTTTTCTAGTTAGAAATCTTTCTGGAAGAACATCGGGTACTTACGGCCTTCGGGGCTTGATTTACAGGGAAGGACCACGAGAAGGTTGCCAACATTCCTAAGTGAAAGTGGTACTGTGGAACCGACTGGATTCCAACTTGGAACACCCAGGTCTTCAGTCCGTGTCGATATCCACTTAACCACCGTCACCTCCCAGCGAGTGTGCTGATGCAACATCATACTAATACCTACTCACACTTGCAGATGTGAAACAAGTTGCAGTTTGAAACATTTTTGTTGGAATGTGTCATATTTGAAACAAAACAAAAAAAGAATTTAAGGATTAATTTGTGACGACTCGCAATTCAAATGCATTTTCAAAGCTTAAAACTGTCGTTTGGAAATTAATTTCTGATTTGAAAAAAATGCAACCTTCAATATGAATCGGGCTAAAAAATTAAGTAATTAAAAAAAAAATCCTTGAATTTTTGCCAGCTCGCATTTCGAATGTCATTTTGAAAGTTTTAAACTGGCGGTCCGAAATCAATTTCTAGTTGTAAGTATTTCTTTAGTTTCACAATAAAACACGAATTTGTATTTGAAAAAAAAAAAAAAATAAATAAAACGCCGAATATGAATTGAGATAAAAAAAAAACTAAAACGCGCAATCATTCATGAAAATGTCGTTTTGAAATCAATTTAAATAAATAGTTAGTTTCAGAAATGACCGTTCATCCAAACAATATGATATAAATGAAGGTGTACCGCAGGGTTCGACCCTTGGATCTTTATTGTTCCTGATTTTCATAAACGCCCCCCCCCCCCGATGATATTATGTCTGAGATGGGTATATTTGCTGACGACACCACGCTCTACTCTTGACATGTGGGTAAAACGGACGCACACATATCCGAGACAATGGCGGAATCCTTAGAAAGTTACCCCCAGTCTGTAGTGAAATTAGGTAAAAAATGGATGGTAACATTTAATGCTGCTAAGACAAATCTCCTTTTCTTCAACAACTACAAGAAACCTCTTCAACCACCGATTGCCATGACAAATAACACGCTACCTGAGAGCCCAACGGTCAAACTACTCGGCCTAACCTTCACAGGTAACATGAATTGGAACAAATACATAGAAAACATTGCCAAGGCTGAAAGTATATACAGGGTGGGCCAAAATAAGGGTCCTATCTTTAAATTTGAATAACTTGAATTTGAATAACTTCCACAGAATAAAAGTTAAACTCACCAAACTTTATGTGTGTGTAGACTGACCTTTCCGAGATTTTTGGAAATAAACAAAACAAATTTTAGCCGAAAAACACTTCTTAAAACTTACAAAAACTAAAGTATTGTTTTTTACACTGTTTTGAGTTTTTTAAGCAAAAATAATGTTTTCTAAATGAGGGTACGTTCCTTAGGGCTAATACGGCTCGTGCTTGCTTCGGAAGGGGTCCTTTACTTATTCTAAAAAAAAAAAAAAAAAAAATCAATAAATAAAAAAGTTATGAATTTTTAAAAATAGGACCCTTATTTTTGCCAACCCTGTATATATATATATATATATATATATATATATATATATATATATATATATATATATATATATATATATATATATGCGAAGAACATTCTTTTCTCTCTCTCCGTACCAAAATCTATAATACTATTATGGCATGCGTTCTTCAGAATTATGTGATCTATTCCCCGCTTCTTTTGCTCCAGCTCGTTTGACTCGTTGGTCTAGTGGTCTTCATCAAATCGCTGTTTTGGTACCTCATTGTAATATAGCTCCTTATTCCAGTAGCTTCTTTCCAAGAACTGCAGGTTTGTGGAACTCTCTTCCTGCTGACTGTTTTCCTCTTACCTATAACTTTTATCCGTTAAAGACTAAAGTTAATAGATATCTACTGTCTTTGCGATATGCTGTTCTTGTCAGCTCCTTACATCAAATTGCTTCATGTCTTGTCTGGAGCGATTTCCATAAAAAAATTAAAAAAAACAAACTTCGATGAATAAAGATTCTTTCCTAGAACATATCATCTGTGAAACAAGATACCACCAGTCTGCTTCCCAGCCAACTACAACATCGTCGTCTTCAAGTCTAATGTAAACGAATACTTGTTGAGTCGTCCTCTTGGATAATCAACTCTTTTCAAGCAAACTCATTTTCTTTCTCGATATCCTCGTGAAGGCGAGTATTTATTTACCTCTTCTCCAGGAAGTTAGGCACAAGGCCAGTTTTATCTTACTCCCACAAGGTAAGATGTGACCCAAGGTCGGGTCTGGAAAGTGGGACTTGAAAAGCCAGCGCCCGAGAAGGTGAGCACTCTGGCCATTAAAAATTGCCTAGGTAGCCCCGTCGTCATTCCCCGGTAGGGGCGCCTCAGGCAGTAAGCAATAAACTTACTCCTCCCCAAAGAGGCGAGGCAAAGCCTGGGAGGGTGGACCTCCCAGAACTGCACAGGACAGACCCATTGACCGGCGTAAATCAAGACCCGAAGCCAAAACAACACCAGTATGGGATGCAGTATCCATCGGAACAGATACTACACTTTGATCTTAGGCGATCATAGTCCAATTGACGATCGTTTTAACCCTTATCCTTGAGTGCCCCCCGTGCCTTAATAAGTGATGACACATTTGTACAAAAAAGAAGAGTAGTTAATCTTCCCAAGCATCACCTCCTACGAGATAGGGTATATATTTATTACCTGGTGCATGTCGCGCTCTCACTTGTCAGAGAATGCCGAATGGGGGACTTGAAACCCTTTTATTTTTTGCAAATATCATTTAGTGCTTTCTTAGACCTTTGCCATCTTCCCACCAACCTCACCTGAATCAAAACCGATTTTGTGTTGGCGCACATCACTAAATTGGGGTTGGGAGCGGCACAGAGACAAGTCAATAAAATAAAATAAATATTTTCCCTCACGCTTCCCGATTTTAGTCATACGGTTCTCTTAATCATCAGATTTCAAGTCCATTATTTTATCACAGATAGATATTACTATTAGGTGTTGAGATCTTTTCGGAAGGTTACTTTTCTACTTTCGAACACGCTCTTTTATTGGTTGCGTACACTTAGAAAGAAGCAGGGACACTTGCCCAGGGACGGGTGGAAACACTCAGCCTGTGTGGCGTAGAATTGTGTCTGCTTCCACCCGTAAACATTTACTTACACATAATAATAAAACTTAATTCTATCTACCAATATAAAATTCGCCAGAGATTCTCTGATCGTTTTATGCAGGCACAAAGTCATAAACGGAAATATAAAACTTCTTATGTCTATATATATTTATAATGCACGCGTGTATGAAGTGAGAGGGTAATAATTATCCAGACTCAAGTCCAAGGCCACTTAAAACTAAAAGCAAATACACTACGCACACAAGATACTTTAGTGAAGCATGTGTTTTAAAGTATAGAACCATTTTTGTTTATATTTGTATATATATATATATATATATATATATATATATATATATATATTACATATATTATATATATACAGGGTGAGCCAAAAGTAGGTGGACAGCATTTGTGCGAAAATTTGTCGAAGCGTAGAGGCAGACTTCAAAACTGTGTAAATCAACAAGGAAAACAGTTTGAACACTTGCGTTGATAAATAATATTTAATTTTCATTAATATAATTGTTTTATTATATGTAATTGTACGTATAAGTGATCTCTAAATAAATGTTTTTTACTGTCCACCTACTTTTGGCTCACCCTATATATATATATATATATATATATATATATATATATATATATATATATATATATATATATACATATATATATTAGTATTTTAAAATGGCCGTAAATATAAATATATATATATATTATATTATATTATATATATATTATATTATATTATATATATTATATTATATTATATATATATATATATATATATATATATATATATATATATATATATATATATATATATATATATATATATATATATATATATATATATATACAGGGTGATTGGAAAGTAACTCCCTATTATTAAGTGCTCGAAATTTATTAATGAAATATAAGTTTTACAAGAAATGAGTATGATACAAAAGTATCATGGGGTTTTATTCAAAATTCTATATGTGTGTCAGCAATCGCCATCAGCTTCTAAAGCTTCCTTGGAAACCGCATCAACTGATTTAACAAATAACTATTTTTTTCTTTTTTCTTTTTTCTTTTTTCTTTTCTTTACTAATCAGTAACCACTTATCAAGACTAAAAACCCACTCGAAGATTAATGTCAGCAAGATGGATAAATTGACAGATACTACCCGGTGATGAATACCCGGTTTGCATCAAACTAAATTAAATAATATATCTTGGATTTTGACCGCTTATGAATAGAAGCTTTGTTCCAAAATTCGTTATGATCGGTTAATTCGTTTAATAGTGAATATTGTACATACAAATATATAGACATATAAACATAAATAACTTCATATTTATCTAATATAATTATCCACATACACGCGTTTCGTCGGCTACGATTAATCAACGTAATTGCGGCTTAATTATAATTCTGTCATCCTATTACCGATGGAGGAGAATCACGCGTGAATATTGTCTGCTTTCTGTTTTTTTCATAGACTTTATGCACGATATAACAGTTTTATAAACCTTTCATTATGGTTTCTGAAGAGCAGCGTGTAATTGCATTTTTTGGTAGCATATTGCACGTGTCGAAACAATTGTAAGACAATCGTCAATTCTGCCATTGCAAAATATAAATTATATGAGTAAATACTAAATTTTCTCATTGGAATTTAAATGATTAATATATATATATATATATATATATATATATATATATATATATATATTAAATAATTATTTCATGAATTAATTTTTACGCACAGAAAATAAATCCATGGACACGTGTTCCTTGCTATAAGCCGTCATCGGCATGGTTACCTTGGGCGAGGGTATATATATATATATATATATATATATATATATACCCCTATCAAGGCTGATGACGGATATATATATATATATATATATATATATATATATATATATATATATATATATATATATATATATGCTTCTGTTTTTTTTCCCGAATGAATTTGTCAGGCTAAATACGAAGATTTACATTTTAAAATCCTTTTTATAAGCCAATGAT
The DNA here is from genome assembly GCA_963556195.1 of Sepiola atlantica. Taxonomy (NCBI): domain Eukaryota; kingdom Metazoa; phylum Mollusca; class Cephalopoda; order Sepiida; family Sepiolidae; genus Sepiola; species Sepiola atlantica. Next base: position 15,315,421 of record OY744541.1, on the reverse strand, counting down.
AATATATTGATGTAGACACTTTTGCCTATAAAATGAATAGTACAAAGTAAAGGTATTATTAGTATTATTATTTATAGTTACTTTAAATATTACATTAGGTGTTAATAATAGTAATGAACTATATATATATATATATATATATATATATATATATATATATATATATATATATATATATATATATATATATATACATAAGACCTACAGAAAATAAACTTAAGAGTAGATATTATTAGCATATGATGCTATTTGAAAAACGAAAAATATAAAAATAGTATTTCATTTAATGGAAATCATAAATATTAATATTTTTTTGCACATTTTAAAATTAGAAGCGTCATGTAATATAAATAATAAAAACTCTAAATTATGTTTAACGGAAAAATAATAGATCATAAGAATATCAAATTATCAAAATATCAAATTATCAAAAAATCAAAATATCAAAATATCAAAATATCAAATTATCAAATAAGAAAAATATCAAATAATAAAAATATCAAAATATCAAAGTATCAAATAATTAAAAATATCAAATTATCAAAATATCAAATTATGAAATAATAAAAATATCAAATTATCAAAGTAGCAAATTATCAAATAATAAAAATATCAAATAATAAAAATATCAAAATATCAAAGTATCAAATAATAAAAATATCAAATTATGAAATAATAAAAATATCAAATTTTCAAAGTAGCAAATTATCAAATAATAAAAATATCAAATTATCAAAATATCAAATTATCAAATAATAAAAAATATCAAAACATCAAATTATCAAATAATAAAAATATCAAATAATAAAAATATCAAAATATTAAATAATAAAAATATCAAATTAGCAAAATATCAAATTATTAAATAATAAAAATATCAAATTATCAAACTATCAAATTATCAAATAATAAAAATAGCAAAATATCAAAATATCAAATAATAAAAATATCAAAATATCAAAATATCAAATAATAAAAATATCAAATTATTAAAATTTCAAAGTTTAAACTAAAAAAAAACTTATTATAAATTAATAAACAAGTATTTGTAGCCAAATGCAGGCATATAAATAAATGTTTGATTCGGTATTTAATTTCTGATTGAATAAAATAAGTAAATAATAGAATAAATAAAACGGATAAATAATATAAATATATTAGTTGTATTTCGATATGTTCTCACGTCGTTATTAACTCCAAATAGCTTCTTGGTGATACCAGATCAGGCTGCCCTGTAGCTCCCTGAGACAAAATTCACCTACATTGACGTTTTTTTTTTTTCTTTTTGTAAAACTTAATTATGTTCTACAAAACCAAAAACAAAAACAACAGCCCTTCTCCCTTTCTCCCTCCCCTTTTTTATTTTATTTTTCCTACCCTACTCCTGGTCCTGGATATGACCTTAAACTACATCCGATGGTGAGATCCGGCTTACGGACTTTGGGGAATGTGGAGCCTCCTCTTAATTACCATTGCTCCCAGGTCCACCCTGACCCGGAGTGGTAGTACCTGTTAGGGTCCCAACTATGGGTTAAATAGAAACAGATGAAACAAAAAAGAGAAGAAAACAAATATACTTTAACAACCAAACCAAACACCATCAATAAATATTTGAACATATAAAGAACTTGAAGCATAAAAACTTTCACCAAAATGACTGCATTCGGCATTAAATAACCTGAAAAGGGTTGATATGCCGTAAAACAAAACAACCAACCAAACCAAACCAAATAGCTTCATCATTTTGAACAAAAGTGAGTATCACTTTGTCTGTGACACTTCAAATTTAAAATAAAAACAAAATTTTGATAGAAAAACAAACAAGATTCGTTTAAGCACAAATAAATATACATATATTTGTGATTCTCTGTCGTTGAGGTCTATCGAATGTTTAAATGTTTATACTGGCCGCTTTCACTATAAATATTACTTAATTTCTCTCTTATCGGATGGCAATCTCTCGTGGCCTAATGGGACTAGGTGAACGGTTACAGATTCAAGGTGTATCTGTGAACCGGGTTCGCGCCCTATGACCATCTCAGATTGTTATTTCACTGATGCTGAGTTCGTACGTCGGTTAAAAATAATTATATATATATATATATATAATCAATATTTGTTTTGTTTATTATCTATGTACGTATACGTATACGTATATCTATCTATATGTATCTCTCTCTCTATATCTATATATCTATATCTATCTATATATATATATATATATATGTATCTCTCTCTCTCTCTCTATATATATATATATATATATATCCTTCTCTCTCTCTATATATATATATATAAATGTATATATATACATATATATATATATATATATATCCTTCTCTCTCTCTCTCTATATATATATATATAATCAATATTTGTTTTGTTTATTATCTATGTACGTATACGTATACGTTTCGTCCTTTATTCGGAACTCGTCAGCATAACTATTCACTACTAGTCGCGTGATTGGAAACACTGAGTATGTTGCAGCTCATATAGACCTTACGGCCACCGCTGAATAGCTAGATAAACAGTGATAATTTTAACACTTATTCGGCGACTTGACGTCAGGAGAGCGTTCAACTTAATGAAAGGAACGATGCATGTATAGCTAGCGACATCATACTACACTTACCTTGCCCATCTAGGGGGTTTCTAGGGGCTACAAATGATTGATATATATATATATATATATATATATATATATATATATATATATATATATATATAATCCCTTAAAAATATCAAGACTAGCGTGAATTCTTGGAAGCAAACTAATGCAGTTATTCATAGAGATTAATTGACTTAGAAGCAAAGGAATTTTCCAACGAAAGACTCGGGAGTAAAAGTTTATTTTTCATATCATTTTAAAGGGTGAAAAACATTCAAGACGATCTGTGTGTGCGTTTGCATTACATATTTTTCAACCTTGCTATTAGATCTATTTGATATAGATAATGTATAAATTAGACTGTCATGGAATTGCCTTTATGTAAAACCTTTATTGATTCAGCACAACACGGCTAAATGTTATCTTTAAACTTCCCATAAAACCATTTTAAATCCCTCATTACATAATCTTAAATTACACTTGACAATTGCTCGTATATTTTTGGCTTTAATAAAAAAACAAGTTTAAAACAAAAAGTCAAGTGTAGAATTTGGTATATTAGGACAACGTTTCGGTCGATGTAACCTCCGACCTTCTTCAGGTGTACCTTGTCGAACTCGAGAATCTGTTCCGTTCGAAATTCCGTCCAGATTCCCGAGTTCGACAGAAAGATTCCCGAGTTCGACAAGGTACACGTGAAAAAGGTTGGAGATTACATCGACCGAAACGTTGTGATAAAAACACCCAAGATGAGAACAGTAGTCCGAATATACCAAATTCTACAGTTTATCAACCCTCGTCTCAAAAATTCGGAAACAAAAAGTCAAGTATTAAGGTTCAATTGTGCTCGTAAATACCTAGAGAAACCATGAGTTTTCGCATGCGACAGTGACGTTTGAAGAACAAAGCTTCATTAGAAACGTTCGTTAATTTCAGTAGACTCGTCGTTTGTTTGTGAACACCCGCCAACAATCGCCAGCTCGACAGTTTCGTTTCCCGCGCAAAGAAACAACAAAACAACAACAAAAAATGAATCCTTTTATATATTGATATATTCATTCGGTTAATTAAGAATTGATGAATGTTAGAAAGACGGAAGTTTTCTTTGCGGATTTTCCTGCACTGATATACGCATGCGCAAAGCCGGATTAAAAAAAAGAATTGAATGAAACGCATCCAACTTTATCACATGTATGATGTATCTACGTAAAAATCTCATTCGCCTGACAGCAAGATAACATTGTAAATCGGCCTTTTAATTAAAGTTATCTATTTATATTTAATTGAGATTCCAATATATGTATTTTTCTTTTCGTTGTGGATTTCGCAATTCATTTTCCTTTCTTGTACTTTCGCAAAGGAAGGTAGAGTTTTCGTTTCCGTTGCAAAGACATTTATAATCGTTACGGAGATTCGTGTTAATACCCGTAGACATGTGTAAATTCACGTTTCGTATTTTTTTCTTTCATCGTTGGTAATCATTTTAGATTTGCCACGTGGCTAAATAAAAATTCGATCTTTGAAAAAAAAAAAAATATGTAGACAATAAATCTGTTCTGATACAGCAATTATTATATTGTAAAAGAACCAAGATTATTGGTGACCAAAAGGCAAATACGACACAGCTTTATAAAAATAAACGTCTTTCTTTATTCGCTTGATACATTTTGGATTTTGAATTTTTATTGTGTTTAAATTTAACTGGCTTTTCAAACTTACTTTTGTTTTTCTTGGTTTTAACCTGAGCTCAATTCTGTGCCGCGATGGGTCACATCTTCTCTAGATGAACCGGCTGCTCTGGTGCCCCCCCCTGGACGTAAATACACCAGACCAACTCGACAATCAGAAAAATCCCATCCATTCACCGTGGAAGTCCTCGAATGACAGAGAGCCTTCTACTCCAATAGCTCCTTTCCTCGTGCTGCCGGCCTCTGGAACTCCCTCCCTGCTCCCTCTTTCCCCAACTGTACCGAAATGCAGAGGTTTAAAACTAATGTAAACAGACATCTCGATACACAGCTCTCTACTTAGGATGACACCCTAAACGTACACACTAATTCTCAGTAACCCCTTGCGTCTACAGTTGTGACCTGCCTTGTTTGGGGTGAAATATATTTAAAAAAAAAACAAAACAAAGTGCATGACTATATATTCTTGAAGAATACCCGTTCCAGAACGAGTAAAATCGATTTTCCGAACAGAACAGTATTGCGCCATTTCTATGACCCCTTCAAATTAAGATATAATTCTACTAATCGTTATTAATTGAATCCTTATTCCAATTCTGATTAAAATCCATTACATTATTTTTAGTCTAAGTGATAACTAAAATTTAAGGTTTAAGCTGAAGGGGATATAAAGAAGAATTTAAAATTCAGAGAATCTTTTCTTAATTGTTCAAGTTGGTAAAGGATAGGCATCCGCCGTAAAATTGACTTAAATACAATGTCTAGTCGAAATACAACAGGAAAAAAGAAAGGCAGTGCCAGTAGCACTAATGCTGCTGGTAATGTCTTGGGCTTCGTAGATCCCAGGATGCGTGGATCTTCAGGGCCTATGGATCCCATCAAGCCTTGCCAAAGACAGGAGTGGAGAGGAAGACTTAGATTTCGAGACTAGACAATCAGGCCCCACCCTCATCAGAGGATTAATTGTGGCCTGATTCAACAAATAAACCGGTTGATGATGATGATGATGATGAATTGGAGTCTAACGACAATGAATAACATTGAATGCTAATCTAGAATATTTTGAGTTCAAATTGGGGGGGTTGTGTCGTTTTATAGCCCCTAAATCCCATTAAAATACTAAAAACTCACTGAAATTTGTGGAATATTTATTCATTGGATGTCTAATACCTAGTGTAACAATTTAACGTATATCTGAGGTATCTGTATTTGCACGAAGGGCGTCCACACCTCTCTATCTCCTTTTCATAATACTAAATTAAACTAAATATAATCAACATAACCTACACTTACGCATTACAGGGACGATCTAAAATTCATAGTTATCGGTTCATTAGTTTAAGAGTTTATCCTGTAATTCGAAATATTATTTTTATTATTTTTACAGACATGTAAATAATGAATTACTGGTGCCCCCCCCCACACACACACACATATATATATATAAAGTTAGGTATGTGTATATGGTTATATATATATATATATATATATATATATATATATATATATATTTATACATACATATATATACATATATATATATACATATATATATGTATATATACATATAAGTATATATATACATATATATAGACATATATATGTATATATATATGCATATATATATACATATATATACATATATAATATATATATGTATATATACACATATATACATATATGTATACATATGTATATATACACATATATACATATATGTATATATATATGCATATATATATATATGTATATATACATATATATATGTATATATACATATATGTATATATACATATATATATGTGTATATATACATATATATGTATATATACATATATAAATATATATGTATATATACATATATGTGCCTATACATATATATATATGTGTATATATACATATATACATATATATGTATATATACATATAAATATACGTATATATACATATATATATATATATATGTATGTATATATATATATATATATACATATATATACATATAGGCACTATTATATACATATATATATATACATACACATATACATATGTATATATATATACATATATTTATATGTATATATATATATATGTATATACATATATATATTTATATATATATATATTCATAATAAAGTTTTTTTTGCTAAAAAATGTAGTCTTGAAAACATGTACTTTTCGCCTGCAAATACATTTACATTTTGGTTCTATCATTAATATCCGAATGGAATGACTATAATTTTCAACTTACGTTAATATCAATTTTCTTATATTTCTGCTGAAAATTTTAAAACCTAATCGAAAGGCTTTGCTGTCATGTCCCCATTAAGTATTCATACCATTCAGTGTCTATCAACTCCCTAACAGGCCTAAGCAGGTGATAGCGAGGTCTACGGTTTGGACCGAAGAGACCGTTTATAGCCTGTCGGAAAGATCTTCATGACAGATTCTAAATTAGAGTGTAGACTTTGCAAAAGTCCGACGAATGAACGTCCGTTACTTTCATTCTTAAAGGGTCATTTCGGCATTGCTGACCGCTAATGCTGACTCATGGCAGGTCAGATAACTGCCTTTCAGTGGACGATATATTGATAATCCATACATTCATTGTTTCTCTCTTTTTCAAGCTCTCTCTCTATATATATATTATATCAAGTAGAGGTTTTCTGCATTCTATATATACATACATATAAGTATATATTTATATACACATTATATATACTAGCAAATATATGCCTCCTTCAGTCGCATATTTTGCTAGTTTCTTATTTAAATGCTCAGTAAAATGCGTTCGTTGTTTTTTGCAAAAAAAAAAAAGAAGAAAATCACCCCATCCTTTATTTTAATAAATAAAACACGAAATAATGAAAACATAGTGTTTAAACAAAATTTATCCTTTACGGCGTAAAATGTAAAACAAAAAATCCTAAATTTACTTAAGGTCGTAAAATGATAATAATATTTGAAGTTTTCCAAATCGAAAAAATGATGTTCCTTAAATAAAATCAGCAATTAAAAAAATAAAATGCAGTAAACACGATTTTAAATTCAGTTATTTAATTGCTCAGTAAAATGTGTTGTTTTTTTTCTAAAATAAAACTACTGATTTTTAATCAATTATTTTTTAAATTAAACGATTTGATTCAATAAATTTGTGCTTTAAAACATAATTTTTTATAAGACTTAAAAAAAAGTTTTGATAAAAAAATCAAAGTAAATATATCATTTTTTAGCGACTCGTACGATAAATCTCAGAGAATGTGTTGTTTACATGTTATTAATCAAATAATGCGCCCCATTTCTTATGCGTGTCTCTCTATTTTCTCTCTCTCTCTTTTCTCGCTCTCTCTCTCTCTTTCTTGAAATAGAACTTTCTGTGCGTTCGAAATAGAACGTTATACTTAATAATCAGAGAGCGGGTAATCGAATGTTGGGATATACCCCGGCTATTCCATTACAATCTAATTTAATTACGTAACTGAATTATATAGATTTAAAAGAAAACAATATCTTTAATTAATTCTATCTATAATTGTTCAACTTTGGTTATTTTCTTGTGATATGGATATCAATAACTTATCTAAAAGGCAAAAAAAAATGCTTTTTAATGAGGAATTATCAGAAGCAGTATCACATAATCAAATAGCAACCATTAAAGAAATCTTCACGCGTTCAACAATCGCCATATCTCGTCATATAAGCGCAATAAGCAATAAATAGAAACTTAGGTTTCAAATGAACTTAATAAAAACCCGGAAACTGCACTGTTGAAATGTTTTCGTCGCATGCCTCTTGGGGTATTATTTTCTAATTTAAGCAAAGTAGAAAGTGGACCTTGGGTTTACTTTCGGCAGTCTCGAAACTCTCGCTTCCCTTATTTTGTCCTTTAGTTCTCACATTTCCATGAGCGATGTTTCTGACAAAGGGGGAAGAATTTCTGCTTTCTGGGTCGGAATCTACCATCTAACACTTATCGCTGGATAGCTCGTGACCTTGAAGTAGTATTTTTTAGCTCCTTACATCAAGTGGCTTCATGCCTTGTCTGGAGCGATTTCCATGAAAAATATAATTTATTTGCTAAATTCTCAATCAGCTTCGATAATGGATTTCATGAAAGGTATGAATCACCCACATGCTATGGTTCAGGTGGACTTTGTTCTTATTGTGCATTACTCTATGGAGACTATTATAGCTTATTTAGTGCTATGAGGGTACTTCTCAACTATTCTGCAGACATAGTAGTCCAAAAAATTACAGAGCTAGAGAAGCAAACCTTTCAGGTCATGTGATCATTAATATTTAAACATTTTTTTAGGAGTCTATTAGTTTTGATTGAGAGATTTTCCGTTAGCTTTTCTGATGTTGAAACCATTATTTTTTGAGAGGAGGGAAGGTTTAGTTTGTTTTCTATCCGGTAAATGTGTTCCTTTTTTAAAAATCTTTAGTCTAATTATTAAAATAAAAACGTATGTCCAACTTTTCAGTTCCATAATGTTTCATTGAAATATGTTTATTTTGGCCGTACGCGTTTCACGTGATGTCGCGTAAACACGACGGATGGGAGTGTGCGTGTGAATCTTACCGTTCGGCCACTAAATTATTGGCTTACTTGTGAGTGACATTGATACTGTCATAAGTTGATTTAAATTCTCTGATAGTGGAATTACGGTGTTTGAACCTGCATATACAGGGTGGCACAAAAGTCACGCATTAGTTTGAATCAGTAACAACTGATTCAAACTAATGCGTGACTTTTGTGGGATTGTTTTGCGAGCGCTTAATTAGCAAATTTTCTGATTTTAACTATCCTTCAAGTTCACCGGATTTAACAGCCCCTGACCTTTTCCTTTGGGGTTATCTTAAGGAAAGGGTATATGTGAACAAGCCTACAACGATTCAAGAGCTTAAAAACAATATCAGACATGAAATCCAAGCACTAGAGCCAGTTATTCTAAGGAGTGTAATGGCAAATGCTATAACTAGAGCCCGTGTTTGTGAGGCCGAAAATGGTGGCCATTTAAAGGATATTATTCTTTAAAACTACTGCAACAAAATTACCAATTAAATGAATTATTTATCAGAAAAGCCTAGGTTCTATCACCTAAACAAACCAATGCGCGACTTTTGCGCCACCCTGTATAATCGATCGGAAAACCTTGTAATACGTTACATCTTCTGACGTAACCATATCAGGATTTCTCGGAGTTTATTATACTTAATTCTATGCTAAATTAAATAAAGCCTGCTTGGTTGGGTTGCAATCTTTGAAGAAGAAGAAAAAAAAAGCACTCTATATATCAGTGTGTGCACGTATATTCACATGCACGTGTATATGTATACAAATAGTCATATATGTATATCGCGTTCCCGAGAAGATAATACACCGTTCTATTGCTCCATTTTGGAAATAATTTCCGCGGTTTAAAACAAAGAGGAAACTGATCTTTGATTTTTTTTGTATAGCTCTTGCCTTGTCTTACTTATGGAAAAGTTTCTCATAAACCGGCAGTCTTTTCGGACGATTGATTTTCGATATCATCAAAGCGATCAAACGTAACCGACACCCTTACATACTTACACGCACGGACACGGGGGCTTTCTGGTGTCTTATAAGTCACCGAAAAGGGTAATCGTATCGAGTTCAAATTTCATCCGATCAAGGATGTATATTTACTCGTGCCATTCTTAAAATTAACGATCATTTCATAAAATTGGTCCACATATTCAAATAAGTATGAAACAGAAATGGTTACACCTTCTAAACTGTACAGATCTATCTATATATTCGACTTTTAGAGTTTCCGCTTCTATATATCTATCTATATCTTCTATCTATATATCTATATATCTATATATCTATCTATAATATCTATATCTCTATATATATCTATATATCTATATATATTATAACTATATATCTATATATCTATATTATATATTATAACTATATATCTATATATCTATATATATATATATTATAACTATATATTTATATATATAATATATTCATATACAATAACATAATATATAACTATATATATATTATAACTATAATTTTTATAACTATATATATATATTATAACTATATATTATAACTATATATGTGATAACTATATATTATATCTATATATATCTATATATCTATATATATTATAACTATATATCTATATATCTATATTATATATTATAACTATATATCTATATATCTATATATATATATTATAACTATATATATATATATAATATATTCATATACAATAACATAATATATAACTATATATATATTATAACTATAATTTTTATAACTATTATAACTATATATTATAACTATATATGTGATAACTATATATTATATCTATATATATCTATATATCTATATATATTATAACTATATATCTATATATCTATATTATATATTATAACTATATATCTATATATCTCTCTATATATATATATTATAACTATATATATATATGTATATATATAATATATTCATATACAATAACATAATATATAATTATATATATATTATAACTATAATTTTTATAACTATATATATATATTATATTTATATATCGATATATCTATATATCTAGCTATATATCTATATATCTATATATCTATCTATATATCTATCTATATATCTATCTATATATTCGACTTTTAGAGTTTCCGCTACTTCTGGCACACACTTCCTGTGTGCAATATTGTCGACGATGCGTACAGAAAAAAATTTGATACAATTTTAAGCAAAACATATGAGAACACATCCATGTTTAGATATTATCGGGCAATCATTACTATTACCGACATTAATTATTTTAAAGGAAATACTCTTGGGAAATTATTTAAAAACAAATTAATTTGCTTTTCCTACTCATTTGTGATCTATTTGCGTTAAAAATGTTAATATTTGAAATCAAAAAGAAGTTTCAAAGCAATTTAATTTGCCGTAAATATAAGCTATGGTGTAAGTAATCCGGTTATGTACTGACTTCCTGTAATGTCTGAACGCGGGTTATTTTACTCAGTCACTGTTTACGGCGAATTAAATTGCTTTAAACTTCTTTTAAATATTAATTATTAAAAGTTTAACGCAAATAGGTCACAAGTGAGTAGGTAAAGCCGAATACGCGGTAATTTCTTTAACCCTTAAATGCTTTATTTTTTAATATTTGTTTGAAACAAAAATTATCAAGTGAAAAATATTTCATAGAGGTATAAATTGTTTTGTTTTTTCAATATATATATATTTATTGAACAAAAATCAATTATATTGCAAAAGTGCAACACATGGCATAATATTTTACATATAATAACAAAACACTAGAATATATGCATCTAAATCAGGGGCGGGCAACCTTCGCAAACAGAGGGTGATCGATCAGCTATTACTCAACTTAAATACTTCTTCTTGGCCTTTTGGCTAAGATCAAAGTGTAGTATCTGTTCTGATGGATACTACACCCCATAAACTGGTATTGTCTTGGCCTTCGGGGCTTGATTTACGCCGGTCTATGGGTCTGTCCTGTGCAGTTCTAGGAGGTCCAACCTTCCAGGCTTTGCCTCCCCTCTTTGAGGAGGAGTAAGTTTATTGCTTACTGCCTGAGGCGCCCCTACCGGGGAATGCCGACGGGGCTGCCCAGGCAATTTTTAAATCCCACTTTCCCGACCCGACCTTGGGTCACATCTTACTTGTGGGAGTAAGATAAAAACTGGCCTTGTGCCTAACTCCTGGAGTTAGGCACAAGGCCAGTTTTTATAAATCAATACTCAACTTAAATACTGTACATCGAAATTATTCTGTTCTCTTTAACTTTTTTAACTGTGTTTTGTCTTCTGTCTACCTTCCCCCACAACCTTATAAACTATTCAAACGCTGTCTACCTAAACCAGGGGCGGGCAACCTTTTCAGAGTGAGGGCCAGATGAGACTTTTGGATTGAGATCGCGGGCCGGAGTGAAAAACGAAATCTCAGAATTACTATATTTTGTTTACATGAATAAATTGTACAAAAATTGCATTGAAAACTCTACAAATCTGATATTTTTTTCTCAAGAGACTTCTGTATGTGATGTTATAATAGGCGCCGACGAAGAGCCATTTTGAAATCATAAAAAATAATGACGGGGGAAGTAGCAAGTTGATCCAGCATTCGTTTTGACACACCTCACATAGGTTCCTCTGTTTCAGCCATTTTCTCGTCTCACGTTTTCTCTTTGCCTCTCTCTTTCTCTTTTTCTATTTTTATCTCAGATCAAGGATTTGAAATTAATAGTTAAAGAAAAATGAAATATACATGCATCATCGCTCGCTGAGGTTTATACATTTTTATCCCACTGTAAATCTTAATTGAAACCTACTTTTACGTCTATGTCATAAAATCATATGAGTTTTACTAGGGGGTCCGCGAGCCGGATTGCAATAATAAAGCATAACAGGGTGGAGGGCCGGACGCTAAGCCTTCGCGGGCCGGATGGGGCCCGCGGGACGGAGGTTGCCCGCCCCTGATCTATATCCTGATTCTGTACTTCCGTAATTTGAAAGCTTTCACGTAAATAAATGTACGTATAATGAATTTTGCGTGTTTCATGCATTCTTTATCTCCAGTACCTACAAACGAAACCAGACGAACTTACGGAGAAAAAAATAATGTTAGGAGAATCCAGCTCCCCCCAAAAAGGGCACTCGAAGATTGAAACAAAAATTAAAATTGTCACAATCTAGAAGGATTTCTATTCACTGACCGAGTAGAGAAAAGATGAAGTGTAGTATCAGAACAGATACTACACTTTGCTTATTGCACGAAATGTTTTTCTACTTCAAAATCGATATTAATCAAGGGTGTGTTTATCTCTGAGATTTAGTTTTTCTTCCAGCTTTGTTTTTGGAGTTTAGAATTTGTAATTTGAAACGTCATTTTTATTTCACCGTCGTCTTGTCATTTTTACAGAATTTGCTTTTTTTTATTCTTTCTGTTTTCAAACTAGATGTTGTAAGTCTTGCTCGAAGTCGACGAAATATATAATTCCTTTCAATTGAACGACCCTTCTTTAGAAGAAATGGCTGTGTTATTGAAAGGAAGAGAGTATGCGCATATCTCGTCGGCTTCGAACAACACATAGAAGCAATGAAAGCAGAATTATATCAAGAAGAAAATGCATTGAATCCAAAAAAAAAAAAAACTCACACTCACTATTCAATACACATATAGAGAGAGCGACAACATATTTAATACATATTATAGAGAGAGAGGGAAATTAACTATTTAAGACGTATATTAAGGGGGAAAGAGAGTGATAACATATTTAATATATATATATATATATAGAGAGAGAGAGAGAGAGAGAGGGGAGAAGATTGCACGATTTCTAAGGGAAGGCAATATAGTGAGGGGAAAGAGAGTAATACATATATAGAGAGAGGGGGAAATCATATGATTTACAACGGAAGGTATATAGGGAGGGGGAAGGCAGTTGAGGTATCAAAACCAGGTAAGTTTGTCTAGGTCCCCCTCCAACCGCTTAACCCTAATTCTTTTAAATCGTATATGAAAACCGAAAATTCAAATTACAACGTTTTCAAATCCTCCGTCTGGCGATTGATAAATCAGTTAGAAGGGAGAAGGGTTGGGAAAAGAAGGTGGGAGAAAGGGAAGAAAGAATAAAAAACGAAAATATATTTCCCTCTCAATAAATAGTTCATTTCCCTCTCTTTTTTCATTTTCAAAAATGTATTCACCTCGTTTGGATACTTGAGAAGGCCGGAGGGTCGAAATAAATTATCGCACCGGTGATTATGTGATTCCGTGTTACTTTACTTTATTCTTGCGCTGTTTATTACATTGAGCTCTTATACCCGGATTTCCTTCTGGAATTTATTTCACTCTAACTCATAATATATATATATATATATATATATATATATATATATATATTAATAATGGCAGAGAAAATCAGATCAAATCTACATGTTACCATAGGTTTCGAACCGGGAGCGGACCCAGATTGAAAAACAGTGTTATTTTGATTTTTTTCTATATTAATAAACAAATCGCTACCCGGACTTATTCAGTCATATGTGTAAACCAAGAATTATATATATATATATATATATATATATATATTTATTGAACATGGATTTTTAGATATTTCTAAAAGAAACTTATAAAGTATTTTTTCAAACATAAATGCAAGAAGATTCTGATTCATCCCTTTTTCTCTATTTATATACAAAGTGACCAAAAGTTTTTAAAATCATTTTACTCATAATTATGAGTTGAAATTGATGTTCAAATTTTCTCCAACGATATCGATGTGTAAATGACCACCCTGACAATCCGATAGGATTTGAACCCTGCATAGCAGATTTCAAAGAAAAAAACCCAATAAATACTTAAACAAAGTATGAAAACAGAAACATATAAATCAAAGAATCAGGCGGTTCGTGATTAGCCTAATCCATACCGTTGCAGACTATGGAATCGGATGCATTCTTATCATTTACGTATTAATACTGTTTAGAAATGTATGAACCCGCAATCCCTCCAGCTATGGAGAACAGCAACTTGTATTCCATTAGTCGTATACAATGAATCATTTACAATAGGTTTTGTGTTTTGATATCAAAAACCTCAAAAAGTTTTAAATGCCGTAAAACAGGAGAAAAAAACTAATAAAAATGATTGATTCGTGTTTGAGTGTAAAATTAAAAATGAACGAAGCTAGCTCAAAAGTTATTACTCCTCGATGTCAACAGACACTCACCGGAATAGCAATGGAGTCTTTTAAAAATAACTTCATCATTAAAATTGAAAAACAAAAACAAAGAAATATTTTAAATAAATATTATAATTATCAACAGAAAGGAAAGCGACTCGAGGAGTGGGAAATTAAAAATAATTATATTTCAAGTGGAATTTAAAAAAAAATTAACAATTTAAAATTTTGCTCTCGTTCATCTTCAGTTTATTTTTGTCTTACTTCCGGTCCACGTTGTTTCTCGATGGTCGGAGACTTCCGGTTTGGATAGAGAGAGACCGTCAGAAGCAAGTAAAACTAAAATGAAATATGTGAGTTCTTTTATTCTGTCTTACGGCTTATCAAGAATTGTATGGGTTATTTCATGCCAAATAGGATTTTTAAAAATTTTTTTAAATATAAGTACCATTATCTATTATAAGCTTCTTCTTCTTTCGTGTGGATCAGATGATTCTGGTGTTGCCATTAGTTTCCCCGATGTTTCTCTAGTTAGAAATATTTCTGGAAAGACATCGGGTACTCACGGGAAGGACCACGAGAAGGTTGCCAACTTCCCTAAGTGAAAGTGGTACTGTAGAACCGCCTGGATTCGAACTTGGAACACTCAGGTCTTCAGTTCAGTGCCGTTATCCACTTAACCACAGTCACCTCCCATCTATTGTAAGCAATTTGTGGTAGATGGAGTTTTCTTTTTGTTAGATATTCCTTCCGTGATCGTTTTCGTGATTTATCTCATGGATATTTTTGCGGATATGACATGCTGAGTTATAAATACTATCGGACCTATTGCGTGCCATTTTTTATACTGATGGTTCACCACTTATCAAGGCCAATAGCACTAGAGGATAAGGGTTAGCGAGCTTTTCACTTGGATTATTCACAATACTATGAAAGTATTGAGAACTATGAATTAATTCGCGGGACAACATGATAAATATTTGTTTACATTGGACTTTAAAATGGCCATGTTGTAGTCTGTTGTGAAAAATGTCCACGGTAACGTTTTCTACAGGTGGGAAGTTCTTAGATAGAAACTCTGTTCATGGAAGTTCTTATATAGAAACTCTGTTCATGGAAGTTCTTATATAGAAACTCTGTTCATGGAAGTTCTTAGATAGAAACTCTGTTCATGGAAGTTCTTAGATAGAAACTCTGTTCATGGAAGTTCTTATATAGAAACTCTGTTCATGGAAGTTCTTAGATAGAAACTCTGTTCATGGAAGTTCTTAGATAGAAACTCTGTTCATGGAAGTTCTTAGAAACTCTGTTCATGGAAGTTCTTAGATAGAAACTCTGTTCATGGAAGTTCTTATATAGAAACTCTGTTCATGGAAGTTCTTAGATAGAAACTCTGTTCATGGAAGTTCTTAGATAGAAACTCTGTTCATGGAAGTTCTTAGAAACTCTGTTCATGGAAGTTCTTAGAAACTCTGTTCATGGAAGTTCTTAGATAGAAACTCTGTTCATGGAAGTTCCGTTTGATTTTAGATACACAGACGAAGAAAGGAGAATTCTTTGCAGTGTTGGAAGCAAAACTAGTTTTTGCCTAAAAGGTTTTACGGGGTATGACCAGAGCTTGAAGACGAGTCGTGCATCTACCATGAAAATACTCTTAGAATAGGGCAAATACTCTTAGAATAAGGCAGCAACATTTCCTCTGTGAGGAACGGGCTGCAGGGAAACGAAGAAATAATCTCCCACATATTGCCAAGTCGATTACACAATAATAACATTGGGAAAGGCATGAACTCACAATTATTCAATCAGATATTGATAAAATAGCAATATGAGTTCAATTAATCAAGTCTAATGAATAAATTGCAATATGTATTGTAAAAAGGGTTGATATGTCGTAAAACAAGAAAACAATACTAAGGATGTCTCGCTTATAAAATTCAGTCGAAAAGTTATATTTTTTCCCGCTTCTCTCTTTCTCTTTTTTTTTCTCTTTCTCTCTCTTTCTCTTTTTTCTCATTCTCTCTCTCTCTTTTTCTCTTTCTCTCTTTCTCTTTTTCTTCTCTTTCTCTCTCTCTTTCTCTTTTTTCTCTCTCTTTTTTCTCTTTCTCTCTCTCTCTTTTTTCTCTTTCTCTCTCTTTCTCTTTTTTAACTCTCTCTTTCTCTCTCTCTCTCTCTCTTTCTCTTTTTTTCTCTTTCTCTTTCTCTCTCTTTCTCTCTCTTAACATTTTCTTTTTTTGCTCTTTTAACCATTGGTCCTAAGTAGTTAACTAATCGTAGTGTTATGACTTTAAAGGTTCCGAAAAAGAAATGATACAACAAGGAGGTAGTTCACAAGAGTATGATATCACAGAAAGTACAGAAGTAATGGGTTGCCAGAGACTGCCTGCATGTTCGACATAACTAGTCACTCTATTACCAGTATTCATAGTGTCGGTAAGAGTCTATGAAGTGACAGAATAGGTTAGATGACCATAACACAAGTATTATATACACGAGTTGTCAGTAACGAAGAGTAAACACAGAATTGCTTCACGGAACGTTCTTTCATATATCCTTTACAATGTTGTAATTGGATGTCTTAAGTTTAAGAAGTAAAGGTTTTTTATTTTTATTTTTTATTTTTTTAACGTAGTTCACCCCAAACAAGGCAAGCCGCCACTGTAGACGTAAGGGGCTACTGAGAAGAAAGAAAAGGGGAGAAAGTTGGGGGGTTCAACCTAAACTAGGATCTGCGCAGCGAGATGTCTATTTACATTAATTTTAAATTTCTGCATGTCAGTACTATCGGAGAAACAGGGGACAGGGAGGGAGTTCCAAAGGCCAGCAGCACGAGAAAAGAAGCTATTTGAGTAGAAAGTTCTCCGGCATCTGGGGACCTCCACAGTGAATGGATGGGATTTAGTTGATTGTCGAGTTTGTCTAGTGAATTTACGTCGTTTATTGAATATAAGAGATTGACTAGGCAGACTGCATATGCTCTGTCGCTGTTCGCACCTCAGTGTGTTATTGATTATATCTACTATTTTTACAAACAATATACACCTACGTATCGCATAACATTTCCTGGCGTTTTACTTATCTGAATGTCTTCAGGATATATCTATTGATATATTTATACATTTCCTTAGAATCAGCCATTTATTCTCAACGCACTTACCCCCCTCTAAAACATTCAAAATTCTAAAAAGCCTAGTCTGACACATGGATATTCGATGGTTTACAGTGAATGTCTTTCAAAATTAAATAATGTGATGCATAATTTATTTACCTCCCCAAGAGGTTAGGCACAAGGCCAGTTTTATCTTACTCCCACAAGGTAAGATGTGACCCAAGGTCGGGTCGGGAAAGTAGTACTTGAAAAGCCAGCGCCCGAGAAGGTTGAGCACTCTGGCCATTAAAAATTGCCTGGGAAGCCACGTCGGCATTCACCGGTAGGGGCGCCTTAGGCAGTAAGCCATAAACTTACTCCCCCAAAGAGGGGAGGCAAAGCCCGGGAGGGTGGACCTCCTAGAACTGCACAGGACAAACCCAGATACCGGCGGAATCAAGCCCCGAAGGACAAGACGACACCGGTCTATAGGGTGCAGTATCCATCGGAACAGATACTACACTTTCTTCCTAGCCAAAAGGCCGAGAAAGCACATAAACAACTAATGGACACGTGTTGTTTTCCACCTGTCGTTCATTCAAAATATCTTCATATTTTTCGTCTTTCGTTGCGTAATATGGCCAGTCAATCGAGCCTCGTGCAGTTGACTATAAAGAAAAGAAAGGTAAAGACCCTTTCCAAGATTAAAAGCTCTTAGGATCAGCGCTTAACCTCTGTTTTCTGCTGTAAAGCGGAACAGATGAACAGAAGAATTCCTGTAACAGGTCAAATCAAATCAAATCAATCAAAATTCATTTAAAAAAAAAACGAAGTGCAACAAGCCATGTAAAAATAGAGAGAAAAATTATTTACATCCTTATATCGTCTGAATGTTTGTTAAAGGCCGCTTTAAACCAGGATATGGTAGTCATCGTTACCACATCTTCTCCTAAGTGGTTTCACGAAGTAGAAAGTGGACCTTGGGATAACTTTCGGCAGCTTCCTAACACTCTCTTCTCTTATTTTGTCCTTTAGTCCTCACATTTTATGAGCGATGTTTCTGACAAAGGAGAAATAATTGCTGTTTTCTGGGTAGGAATCTATCCATCTAACACATATCGTTGGCTAATTTTTTACCGTGAAGAAGTAATATTTTTTAGCTCCTTACATCAAGTTGTTACATGCCTTGTCTGGAGCGATTTCCATAAAAAAATAACAAGAAACTGTCTTTTTATTGTGCCGAAAACGATAGTGGTACATCTTTTGCTTGTGCCCGTTGAAACCACGACATGGTGCTTGGATAAAGAACTCTCTGAAAGGTAGATTTAAGTTACCATTGATGATGGTGTAGGTCAGAATCAAGTCTCCTCGCATCGTCCGCTTCTCAAGTGAGAATAGATTTAATCTTTGGAGCCGCTCTCTGTGTGTAAGCGGGGAGAGTCATGTCATCATTATGTTGCCAACCGTTAAACACGATACTTTTTTTTTAGATAATCATTTGTTGCTTGGGATTGCATGCTTAAGAATGGGTCGTACCAGACGGAAAGTGTCTGCCGTTAGGTTGCCGGTTAAAATCCTAGTAAGCCTGATATCCATTTATACAACTGTTTAAAAAAAAACAAAACATTTTTTTTAACATAGTTCACCCCAAACAAGGCAGGCTGCCACTGTAGACGTAAGGGACTACTGAGAATAAAGAAAAGAGAGAAGGTTGGGGGGGGGGTCAACCTAAATTGGGATCTGCGCAGCGAAATGTCTGTTTCAATTAGTTTTAAATTTCTGCATGTCAGTACCGTCGGGGAAACAGGGGGCAGGGAGGGAGTTCCAGAGGCCAGCAGCACGAGGAAAGAAGATATTTGAGTATAAAGCTCTCCGGCATCTGGGGACCTCCACAGTGAATGGATGGGATTTAGTCGATTGTCGAGTTGGTCTAATGAACTTACGACGAAGGGGCACCAGAGCAGCCAGTTCATCGGAGCACAGTGGAATGTTTTCTTACATCATGTACTATTCATAACTGGTCACCAATCTAAATACTTACCAGGCCCAACATCGCTTTACATAGGCCATCTGACAGGAGACAGTGTTTTAATACGCAACGTTTTGAGATATGTTTTATTCATCTATGTATTTTCATATCTACATGTATAGAATATATAATTTAAATATAAATGAATTAAAAATAAAAAAATAATAAAAGAAAATTGTTAGAAATACAACAACTTAATAAAAACCAAACCGAACTTCCAAAAGTTTCTTTCCAAGAACATTTCGTCTGTGAAAGAATATACGACGAGTCTACTCCCCAAACCGACTATAGCATGGTCGTCTTCAAGTCTAATGTAAACAAATACTTGTTGAGTTGTCTTCTTAGATATTCAATTAATCTTTGTTATCTTCTTTCCATCCCACCCATTGTTTCTGGTCCTCTCGTGGCGGCGATCATCGGCCGACTGACGATCCTTTATCCTAATCCTCGAGTGGCCCCTGAACCTTGATAAGTGGGGTAACATTAGTAAAAAAGAAATAATACCTCTTCAATTAGTACTTCTTCTACTTCTTTCGTGAGAATCAGATGATTCTGGTGTTGCCATTAGTTTCCCCCATGTTTTTCTAGAAAGACATCGGGTTCTTACGGGAAGGACCACGAGAAGGTTGCCAACATCTCTAAGTGAAAGTGGTACTATGAACCGACTGGATTCGAACTTGGAACACCCAGGTCATCAGTCCGTGTCGTTATCCACTTCACAACTACCACCTCCCTTCAATTAGTACCACTTACTGATGAAACAAGACCATTCGAATCTAAATCTAAAATGGCTTGTTTTAAGTTTTGCTCGTTCTGAAAAAAATGTGATAAAATAGAACCACTGTAGAACCGGCGTGGCAGCGTGATTTAGCCGCAAAGTCGACCAAAGACACAACTCCATAAAAAAGACAATCTCTCCGTCCGGCCGCACAGAGCAACGCCTTTAACTTGCCCGCCCAACTAAAACACACACACCAAAGCAGCGTCCCCCCACCAACATCAACTTTCTTCCAGTCCTATCTGCACCGTTATTTATATTCTTCGTTGCTGTTTTGTTTTCACTTTTTTGCAACCGTCGATAGTAATACAATGCTGACGGCAATTAAGCTCGTTGATGTGTCCCTTGGGTTGACGAGGCTTGCTAAGCTTAGTGTGCTGTCGATCAAAGCCAAACCGCAGAGAATATTTGACCACTTTCCGCAAATCATGTAGACATTCGTAAAAGTGCTTTACAACTGGTCGACATTATATTTCGACATATAACTCTCTCTGGCCTCGTCCGGCAAACTTCTTTTCGCCTATGTTCTCCGTTCGAAATTGATGTGTAACGGAAGTGTGAGGCTAACCATACACAAACTGTCTCTCATAATCCAGATGACAAATAAACAAGCCGAGCGTGCGTGGTCCCCCTCTGTATGTGACTTGATGTGGCGAGTGTAAAATGCAATAAATTTGGGAAATTTGAGGCATTTTTGCCCCCCCCCCCCTTTGACCCCTGGGAGCGCGAACCAAGATTTTTCTGAGGTCAAGGATGCTCATTTTATATCCAGAACAATTGCCTCTACATTTTGGCCAAGTTTCAGAAAGATTGATAGGATGGATCAAACGTTATGGGAGAAAAGGGTCATTATTTGCCATTTTAGGGGCTTTTGCCCCCCTGGGGGCGCGAACCAGATTTCTTCCAAGGTCAGCGATACTTATTTTATATTAGAAACAATTGCCTCCACATTTTGGCCAAGTTTCAGAGAAATTGAATGGATAGATGAAAAGTTATGGGTCAAAAATGTAATTTTTTGCCATGTCGGGACCTTTTGACCGCCTGGGGGGCTAACCAGATTTCTTTTCAAAAATCGGAGAATGCCACTTTCTAACCTGACCAAAGTTACAACTTCATGCAAAATTTCAGAGAAATTCAATGGATGGTTGCGGAGAAAAATCCGGACGGACGGACGGACATGCCTCAAAACATAAGTACCCCTGTTTTATATATCGGGGGCCCAATTAGATCTACAATCAGCAACTTCTGGTTCGATACTCAACCGTTATCCCCTTCACTTTCAGTTTAGAAATAATTAATAATGATCTGATGACAAGTGTTCAAGATGCCTGTTGTTTTAAAGTTGACGTTGTCCTTACTGTTACACAGTCTAACCAACCTTGTATATATTTCTGCAACGACAAATAATAGCAACAACACCGCTTAGCACATTGGAAATGCTTTATCAAACCCCACGTTTAATCAATGAAATGAAATGTATGTATTCATTACGACTGCCGTCAGTCTTAAGTGCTTCAGACACGGTGTATATAATCGCACCGAAACAATTGTAATGGACAAATATATGTCCAAGACTAACGACATAAACATTATCTAACATAATTGCATTTTACTAAATTTTCAACAAAAGTAATCGCTTTTTTATTTCTATAGTTTCTAACTTTTCTTTTTCGTCAGTAAACCTATGACTACATTACGTCTCCTGTTCTGAAAATAATTCTAATGCAAATATTTCCAATCCTATACTTATACTTAAACTGTATCACACTGTTCTATTTTTTCTCTTTTAGTTTATATAAAACACGGAGTCGCGTCTTCTTGCTAACACTTGGTTTATTTATTAGTTATATTTATATTGACTTTGTTACGATTAGCACTGCTATCTGGACAGCTTAGTTCTAACAAAGATTGTGTTTAGGAACTTTGATAAAACCAATTTCCCGTACCAGAGCTTATGTAATGTTTATTTATTTCATAAAGCATGTTGTTTTCAATTCTTTTGTTAGGTTCTTGTATTTTTATAGGTTTCCGAGCTCGGCTCCATTTAGACCATAATCGGTTGAGACAGTAACGTTGATAATTAGAGCAGTCATTTCATGTTTATTACATATGACAATGCCTGGTTTGATATTCATGTCTTTTATATATCCCCCCCCTGTGTCTTTTTGACATAGATCGTTGTAACAATTCCGTTTGATGCTATGGATGGAGCTTCATGCTTCCAGATGTACTGCGACCTGTCAAGTTGCTTCGCGCCGCAGTGTAGGTATCTGCATACTTTGTTATGATAGCCAGTGTTGTGGCCATCTGGCTAAAGATTTTGCATCCAGATGTTGTGGACTTACAAATCGCCGAAATTCGAAATTTTTGTTGCTTTTGTACA
>OY744541.1:15204626-15287126 GCA_963556195.1 Sepiola atlantica | reverse complement strand
TTATATGGAGAGTTAGCGGAAAGAAATCACCCATCACAAAATAAGGTATAAAGATTTCATAAAGCATTTGATGAAAGCAAATATCAAAGTTTATGGCTGAGAGAAGTTTGCGCAGATTGGTGAGACATGATTTTCAAAGGAACTGCATGCATAATGAGAAACTTAAAAGAGATGTTCGCAAGAAGCTTCGCATAACTCTATCAGAATCTATGAAATTTCAAACTGATTTGATATGTAATGAATGTGGAAGCGTTTTTCGTATGAATGCGCGTTTTAGGAGTCTGCAAATAAGTTACAAGTGCACGGAAAATTTTGACTATGATTTCAGTAGTGTTTCTAAACACTGCGTCAGATTAGGGTCGAACAGAATACTCAAAAAGACTGAAAAGCCACACTCACTCTGCACAGATGAGGCCATGACAATATTTGAGCATAAGTTGCAGCCATTATATATATATATATTTGTCGCTCCTCGAAAAAGTAGAGCACTGTAATGGTAGTATTAACACAGCTTGACGTCACTAGCTTTATAATGCATCGTTCGTCCCTTTAAAAAGAAGTAGAACACTCTGGTCGTTAAGCCCGCTGATAACGTGTTAAAATTATCACCGTTTATTCGCTGTTTACAATTGGCCCAGTGGTTAAAGACGTCGGATTTGAGTTGAAAAATACTTGTAATCCGGGGTTTCGAATCGCATGACCGGTAGTGAATAGTCATATCTCTATGCCGATTGAAAAGGGACGAAACGTATACGTACATAGATGATAAACAATAACAAATATAACATATATATATATTTACACACACACACACACACACACACACACACACATATATATATATATATATATATATATATATATATATATATATATATATATTAAAGTGGTGTTCACTTACAGACGACGTCGTTTCGAGATCTCTTACCGTCATCAGTATAGGAGTATCGACTGCAAGCGATCGCATGGGCTCGAACGCCGTTCGCAAATTCAGGTTAGAATAACGAGACAAACGCTCGGGACCACACGGTCGCGAGCAATCGACACGGACAGTAGTTGCAATAAAGACACACTTACCCGCGAGGCAAGGAAAGTGTTATTCCTGTCTACAGTGTTCAATGCTCGAGCGGAACTAGCTTGTCGCAGATGACAACAAACTTTTCAATTTCTGACAGTACTCTACCTGTAAGAATATTACATCTTTAGAGGGACTTTTTAGAATAAAAAAAAATCATTACCAGCAAATATTATTGTGTACATATGTTTCAGAAATGTTATTGTTTTATTTTAAATAATTTTCTAAACAGCACAAAAAAGTTATGTATCAATTCGGTCAATTTTTAAATGGAATTGTAGAATGCTCACACACACGTAAAACAAAAATATTCAATAAAATCCAGACATTTTATTTCCTTTTTTTGTAAATACTTTTTTCATTTGTATAGTACGGTATAATAATTTGATACAAACACACACACACACACATATATATATATATATATATATATATATATATATATATATATATATATATATATATATATATATATATATATATATATATATATCACAGCTCTTCAGTGCGAATATATATATATATATATATATATATATATATATATATATATATATATAGTCGCACTGAAGAGCTGTGATACAGCGAAGCAGTCTGTATGTGAATGACTATATATATATATATATTTATATACTATATTAATTTTAATTTTAAGTAAATAATATAAAATTATTTTTACCTACATACGCTAGCGTTTCAAGCTTTCGCTCTCATCAATGTAAGGAATGATGGTGTCAGATGGTCATAAGGTTTGAACCTGGTTACAGAATCATCCTAGACTCCACCAGCAAGCGTCACGAGGAATTTAAGTTATGCGAAGAGAAGCACATATAAAAAGACTGTTTGGATTGTATTCAACGAACGTTATTTATAGTATATATATATATATATATATATATATATATATATATACTATAAATATATCTTTTAAATAGTAAAGTGTTTAAATATTAAATTGTTTTAAATATTAAGGTTATATATATATATATATATATATATATATATATATATATATATATATATATATATACATATATATATAATGAGATTTAAATTTTACTACAGTTTAGAAGCGCGGTTTGGAACGATAACTTTGAAATTTTAGAATCAGTTAACATGACGCGAGATTTTGTTAAACAAATAAAAATGAAATATTTATTAAATCATTTTTTTTTCTTTTATAAATCCAAATTTTCGGTTTTCAAAAACCTTATTCATGGTACAGACAATTTTTTCCCCTCTTTTTTTCATCTTCTGGTGTTATGAAGATACTATTTTTATTTTTTATTTTTTATATGTCCGCGCACTGAAACGCATGTGTACGATAATGAGGTTTAAATTTTGCTACAATTTAGAAGCGCCGTTTGGAACAATAACTTTGAAATTTTAGAATCAGTTAACATGACGATGAAATATTTATTAAATCACTTTTTAAAAAATGTTTTTTATTTAAAATATATTTATCCACATACACGTACTTCTTCTTCTATACGTCTCATCAGTGTGGCTAGGCACAGTTTGATATTATTATCATCAAACTGGGCTGATGTTTGGGAGAAGTAGAAAAAAGTATAGGTCATTTTAGCGATCCGTAAACATAAAAGTCAGATATTTACAAATAAATGCTTGTGAAGATATATTTAAAAGACTGTTTTATTTTTTATTTCTCACGAAAAGATTACCAATCTAAACTATCATATTCTACGCGTATACCTCCATTGTCACTGTTGTTTTAATATCATTAAACTATGCGTGTGTGATAGCGATAAATGATAATAACATTTTAATTACTGGGGTGTTACAGATAAAAATATATATAAAAATATGCAGGACGTGTATTTATTGATAATGGAGATTTGGTATCTGTATGTCTAAAACCAAAACTATAACTTGGAGATTTGGTATCTGTATGTCTAAAACCAAAACTATAACATGGAGATTTGGTATCTGTATGTCTATAACCAAAACTATATCATGGAGATTTGGTATCTGTATGTCTATAACCAAAACTATAACTTGGAGATTTGGTATCTGTATGTCTAAAACCAAAACTATAACTTGGAGATTTGGTATCTGTATGTCTATAACCAAAACTATAACTTGGAGATTTGGTATCTGTATGTCTATAACCAAAACTATAACTTGGAGATTTGGTATCTGTATGTCTAAAACCAAAACTATAACATGGAGATTTGGTATCTGTATGTCTATAACCAAAACTATAACTTGGAGATTTGGTATCTGTATGTCTATAACCAAAACTATAACATGGAGATTTGGTATCTGTATGTCTATAACCAAAACTATAACATGGAGATTTGGTATCTATATATCTATAACCAAAACTATAACTTGGAGATTTGGTATCTGTATGTCTAAAACCAAAACTATAACTTGGAGATTTGGTATCTGTATGTCTATAACCAAAACTATAACTTGGAGATTTGGTATCTGTATGTCTAAAACCAAAACTATAACATGGAGATTTGGTATCTGTATGTCTAAAACCAAAACTATAACTTGGAGATTTGGTATCTGTATGTCTATAACCAAAACTATAACTTGGAGATTTGGTATCTGTATGTCTAAAACCAAAACTATAACATGGAGATTTGGTATCTGTATGTCTAAAACCAAAACTATAACTTGGAGATTTGGTATCTGTATGTCTAAAACCAAAACTATATCATGGAGATTTGGTATCTGTATGTCTAAAACCAAAACTATAACATGGAGATTTGGTATCTGTATGTCTAAAACCAAAACTATAACATGGAGATTTGGTATCTGTATGTCTAAAACCAAAACTATAACTTGGAGATTTGGTATCTGTATGTCTAAAACCAAAACTATAACATGGAGATTTGGTATCTGTATGTCTATAACCAAAACTATAACTTGGAGATTTGGTATCTGTATGTCTAAAACCAAAACTATAACTTGGAGATTTGGTATCTGTATGTCTAAAACCAAAACTATAACTTGGAGATTTGGTATCTGTATGTCTAAAACCAAAACTATATCATGGAGATTTGGTATCTGTATGTCTAAAACCAAAACTATAACTTGGAGATTTGGTATCTGTATGTCTAAAACCAAAACTATAACTTGGAGATTTGGTATCTGTATGTCTAAAACCAAAACTATAACTTGGAGATTTGGTATCTGTATGTCTAAAACCAAAACTATAACTTGGAGATTTGGTATCTGTATGTCTATAACCAAAACTATAACTTGGAGATTTGGTATCTGTATGTCTAAAACCAAAACTATAACATGGAGATTTGGTATCTGTATGTCTAAAACCAAAACTATAACTTGGAGATTTGGTATCTGTATGTCTAAAACCAAAACTATATCATGGAGATTTGGTATCTGTATGTCTAAAACCAAAACTATAACATGGAGATTTGGTATCTGTATGTCTATAACCAAAACTATAACTTGGAGATTTGGTATCTGTATGTCTAAAACCAAAACTATAACTTGGAGATTTGGTATCTGTATGTCTAAAACCAAAACTATAACTTGGAGATTTGGTATCTGTATGTCTAAAACCAAAACTATAACTTGGAGATTTGGTATCTGTATGTCTAAAACCAAAACTATAACTTGGAGATTTGGTATCTGTATGTCTAAAACCAAAACTATAACATGGAGATTTGGTATCTGTATGTCTAAAACCAAAACTATAACTTGGAGATTTGGTATCTGTATGTCTAAAACCAAAACTATATCATGGAGATTTGGTATCTGTATGTCTAAAACCAAAACTATAACATGGAGATTTGGTATCTGTATGTCTATAACCAAAACTATAACTTGGAGATTTGGTATCTGTATGTCTAAAACCAAAACTATAACTTGGAGATTTGGTATCTGTATGTCTAAAACCAAAACTATAACTTGGAGATTTGGTATCTGTATGTCTAAAACCAAAACTATAACTTGGAGATTTGGTATCTGTATGTCTAAAACCAAAACTATAACTTGGAGATTTGGTATCTGTATGTCTAAAACCAAAACTATAACTTGGAGATTTGGTATCTGTATGTCTAAAACCAAAACTATAACTTGGAGATTTGGTATCTGTATGTCTATAACCAAAACTATAACTTGGAGATTTGGTATCTGTATGTCTAAAACCAAAACTATAACATGGAGATTTGGTATCTGTATGTCTAAAACCAAAACTATAACTTGGAGATTTGGTATCTGTATGTCTAAAACCAAAACTATATCATGGAGATTTGGTATCTGTATGTCTAAAACCAAAACTATAACATGGAGATTTGGTATCTGTATGTCTATAACCAAAACTATAACTTGGAGATTTGGTATCTGTATGTCTAAAACCAAAACTATAACTTGGAGATTTGGTATCTGTATGTCTAAAACCAAAACTATAACTTGGAGATTTGGTATCTGTATGTCTAAAACCAAAACTATAACTTGGAGATTTGGTATCTGTATGTCTATAACCAAAACTATAACATGGAGATTTGGTATCTGTATGTCTAAAACCAAAACTATATCATTGACTTCTTGAAATCGTATTATCGTACTATGATTCAATCCAGTTTACTATACAATTTCAAACCAATGGCCCATTTAAGGCGATAGTAAAGTATCTGTTCTGTTGTCATGGAACATCCTCCCAGAAATAACTCCCTAATTCTTTAGTGGTTAGGGGTAGTGTAGTATCTGTTTTGCGGTCGTGATACAATTTTTCCAGGTATCACCTTCTTTTTAGAGAGTGCATGTAGTTAAATATATGTTCTATTGTGATGAAACTGTCCTCCCAGATATTACCCCCCTCTTTGTGTTTGGGGAGGGACTAGCGTACGTCAAGAAATTGCCACTATGGGCCATTCATTAAAAGACAACACTTACATTATATATACTATATGTACGAACATGGGGAGAGCATATTATTGCTAGTTATAATATATACCGTTAAAGAGATAGAAGGGTGGATATATTGATGCTATTTCGGTCACTGTTTGGATGTACGTCTATTTTATTGCATCGTGTGATGATATGCAGATGAAAAGTGACGTTTCATTGATAAACGTCTGTTTTACGGCATATCAACCACTTGTATTTTATTCAATGTCGAGATACAATGCCGATTCTAATTAAATACTGTTAATTAAACAAAGCTTTAATTTTTCCCAAAACTGGAGAGAAATTCCAGATTCCTGATATTTCGGTTTTAGGTTATACTGAAGCGGTTAGCTCCCCCCCAAATAATTTCTGTTAACATTTATCGATGTTTTCTGACTTTGCAAGCGGTGACAGGGCAAAGTAATCCACCTTATTAATTTGTTGTCTGATTTTTGCGGATTTCTTTGTTTTATTTGTTATTTTTGCGGATTATTACAACGTGCAAACTATCTGTCGTGTAAAAGACAATTTCCTCGGTAATATTCTATATTGAATTGGCCATTATCTGGAATATATTTCGATTTCAATTTTAATAGACATTGTTTAAGTTTATTATTTGTTTCTTACAAAGCAAAACATACCCTCAATTAACCCTACCAATAACCCTAAGTCCGTATGGCAGCGTCTCCTAAAACTCTCAAAACGAACCAAGAAACATAGAAAAGAAAGTAGTTACCATACGGGTTGATGGTTAATTGCACTATTAAGGGAGTTTTTATTGTTGTTTTTAAACGCTAATCTTAAATCATTAATCGGTATATTTGCAAAAAAAAAAATTTTAAATTAAAAAAAAGGAAATCTGCAAACATCAGAAAACAAATTAATATCTACAAAGAATAAGCCACAAAAATCAGAAAACAAATTATTATTTTCAAAATAAAAATTAATAAAGAAATCAACAAAAATCCAACGACAAATTAATACGGTTGATTAATTTGCCTTGTCACCGCTTACAAAGTCAGACAAAACTAATCGGTAAAAGTTTGGAAGATAACCGCTTCAATGTAACCCGATATTTTTGCGTAAATGACCACGATAAATCTATAGTACGCGACGGTATCCATTGAGCCAACTGTGCACCCCTCTTAATTGATAAAAGCGGCGATGAACAGCTGACTAATTAATGATGTCGTACATCGAAAATGAGATCAGACTCAACCTGTTACTCATCAGTCAGTCAGTGAGTTCTCCTCCTCATCCTGCGCTCAAGTCGGTGCCACGTCTCGTCACCCTCGGCCCTCCGTACGTAGCTTGATCCCTTATTTTTCAAAATGAACACCGAAGATCGAATTTCGATAATGAACAGGACTTTGGTTCGTTTTGTCCATGATTACGACCACACGTGTCGTTTGACCAAGTTCAAACCTTCCTGGGTCAAGTGTTGGTTTTGACTTGCCGTGCGAAGGTAAAACCAGACTGACCGCTGGCAAGGGTGGTCTCGCTCTTGGATATTTGATCCTGGAACGGAATGGTCCGTTGAGAATAGAAATCAAATAAATTTGCATATCCATGCGCTGCATTCATTGGACAAAGAACCGGAGATGATTTGCCTGTCAATAAAACGAGCAGCAAAGAAGAAAGAATGCTAATAATTCACCGAGTTGATGTTTGTCCGTTCGTGCAAATAAATCGTCGCTATTCCAGGATCGCTTTCAACTAAAATTTCAGGGAGTGTTTAGATCATCCCTATGGAAGTTTCAAGCTATATTCAACCGGAGCTATGAATGATCACAAATGATCACTAAAGTATGTACCGAAGAGAAATATTAGAACTCGCCTTATGCCAGGCTAGTAGAGATGAAAAAGAAAACAAGCCGCACGTGCGTGGTCCCCCTCTGTATGTGACTCGATGTGGCAAATGTAAAATGCAATAAATTTGGGAAATTTGGGGCATTTTTGACCCCCCTTTGACCCCCCCTGGGGGCGCGAACCAGATTTTTTCTGAGGTCAACGATGCTCATTTTATATCCATAACAATTGCCTCTACATTTTGACCAAGTTTCAGAAAAATTGAATGGATTGATCAAACGTTATGGGAGAAAAGGGTATTTTTTACCATTTTGGGGACTTTTGACCCCCTGGGGACGCGAACCAGATTGTTTCAAGGTCACCGATACTTATTTTCTATTAGGAACAATTGCCTCCATATTTTGGATGGATAGAAAAGTTGTGGAACAAAAAATGTCATTTGTTGCCATTTCGGGGCCTTTTGACCTCCTGGGGGGCTAACCAGATTTTTTATTCAAAAACCGGAGAATGTCACTTTCTAACCTGACCAAAGTTACAACTTCATGCAAAATTTCAGAGAAATTCAATGGATGGTTGCGGAGAAAAATACGGACGGACGGACTTTCATCTAATTTATCTACCCCCACAAGATAAGATGTGACACAAGGTCGGGAAAGTGGGATTAGAAAAGCCAGTTTTCGAGAGGTGAGCACTCTGGCCATTTAAAAATTGCCTGGGCAGCCCCGTCGGCATTCCCCGGTAAGGGCGCCTCAGGCAGTAAGCAATAAACTATCTCTTCCCCAAAGAGGGGAGGCAAAGCCTGGGAGGGTGCACCTCCTAGAACTGCACAGGACTGTCCCATATACCGGCGTAAATCAAGCCCCCGAAGGCCAAGACAATACCAGTCTATGGGGTTCAGTATCCATCGGAACAGATACTACACTTTGATCTTAGCCGAAAAGCCAAAGATCATTTAAACTGTATTTTTCCTTATTTTAGAGTTACTTCTACCTAGCTTCAGGTGAAGCGGAAGTTTAAATGTTCCACTGGTGCGTTCATCTTACCTTTGTCAGATGTTGTTCCTATAACGATGGGTGACTAGCTACCCTCTTCATCTGGTGGGAGAACCTGCTTAGTCACCGATAACGCAAGTGGTTCTAAATAACATGGTACCAATACCGTTCATTGAATGACCTAACACATGAGCTCTATCTTTGGTCCCTCCTCTCTCTACCACAAAGTAAAAAGTCGTTCCCTTCTTCCTCCAGATGCCTAGCGTCAGGTGAAATTTCCATGGACAGCGTTTTTTGCAAGCGGTTCCCGTCGG
The DNA here is from genome assembly GCA_963556195.1 of Sepiola atlantica. Classification (NCBI taxonomy): domain Eukaryota; kingdom Metazoa; phylum Mollusca; class Cephalopoda; order Sepiida; family Sepiolidae; genus Sepiola; species Sepiola atlantica. Next base: position 15,278,049 of record OY744541.1, on the reverse strand, counting down.
CAGAACACAAATCGCCAGACTACTTCCCTGCTGACTATAACTTTGTAATCTAAAAATCCATATCAATAAATTCTTGTCACGGACCACCCCATAAGCAATCAGGCCCTAACCCTAATCTTAACCCCTAACCCTAACCTAACCCTAAACCATCACCCTAACCCTAAACCTAAACCCTAACCTAACCCTAATCGTAACCCAAACCCTAATACTAAACCCTAACCCTAAACCTAAAACTGAAACCTTAACCCTAACCCTTAACCCTAAACCCTAACCCTAAAACCTAAACCTTCACCCTAACACTAAACTCTAAACCCTAACCCTAAATCCTAACCCTAAACCATAAACCCTAACCCTAAACCCCAAACCCTAATACTAAACCCTAACCCTAACCCTAAACCTAACCCTAACCCTAAACTCTAAACCCTAACCCAACACTAAACCTTAAACCCTTACCGTACACCCTACATCCTAAACCCTAAACCCTAACCCTAACGCTATCCCTAACACTAAACCCTAAACCCTAACATTAACTCTAAAACCCAAACCCTAACCCTAACCCTAAACCCTAAACCCATACCCTAAACACGAAACCCTAACCCTAACCATAAACCCTAACCCTAACCCTAACCCTTAACCTAACTTAACCCTAACCCCATAAGCAATCAGACGCAGTTCATGCTATTGATCAATGTTAATACTCTCATACTGTTCCTCGTCTTTCGGCTGGTAATCGTTCCAGTCTCATTAACCCTTATCCCCGAATAGCTCTTGGCCTTGATGCGTAGTGATATCAATAGTGAAAAAGGAAGAAAGATGTAACACTAGACGTTGTATACAGGGCTTCGACCAAAATAATTGAAATACTTGTTAAATTGACGGACGTTCTTCCATTGTATCCCAGATTGTTGAGCTCACGGCGAACCCAGATTGTTCAGTTGTTGATTTAACTCACCCGAATTACTTTGGTAGCAATAGTCCGATGATTGTTTTTAACATAATGCGTTTTAATGCCTGTCAGGGTAAGGCAGTAGGTTTAAAACCCCGGTCGGAATATCTCCCGTTGCCGGTGGTTTTTCCTTACTTCTTGATTAATGTCAGGGTCCTTAAGATGGTAAATCTCTGAAAAACAAACGGTTCAAATGCTTTTACGATCGAAGATCCTGACATATAAGATACAAAAATTCGCCCTTTTTCAAACTCAAGTCACACTATTTTTCCCTAATTTGACCAAATTATGAAAATGAATTGCAATTATAAAGTCAAGTAGATAAAAAAGAATGAACAATAAATATAAACATCCACATTGAAACTTCGATCTCTATGCTTGATATGCTAAGTCATTGAGATATTCAATGGCACTTTGTATTTCTCCAACAATTTCGTCCAACTTTTAGATTTGCGCGCTTTCAAGAAATAAATCGTTGGACAACATTAGAATAAACAAAATTTGCTTAAGTAGTCATTACGATTGTTCGTCCTTACCTAGTCTGGCACAGGGCCCGTTTAATATGCATCGTCATTCCTATCCGGGCCTATATACATCTCGTTGCGAATTTCCAATTATATAAGTTGAAGTAGAACACATTTGCATGAATCAGCATCGTACGGCTGTTTTGTTTTTACCGGCTTGATTTGGTGGTTGGCGTTGGTTTCTTCGATTCTTTCAGGTACTCACAGGAGGAACCACGTGATCTATGCCAACATTAATAAGTGAAAGTGGCGCTATGGAACCAACTGGATTCGAACTTGGCACACACAGGTCGTCAGTCCTTCACCACTGTGACCTCCCATTTTATAAGCTAAACTAATACATTAACGTAACCAACATATCACCCTTTCGAAGCGGAAGTTTATAGAAGTAGAACAGATTAAATGTATTTATAATAATAGTAGAGACGTACGTCTGTGGGTCCGTCTGTCTGCTTTTGGCAGCATCTGCTAATCATTTTGAAGGCGATAAGATTTAAGACTTGAATTTTTATTTACCTATGCAGATTGACATTTAACCCCCTTAAGAGGTCACGGCACACACTCTGAAAAAAAATAGTCACAATCAAAATTAACTAGATTCTCAAATTTTAACATGTTTTAATCATTTTAAGGTATTTAGGCAAGGATCTGTTCTAATACTAAACTCTCCTCGGTCAGTGATGGAGAAATTCTTCTAGACTGAGGAAATGTTTTATTTTTGTTCCAATCCAGAGCACCTCTTTTTTTGTAGAATTCGTATTTCTTCACATTAGATACCGATATTGTGCCTGACTCTGACCTCGTGGGAAGTCAAGTAAATAGGGACCCTCTAATGGGACCGTAACTACACGAAAGTAAAAACCTTTATAAGCCCATAACTTCACTTGTGCGAGCAGTTTTATATATTTTTCGACATCAGCGTATGATTCTGACCTCTTGCACCCATTCAAGGGTCCAAGGGTTTCTGCATTATCATGAACATGTTAATCGCATAAAGATTTGTTCTTATAATTGTATATTAACTTTTTATTATAATACCGGGATCGATTTGGCTAAGATCAAAGTGTAGTATCTGTTCCGATGGATACTGCACCCCATAGACTGGTATTGTCTTGGTCTTCGGGGCTTGATTTACACCTGTCCTATGGGTCTGTCCTGTGCAGTTCTAGGAGGTCCACCCTCCCAGGCTTCGCCTCCCCTCTTAGGGGAGGAGTAAGTTTATTGCTTACTGCCTGAGGCGCCCCTACCGGGGAATGCCGACGGGACTACCCAGTCAATTTTTAATTGCCAGAGTGCTCACCTTCTCGGGCGCTGGCTTTTTAAATCCCACTTTCCCGACCCGACCTTGGGTCACATCTTACTTGTGGGAGTAAGATAAAACTGGCCTTGTGCCTAACCTCCTGGAGTAAATAAATACTCTGGGTGTAATAAACTTTTACTTTTTGCTGTGGCGGATAGTTAACAAGAAGAAAACTCGAAAATACAACGTCAGTCTCGATCTACCCTACCATTGCTTCTGGTCAGTATAGCCGTTTGATAAAAAGTGCGGTTGGTCATTGCGTAACTCTTGCTTCACTATAAACTCATTATCGGTTTCGGCAGATAAAATCCTACTAAGGAATCTAAGCTCGATACCTAATAAAGAGATAAAGAGAGTCGATAAAATATAGAAAAATGTTAGAGTGTGAAGAGCCACCCATTTAGCCAAGTGACACTACCAATCACATATAAGTTGAAATGAAATAGAACTTCGTAAATGCAACTAGAAATATAAATATAACTTAAAAAGTCGAGCCCAACGTAACTGAAACTGCCCCAGTAGATATGAGAAAAATATTATAATCTGGCTCTCTAGTCCCACAAGAAAATTAACAGAGGCAACAATAGCAGTTGGTACCACGAGAAAATAGTCGTGGAGAATTTTAGAAGATTGAATGACCGAAGAGGCATTATATCAACCAAATCTGGAGTTGAATGCCATGGAGTTTAAGGGCACACTGCGGAAGCTTATTGCCATTCAAATCCCAGGGAATTCTTTAGTCTAATAAGATTTGCAGACGTCGATACTTTCAAATTAGATGAACACAACGATTACTTGTCTCATTAAACAGATGGGGTTATTTCAGCGCTTCTTATAAACTACAATCGCAGAAGACGAGAATGTTGCCATGATCCTATGTAAAAAAAATTCCGTCTATTATAAAAAAAGACAAACCATCTATAAAAAAACAGCTCTCTATTATAAAAAGGAGACTGTCTACTATAAACATAAACTGTATATTATAAGACCGCTGTCTATTATAAAAAAAACAAGCTGTCTATTATAAAAAAGATAGCTGTCTATTATAAAATACAAGATGTCTATTATAAAAAAAGACAATCCATCTATAAAAAACAGCTCTCTATTATAAAAAACAGACTGTCTACTATAAAAAATAAACTGTCTATTATAAGACCGCTGTCCATTATAAAAAAAAAGCTGTCTATTATAAAATACAAGATGTCTATTATAAAAAAACAAGCTGTCTATTATAAAAAAACAATATGTCTATTATAAAAAAGCTATCTATTATGAAAAGCTGTCTATTATATAAAAAAACAAGTTGTCTATTATATAAAATCAAGATGTCTATTATACAAAAAACAAGATGTCTATTATAAAAAAAACTATCTATTATAAAAAGCTGTCTATTTAAAAAAAACAAGATGTCTATTATATAAAAACAAGATGTCTATTATAAAAAAGCTGTATATTATAAAAAAAACAAGCTGTATGTCATAAAAAAGCAAACTGTCTATTAACAAACAAAGTTGTCTATTATTAAAATCAAGCTGTCTATTATAAAAACAAAAAGCTATTAAAAAGCAAACTATTAAAAAATAAGCTATCTATTATAAAAATCAAGCTGTCTATCATGAAACAAAAAGCTATTAAAACAAACTATTAAAAACAAGCTGTTTATCATTAAAAACCAAGATGTCTATTATTAAAGAATAAGCTGTCTATTAAAAACAAATAATTGGTCTATTATAAAAATCAAGCTGTCTATTATAAAAAAATAAGATGTCTATTATAAAAATCAAGCTGTTTATTATAAAAATCAAGCTGTCTATTATGAAAAATAAGTTGTCTATTATAAAAAACAAGATGTCTATTATTAACAAAAGTGTCATATATTAGAACGTGTATTCCTGCTAGTTATAGACTCTAATACTGAATTAAGTTTACTCGCAATTTCAGTTAATCAAAGACCCTACATCAATAAGCCCCAAATAATTTTACTTATTCTATCTCCCCCCCCCCCCTTCAATTTATTCATTCGAACGAATATATTTTGTTTACGTATGGTTCGAGACGGAAACTTTTTAAATGAAGGTAGATATTTATAAATATGTAATCGAATGCCCGTCGGCCTATTTATCTTTGCTGGTTTCTCTAATGGAGGATCTGTTGGAGACGTTCCATGGTGGCAACCGGATATCCTACATCGGATACGACAAGAGCGATATCGTTTTTCATTGGTTGACTGTCGTTATTGATTTCACGTTGGATTTTTGTGGCCCCGAAGTAAAATCGTCGAGACATTCGTTTCGATATCAGGTGTCCGGGCTGAATGTCGGGTAAAGTTAGAATTGAAAGTTGGAATTAACGCTCGGGGTTGGATGGGGAGAAACAAATGCTTTTTATAAGATTATTATTATTATTATTATTATTATTATTATTATTATTATTATTATTATTATTATTATTATTATTATTATTATTATTATGTACTCACTAGGAGTTCTCACACAGGTCATCAGTGATTGCTCACCGACAACCGGTGGTATTCCCTGGAGTCTGAGTGACAACAAGTCTCTCCAGATTTCCAGTATTCTCCACCTCTTTTCGATAGCCACCACAAATAAACTTGCAGTATCACAACAGCCGTTTACCATTGGTTTCTCGCTGGTAAGGACCATTGGTCTTCTCTGGGATTTGGGTATTATTATTATTATTATTATTATTATTATTATTATTATTATTATTATTATTATTATTATTATTATTATTATTATTATTATTATTATTTGTTCACTAGGAGTTCTTACACAGTCCATTACCAGTAGTCGCTTACTGGCAAAAATATGTGGTGTTCCCTGACGTCTGATTGACAAAATGCATTCCCAGATTCATAGTACGCCTTGATCACTATTTCAACTCACAGTGCGTTCCTGCACTAGTTGTTTATTATTGAGTTCTAGCTGATAACGGCCGATGGCGGTCCCTTGAATCTGAGTGACAGTAAGCTTCCATAATGTTCCAGTACTCTTCATGACCTTCGACTCCATACTTGGTTCGTGCTATCCCACATCGGTCTTTCCATCCTATAAAATCCATCACAGTAATCTTTGTACTACCAACTGATGTTGGTGTCTATTCGATTTTTTTTGGGGGGGGGGGGGCGACGAGGACCAGATTATCGCATTTTTCTCATCTATCTACTCAGCCAGTTTCAGTACCATTGGGTTCGTTTTATCTTTCTTTATATTTGTGTTTACAAGATATGTTATTTTGTTTCAATTTGCCGGCGGTTGATTGTGTCACCAATCTATGTAGATTAGTTTCGAACTCTAGGACTTTTCTTAATTTTATCGGCTGTTATCAACGTTATTTCAAATCGAACCATGACAGAGTAAAGATAATGTTATTTCAAACCGAACCATGACAGAGTAAAGATAATGTTATTTCAAACCGAACCATGACAGAGTAAAGATAATGTTATTGCAAACCGAACCATGACAAAGGAAAGAAAACGTTATTTCAAACCGAACCATGACAAAGTAAAGATAATGTTATTTCAAACTGAACCGTGACAGAGTAAAGAAAATGTTATTTCAAACTGCACCATGACAGAGTAAAGATAATGTTATTTCAAACTGAACCGTGACAGACTAAAGATAATGTTATTTCAAACTGCACCATGACAAAGTAAAGATAATGTTATTTCAAACTGAACCATGACAGAGTAAAGAAAATGTTATTTCAAACTGAACCGTGACAGAGTAAAGAAAATGTTATTTCAAACTGCACCATGACAGAGTAAAGATAATGTTATTTCAAACTGAACCGTGACAGAGTAAAGATAATGTTATTTCAAACTGCACCATGACAGAGTAAAGAAAATGTTATTTTAAACTGAACCATGACAGAGTAAAGATAATATTATTTCAAACTGCACCATGACAGAGTAAAGATAATGTGATTTCAAACTTAACTATGACAGAGTAAAGAAAATGTTATTTCAAACTGAACCATGACAGAGCAAAGAAAATGTTATTTCAAACTGAACCATGACAGAGCAAAGAAAATGTTATTTCAAACTGAACCATGACAGAGCAAAGAAAATGTTATTTCAAACTGAACCATGACAGAGCAAAGAAAATGTTATTTCAAACTGAACCATGACAGAGCAAAGAAAATGTTATTTCAAACTTAACTATGACAGAGCAAAGAAAATCGCACTTTTTTAATAACTACTAAACTCTATGATCAATCCGAAACAAAATATACGCCCACTAGAACAGGTAAACTGCGTTTTATTTGAGTAAAAATGTCACGTATGTCACGTATGTCACGTATGTCACGTATGTCACGTATATTTGAAACGAAAACAAAACATTAAGTATATAATTTTGTTATTTTAAGCGCAACAGTTGAAACCCGTTTTATCCCATTAATCTTAACATTCAAACACTATATTAGCTCAAATCATTGAAAATCAAGCAGCCGGATGTGCTACTAATTATCATTATAGACAAATCTTGTTTTTTTTTATTATAACATTTTGTTGATAAGATAATGTAAAACGTCGTTTATGTATGTCCGGTACGAACGCGGACTCCGCGATAATATTGCAACAATAGGAGATTACCATCACCAACTTGACCGTGGTGTGTTTTTAAAAAAAATATTACGATTTATTAAACAGAAAACTTTCACGAGACAGATTGCCCAATCGGCAAAACGTCTCTAATAAATATCTTCTAGAAATAAACCAAATAAATACGACGCAGATTTAGTATGTGTTTTTTGTTTTTTATGCTCGGCTTTTGTTTAAATGAGGAAATGTTTTGTTGGTGCTGACAGGAACCTAAAACGGGCGTCCATCTTTGATTACATAATAAATAATAATGGCTGTCTGATGCAAGAATACAGATTATTTTAAATAATTGATGGTCAAAAATATAAAAGAATAACTAAATAAATAGTTTCCTTTTTTGTTTCAGAAAATGAAGGAGAAAGTCTTTGATTTTGGTTTCTATCGATATGGGAATTATTCGCCTCAGCTTTAGTTTTTATCATGAGTTTTTTTTTAATGGAAATCGCTCCAGACAAGGATAGAGCCACTACATGTAAGGAACTAAAAAACAATTACCACTTCAAGGTCAAAAGCTAGCCAACGATTAGTGTTTGATGGATAGATTCCGACCCAGAAAACAGCAATTATTACCCCTTTTTCAGAAACATCGCTCATAGAAATGTGAGGAATAAAGGACAAAATAAGGGAGGCGAGAGTTACGAGGCTGCCGAAAGTAAACCTAAGTTAGTCACTTTCTACTCTCCTTTATATCGATGTATGAGTTGGCAATGATTCTTTATATCAATTTCACTTCTGTTTTTCTACAATGGACAAACGTGAAAGTTGGGCCCATTTCTCGCATTAATGGTTAAGTCAAAACACTTGATTTCAAGTTAACTCAGCTGTACACAATAGACACACCATATTTGTATATATACTACTTATGTATATGCGATATTAGTCGTAAGGTTAACTAATTTGCATATTGCTTTTCAAAAAGGACATTTTAATAATTAGTTATTATTTGTTATCATTTTTGTAATCTAGTGATTGTTTTGATTTTTATAAAACAAAAAATCTGTTTCGCAATATTATTTTATTTCCTTAAACATTTTGCATTTGTGCTGAAGCGTTCCTTTCTTTAGGGGGACTTACTTGATATTCAGCTTTTAAGTTCATGGCGTTTAATGCAAACAAAATAAGGGAGATAACTAATCTCGACTTTATGCTTGTACAACAATCAAAAGTTTCTTTAATAATTCATTAAATGTGTTACATTCTTAAATATCAAGTATGAAAAATAGATTTACGATTTTTGACCCGTGCTGTGTTTTGAAACATAAAAAAATAATAAACATCGAAAAGTATTACTTGCTAACCCTCACTCTAGCGCAAATATATATCGAAAATACAAACAAAGAATTTTTTATAAAATGAAAACAACTTTTTCAATTTTAAATGAAGGTTAGTGGTTACAAGGTAAGAGGAATAAACGAAAACGTTAAAGAACACAATTGGACATCCTTTCGTTACATTCGGTCGACTTAATGTGGAAGTATTTCTTCGTGTCGTTCTATATATTTCGAAACAATCTTAATATTGTTTCTCGGGTTTTTGTTCGTTAATATTGTTTGCGTTTCATTGTTTTTTATAATCATTTTATTTTGTTTCATTGTTCCTTAATCTTTGTTAAAATCAATTTAAAACATTCTAAAACAATTTTATTTATTTATTGTTTGATTGTTTCTTAATCTTTGTTAAAATTAATTTAAAACAATGACACGGTTTTAATTGTTTCGTAATCTTTGATAAAATCAATGGAAAATATTCATTAAATGTTTTATTGTTTCATTGTTTCTTTGACTTTGTTAAAATCAATTAAACCATTTTTTCACTTTTATTATTTCATTGCTTCTTAATCTTTATTAAAATCAATTTAAAACACTCGAAAACAATTTCATTGTTTCATTGTTTCACAATCTTTCTTAAAATCAATTGAAAACAATGAAATTACTTTTTATAGTTTTTCTATTGTTTCTTAATCTTTGTTAAAATTAATTGAAAACAATAAAAAATTTTTTTAATTGTTTCATTGTTTCGTTATCTTTGTTTAAATCAATTTTTGAAATATGTGTTCGTTTTTTGAAAAAGTTGTAAAATCCAAATGAGTTTTCTCCCTCACTTGTTATAAAACATAGACTAAAAAAAGCCCCAAATTGTAAATTATTTCAACAATCGTTAATCGTTTACTAAATATTTACCATTATTTTAGAGAATCGAACATTAATTCTTACTTTGACTTTATTTACTTAAATATTTCTATGCTATTAATGTTCTATCACACAAAACGAATCTATTCACTTGAATTCCTATTTAATTTCAGCCAGATATGTTGCATTGTTTACGTATTTCATTTCATCCCGCCATGTGGACAACGGCAGGTAGCCCTGCTAGTATATAGAATATATATATATTTGTTTTATGTATATATTCCGCATGCAAACATGCATTAATTAAATTTATATATAAGTACATGTGTAAGTGAATGCAATGGTGAAGTTTTTTCACAGTTTTCCTCCTGTAAAAATAATTCAGAAACGTTTCTTGTGTGACATTTGTCTATTCACATATTTAGACGAATATGAATTTTTCGTTTTTCGTTTTTATTTTGTTGGTTTTTATTTTGTTGGTTTTTTTCCTGCTTTCCTCGTTTTGTCTATGATTGATTACTGATTTCCACCGTTTCTGACATGACAAGAATACATTTTTGAAAAATGGAAATTTGTGAAGAATAAGGAAACATAAATAAATAAAACACAGAAAATCAAAACAAACGAAACCAAAAGGAGAAACGCACTAAATAAATGCAATGGAAAGAAATTACTTAAATTTCGAATAAAACATAATAATAATAACAATAATAATAATAATAATAATAATAATAATAATAATAATGATAATAATAATAATAATAATAATAATAATAATAATAATTATTATTATTATTATAACAATGACAATAATAATGAATAATAATAATAAAAAATCATAATAATGATAATACCTTAAAAAAAATAATAATCCAATAAACTGACCCCCCCTAAAAAACACACACACACAAACGTGGTTGCATGAAGGGTCAATGAGGATTGAAAGATCGAGGAGAGAGCACCATTCATACCTCCATTTGAATGGTGCTGAGTGCACTGGAATATTGGAGAAGCTTGTTGTCACTCAAATTCCATAGAAAACCAATGGTCGGCTCCATCGAGAAATCAATGGTAAACGGCTGTTGCGACGACGAAAAGATGATTTTAAACTGTTATCGAACGAGACGAAGAATACTGGACATCTGGGGGACTTGTTGTCAGTCAGACTACTACTACTACTACTACTACCACTACTACTACTAATACTAATAATGATAATAATAATAATATTGATAATAATAATAATAATATTGATAATAATAATAATAATAATGATAATAATATTGATAATAATAATATTGATAGTAATAATAATAATATTGATAAAAATAATAATAATAATAATATTGATAATAATAATAATAATAATAATATTGATAATAATACTGATATAGCAGTAGTAGTAGTAGTAGTAGTAGTAGTAGTGGTGGTAGTAGTAATTATATAATAAAACACATTAAAAATCTTAGTCAATATACTGGGTGGTCCGGAAACTCTGTAACTCTTACAAAAAGGTAACAAAGCAATACAAAGTACATGTAATGGATTTTGTGTATTCACTGTAATAACAGTAAAACAAAATAAGTACGCTGGACAAAAACATGATACAGTAAGAGAAAAGAATATGTAATGGATTCAGTTTATTCACTTGCGTTGACTATCAAATTTGAGAAGCTCTCTACGAACACTATCATTTTCATGGCAAAAACTGACGCGACGCCATGGCGCCTGTGATATTTTAAGAGGTTTCGACGGTTGTTCCATTGTTATTGTTAATTCTTTATAGGATAAAAAGACATTCGGAATACACTATATACTGTTTCGGAGTTGTTGCGTGAGGATTGATTATTTGGATCACTCGGAGTATTGTTCTAATCTTGGATGTTATTCTCACAACGTTTTGGCCGATGTAACCTCCGACCTTCTTTTTCGAACGGAAACCTTTTATTTAATTCACTTCAGATTTGTAGCCGATCATGACTGACGGAATGAGAGCGAGCTGTTCCGTGGATTAAATGAAAGTTTTGGTTCGAAATTGCGCACAGACTCCCGAGTTTGACATACAGATTCCCGAGTTTGACATACAGATTCTAGAGTTCAACGAGACGCACCTGAAAAAGGTCTGACGTTACATCGACCGAAACGTTGTAAGAATAACACCCAAGATAAAAACAGTCGAGTGAATAATACAAATAATTATGTATACTATCTGAATAAATGGAATAAGTAGACAAACGTATACTTACATTTTATAACTATACTTTGTGGCCACGTCACACTTTATTAATATTTCACGCAAATTCTTATGACATTATCATTTACCATTTAGCATGTCCATTTAAAAATCTTCATTTGTTTGGTACCACTGCTCGACTCATATAAAAAAAACGATCCGACGACAGTTTATGCAAAATATCAGTTTTGCTTTGTATGCTTCACTTCCCACTGACGATCAATGTCGTTTAGCTGATAGATTTCTGAGGAGACATCTTTGTGAGACAGATTTGTGTTATCGACCCCGTAGATGGTACGAAGAAAGGAGGACCGTGTCTAATTCTCGTGCAGATCCGACTTGATCATACAAGGTTAGACGATCAAATGATTTTGTTCATTAGCCACTCCTTTTTATATTACAACCTCGCCGGAACAGGGGCAAACCGTATACCAGTTAATCCCAAATGTCGCCGATTTGGAGAACTTATCTTATATATGAGTATAGTGCTGTAACGTCAGGTTGTCTGGAAATATTGAATCATTCACCCAAAATGTACAAAATAATGATGTTTTATTGTGTTGTTCTCTTTACAAAGCTTAATCAATTTTTGCAAAATTCAAACCAAAAAATAAGAATTTACTTACTCACAATTCTTATATCTTTTATACGCTCTTAATTCTTACTCAACCAAACACCATGAATGAACTTTCACAGCAATAGCATGAATTTGTATATAATACAACTGAAACGGTTTATATTCCGTAAAAAGGTCACCACCATGAAACAATATTACACATATACATAACTTGAAGCATAGCCACGTGTTTACCAACATTACCTGAAAAGTTTTTATATGTCGTTTAACTAAACACTCAAACTAAACACCAGGAATACTTGTGTAGACACATAACAAAAGTTGCAGCATTACAACATTGTTTTACTAATATTACAAGAGTTGACATCAAATAACGCGAAAAAAGTTAGTATTCCTAAAAACAAAACATAACTATGTGAGATAAAGTAATGCACGTGTAATGATATGTCTTTTAAACAATCTGTAAGCTTATTAAAATTAGCACAATTTGCTGAACATAATAGTTGATTTGTAAATATATCATTGTTGTCTGTTCTAGACGGTGCATTTTGCCATAGTACGATCTACAACGTTTGTTTCGCATGTATTTTTCGCATTCGACGTTTGATATTGATTAGATTTCATGCAGATACGAACTCCAAAAATAATTATCGTCATATTTCATGAGTAGACTAGGATCAATGTGAAAAAGGAGTATCTAACCTAATAGGTCCTGCACTGTATAGCAAGTTCCAACCCCTATTCCACCGCCGCAATTTTGCATCACTGTGCTTGTTTTATAAGTATTTCCACTGAATGCTCTCCAACGAAGTCCTGCATTTTTACCCCCTAAACGTAACCCCCCGTCCAACCCGACTAACAGCAATTATCTGTAATAGCCACCCCCCCCCAGATGTCGAAAAACGTATACTCTAATAGTTTTTTTCCTCGAACTCCTTGTGTTTAGAATTCCCTCCCTGCTCCTTATTTCTGCGACTGTACCATACTGCAGAAATTTAAATGTAATGTGAACAAACATCTTGCTGCACAACTCCTCACTTATGGTTGCCCCCTATCAATCTGGCCCCATAATCATAGTAGCCTCTTACATCTCAGTGGCAATATGCCTTTTTGGGGGGTGAAATAAAGTTTTTTCTTTAATAAATGAAATCAAACACACTTTGAATCAATTATACTTGAAGCACCCCAGGGGTGAATAAAAGTTTTTAAAAGTATCCGTTTAATCCTCAGTCAGAAGAGTAAAATCCTTCTTGACTGCAACTCTTATTTTTGTTCCATCCAGATCGGTTCTTTTTAGAGGGAGCTGGATATCACTTACATTAAAACCGACATTGTTTCAACCTTTGCCCCCCCCCCGAGGAGGCAAGTGAAAAAGACTAATTATTTCGTAATATAAAATGGTTGGATATATTAGTGATCGATCACGTAATCAAATCGCTATACAGAACTGTATTGTTAAGATTGGCTTATTTTGATTTTGCCTCCCAGTGACTTGATTCATTTGTAAGTGAAATGATAAGCAATTATCGGAAGTGTATTTTATGGTTGTTATTCCTTTGTATTGTAGATGTGAGCCGTCTATCTTTTGACCACCATTCGGCCAAAAGACATGATGTTCCCTCAACAGTGCTGTGTGAACTACTCTCTACCGTTCCAGGTATCCGCGACCCAAGCCATGACCTCCTGTCCCAGACCCAGCTCAAAGACCATAGCAAAGAGGAGAACCAGCTGAAATCGGCCGGGATCAACAGCGGCCGGTCAGATCAGACACAGCCGTCGGTGAACGGGACAAACCAAGGAAATGGCGGAAGCGGAGGTGGGGGAGGAAGTGTGAACAGTGGCGGAAACTGCAGTCAGGACTTGGAGAAGTCTGCCAAACAGAAACGCCACCGCACCCGCTTCACGCCTGCGCAGTTGAACGAACTTGAAAGGAGCTTCGCCAAGACGCATTACCCCGATATATTCATGCGCGAAGAACTAGCCTTGAGGATTGGTTTAACGGAATCACGTGTTCAGGTGAGCGGAATCATCAACATTATTCGATTTCATTCCATCCTATAAAACCTTGTAAACCGAACTGCTTTTTTTGTTTTTTATAATTGAAGAGTTCGACTGCAAAACGCGATAAACGCCATTCTAAAAAACGACGAAACTATCCCTACGAAAAGTGTTCCACGAGAACACCCGACCAAAACACCTAAAAGTCATATTTGACATGATATGATACCGCCATTATTTCTCTTCGCTTTCAATTAAAATAAGCTTTTAGTCAACGTTTACATTTAATACATTCGGCTTTTTATTGTTTACGGTAGCAATTTAAACTAATTGGATTTATCGCGTTTTGCATTCGAACTATTCAATTGTAACAAGACGCGTTTCTTTTTTCAAACCTAAAATGGTTACATTTATTTCCTGTTTCATTTCTACCAAATTTTATTTCTTTGGAGTTTGAAAATAATTAATGAGATTTTTATATTCATATCATCGCTGCAGCACATTTTTTATTAGAATTTGTCGTATTATAAAAATGCATCACCTTCCACCATATAATAAATACCAATGTGTATTAATTTGTATATAAATAAATATACATCCGTACCATTTTTAGACCCACCCAGGACGAAACCATTTCAACTGGTTAGGGGAAGTGAGAAAGCAAAGGGCAATCAGAAAACCTCCGTTGCCTAAAATGAATTCGGAAAGAAATCCTTTATTCTATCATACAATGTTTAACAGTGGATGTTGTTTCTTTAGGTAATTAAAAATCATAATAATAATAATAATAATTTATATATAAAAAATTAAATTACTGGCGTAATTTTATAATTTTATGTAACTATTAAAACGAACACTAGCGAAGCGTAATTTTCCCATCATTTTGGAAGGTATCGGTAACTGCCATCAAGGCCAGGCTCTTTGTGTAAATAAATGGAACACACTTCAGCAATTTATAGTTTTTATATAATCATTTATATTTTAACTTATCCACGACAAGTGATTGAGAGGCGAATGTTATCGATCTACAGCTCTCAAGAGCTGAGGTCTCATCAGGCAGAAATAGATCGATAACATCGACATGCCAGTGTAGCAGACCTTGTACATGTTTGAATAAAAGCATTCACAATACAGCTCTATATTTTATTGAGCACTCTTTTATAAGCCCGATTTGATTCCCTTTGGATTTCTACCCTGTGGATGTTTACCCTACCTGGATTACTATATATATATATATATATATATATATATATATATATATATATATATATATATATAAATATATATATATAGCAAGTTATGAAAATATATTTATGGCAATTAAGCTACACAGAGGCTCCCGCGTTTCATCACCGGGGGAATCTTCAACCGGAAGATTCCCCCCCGGGGATGAAACACGGGAGCCTCTGTGTAGCTTAATTGCCATAAATATATTTTCATAACTTACTACCTAACTCTACTTACGTATCGAGCACTGTTGAAGTAAATACTGAAAATTGATACATAACAAATTATATTTCCTTATAAATTTTTATGTGGATACATGAAATAGTAACATATATATATATATATATATATACATATATATATACATATATATATGGTATCATATCACGCTTGCTTTTATCATAACCCTAATCCGATACCCTAAACCCTAACACTAACGCCAACGCTAACCCTAACCCTAACCCCACTTTGACCCTAACCCTAACTCTAACGACAGGGTCCAAGTTAGCGCGGGTCCTAATGTAAAAAAGCACCCACATTTTAGCTACATATATGTTAAAATATTTAAGCTACAGCTTGTGCCTAACTCCCGGAGAGGAGTAATCAATACAGCCTCATTTTAATCTAGGGGACTAAGGTCAGGTGGGCGTGGTGGACATTGCTGTCAAACTCATCTGGTGACAAGTCGTTTCCCTGTTAGTTGACAAGGTAGAACGTACCTAGACTATTGATGGTGAAAATTCCTGAAAGCTCGTTTTTATCATAACAACATGTTCTACAATCTACCTGATCGATAAGCTATCATTAAAGAATAAATTAAGGCAATTAGAACAGATGAATTAGCCTAGGCTATTTGTAAGCGAACTAAACTAGCTGAATGATCTTTAGAAGAAGCTTGAAGAACTTTCAAACATTTATGAAGAGTTAGCCAGTAATATCCACCACGTCCACCATGATCTTAATCTCCTAAACTATTAGTCGAGGGTCTCAAAAACACTTCTGTTTATCGTCACTACAAAGTCAGCTTTGAAGAAACCAATGTCATTACAACAAATGGTGGTTTGTTATATTAGGGCCCGAGCTAACTTTGACCCCATCGTTAGGGTTCGGGTCAGGGTCGAAGTGGGGATTAGGGTTAGCGTTAGCGGTAGAGTTAGGGTTAGGGTCATGGTTAAAGTTAGCGCGGGTCTTAATGTAACAAACTTCCCAACAAATGAATTAGAGAAGGATGTTTGGAATCTGACATAAACTGTCATTTTTTGTTAATATAATCGTTTGCTTAGATTTTGGATTTTCATATATACGTATTTTCAGCGAGACTTATGGCTAGCCCTGTATATTCAGTTTACTGATCAAATTTACGAGCAAAGGACATATAATGCATTTTGTAACAACTGCGTCTCCTTTGGCTAAAGAACTTCTAAAATCCAGCGTATGAACTAGAAGAGTCTACAAAAGTACGCCATAAAGAAGAAATGGAAGCAGGCCAAGAAATTATTTATTTTTTGTATCAAACATTTTGCGTACTAATGTATTCTCGTGCAGAATATATAGAGTAAAAAAAATGATATAACCCAGTAAAATTGCAATAAAATCGGATACTGGTTATCCGACCTAGAAAGCTATAGGCAAAAAAAACAGAAAAAATTAACAAAAAAGTAACAGAGTAGATATAACAAAAAAAAAATCGGCGATATTATTAGGAATATACAAATGCAGACTTGAAGGGGGAAGAAGCTATAAAAGAAAAAATGGGACCATAGAAAAGACTACACCATTAAAAAAAAATAGAAGAAAAGATTTATTAAAAAAAAACGTTAAAAAAGAAAAAAAATCTGTTAAAATGCTTGAATAGACGAAATAGCTAAGATGGCGGACATTATGGCGCGAAGCAATTCGTTTCTGAAAAGTTATCTCCAGGGGCGTAAGTGCGAGCCAAAATGGTGGATCTTCTTCTCGAGCGGACGATGGCAAATCGTGCACGCCACTGTTTTGGTGGCAGAATACCAATCAGATAAATGTACGCGTCAGGGTGGGACCTTGGGGACAACGTTGAGGATAAGGTTACAGTGGATGCGTCAACACGTCGATGGCTCTATTACCTAGTGTGAAATCTTCAGTCCTTATGTCCTGCTTGCAAACTCAACGATCGCTATAAATCTTGTCTTTCTCTTTCGCCTCTGCTCGGTCGTTACATTTGTCTGTCTTTTCATTTTGAAACCATTGCAGTTTCATGTCGTTCCTGTCTCAGTCTACAGTTTCCATATTTATCTCTTCTTTGTCTTAT
The DNA here is from genome assembly GCA_963556195.1 of Sepiola atlantica. Classification (NCBI taxonomy): domain Eukaryota; kingdom Metazoa; phylum Mollusca; class Cephalopoda; order Sepiida; family Sepiolidae; genus Sepiola; species Sepiola atlantica. The sequence goes on along the minus strand of OY744541.1, from coordinate 15,260,204 downwards.
TTCTTGAGATTGTCATCTCTAAGCGAGGTCGGTTGCTCAAAGCTGTCACACGTACCGTTCGACATCGTTTATATTAAAAATACTACATAGTCAAGCTTTGCTAAAATTCGTGTCACTTGTAACAATGTTCCTGGATATGTGTCGTTAATGTGAGTTTAATTGACTCAAGAGTTTCGAATTTATTTAAAATAATTGCAATTTCTGTTGTCCATCACACTTAAATTTGAAAGTTTTAAATAGCATTTTCGTCGGTGATATCTTAAATTTTAAATAGTATTTTCCTCGAACTACCTCGCTTGAGGTTGAAAGATTATTTGGTACTGATATCGATCCTGACCCAGTTTTCGTGAGGTTTGACTCGGAAGCGTTCGGCTGTCCTACGCAAACTCCCGAGAGTTGACGAGCCGATTTGTACCAGACGACAATTTTGATACGGTGCTGCGTCCTATGATAATAATGTTTTGCTTGTTTTATTTATTTGTTGTTGTTGGGTTTAGGGTTTAGGGGTTAGGGTTAGGGTTTAGGTTTAGGTTTAGGGTTAGGGTTAAAATATTTATTTGATAACAGTAATTTCGCTCTGTTTTGCTTGTTTTATTTGTTTTGTTGTTTAAAAATTTCTTGCAACTATAACTAAAAATTATAGGACGCAGCAACGTATCAAAATAAATAAAATATTTATTTGATAACAGTAGCTTCGCTATGTTTTGCTATTGTTTCTTTTAGAAAATTTCTTGAAAATATAACTAACAATCACAGGACGCAGTACCGTATCAAAATTGTCGTCTGGTACCATTCGGCTCGTCAACACTCGGGCGTTTGCGTAGGGTAGCCAAACTCTTCCTTGTCAAACTCACGAAAACTGGGTCAGGATCGATATCAGTACCGATTATTTACGCCAGTCTTTCATGCTTAAGTTTGAAATAGCATTTTTCTGTGTCTGTCATGCTCAAGTTTTAAACAGTGTTTTCGTTGGTCTGTCACGGTTACGTTTTACATATCATTTTCTTCAGTCTGTCATATCTTAAATTTGAAATAGTACTTTCGTGGGGTTTCCCTGCTTAAGTTTAAAAAAAAGAAGCATTTTCGTCAGTCTGTCACGTTCATGGTTAAAAGCGCATTTACGTGGCCTGCTACGCTACAGTTTTGAATACCATTTTCAGTGGTCTGTCACGCTGAAGTCTAAAATCGTATTTACGTTGGCCTGATACACTTCAGTTTAAGATAGAATTTTCATCGTTCAACGCGAAGATTGAATGAACGCATTTTAAGGATGCCGTTCTTATTTTCTTACGTTTTTATTGGATTAATTTCTTTTTCTCTTTTTCTAATGTAAAAAAGTGAAGTAAATTGTCACAAATTAATAGCGACCAAATAAATTTAAATTCAATGAAATAGACCACAAAAATAGAGGGTAGGGTAGAAGAAAGTAAACCCGAAAGAAAAATGAAATAGGAAACAGAAACGAAAAGGATACACGCAACAGAAACACGAACGAATAAAAGAAGTAGACACGAAAAAGAAACGAAAAGATAAGTAATTTGAAGAATAAAAAAATTTCTTCAACATTTTTGTATTCTATTAAAGTCTCCTCTTCTTTTTCATATCGTGTCTCTTTTTTTTCAAGTCTACTTTTCCCCTTTTCTTTCGAATCTCCTTTTATTTTATGTTTCGAGTCCCCCTTTTCTTTTTCCTTCTAATTTTATTTACTTTTTTCTTTCATGTCTCATTTTTCTTTTCGGTTCGTGTCTCCGTTCCCTTTTTTTTTCAGTCTTCCGTTCTTTTTACTTTCATTTCTCTTTCGAATCTCCTTTTATTTTATCTTTCGAGTACCCCTTTCTTTTTCCTTCTAATTTTATTTACTTTTTCCTTTCGTATCTCATTTTTGTTTTCGTTTCGTGTCTCTTTTTCGCCATTTTTTAGTCTCCCGTTCCTTTCCCCTTCTATATCTCTTTCGAGTCTCCTTTTATTTTTTCCTATCGTGTCTCTTTTTTTATCAAGTCTACTTTTCCCCTTTCCTTTCAAGTCCTTTTTATTTTATCTTTCGAGTCCCCTTTTCTTTTTCCTTCCAAATTTATTTTCTTTTTCCTTTTGTATCTTATTTTTGTTTTCGTTTCGTGTCTCCTTTTCGCTTTTTTTTCAGTCCCCCGTTTTCCCCCCATTCTATTTCTCTTTTGAGTCTCCTTTTATTTCTTCCTTCGTGTCTCTTTTGATTTTTTTTCTGTCGAGTCTCATTTTATGTTTTCCTTCGTGTTTCTTCTGTTTCTTTCTTTCGAGTCTTCTTTTTTTCCTGTCTTGTTTTCATTTTCTGTTTTGTGTCTCTTCCTTTTCCTTTCGTGTCTTTTTGTCTTTGATCGCTCGTGTTTCCTTTTCATTGTTCTTTCCAGTTTCGTTTTTTTCTTTTCTTTCAAGTCTCTCTTTCTTTCTATTCTCGTGTCCCCCGTACTTTGTCTTTAGAGTCTTTTTTCGTTTTCTTTTCGTGTCTCCATGTTCTTTTTCCTTTTGTGTCCCCTCTTTTTTCATGTCTCCCTTTTTGTTTTATGTCTCCTTTTTTAATTTCGTGTCCCCTTTTTTCTTTCAAGTCTTTTTTCTTTTTAATCTCTTTTTCTCTCTTCTCTCGTGTCTTATTCGTTTTCCTTTTGTGTTTCCCTTTTTCCTTCGGTGTCTCTGTTTTCCCTTTTATTTCGTGTCTCATTTTCTTTTTTCTTTCAAGTCTCCTCTTCCTATTCCTTGCGTGTTTCACTTTCTTTTTGTTTCGTGTTTCATTTTCGTTTTATTTCAACTTTTTTTCGTTTACGTTTTTCTACCACATCTAGTTTTGTGTCTCATTTTTTTTTTCCTTTCGTGTCTCATTTTCTTTTTTCTTTCAAGTCTTCTCTTCTTTTTCCTTGTGTGCCTCCCTTTCTTTTTCTTTTCGTGTTTCATTTTCGTTTTTATTTCAACTTTTTTATTTTACGTTTTTCTTTGTTTTCGTCTCTCTTCTTCGGTTTTCTATCACATTTTTATTATGGTTTTATCCTGCCTTTTCTTTTCACTCTTTTAAACATAACATTTTCAATTCTAATCGAACCGACAATTTTGTGTTTCACTTATTTTCTAATTTAAATTGTTCAATGATTCTACGTTTTCACTTTTTATTGAAATTATAACTGTTGTGTTATTCTGTCTTTTTGTTGTTGTTCAATGATTCTACGTTTTCACTTTTTATTGAAATTATAACTGTTGTGTTATTCTGTCTTTTTGTTGTTGTTCAATGATTCTACGTTTTCACATTTTATTGAAATTATAACTGTTGTGTTATTCTGTCTTTTTGTTGTTGTTCACCTATTTCTATGCTATTATCACCTGACATTAATTTTAACAATTGTCTTTCATATACATCCTCTCTTTTTTATTGCGTTTTTGAATAGTCTATTCTTTTGGCAAATCGGAATTTACAGGTTGTGTGTGTCCGCTACTGATATGGAAATAAAATAAAGATAGGCGCCACTCGAGAATAAAGGTTAAATAGATCGTCAGTTGGACAGTGATTGATTCCATGACGAGAGGACTGGAAACAATGGGTAGAATGGGCAGAAAATTTCTTAAGAGAAATTGATTATCCAAAAGGACGGTTAAACAAGTATTTGTTTACATTAGACTTGAAGATGACGATGCTGTAGTCGGTTGGGAAGCAGTTGGTTGGAATATCAATGGGTAGAAAGGGCAAACGATTACTTAAGAGGAATTAATTATCCAAGAGGACGGCTCAATAAGTATTTTTTTACATTAGACTTGAAGATGACGATGCTGTAGTCGGTTGGAAAGCAGACTGTGTTATCTTGTTCCACAGATATGTATTGGAGTTTTTATGGAAGTTTTGTTTGGTTTTGAGTAAAGAGAGAGAGAGAGAAAGAGAGAGAGAGAGAGAGAGAGAGAGAAAAGAAAGTTCTTTGCCGTTGCTTTAGCTACAAGAGTTCTTGCTGTGAATGTTTACAGGGTGTAGGTATTAGAACTAAATGGAGCACCTACCATAAGCATAACGACACAGAAGAGAGGGACTAGCAACACGTCTTCTGTGTGAAAAAGACCGTAGAGACGAAGAGATCATCCCCCACTAGATTGCGAAGTCGATCTTGTACTCTGTCAAGACAGGAAAGAGTACCTCGAGCAGTACCTCCCCAGATATGACAGCAGTACTCCATTTAAGGACGTGTTAACGTCTTATACAGGTAAAGCGCGTAGATAGAATGGACGCATCTTAAGTAGACTCGTTTTTTTCTTCTTTCTTTGATGTGAACGACGGAAACCTCATCACGTCTTTTCCGATAAACCAACGACTGTGCCATTTCCCAAGGGAGCAGCACGTAAACTTATTGATTGTAAGCAAGAAGCAACTGTTACTAGCTCAGTGGTTTAGTTACAAAAACAGGAGTCTCCCTGACCAGCTGCGATGTTCAACGATCTCGCAATGCACTCGGAACTCGTGTTTGCGGCTAAGAACGAGTTTTCACAGATTAAAAGCGGGTTTCGACAATTCAAAAAGAAGAAACTGTTAAATGCCCGTCCGCCTGTAAAATGAATATTTAAGCCCATAAAAACGACAATTAAAACGCGGCACAGTACATATTACGAGTCGATCGTGCCATAAAGCGATTGGGCCTTTTAATTCATCGTATGACGTAGCCATCTCTTTTTCTTTATTTTAATTTTGGCCCATCATATCAAAATTCATCTGTATTTCGTCTCCCATGGACATCCTGTCTCTCTCTATTTTATCGTTCTCTCTCTACTCTCTCCCCATCTATACTCTCTCTCTCTCTCTCTCTCTACCTCCTTTCTCTCTATTTCTTCTCTCCCTCCCTCTTTCTCTATTTCTTCTCTCTCTCTTTCTCTCTCTCTCTCTCTCTCTTTCTCTCTCTCTCTCTCTCTCTCTGTCTGTGTTCGCCAAATCTCATAACGAGACCTTCAGTAATTATATCGGCCCTTTATAATCTTAATGAGAACTTAACGAGGGTTGGGGAGAAGTGAGGAAATCGATATATGGCTACCGGCCATTTTATGTCAAGCACTCCTAGCTGGTGGAACTTTCTTTCTTAAATTGTACCATTGTGGTTCTTCTTCCTCTTTTTCTTCTTTTACTTCTTTTTATCTTCTTTTCCACGTCTTCTTCATCCTCTTCTTCTTTATCCTCTTTTTCTTTCTACCCTTTCTTCTTTTTTCTATTTATTCTTCCTTCTCGTCTTTTTCTACGTCTTCTTCATCCTCTTTTTCTTTATCCTCTTTTTCTTTCTACCTTTTCTTCTCCGCCTTCTTTGACTTTCTCCTTTTCCTCTTTTTTCTATTTATTCTTCCTTCTCGTCTTTTTCTACGTCTTCTCTTTTTTTTGCATCTTGTTAGTTTTCTACTTCTTTTGCGTATTCTTCTTCTTCAAAATTTTCATTAAAACGTTCTTCTTTTTCTTCTTTTCTTCTTCTTCTTCTTTTTCTTCTTCTTTGTCTCCGTCTTTCCCCCTTCTTCTGCGTCCTTTCTTATATTATTATTTCTATGGCTATTTCTTCTTCTCTGTCTTCTTTTTTTCCTCTTCTTTTTCTACATGGTCTTCTCTTTTCCCGAATCCTTCCCTTTCTTCTTCTTCTTCTTCTTCTTCTTCTTCTTCTTCTTCTTCTTCTTCTTCTTCTTCTTCTTCTAATCATTATTATCAATATTATTATGACACCTAATACAGCAATTATCACCCCTCTCTCTTTTTCTGTTTATTAAAGTTCACTTTTATTGTTGATGTTGTTATCACACCTAATATGACATTAAACGATGCATGGACGGAACCAATTGAGCGAAACCCCTGGACGCGAATTTTCAAACGGAAATAAATAAATAAATAATACATAAATGATAGCAAATTTCACGACTTACTACACATACAATTCTGTGGGTATGCAGAGGGTGTGTGATTAACTTAATAGATACCGTCACGACTATCTGATCTATTGTGTTAATTTATGTATTAATATTCTTGGGAAAGTTATGAAACCGCAATTTAGCCCCCCCCCCCTCAGCTATGTTTAAACTAGCAGCTTTTGTCTAATTAATGGTATTCAATGAATCGCTTAAAATATGGAATGTGATTCCTCATTAAACAGGTAATTGATGATATTTTTGAAATGAAGTACTGCTATTTTTTTATTTTTACTAACTAGTCACTGCTTATATAGGCCAAAACCCACTCGAGGATAAGCGTTACTGAAATCGATAGAATTCTCGCTTTAATGATGAGGAATATTATGAGAGAATTTTAAATGGTAAATGGAATTTAAAAAAATATGATTGCCTATAAGGAAGGCTTATGACAACTATTTGCTGACATTGGCTTTGAAGAGAACCATTTTGTAGTCTGAAGGGAACCAATACAGTGGCAATGTGTTCCACAAATAAGAAGCTTTTGGAAAGAAACTATGTTCATGGAAATTCCACCTGACGCTAAGCACATTGAAAAAAGAAAAGGAAGTTAGTTGTAGTTGTGGTAGACGATGAGTTCTTGCTGTGAATATCTTACAAGAGGGAACCTGAGATTGGAGCTCAGTCGAGCACTTCCCATTTAAAAGAACCGTAGAGTAGCGTTATAAACATTATTCGTGTGTTTCGTACAGTTTTGCCTCATTTTGATTGCTGCCATTCTCACACTGTGTCGGTCGTTGTCCTCTCCAGTTTTAGCATCTCTTCTCTTCCCTGCATCCCTGCATCCCCTTTCACGCAGAAGAGATGTTGCTAGCCTCTCTCCACAGTATTGATATTTTCATGGTAGGGGCTCGACTGAGTTCCAATCCCTCGCACCCTCTCCTGCAAGACAAAGAGCAGATATCTTTTCTTTCTCTCTCTCTGTGCCGAAGACAAAGCGGAACTTCCATGAACAAAGTTTCTTTCCTAGAGCATCCCATCTGTGGAACAAAATACTACGAAGCCGCTTCCCAGTTCAGAACAACATGCTCGTCTTCAAGTCTAATGTAAACAAACACTTGTTGAGTTGTCCTCCTGGATAAATAATTCCTCTCTAGAAATCGTCTACCCAATCCACCCAGTTTTTCCAAACCTTTGCGTGGTGGTACTCATTACCCAACCGATATCTTTATCCCTTGTTCTTAAATTGCACCCGAGCCTTGATAAGCGATGGCCCCTTTAGTAACAAAATTAAATTAAAAAATATCTAAAAAGGTGGGCATTAGAGACCAGGTGATTAAATAAAAAGATAAGTGATTACCTTCTCTTGCATCAGCCATCATTGACGCATGGTTTAAGGTTATGGGGGTGTCATCATTATTAATTCTGAGGACTGTGTGTATCTTCAACAGCTCACTTACGCTAGCAGCTGAAATGTACGGGTTTAGCACGACGCCGTATCTGACGTCACTAAAAAAAAAGAACACGTATTTGAAAATTTACTTGGCTATGGGAAAATATTTGTCAATTATAAATCAAAAACAAGTTATTTACTTCTTACAAAAAACGTAAACTTCACGGAGATTGGGTAAAAAGTAACTACCCTGTTCCAATAAAAAAAGTTAATCTAATCGGTACCTAATATTTAAATTAAAATAACATAGTACTCTTAGCCTAAATAAGACCCCCTTCGGATGGCTACACACTGGCTCATCATATGAATGTAATGGTGTATCTTGTCATAGTGATGATATCACAAGATCAAACAGTGAACTGGATACTCCATTAAGAAAAAAACAACTTTCGTCCTGGAACCCGATGAAATCACTAAAGAAACACAAGCTAAAGAAACGATAACATCGAAAGTTGTCCATTGAGAGCAAAAGATTATTCTTTACTGCTTTACTTGCTCAAAGTTTGAGAAGTAGAAAAGATCCTTAACTGAAAATTCTTATAGATATATGTGACTCATAAAGAAAACAAGTATGAGTTTCAGGAGGAGGGTCCTTGATCTCCGAGTGTAAACTGGATATATATATATATATATATATATATATATGTATTTATATATATATATGTATTTATATATATATATATATATTTATATTTATATATATATATTTATATATATATATATTTATATATATATATATATTTATATATATATATTTATATATACATATATATTTATATATACATATATATTTATATATATATATAGTTATATATATATTTATATTTATATATATATTTATATATATATATATTTATATATATATTTATATATACATATATATTTATATATATATATTTTTATATATATATATATATTTATATATATATATATATTTATATATATGTATATATATATATATTTATATATATATATATATTTATATATATATATATATATTTATATATATATATGCATTTATATATATATATATTTATATATATGTATTTATATATATATATGTATTTATATATATATATTTATATGTATTTATATATATATATTTATATATATTTATATATATATGTATTTATATATATATATTTATATATATATATATATTTATATATATATATGTATTTATATATATATGTATATATATATGCATGTGTATATATGTATGTGTATATATATGTATATATATATATATGTATTTATATATATGTATATATGTATGTACATATATGTATATATGTATGTACATATATGTATATATATATATATGTATTTATATATATATATGTATATATATGTATTTATATATACATATTTATATGTATATATATGTATGTATATATATGTATGCATATATATATGTATATATATATATGTATATATGTATATATGTATATATATGTATATATATGTATAGATTTTTTATGCTATAAACGAATTGTACTTAAATGCAATAAATCAGATATTTCATATATATCTGATTTATTGCATTTCAATGGCATGAAGTGTCGAGAAATACTCGACTGTTCTTTGTTTTCGGTAAACAAATGGATCATAATATTGGAATTTTACCTATAAACTTTAAGTGCAGCCAAACATTACTACATATTCAATTCAGTTTAAATTATAAAATTTTAACACACACACACACACACACACACACACACACACATATATATATATATATATATATATATATATATATATATATATATATATATATTAGTACTTCAATGGACTTAGCTCTGATGAACTTGCTTCTCTGGTGCCCCACACGACGCAAATTCACTAGACCAACACGCAATCTGCCAAATCCCATCCATTGTGGAGGTCTCCACATGCTGAAGAGCTTTTTACTCCAAAGGCTTTATTCCTTGTGATGCTGGACTCTGTAACTCCCTCCCTTCTCCCTGTTTTCCTGGCGGTACTGACATGCAGACATTTTAAAGTAATGTAAATCTCGCTGCAGAGATCCCAATTTAGGTTGACCCACTTCCTAAAAAAACAAAAAAACTATCACCCCTATTCTCAACAGCCCCTTACATCTACAGTGGCGGTCTGCCTTGTTTGGGGTGAACTATGTTAAAAAAAAGATCCGCCAAGGTTTCAAATCACATTTGAATGTCGAAGGCTATAAAGTAAACATAGTTTTCGATTAGGTCTAGCCAATATTATAGTTAAAAATAGGATATTTTTAACTTTCTTGACGAGATGTTTTCTTTATAGAGAACACATATTTTTAGAGACGAATTACCTTTTGTTTATGAATATAATAAATATATTAGTATAAGTGTATTAATAATTTCCTTTACACCTCTATACATTTCAATGAAAATTTAACCTGAGCTGTAAAGCAAATTCTAACGGAAGTTTAAAAATCATATGGCTTCAGCATCATATATATATATATATATATATATATATATATATATATATATATATATATATATATATATATATATATATATATATATATAAACAAGGGGTAAGGTAAAACAAAATACCTTTTAAAGCATGTTAAGATGCGATAATATTTTATTAAAAAATTGAAACCGATTTTTTTTTTATAAACTTGAATTTTTTTGTCGAGTTTATATTACAGATATATTTCGCCGAGTACAATCGGTTTCATCAGTGTAGTTTGTAGATCCGATGTTAATGGTCTGCCGGTCTCAGATGTTGTAACCGGCCCAGGAGGTGTTTTTTGTTTCACTTTCGGTACGAGATCACGCCAGCACGTGGATATGTATATATATTAAAAGTTCATACCTTTTTTTAAAGCATCCAAATAAATTTTAAAAACAAGGGGTAAGGTAAAACAAAATACCTTTTAAAGGTATTTTGTTTTACCTTACCCCTTGTTTTAAAATTTATTTGGATGCTTTAAAAAAAGGTATGAACTTTTAATATATATATATATATATATATATATATATATATATATATATATATATATATAATTCACTACATTACATGATTTATGATATAATGAGAAGTTTAAATAGTATAATCACGCTCCGAAAATAAAGACATAACAATGTATATCCATATGTACGCGCGTTTACAGAAATCAGTTTATTATCACTATTAAATTAGAGTAAAACTTCAACAACTTTTATGATTTTCCTCGTGAGCATATACACTTTATCAGTCTAAATTCACGTAATTTCTAGTGGATATATTCGGAATCAGTTCATTTTAAATAGTATAATAACTCTCCGAAAATAAAGACATAACAATGTATATCCATGTGTACGCGCGTTTAAAAAATCAGTTTATTATCACTATTACATTAGAGTAAACCTCTAACAACTGTTATGATTTTCCTCGTGGGCATATAAACCTTATCAATGTGAATAAACATTGTTGGTACTTATGCAGTTTACGCACGTTGCTGAAATAATGTTATTATTTAGAAACCCATTCTCAACATGCACTAGTGGGAGTTGATTAACTATTCTTTACTTTACACTAACAATTTAATAAACAAAAACCACCATGCATGGAGTATTGTTGTCTCATCTGGACTGGTGCACCAACCACTAGCCTCTCCCTCTTAGACAAGGTAAAAAAGAGTCGCTAATCTAATAGGTCCCTCACTATAAACCAAGCTCCAGCCCTATCTAATCGCCGCAATGTTGCACCATTGTGCTTGTTTTACAAGTACTTCAATCGAATGTACTCCGATGAACTTGCTGCTCTGGTGCCCCCTCGACGTAAATACACTCGACCAACGCGACAATCAGCAAAATCCCACCCATTCACTATTGACGTCCCCAGATGTCGGAGAGCCATCTACTACAAAAGCTTCTTTCCTCGAGCTGCCGGCGTTTTGAACTCCCCACTGTGCTCTTTTTGTCCCCGACTGCACCGACATGCAGAAATTTAAAACTAAAGTGAACACGCATCTTGCTGCACAGCTCCCAATTTAGGATGACCCCCTAAACTTTCACCCTAATTCTCAGTAGCCCCTTACATGTACAATGGCAACTTGCCTTGTTTTTGGGTGAACTAAGTTTTTTTTTTAAAATCACTGCCATAAAAAGTGAATTTAACTCGAAAATCCTCTCTTAAAATAGCCCGGTTTGTAAACTGCATAAGCACCACATTGTTAAGTGTTTATTTTCGGAGCGTGATCATGATATTAAAATTGTTAATTATGTTATTAATTTTGTAATCTCCTGAATATGTCAATTCTGCGTGACATAACATGGTAACCATTGAGCTTACTTTTGTATGCAGTATCTAATATATCCTGGTGATTCATCAGAGCTGGTTTGATAACAAATGCATTTTTGTATCATGTGATCTGGGAATATCGCAATTGTTTTAGTTCTTAAATTTAAACTTTTGCTCATAATATAAATATTTGTTGATTTTACACTACCAGTAAAACTAAAATCTATAGATCACCCTCCCTCAAGTGTATTTTTACGTTATATATGCACATATTACATGAGTTTTTAAAGTAATCTAAAATTGAAAAAATAAAAAAGCAACAACTCTTTAGCTAAATATTTAGAGGTTTTAAAAGAATTGGAATCGGGAATTTAGAACGGTATCGATAATTATATTGGCATCTTTAATTGTATCGGAATTGAGAACAATATTGGAACTATGCCATCATTCGCCTTGATAAGTGGTCTTGTACATGGCATAACTTTTTCGGAAGCAGAGATATGGCTTCGCAAAGATGTTTGTAGTGTATATATATAAGCATAAAACACCTCGAAGACGAGATGATAGTAAGAAGGGAACAGCAGACTCGGAATCATACCATATTCCTCATTTCCTTAACAATAAAGAAGAGAAGAAAAATAAACCACGAACCCAAAACCTAAACGCCTGTCGTCCCTTCGTAGCTTTGCTCTTTCCCCACTAGCCACTATTAAGACTGGCCATAGATCAACGAAAATCACTCGATTCCTACGAGAGACAGCGTATCGCGTGCAAGGAAAGATTTCCGTTTCTCAATCAACGGCAGATGCGCTCTCCAAGCCATTCCCCGGCCGTGCTCACCCGGTCACCTAGCCATTGCTTCTCTCGCTACCATAGATTCAGATTCTTGCACACCTACGCTGCATCATACATATAGATAGTACGAGCAAAACACGTTCGCCTGCTAAATCCACAACCATGCACACACCTTGGGACATGCAAGTCCATATATTTACATAAAAGCAATCAAATGCTAGGATATATATATATATATATATATATATATATATATATATATATATATATATATATATATATATATATATAAAAAGGATAATATTTAAAAAATATTTTGAAAACCTGGACAACGCAATTTATTTATATTTTTTAAAATAAATTATTTACTTACTTTAAAAACTTTAGTACTTTCGGTGATATACACCCTTGTCAGAAGTATAAGCATTTTTCTTTCTTCCTTTTTCGTTTAATCCTCTTTGATTGAGACATTTATCGCAGTCAAGTTGAAATTCGTCTTGATGTTATCGACGATTAATGTTGATATGCCGCGGTTACGTGAATAAGGTAGTTTGAAAAGTCACACATTGAAGCGTTGCTAAAATGGCAATAATAAGAAGTATATTATATATATAGTCTCGGAAGTTTCTCAACCATTAAAACTAAAAAACAAAACAAAAAACAAAAAAAAAACAACCTTAAGTCCCAAGTCGTTCAGTGGAAAATCACTCATGTAAGTCAATTTAGTTTCTACGGTTATTATATTAGTTTGCTTCTAACATTATTTTAGGGATCATCAGTTGTTTACCATGAAAAACTGTTTCGGGAATTTAATATATATATATATATATATATATATATATATATATATATATATATGACATTTTTTTAAAGCCAAAAACAACGTAAAATTAATTTTTGTATTAAAATATACATTTATTTATTTATAGGTCTTGAGACTTTCGGTACATAGAAGCACCCTTATCAAAAGTATATCGGCATTTAATACTAGTTTGAAAAAGTCTTGTGTTAAAGTGGTTTAGCCGAACCTTATATATATATATATATATATATATATATATATATATATATATATATATATATATATATATATATATATATGGTTTAATTTGAACGCTTTGCACAGCTTGTTTAAACAGAACGCTGTTTCAGACTGATCTGAGCCGAATGCGATGTAACCGATTTAAACTGAACGTTGTATCAAACTGGTTTAAGTAGCTTGCTGTATCAAACTGATATGTGCTATAAACAGTGTGAAACTTGTTTAACCAGAACACTTTAAAACTGGTTTAAACTAAGCATTGTATTCTGTATTCAACTGTTTTATACTGAACGCTGTATCAAAATGGTTTGAGCTAAACGAACTGGTTTGAACTAAACGCAGTGTAAAACTGGATTTAACTAAGCACTGTTTCAAGCTAGGTTAATTTGAACGGCGTTTATTAACGTATGTCGCTGAACTCAGTACGAAGTTAAGCTGAGCAGAGTTTGTTTTTCACAGGTTTCTATGATTGAAGTAACATTTTATTTTTGTGTCTATTTTATATCATTCGCTGTTCACATTCAATAGATTATCTTTTGATATGTCGTAGAAACAGTTATTTTTTCGATAAAATCAATCCAACATTATCAAAAAGAGTCAGTTTGATGAAACATAAAACATCGCTATGATAAACAGAATATAATTGAGTGTTTGGAAAACAAAAAAAATAATCTGAATGAATATTATAAAAAGAAAATAAATATTTAAACAATTAATTTTTGTGAAAACAAATCGATCTAACATTATTAAAAAAAGAGGCAGTTTGTTGAAACATCTGAAGATATGGATACTTACATCAAAACCGTTATAATGAACTGTTTTTCTACAAATGACAAAAATGTGAAATGGAAGTTGTTTTTCTCTAAAGAAGGCTACATCTAGATTAATTGCTGCCTCGCTAGTATGTATGTATGTATGTATGTATGTATGTATGTATGTATGTATGTATGTATGTATGCATGTATGTATGTATGTATGTATTATTATTATCAGTATTATTATTATTTGTACTCACTAGGAGTTCTCACACAGATCATCGTTAGTGATTGCTCACCGACAATAACCAGTGGTATTTCCTGGAGTCTGAGTGACAACCAGATTTTTAGTATTCTTCACCACTTTTCGATAACCACCGCAAATAACCTCGCGGTATCGCAACAACCTCTTACCATTTATTTCTCGCTGGTAAGAACAATTGGTCAATTTGGGTGGCAATAAGCCTCCCCAAGGTCCCAGCATTCTCCGCACTTTTCCAGTTGAGGTCTGGTTTGTGCTGTCCCTCCTCGGTCTTCTCATGCTCCTCGACCATGGTAGAATAGCATAGTTTATTAATTATTATTATTATTATTATTATTATTATTATTATTATTATTATTATTATTATTATTATTATTATTATTACTATTATTATTATTATTATTATTATTATTATTTTTATTATTATTATTATTATTACAATTATTATTATTATTATTATTATTATTATTATTATTATTATTATTATTATTATTTGAAATTCAATGATCCTTTAATATCTCATATTGATTTATCAACCTTTTCTGTTTCGTTCGAGTTTTTGAAGTGCTTTTAAAATCCGAAATACCCAAACACTAAATACAAATGAACACTAAATATATATATATATATATATGCGCGCAGACACACACACACACACACACACACACACACACACACACACACACACACACACACACACACACACACACACACACACACACACTCACACACACACACACACACGCACGTGCATACGCCTACAAACACACAAATGCACAGAAGACATTATCTAAACAACCAGAAGTCTACAGGCGCACAAACAAACAAACAAACAACACCACTGACAATAGCACACAGACATGCAAACAAGCAACCCCGGGGACAACATCAACTCAATAACCATATTTTCACACACACAAACACACACACACACACAACACGACTGATGACAACACAATCTACACAACCATATGTTCAGTACTGCGCCCATGGTTCAAGATGGCTGCCAACCTATTAAGCGAGTTGCGGTAATTACTTTCCAACTCACATCGCTACTCGACGGGATCACAGAAGGGGAGCTGTTCACCCTCGCTCCTCCTCTTTTTGCGAGTCGGCGCGTTAGCTGTCTTGGTGAAGACAGATCGGCAGGGACCACGTGCTGTTTTCACGCATTTTCTCCGTGTCGATAAAACCGCTCCGCTCTTTCTCGAGAGCCGAGCATCTATGGCGTCCGATGATGTATGAGATCTTTGCCCAGGGGTCGGGCCGATCAACTCCGCCTTAGCCTTCGACTTTTAGAGTTTCCGCTACTTCTGGCACACACTTCCTGTGTGCAATATTGTCGACGATGCGTACAGAAAAGATTTTGATACAATTTTAAGCAAAACATATGAGAACATATCCAGGTTTAGATATTATCGGGCAATCGTTACTATTACCGACATTAATTATTTTTAAGGAAATACCCTTGGGAAATTATTTAAAAACAAATTAATTTGCTTTTCCTACTCATTTGTGATCTATTTGCGTTAAAAATGTTAATATTTGATATCAAAAAAGAAGTTTCAAAGCAATTTAATTTGCCGTAAATATAAACTATGATGTAAGTAATCCGGTTATGTACTGACTTCCTGTAATGTCTGAACGCGGGTTATTTTATTCAGTCACTGTTTACGGATAATAACATTACTTTAAACTTCTTTTAAATATTAAATATTAAAAGTTTAACGCAAATAGGTCACAAGTGAGTAGGTAAAGCCGAATACGCGGTAATTTCTTTAACCCTTAAATGCTTTATTTTTTTAATATTTGTTTGAAACAAAAATTATCAAGTAAAAAACGTTTCATAGAGGTATAAATTGTTTTTTTTTTATATATATATTTATTGAACAAAAATCAATTATATTGAAAAAGTGCAACACATGGCATAATATTTTACATATAATAACTAAACACTACAATATATGCATCTAAATCAGGGGCGGGCAACCTTTTCAGAGTGAGGGCCAGATACTATTATGGCATGTGTTCTTCAGAATTATGTGATCTATTCTCCGCTTCTTTTGTTCCAGCTCGTTTGACTCGTTGGTCTAGTGGTCTCCATCAATTCGCTGTTTTGATACCTCATCGTAATACAGTTTCCTGTTCCAGTAGCGTCTTTCCAAGAACTGCAGGCTCGTGGAACTCTCTTCCTGCTGACTGTTTTCCTCCTACGTATAACCTTGGTCTATTCAAGACTAAAGCCAATAGACATCTCCTGTCTTTGCGATAATCATATTTGTTATTGTTAGCTCCTTACATCAAGTGGCTTCATGCTTTGTCTGGAGCTATTTCCATAAAAAAAGGCGACTCGAAGATAAGGGTTGATGAGCTTTTCAAGTGAACGGTGAAACGACGCCTTTGGGAATTATAACGATGGCTGAAACTGTGCAGAATTTGATTACTTAAGCGGACGGCTCAACAAGAGTTTGTTAACATTGGACTTGAAAACGACCATGTTGTAGTCAGCTGGGAAGCAGCTCCGTGGTATTGTGTTTGACAGACGGGTAGTTTTTTGGAAAGAAACTTTGCTCATGTAAGTTCCGTTAAGTTTTAGGTACACAAAGGAAGAAAAGAAAAATTATTTACAGTGGTTGTAGCTCGACGAGTTTTTGTTGTGAATGTTTTACAGGAGTTGGGTGGCATATGTAGAGAAAAACTAGCAACCTATCTTCTGTAGGAAAGGAGGGGACACCCCCACTAGATTTCGAAGTCCATTTTATACCTGATCGTTTTTCTTTTGTATTCTTTTAAAGCAGACCTGATACATATTTTTCTAAAATGAAATCGAAACTCGACGACCAGTGACCCGTTGGGTCAGAGTTAACACGTTTTATTGTTGCTTCCCTTTTTTCTATTTTCACTACTTCTTTCCTTTTACTTTGTTTCTTATCTTTTCCTTTTCTTTTTCATTTACGTCATTTGTTTATTTTCGCCATCCATTTACTTTCCATCTCTTACGCTGATACTGCTACTACTATTATGTAAGCCATTTATAATTTCATTCTACTTTCACCGTCAAACACACGCACATTCTTGTCCCATTTATTTACGTACTTTATTTATTGACGTCATCGTCTTACATTTATGCCCCCTAAACTGCTTTGAAAAATATTCCAAAGAAACTGAAAATTGGGGAATATTTATTAATTAATGTATAATATACATTATTAGAGGTATCTGAATTTTGACAGAAGGGCTTCCATTCCTTCTTTGCCAACGTTGAATAAAACTAAATTTAGCTAAATATAGCCCACATTACCAACAATTAAGCTTAGAATCTGTGTTTCAAAATTTATAATGAGTGGTTTATTATTTTAGGATTGAATTTTATACATACAAAATATATAAACATCAACACATACCTGAATTTATATACATGCACCTCCTAAATGTGGAAAGTGACCGATGTTACTCGCCGTGTTGCCGAAAATATATATTCCAAAATTCATAATTATCTGTTCATTAGTTAGTTTAGTACTTTATTCAGTACAACGATATATATATATATATATATATATATATATATATATATATATATATATATATATATTAAAAACATAAACCCATACCTAACTTTATATACATGCACCCCTTAAATGTTAAAGTTTACGAAAAATAATGTGCCTATGTTACTAACCGTGTTGCCGAGAATATATATTCCAAAATTTATAATGATCCGTTCATTAGTTTAGGAGATTCTTCTGTACATATAAATATATAAAAATGTGCACATACATAACTTTATATAGATAGGGATAGACATTTATTTTACAGTAGATCAAATCACATTTCCGATAACTTTAATTTCAAAAATGCATTATCTAAAACTTCACCATTCGTTTGATTGACGATTTAATTACAAATTACAATTAAGAAATATTTATGTTTTTAATACGGCGACTATGGTCATGGAATTATTGATTACACCAACACATTGGGTGAGATATTAAACGAAATGAAATACGTGATCCATTCCTTTTGTTTTCTCGTTCGTTTGACAAGACGATCAGTTCGTTTGACAAGACGATCAGTTCGTTTGACAAGACGATCAGTTCGTTTGACCACAATGAAGTGTGGTTAGTTCATTGAGTAGAAAAAGCATTTCATTTAAACTTCACGAAAACCTACACGAAAGTGAAAATTCTCCGAGAACTTGGGTAGGTTTTATATGTCTGCAGCAAAGAGAAATCTTCACTCAATTTTACGTTTTATTTTTTTTTTCATATTTTAATGTATGCTTTATTTTTTATCTTATGTTTCGTGCAATAGTTCTTTTTTACTTTTGCCTTATTTTTGGTTTTAGTTTTGCCTTATTTTTGTTTTAATTTTACATTATTTTGCTTTATTTTTGTTTTTTTATTGTTTTATTTCTGTTTTATTTTTATCTTTTTGTTATATTTTTGTTTTATTTTATCTTACTTTTTGTCATATTTTTTACATTAATTTTGCCTCATATTTTTTTTCGTTTAATTTTTGCCTTATTTTTTGTTATATTTTTACATTAATTTTGCCTTATATTTTGTTTTTCGTTTAATTTTTGCCTTATTTTTTGTTATATTTTTACAGAAATGTTGCCATATATTTTTTTCGTTTAATTTTTGCCTTATTTTTTGTTATATTTTTACATTAATTTTGCCTCATATTTGTTTCGTTTAATTTTTGCCTTATTTTTGTTATATTTTTACATTAATTTTGCCTTATATTTTGTTTTTCGTTTAAGTTTTGCCTTATTTTTTGTTATATTTTTACAGAAATTTTGCCATATATTTTTTTTCGTTTAATTTTTGCCTTATTTTTTGTTATATTTTTACATTAATTTTTCCTTATATTTTGTTTTTCGTTTAATTTTTGCCTTATTTTTTGTTATATTTTTACATTAATTTTGCCTTATATTTTGTTTTTCGTTTAATTTTTGCCCTATTTTTTGTTATATTTTACATTAATTTTGCCTTATACTTTTTTTCGTTTTATTCTTAATTCATTTTTTTTTTCATTTTTGCCTTTATTTTTCTCTTACTTTTACATGATTTAAATTTAAATTTTGATTTAAATTTACTTTTAGTTTTGCCTTAATTTTGGCAAATTTTTTTATTTACTATTCTCTTATTTTTGTCTTTTGCTTCATTTTCTATCATTTGGTCAATTCTAAGTCTTCTACATTAAATCTTCTGCTTTATATTTGTTTTTCTTGTATACTTTATTAAATCTTCTTGTATACTTTATTCTTCCTGTTTTAATTTCATGTCTTGACATTTCTCTTATATTCAAGCTTAGTTATGAAATGTCTATTTTATCTTATTCTGCCCCAATTGATTTTATTTTACTTAGTCTATTTTCTTTTACTTTTATCTACTTTACACTTTTGTTCAACTTTTTAATAAAACTATTTTTCAACTTTAGTTTTTTTTTTAATGATATACGGTTGTTTACTCACGTACAATTATTCCATAAAGTGCAAAAAAAAAACAATAAGGCTTGAAACAATTGTCAGAGAAAGAAAGGGAGAGTCAACAGTTGACTTTAGTTTTGGTATTCAATCTTTTAATCAACATATTTCAATAACCGAAAAAATAAAACCAATTTCATAGAAGTATAACCGCATAATTTATTAGTTTAGCCGGGAAAAATTAACCTGGAATTAGTTTATCGATTAATTATGTCTGACATTGGTAAATGAGAAGCCGACATCATCATTCGTTTAATATCAATTATCGATGATCGATGATTTATTTTAATTCTTAATGATTACTTTTAAAGCTAAAATTAATGTCGATATTTCATTAAACCTGTAAAGCATTCGACTAATTTTATACCGTGATTCTGTGTTAACATCTAACTTTTAAAAAAAGTGTACGTGCACCCCAAATACAACCCAACTACCATAAAAACAAAATTAGTTCGATTCAGCCAAAATCTACTTTCTATACAACAGTTTAAATACTTTCAAATTGTTTTTGCATTTCGAATGAGTAATTCATTATTTCTTTCAATTATTAACAAAAGATTAAGATGGCTGATTTGAAATGTATTCTGGTGGATTTATTTTGAGAATTTAATAATTTTAATGGGATTTTGAAATGCCATACCACGAAATAGTTTCGACATATGTGCGTAAAAAAACTGCTTATAAAATACATCATTTTTTGCGATTTATCACGCATATTGTAATAAGTATTCAGATTTTGTATATTCAATTAATCGTTTTCAAGCCTCTCATCATATTGATCATCATCTAACGGATAATATCATTAATATTTATCCTCAAGTGGCTTTTTACCTTGGTTAAATAATATACAGTAGCTGTTGAAAGTATCTGAACACATAGTCCTTTTACAAATTGGTCGGTTCTGTTTCAGATTTAAAAACATAAACTTATTTTAACATCAGCATTAAAAAAAATCTACCAAAATGCATTTTGATTTTTTCATAAGCAAATCAGTCATTTGTATCTTTTTTAATAGTTAAGAGATAAAAGAATTAATTACTTCGTGACCTATCGAAATTTGGAAGCATTTAAACTGTCAAATAGAAATTCATTTTTGGCTTCAAACTTCTTAGTAAATCCTTATGTATTGAAAATTTGGGAAACTATTTACATCCAATAATTTCATAAATAGATCGAATATAAATATTTAGTAGATCTGAATATTAATTAAATATATTTTTAAAAATCAATGGTACTTCTCCAGATTAGGACCGAAGCTAACCCTAACCCTAACATCCGATAATTTTATAAATAGATTAAATGTAAATGTTTTATAGATTTGAATATTAATTAAATATACTTTAAAAAAAATAATGGTACTTCTCCAGATTAGGACCCAAGCTAACGCTAACCCTTAACGCTAACCCTAACTCTAACCCTGATCTTGATCCTGACTCTGACTCTGACCCTGACCCTGACCCTGACTCTGACCCTGATCCTTAACCTGAACCTGACCCTGACCCTGACCCTGACCCTGACCCTGACCCTAGCGACGATTTTAGCTCGGGTCCTAATGTGGAGAGGCAGCAAATGATTTAATTAATAAATAAAAGAACTCAAAGATTTTATTACGTCCCTTCTAAATTCGAATTAAAACTTTTTCATGTAAAAAACAACAATAAATTCACCTTTTAATATGAATAGGACTTCGAACTAACATTTTTGTGCAACTTTTTGAGATCAATCGGAAAGAAGAAACATTGAACAAACTTATACAATACTAGATGTAACCGTGACCCGTTGGGTCACAACCGCAGCCACTATTTATTCTACTGTGATTTCAATCGAATATTCATAAACTGTTACATTTCCGTTGAGACATCTTTCTTGCATAACTGTTACATCGGCCGTTCTTACACAGGAGAAACTACACCGGTTGTCACTATAAATAGTGCGAGTCACCAGAGACACAAAAGACAAAGCACAGTCTTGTAACTGTCTAACCAAAAGCTAGTCACTTTCTTACTTTGTTAATACACTTGTTAAACCAACCCTCGACTTGACTTCCTTTATTTATTATTTACTGTGGAACAACTTCACAACAATAACTAAAAATAATAATGTCGTTTTACTATTGTATAATCCATAAGAATAATTATATTGACACAACAAAGAAACAGGATATAGGGCAATCTATAGAAAACAGAACAATAGAACAGGATATAGGAAGTAACACTAACCAGACCTTTGTTCGAGGGAAGCTCAACGATTGACTGAGAGAACAACAAATAATCTGATTGGTTAACTAGCTAGCCGTGTATATAAAAACACCCGAAAAAAGTAACTCCATGCATTTTAGCATGAAGATTCCCCCGGGGATGAGACGCGGGAGCCTCTGTGTAGCTTAATTGCCATACATATATTTTCATAGCTTACTATATATGTATATATATATATATATGTATATGTATATATATATATATATATATGTATATATTTCATGTATCCACATAAAATTTTATAAGGAGATATAATTTTTTTTATCTATCAATGTTCAGTATTTACTTTAACAGTGCTCGATTCGTAAGTAGAGCTAGGTAGTAAGCTATGAAAATATATTTATGGCAATTAAGCTACACAGAGGCTCCCGCGTTTCATCCCCGAGGGAATCTTCAGGCTATATATATATATATATATATACTTAAATTTGTATATAGAGAGATGATAGGAACGAATAATGAATTTAAAATAGTAAAAATAAATGTCAGTTTTGTTGTGAACATAGGGGTACACGTTCTCGTAACGTCTTGGCCTTTTGGCTAAGATCAAAATGTAGTATCTGTTCCGATGGATACTGCACCCCATAGACTGGTATCGTCTTGGCCTTCGGGTCTTGATTTACGCCGGTGTATGGATCTGTCCTGTGCAGTTCTAGAAGGTCCACCTTCCCAGGCTTTGCCTCCCCTCTTTGGGGAGGAGTAAGTTTATTGCTTATTGCATGGGGCGCTCCTACCGGGGAATGCCGACGGGGCTTCCCAGGCAATTTTTAATGGCCAGAGTGCTCACCTTCTCGGGCGCTGGTTTATCAAATCCCACTTTCCCGACCTTGTGTCACATCTTACCGCTGTGGGAGGTAGATAAATAAAATAGAGGTACACATTCTCTTACTCGTATGTAGACAATTCTGCGTTTGCGCAAAGGTAAACAGATACTTTGCGTTTTTTTTTTCTTCGCTTTTACTTTGTTATTGGAAATGTTCAGAACGAGAAAAATAATTCTATGTTAAATTATTTATTTTTATATAATTCTTCTTCAGTTTTGATTCCGATAATATGTGCTGACAATCAGTGTTCCCAATTTAGCGGTTTTCCAGCGAGATCTGGAGATTTTGTTTCGGATATAGCTAGTAAAATTTAGATTTAGCCGCTAGCGTTTTTTTTTTCTGTCAAAGCTGGACATTTCGTTTACCCCCCACCCCCCAGTTTCAGATTTGAGATAACCTACTTTTCGTATTCATTTCATCCTTAATCGTCATATGACTTTTATCTTCTATACATGACAAATGCAGAACAGCAAATGGACAAAAAGAAAAGTCTGGTCTACATTTTGTCGAATTCTCTACATAGTCGGACTTTTCTTTTGGTCCATTTTGGACAAAGGGGAGATTTTCCCGAAATATCAAATGATGTGTAATCATCATCCGGACATCACACACAGCTGACCCTATACTTGCTGTTCATGTAAGATTGAAAAGAAAAAGAAATATTAAGTCCTCTTTTTCGATTGCTTATTTTTGTTCTTTCCAGCTTCTCATCAATCCGGCTCTCTGCATTGCCTTCAGCCTTCTTAATACATTTATTAGAGTGAAATAAATGATATAAAATCAAAAGAGAAAGTAAAATAAATAATTAAATAGACAAGAAACGGAAAAGAAAGGTAGTAAAATAAAAAAGTGACCTAAAAAGAGAGAGGTAATACAAAGATTAAAAAGAATAATATAAGAATGAAAAAAAAAACTGTTAAATTAAGTGAATGATAAAATAACAAAAAAATAGAGAAACAAAATAAATCTAATGAATGAGCAACATACAACGGAAATGAGAGAATAAACAAAACAAAGAAATAAGACAAGAATAAAACATGAAAGAAAGTTCGAAAGATGACAACACATGAAGAATTAAAACAGAATGAAAGGAAAGGGAGTGAAATGAAAAAAATGAAAAAAAAAAAGAAAAACATGATAAGAAAATATAGAGAAAAAAGGGTACTTTTTTTACAGTAGGACCCGCGCTAAAAGTGCCTCGGCATCGGGGCTTTCCGGTGGTTTACGTTAAACGCCGGACAGTGCCGAATGAAAAATCCGTTGACTTACCTGCGTCCAAAAAACACACAAATGAGACAGGATTTACAAGCAAAACAAAACGAGCAAAAAAATTTTGTATTAAATAAATATTTATTTTTTTATCGAAGAACCACATAAGTGTTTAAATTAAAAAGTTATTTTTTTACGTTTTTTTTCTTATTAAACATAACAACAAATTAATAAGTGATTATAACAGTGAAAAGTTAATCAAGTAAATGTTTTACATTTCTTTTTACGAAATTTCTTTTTTTAACTTTTTCTTACTGATTATTTTTGTTGATTTCGTCATGGTTTAGGTTTGGGGCAAAGTTAGGAATTAGGGTTAGCGCAGATCCTTAGCAATCAATTTATTGTTCATATCAAAAAGTTATCGTTCCTTCATGAGTTTCAACAGCCAGTGATACCATGTAAAAAATACATGTTGAAATCACGTTTCTATCAGTTTGCAAGTTCAGCGTTTCATTCAGTTTGCAAGTTTAGCTGTCGTCTGCTTATTCGTCTCACTTCGGGGCTTTCCGGCGTTCAACGTAAACCGCCGGAAAGCACCGACGCCGAGGCACGTTTAGCGCGGGTCCTACTGTAAAAAGTACCGAAAAAAAAGAAACGAAGAAAGAAAAAAGAGAGGATATATAAATATTCTTTATAATTATTATCTATTTAGTATCTATTTATAAAAATATAAACGGAATGCTTAGAAAAAAAAAGAAAGGAAAAAGGAAGACAAAGCAGAGAGGAAGAAAAAGGAAAGAATAAATAAAGAAAAGGAAAACAGAAAGCATAAAGAATGTAAGAACGAAAGACTTTAATCGACAAAAATAGAGAAAGAAAAATAGTAAGCTAGATATAAAGAAAGAGAGGGAGAGAGAGAGACGGGGGGATACGATTACATAATGAACGAAAGAAATGGGGGGAAAGTAAGAAAGAAAGAAAGAAAGAAAGAAATAATAAAGAAGAAAGAGAAAAGAAGAAAAACGAAATAAAGAAAAAATGAAAATGAAAGAAGGGAATACATGATAATGTAAGAAAGAAAGACCTCTCGAAAAATAAAGAAAGAAACTAAGTACGCAAGACACGACGAAAGAAAGAGAGATCGAAAGAAAGATATAATTACATAATGAACGAAAGAAGATAAATAGATTTACATGGATGGCTTTGCTCTTGAGAAGAAATCGACTCTAAAATGTATTGGTCTTTCTCTCCCATCAAATCTTTCTTGGAGTTAATACATTCGATCCATTGCTCTTTCTACTTCTCGTAAAGTCGGTTCTCTCACACTTTCTCACACCTGAGGCTATTCTCTATCTTTACGAATCTACAATCAGACCATGTATGGAATACTGTTGTCATATTTGGGCTGATGAATATTTGTCCCATTTGAGGGTTCTTGATCAGGTGCAGAAACGTATCTGTAATTTGATTGGCCCAAATCTTTCTTCCACTCTGCACCCTCTCTCTCACAGACGTGATGTTGTTAGTCTCAGTCTTTTCTAGAAATACTATTATGGCATATGTTCTGAATTATGTGATCTATTCCTATTCCCCGCTTCTTTTGTTCCAGCTTGTTTGACTTGTTGGTCTTGTGGTCTCCATCAGTTCGATGTTTTAATATCTCATTGGAATACAGCTGACTATTCCAGTATGTTTTTTCCAAGGCCCGCAGGCTTGTGGAACCCTCTTCCTGCTAACTGTTTACCTCCTACCTATAACCTTGGTCTTTTCAAGACTAAGGCCAATAGGCATATCCTGTCTTTGCGATGATCATATTTGTTCTTGTTAGCTTCTTACATCAAGTGGCTTCATAGTTTGGCTGGAGCGATTTCCATAGAAACAAAAAAAGAAAAAGAATAAAGAATTAGGGTGAGAAAGAAAGAGATAAAGAAAGAACACTTAAAAGAAAAAGAAAGAAACGAAAAGAGAGAGAGAGAGAAACGAAGGCTTAACGATAAAATGAAAGAAGAAAGAAAAAAGAAAGAAAGTGAGAAATAACGTGGATGGAGACAAAATGGCGATTAAATGTAAAATCAACTAGATAAAAACGACACAGAATAAATTGACCAAAAATACAAGAAAATGACACAAAAAACAAAAAAAAAAACAGGCGACGCAATAAAATACGATAGTTATAAAAAACTACAAAGAAAACCTATTACAGTATAAAATACATGCATCGCCATTCTCTCAAGCTATCGGTAAAATAGAAAGATGAATCGTGCAAATAAAAGTGGACAACGACTAAGAGAGATAGAAAGGGGAAAACGAAAGCGAGAAATGAAAGGAAAGGGAGGTGGAAATGGCGAATTCAATTAAATTTTGATAATTAGCTCCTGTCCCTGTCGACCCGGTATGCGAAGCTAATCAATTACCGTAAGCCGAGAAATGTGGAACTCTCTATTAAATGAGTCAAAATTGGCCCGAGTTCAATATCATTGTGGAATGTGTGCATCTCGAGAAAACTCTATTAATTACATTGGAAACTCAATGCCTCAACATGAAGATGAGATTGTGTGGGCATATTTCTCTTTGAGCATCGTTTCAGACGATTCGAAGAGACCGATTGCATGCATTTTTTAAAATCTTTCCATACATCATTAATACACTTCCACATTCTCTCCCTCTCTCTAACGTTATATATATATATATATATATATATATATATATATATATATATATATATATATATATATATATATATATATATATATGAAGCTATTATAGTTTTATTGAAGCATTGCTAGTACCTAAGTATTTAGGTATTTTTTTATATAAAGTTATTTACTATGCAGTGGAAACAGGAGCTGCCAAATCCTGGAGGCACTTTGACTTATATATATATATATATATATATATATATATATATATATATATATATATATATATGTGTGTGTGTGTGTATGTAGTAAAGTATAAGGGTATACTCAAAAAAGAATAAAAGGGAAATACCAGCAGAGTACTCAATTAGATTAAATTAAGAGCGTAATATTTTTTATTTTTAAATACAGATTTTAATCAGACATGGACCAGTGGTTTCTGACAAGAAAAGGGTTTAAATCCCCAATTCCGTCTTCGTCAGCACTGTCTGAAATGGTAAAATGATGGAATTTCTTCAAAAAACACTTTTTTAGGGGTAAAATGTGTATTTTGAAGAAATTCCATCATTTTACCATTTCAGACAGTGCTGACGAAGACGGAATTGGGGATTTAAACCCTATTCTTGTCAGAAACCACTGGTCCTTGTCTGATTAAAATCTGTATTTAAAAATGATATATATATATATATATATATATATATATATATATATATATATATATATATAGCCACCCCTTTCGTATTTTTTCAGGTATAACAATAACATTACAAAAAGAACAGATAAATAAATAAATAAATAAATAAATTAATTAAACTTGCTAGGGAATAAAATGAAGGCCTCCCTTAAGCCTTAGTTAATCACTATCCCACACCGGATTTTTCCGGGGACTCCCTCATAGATACACCGTTTTCTGTCATTGTTGACGCCATTCCCTGTCGGGCGTGACTACAATCGTTTCAGCTTGCCGATGATTCCACTGGGCACGGAGATTTACAAAAGATGTCTAAATCTGCCCTTTTGGATGAAACCGCGGTACATTGCTGAAATATGTAATGTACAGTATCTAAAAAAATTAATATATATATATATATATAAATATATATATTTATATATATATATATATGATGAAAATATGTAAATAATATTCCAACGTAATTGAAACTGAAAAAGGAAACACAAAAATTATTTATATATTCATCAACCTCTCGTCTTTACTTCGAGACTTTCTCGGGATGATTGATTTGAAGAAATAAAATATTTTACTTGTATTTTATTTATTCAAATCAACTATACCGATGAAGTTTTTACATAGTAACAAAAGGTTTTGAATACATAAATAATTTCGTTTTGTCCTTTTGATTTTTCGTATATATATATGCATATATATATATATATACATATATATATATATATATATATATATATATATATATATATATAGTTTAGCAGCAGTCGTCTCTTAGAGGATACTTCGTTGAATTATATAAACATTGTGTTATATGTCAATTATACCTGTTGATCATGTTTTCTAAAAATGCAAAATTCATGTTCATGTCTGGGACTTTCCTTACCTCTCCTTAAGAATGACTGACAAAAGATTTTAACGCTTTCAGATGTATATCATGACCATGATACTTTCAGATTTTGTGATAGTAAATTATGTGATGACGTCTATGCATGATTGGTACTGAATGACGTTGCACAATCTATTCTAATGAAAGTATTCCTTTTCTACTCAGCGTTATAAAGGTCTCATCTCCTTTATGCCTCCAATATATTATCTAATAAAGAAAATGAAATCGGTATATTTCTCGAAGTTTGTCATCGGTAGTTTTGAATTTAACAAATCGATATTTACTTTTGCCGAAATAATGTGTATGTTTTTCCTGCTACGATGTTGTTTATAACAAAATTTCGCATTTCGCTTCGGTTTCTTTTTAAATATTTATTCCTGCTAGGAAGATTGTTAGAATAGAGCTATTTCTAGATTCAGACGTAAACAGCACCATCTGCTTATGGAAGGAATAAAAAGAACTGTCTCAATTCGCGATATTTGTTTAGAATCTCTCTAAAATATTTATTTGATAGCATTACTTGTGTATCGTAATAGTATGTAACACAAGTTTTATTAGTAAAACTAATTAAAATGTTTTCAATGAAAAGATATTTTTTTATGTATTAACAATTATTGCGTCTTTCTTTAACAGATATAGACACTCATTTACTGGGCAACAAACAAATATTTTCTTTTCAGAGAGTTTATCGGAATAAACTTTTATATTATTTGTTCTTTACTTACACTCATATTGCAAAGGTGACTAACACACAATTTCTTTAAAACAAAGGCAATTTTTTCACTACTAGGTAAAATCCCACAAGAGCTAAAACTAATATTATTTACTTTTCAGCGACTTTACGGGATAAAGTCCATCCATTATTTGTAAATAACAAAAGCGGTGTTTTCTTTCGCACATCATTACGATTTATTTTTCCGATTAGTTTTTAGTAATGTGTCACCACTTAGTGAGACAGAAAGTCACTCGGTTTATGAGGTTGATGGATTGTCAGTTGAATGATGCAGAATATTATGAGAGGATTTGAAAATGATATACAGGGTGCACAGTTTGATTCCTTATACGGATACTTTAGTTCGAGTATTTATTGACATTGGATTTAGAAAACAACCGATAAATACGAATTTTGCAATACAGCTGATATGAGTAAGTGTGGGTAATGTGGGCTTAGTTTTATTTAGTTTTATGAATAGTGGGACAATGGTGTGGAAGCCGTTCGTGAACATTTAGGGACCTCCGATTTTTGTGAAATTTTAACAATCGGTATCATATATGAGGTAATTAATAAATACTCCTCCAATTTCAGTTTGTTTGGAGCCTTTTCAAGAGTTTAAAAAGGCATAATATAGGCAAAATTTATCATTTAAAAATTCAAATATTTCAGATTTGCATTAAATTTGATCCATAATAAGAAAGCACCATTAAGAAAGATTCTCTGAAATTCAAATTTTTTCTGAAGAACTTTTAAGCACTTAAAATGTAGACATTTTCTAGAATCAAAATCGTGTAGTAGATTTATATCAACATTGGAATAAGGATTCCATACATAAGGCAATGCGCCTGAATCTATACATATAATAAGGTATAATACACATACATCACTAACTATATTCAAATCCCTTTAAGCAATTCATACAAGCACACAGGTGCTAGACCACCTGAACCCAATAGACAAGTTCAAAACGCTATACACACAAAACAAAAATACTCATATTCACTCTAGAGCATCAACGTACACATATGTATACAAAAATAACAACGTACACATATGTATACAAAAAACAACGTACACATATGTATACAAAAAACAACGTACACATATGTATACAAAAATAACAAATCTAAATACATAATTACACAATTCCATAGCGTGTCTCAGATAAAGTCAAAATAAAATGAACCATAGATAAACTATGAAGGTACGGAATATTGATTTTAATCTTCGTAAGGTGCGGAATGGCAATATTGTTATATGCTTATAGCGTACATATTTTAGAAATTTGAAACACCTACAATTTGAGTAGGAGGTCTTTCCTCGAAATATATTATGGAACACAGTCACACACATTAGATCACTTGTCTAATTTGTCTTGACTAATCAAGTAAGATTTACTATTAAAAAAAACACTTGTTTGTTGTCTTACTTCCTAACTCCGACACATTTCCATTTCTTGCATTGTATAGCCTTCTAATACTCCTTTTTTATCTCTCTCTTTCTGTATGTCTGTCTGTCTGTCTGTCTGTATGTCTGTCTGTATGTCTCTGTCTGTCTGTCTGTCTCTCTCTCTCTTTTTCTCTCCCCCCCCTCTCTCTCTCTCTCTCTCTCTCTCTCTCTATATATATATATATATATATATATATATATATATATATATATGTAATTACTTTGATGATAAAATTTTAATCTTTCAAAAGCCTTGGCTTAAGGAAAGAATAATAAACATGTTTTTACCGAGTACACCTTGCATTGAACAATCGAAGTTGAAATAGATTCGTCATTTGTACATGTTTTTCCATCTTCTTTCATTTATCTTTATATATATATATATATATATATATATATATATATATATATATATATATATATATATATATATATATAAATCTCTAGTAGTACAACATTTTATTAACGCAAGGAATAGAGACGTTTGTGACATTTTTGGGGTAAAATGAAATTGAAAAGTGTAAAAACGATAGGGAATAAAATCAATACATAAATCTACTAAGCCGGCTTTCGTACACACTCATCAGAGTAAATACGTGGAAATAATTCATGCACTACGATTAAAAACTTAAAATAGTGAAATGAAGACCAGTGACAAGTTTAAGGATCAGGTGGCTCACAAGCCACTCCTTTTGTTTACAAAGGGATGGTTATAATGACTTAATATATATTGCTTGCAGGACTTTTAGGTTAAATAACGAATGTGATCTAATGACTTAATATATATTGCTTCCAGGAATTTTAGGTTCAATGACAGAATGTGATCTAATGACTTAATATATATTGCTTGCAGGACTTTTAGGTTGAATAACGAATGTGATCTAATGACTTAATATATATTGCTTGCATGACTTTTAGGTTGAATAACGAATGTGATCTAATGACTTAATATATATTGCTTCCAGGACTTTTAGGTTAAATAACGAATGTGATCTAATGACTTAATATATATTGCTTCCGGGACTTTTAGTTTGAATAACGAATGTGATCTACTGACTTAATATATATTGCTTCCGGGACTTTTAGGTTAAATAACGAATGTGATCTACTCATGACAGAAAAACACTCCTGAAACGGGTATTTTTCAAGTATATTTATAATTTTTCTGTTTTCTAAACGTTTAAATGTTGTTATTAATTAAATGCATAACAACTAAATATTCTATAATTGTACAGAAATATTAACTATTCTTAGATCTATTAAAGAGGTCTGAAGAAATAGGTAAAGAAAATTAGTTTAACTTATTAAAATATCATTCCTTTCGATCTTTTATTAATTTTTATAGCATTTATAAAAATAATAATAAATGACTATTCTCTCATAAGATATTTACAAAATGGCCGACAAATTGAAACGCGCCCGTTAAGTTCGCATTAGTTAGGAATAAACTGTTTTCACAGATTCGAAGACAATTTCAATCGACTTGTTGCTTTGACAATTGAAAAGCTGTCAGAACCTTTCTTCCTAATCACCGTTTCAAGTGGGCAATTTGTTAGAAGGTACAACAGACACGTTGTCACCGCTTCTAATGACAGGAATAAGGAAAACGTCGATTATCAATCCATAATTTATGCTTAAACATAACATTAATTTCCGCTTTGGCTCGCTCATTTTACTGTCTTTAAATTAAAACTAACAAGTGGGCGTTTTCGTTGAAAATGGGATTTAAATGAGGTATTGGTTTGGTCGAAGAGAAATTTCTCTTAATGATAGAAAAAGAAAGATGTGGAAGAGAAAGAGAGTGAAATAGATACAGAGAAGGGGGGAAAAGGGAGAGAAAACGAAGTAAATGAGAGAGAGAGAGAAAGAGAGAGAGAGAGAAAAAGAGAGAGAGAGACAAACGTGGGAAGATGAATACAGGTAGAGGGGGAGTCAGATAAAGACGGAGAGAAAAACGTACAAACTTAAATGGGAGAAAGGCTAGGAAAAAAAGAGAGGGAAGAGAAATTCGAAGATAACAAAGAAGAAGAAAGTTATAGAAACATTAAGGGGTTTAAGAGAAAGAGGAAGAGGGAGATAGAGAGAGTAATACTGGATCGGAAGAGGGAAGGAAAGATGAAGTTAGAGAGAAAGACGAAAAAGGGAAGGAAAAAAAGATGCAGATAAGAAGAAAAAGAGAAAGAGAGAAAGAGAGAGAGAGAGAGAGAAAGAGAGAGAAAGGGAGAGAATTATAGGAAGGAAGAATAGGAACAGAGAGAGAGAGAGAGAGAGAGAGAGAGAGAGAGAGAGAGAGAGAGTGTTGAATTCAAAACAGGGAGATGATTAAGATGAAAACAGAGATGTTAAAAATTAAGAAATTGAAAGATGGAAAGAACAAACAAAGAGAGAGATAGGTGAAGAAAGCGGGAAAACAAAGAAGTCTTCTACACACACACACACACACACACACACGCACACACACACACATACACACACACACACACACACATATATATATATATATATATATATATAATACTGGATTGAATGAAAGAATAAAATGAGAAATTAATCAAACTTTATTTCATATCAAAATTCAAGCAAAAAGTACTGTAAAGTTCTTAATCCATGGATTTTCAAAGAAATTCTTCTTCTCAGAGCACTATTACTGCAATGACATCACTGCGAGTAAAGAATTTCGCTTTAAAAATATATAAAACATGAAATATAACGGCAAAAAACACACTTATGTTAACATACCCCATCAAGGTACGGGTTGAATTGATGTTAAATCCTTACAACGTATCCAAGTCAAAAAGTTTGTAAAGAAAGATTTTTTTTTATGAAAATGTTTCTAAAACAGTTAGTGAATATTAATTCAAAATCAAAACTTTAAAAATGTGTGTGCGATGCATTCAATGGATGACAGTTAAGCAAAGTCCAGCGTGAAATCACTGTGTGAGCAAAATTAAAATGATCAAAACAGACAATGATGGAAAATGCAGTGATGACATTGCGGTAATAGTCCTCTGAGGAGAAAATTTTCTTTTAAAATCCATGGATTAAGGACTTTACAGTATTTTTTGCTTGAACTTTCATTTTATTCTTTTATTCAATCCAATATTATTAATGCTCTATCCAATATATTGAGCTGTGTCTTTATCCTGAAAGTTCACTAACTAAGATATTAGATATTATTTATATCTTTGAAGTATCATTTTAATCTCTCTCTCGCTCTCTTTATATATATATATATATATATATATATATATATATATATATATATATGTATATATATATATATTTATCTTATTAAATTCCTTTCAATTCACACAAAATTGTGTTAATAGCTCAATAGTCTATATATTACTTAAAAAAGTAATTAGAACATTTATTAAATTATATACATACACAAACACACACACACACACACACACATATATATATATATATATATATACAGGTATGTATATATATTAATAAACGTATGTTATAAAAACACGTGCGTACACAGCGTACAAGTATATATATGGCTATCATGTGAGCTATATAGTATCACCAATATATATATATATGTTACTATCACACATAACTACTTATATCATAAAATAATATAGTAGGTATATACATACTTATCTATAGTAGGTATATATATATACTTATCTATAGTAGGTATATATATACGTATCTCATAAAATAAAATATAGTAGGTGTATATACACTTATCTATAGTAGGTATATGTATATATATATATATATATATATATATATATATATATATATATATATATATACTTATATCATAAACTTTAGTAGGTAAATATATTGTTTCAGTTTTTACTTTAACGGTGCTTCATGCATGAGTAGATCTAAGTAGTAGTATTAAAATATGCTTAACTATAAAAACGATTGTGGACTGTAAATCCATGATGTCAGTTTCCCTCGGGAATGAAACACAAACATTTTGTATGAAGCTTACTTGCCATAAGTATTTTTAGACATTCTCCATATATATCTATGCGTTTGTGTGTGTGTGTGCGTGTGCGCTTGTGCGTATACGCTGTAAGTAAGCGATGTTCATAAGCTGTGAAATTGAAAGCTTGATTTTGATTGACAGGTGTTTTCTTCTTCGGTGCGGTTTTGGCGGGAAGCGGGAATTGTCGGACGCGTTTGCGAGCTAAACAAACCAAATATGACAGCCAAATGGTCGGCCTGTTCCATTGCATTAAGATGAGCTCTTCCATTTTATGATTGGTAACGCAGAAGAGGGAGGGGCGATCTCGACCAGCGCGGCGTCCGTTTCGCCGGTGTCAAGCACGTGTTGACGCCAGAAAGACTGTGACGCGTCAGGGACACAATATATCACGATCCAAGTATACAGAGAGGTAGTGTCTGAAAAAAAGTGTACATTTTACACCGTGTTCCATTTATACATATTCTTAGTTTTGTTTGATTTATTTTTTATCGGTGTTTGCGTTCAATTACGTGCTAGTACTCCGGGGGGAATGTTTTATGTAAAATGACAACTTGTGTTTAACTTAGCGCATACAAGAATCCGTTTACAATAGTAACTTTGTTTCTGCATTCGAGAATTCCAAAATATTTCGGAATTTGGATCTTTTTAAGAAGCTCCCCCCCCCCCCGCCACTAGTGCTAAAGTTAGTCGGCCGCTAAGAATAACCCCGCTGCCAAGGGAGACAACTTTTCGCCTTGCTAAATTCTTTACGCGTTAACCCTTTTCACACGTGTTTGAGTGCACCTTTCCTTATGACATAACATACCATAACATATTTTGGGGAAAAGGGCTTTTGCCTGTAACTCCCGTTCCTTTCCCTCTTGTCAGTTCGTGCACAGGTCTGATTGAATATTGTCTGTGAAGCCAATGTTTGTCCAACTTACACTTAAAGTCGTTTATGTCTGTAGCGTCGATGACCACGTCTGGCAGAGAATTCCAATTGTTCACAACCCGTAGGTTGTGACCTCTTGTCCCGGTGATCTTGCTGAGGGGTAACAGTCTCGCCTGGTCCACGTTGTCTTTGCCTGTGAGGATCTTGAATGTCTGGATCATATCTCCACGTTCCCTTCTATAGTACATGGACGGAAGCTTCATGTGTCTCAGCCTATCTTCGTATGGCAGGTCCACAAGTGTAGGGCACAATTTGGTGACTCGGCGCTGGACTTTTTCAACCTTGTCAATATCACCGACAAGCTGATGGCCTACACGCACCAAACAGTTAACCACACAAGGAAATTTGTTAATTCTGTCTCCGGAGCGCCGCACACTCAGACAATTGAGTCGTGTTGGAACACATATAAAATGCAAAATAAGCGGCAATGTGGCACCCATCGCACGCTTGTTGACAGCTACCTCTGCGAGTTCGTGTGGAGACAACGATACCGGGGAACTGACATATTCGCGCAAATCATAACTGATTTAACACAATTTTATCCCCCTCAAAAAAACAAAACATGCCTTATACATTCTTATTTTGTTAATTTTTTTAAGCAAAAGTTGCTGAAAATTTGTCTCCCTTGAATAGCGGGGCTATATTTAGTGGCGAGGATCTTCTTAAAAAGATCCCGGAATTTTTTAGATAAGAATTAATAATGTACTATTTGGATTATTCGGACTACTGTTCTCATCTTGAATGTTATCCTCGTAGCGTTTCAACAGATGTAACCTCCGAAAATTATCAAACTCGGGAATCTCTACATAATTTTGAACGGAACTTTTTATTTAATCCACGGAGGTAGATTGCTCTCGTTCTGTTAGCCACGACCGCGTAGACGTCTTAAGTAATTCGTAATTCTATTCTTTGTGTCGTCTTACTGAGTATTGAACCTTCAACCTTTAGAAAATTGTCACTTAGCACTTACACATAGCACTTTTATCCGTTGTGCAACAGGTCCTTGCAACCTTCTGCCGGTTAAAACAATGACAATCCGTATTATTTGGATTATTCGGACTACTGTTTTCATCGCGGGTGTTATTCTCACAAAATTTCGACCGATGTGACCTCCGAACTTCTCCGAGTGCGTCTTGTCAAACTCCGGAATCTTTATATCGAACTCGGGAATCTGAACGGAATTTTGAACTGTAACCTTTATTTAATGCACTTGGGTAGATTTTTCTCGTTCCATCAGCCATGACCGGGTAATAGTGTTAAGACATTCTAAATTCTATTCTTATTGGAGATTGAACCGTAAACCTTCAGGAGCCTGTCAGTTATCATTGATTATTACTTGGCACGGCTCCATGTAGATTAAATAAAGGGTTCAGTTCGAAATACATATTCTAGGCAAGACGGTGAGTAACGTGGACATATTTACAAAACGTATCATTTGGGGGGGGGGTGCTCCCCAAACTCGCCCCAGAACTTAAAAAAAATAATTGAGATACAAAAATATTAACAGAGAAAAGAATTGCTCTACATCGAATT
Organism: Sepiola atlantica; assembly: GCA_963556195.1. Classification (NCBI taxonomy): domain Eukaryota; kingdom Metazoa; phylum Mollusca; class Cephalopoda; order Sepiida; family Sepiolidae; genus Sepiola; species Sepiola atlantica. The sequence continues at coordinate 15,223,215 of OY744541.1, read as the reverse complement.
TTAAGTTATATTATGTACTACAATTTTAACTGGACCTGTTCGCATGCGCATTGACCTCAATTATATGTATATTTGCGAGGTAAATTCCTAAACTATAAATTTATCGTTATGAACTATGGGATACGTATTCTAGGCAACGTCGTGAATAACGCAGGGGCATTATTATTTTGCAAAGTTTACTATTTAGAGGGGGTATTTAATTTGTTAGACACAAGGTCAGATATGGCGTTTGATGAAAGTGTTTCTTGGAACGAACTGGATTCGAACCCGGTACACCCAGGTCCTCAGTCCGCATCGTTAACCACTTAGCCACCGTATTCTGAACCTCTAAACGTAAAAATAAAAATATATCCCTTCTTTATGTTTTCATAATAACAAAAATGAAGAAAAATTACAATCGGTAAGGGTCACGCTATTAGATTGAAACTATCACACTTTGAACAAATCGTTAAAACTTCCACGCATTAAAATTCAGACGAGGTCCGTTCAAGCAGCTTTAGATATTTGACTGTCTGTCTCGCTTCAATTTAAGTGGGTCAGAAACGGCGCATCTGCCATGACGACACACCGTAGAGGGAAGGGGTCGGGAGCTATCTTTGTCTCATACAATCAACCAATCGGAAAACATACACGTCATTCTTACTACACATATACAGACTTATAGCGTTTGCACAGTTATACACATTTTACTGCTCCAGGATTGTAAGGTAGATAATTACATGTTGAGCATATATGACTTAGCTGATTGCATAACCAAAATTGAATGATTAGAATAAAATAAGATAATAAATTAAAATGATGATGAATGATGATGACTAGTGTTTGAACGATTCAAATATTTTCCCGATTCCGATATAATCATCGATTCTGTTCTGAACTCCCGATTCCGATACAATTACCAATTCCGATTCTAAAATCGCCTAATAAAAGTAAAATTTAATTATTTTTTAGGGGGTAGGGAGATGGGGTGGGGGAGAGAATTTAACAGAGGGCCATCATCTACATTTAAATGTACATATAATTTTCTTTTTAATTTGATAAACTTCTTAATGTTTTTTTTTCTATATATATATTGTCGCCAAGATTTTGATAAACTCCTTCTGAGATTTTTCATCGATATTTTTCACTTGTGCCAATTACCCATATTAAGCCTATTTGCATAACAAAAATCGAATGATTAGAATAAAATAAGATAATAAATTAAAATGATGATGATTGTGGTGATGGTGATGATGATGATGATGATGATGAACCATAATAACCACTGTTTGAACGATTCCAATATGTTCCCGATTCCGATATTATTATCGATTCTGTTCTAAACTCCCGATTCCGATACAATTACTAATTCCGATTCCGATTCTAAAATCGCCTAATAAAAGAAAAATGTAATTATTTTTTTTACCGCGCCATTTTTCAAGTGTTATTTTTACCTAAATTCGTTATTATAACTTTTAGTTTTACTGGTAGATTAAATTTATCATTTTATCATCAGTGCCATCAATAGAAAATTAAGTTTTGAATACACAAAAAAAAATAAAAATAAATAAAAGAATAATTTTTGGAATCGGAAATTAAGCAAAAAAAAATTCCGATTCCGATACCCCCAAAAAGTCCGATTTTTCCGATATCCGATTCCGATTCTGATTAATCGTCCCAATAACAAAAATAAAATAAAATGTAACAAATTCTAATAATAAAAATAATGATTATTATAAAATCAATAAATATAATGGTTATTAAATGGTGGTTCAGTCAAAAGAGAAGGATCCCCCTGCTCATTTGCCACGTAATACTGGTCGCTTTCTGTCCGTGTGACGTCACTGCCGGTACACGTAACCTTCCTCGAATTCTAATTGGAAAATTTCTCTCTACCTAATGTTTAACATTACATGGAAATGCACCCACCTCTAATATTGCTACGTTTTCTTGTGTTGGTTACTTGTCGACTCACAAGTTTTCTTCTGTTTTTATATCTAACGCATTTTCGAACGCATGTCTGAGCGTAACTTACTGAAATCTATATTTTATATTCTACGCTTATACCTCTATTGTCACTGTTTATTTAGTATTATTAGATTGGGCTAGAGTTCAGGATATATATATATATATATATATATATATATATATATATATATATATATAGTAGAGAATGGTAGTTTGCTTGAAGCATTGCTGGGTATAGTAGTAGTAAGTTTTTGAAAGGCTGTGGGCAATGCAAATTCCGGGTAAGATGCAAGTTGTAAGGAACAAAAACAATAAATCGAATACGAAATATGACTTACTATTTATTTTTCCTAAAATCTTACATAACAGCAACAGTGTTTTTAGCTGTTTGTGTGATGTCCGGGTGATTAAAAATCACTATTTAATATTTCGGGAAAAGAGACTTCCCTTTGTAGGATTCTCTGCACAGTCGGAGAAATTTTTCTTCTGGCTTAATTATTTTTGACAACGGGAAGTCTCTTTTCCCGAAATATTAAATAGTGATTTTTAATCACCCGGACATCACACAAACAGCTAAAACACTTTTGCTGTTATGTAAGATTTTAGGAAAAATAAATAGTAAGTCATATTTCGTATTCGATTTATTGTTTTTGTTCCTTACAACTTGCATCTTACTCGGAATTTGCATTGCCCACAGCCTTTCAAAAACTTACTACTAATATATATATATATATATATATATATATATATATATATATATATACGTTATTTTGACCAAACGTAACTATAAAATCTGATTTTTGTAAATAAATGACTGTAGGAAATTTTAGATGGGATACTGTTTAGAAAAGATAGAGAAAATGATATATAATTGGGGCTACCCATCAGTATCAAATTTCGATATTTTTATAAATGTTTGTAATGGTTTTTGATTCGTGATTGCAATTGTTAATGGCCGTGCTGATTAGTCACTTCATATAGAGTCAATAGAGCGGTCAATTTGTTCTCACGTTTCACTGTTCTCACCTTGATATTTGCTAGAATGAGGTGCCAGCCCAAGTAAGGGAGCGTCTACGGTGGCGGCTGAAGGCAGTTCTTGAACTTTTCTTGGCTATCGCAAGTGTCGGGTATCGGGTGCGATTCGTTTATTATCCGCTTCGTAATTTGCATCAGTTCGCCAACTGTTTCATGACGGCCTCGTTTCCATGTCTGATTTAACCTCTTGTTCCGACTCACGTTTCTTTCACAGCTCGTCAACATCGAACTCGGCCGCTCACAGCAATTCATTTTCGCACCGAAATCTTAACGAGTTTACTAAACGCATTGATCTCAGAGCGCGGTAATTTGACGAAAAAGACACAACACAAGACGTCACGCTGACTAACAAGAGAGTTAAGAAGCAGGAATAATTTGTAGGGACTATTTAGTTATTTAAGATGTTTATAAGCCCAAAGCAAACGGATAAAAACGTAGTTTAAAGGTAACACAAAATATTTATGTATGTACAAATCTTACATGGTGGTAAAATGTTGGTTTGAAATGTTCGTTGGAAGTCAGTGCCGAGAATAGTGGTAAGCACGTGTGTGCGACCATGTTTATATGTGTGTGTGTGTAGCCATGTGTGAGGCTTGGCGTTAGTACGTCGAAGTGTGTGAATGTGCGCGTGTGTTTAGTAGTCAGTCGACGCGCATGGAACCACCTCTAGCCTCTCGCCCCAAAAAGCAAGGGGCTAGAGAAAAGAGGGGGAAAAAAAAAGAGAAAAAGAGACTGATTTTGTCACGGCTGCTGGTTTTTATTTTGTTTAACCCCTGGTTTAGCGGACGTAGTAGTAGACGATCACGTGATCATATTTTTGGCGTTTTTAGCGCCTTTTTTGCTAGACAGCTTGTGGGAGCCGATTTTTATGGCTATTTTGAGCGTTTTGTTGTTGAAGTGAATTTGCTATTGCTTTGTGTTTTTCTGCTTACGCCGGTTTGATAACATATTAGGATGTCAATCCGATAAATTATTAATTTGGGCTTAAGAAAATTTTAGTACCTGTGGTGGGACCCTCCTGCTACACAAATCCCTACCCCAAAGACAACAAAGCAACGTGTTGATTAGTTTTAATTACCAACATTCAGATATCTTATTTTAATGAGTAAACTTTACTATTGACGACATAAATTATTTTAATAAAAATCAGAAAATTAATCGAACATTGGTTTACTTACTCATTTGTGACGTATTTTCGTTAAAAAATTAATATTTAATATCAAATATAAGCATGTTAAGTTACCGTAAATATTGGTTGTGAGTAGAGTAATAAACTATGAGAAACCTAATTATGACAGGAAGTGAGGTACCGGATCGAACCGGACAGTAAGGGACTAAGATGAATGGAATATCAAAATAACCGACTTTTGATTTTATTCATATTAGTCACTTCCGGTCCTGTCCGGTACATTACTACCTGAAATAAAACGATGCCAAGTCGCTTATTACTTTACTCATAACTAATATTTACGGGAACTCAACATGCTTATATTTTATATTAAATATTATATTACATGCAAATACGTCACAAATGAGTAGGTAAACCCAAATAAATTGTTTTTGACTAATTTCCTTTAAAATAATTTATGTCGCCAATAGGAACGTAAATATTCTGCATTTATTTTTTTTTCTTACTAAGGAGTCACACAAACTATACAGGCCAAAATCCACTCGAGGATCACTCCATTAAACTTGGTATCGTCTTCTTTGTTTTTATGTACTAACTAATCACTGCTTATCAAGGCCCAAGGGCCACCCGATGACAAGATTTGATGAGTGCCAGATGGATTGTGAGACAACACCGTGACGATTGGTAACGATGGTTTAAACTGGGCAGAACCTGATTATCAAAAAGGACGGCTCAACAACAATTTGTAAACATTCGTCTTAAAAAGGACCATGTTGTAGTCAGCAGAGAAGCAGACCCATGGTATTGTGTTCCACAGACGGGTAGGTCTTAGAAAAGAAACTCTGCTCATGGAAGAAAGTAACATTTTTATAGCATTTCCTAGGAGTGTGTACTTCATAAACTTGTTCTTATTAACAAAAACTGTGTTCTAGTTTAATCTGTTTAATTGAAAACATAAAATAATTGTTTTGAGATAAGTTTTGTAATGTAAAAATATTAAAGAAAGTAAAAAAATAAGCCTGGGCAACGCTGGGTAGGCACAGCTAGTGTAAACGTAGGAGTTTCACATGTTGGCCGGTCATAATTCAGGAAGGGGACATTTTGTATTCAGCACCGTCCTCTTCCGGAAGACATGCGCACGGGGTAACTGTCGTGCCTCTACACCGCCTGCTTGCCCAGAGGCGGTCATTTTCGAATCAGTCAACATGGGAGTCGGACGTTTGTTCCGCTTGTGATAGACGTTGGCTCTGGGGCAAGTAGCTTGGCAAAAATAGAGGTAAGCAACGCATAGTTCTCTAAACCTATTCGAATTTTTACTCTTTTATAATATAATTTGCTTTGTTTTGTCTTAGAACATGTTTGTAAGACTTGTTTATTTTCATGTATTTCCAGTTTTACGTTGAAAAGATGTCATAGTTCAGTGTTGGCCACGTGCGCGCAAATAAATACATATTCATCAGTATAATTCGTGTCCGAGATTTTGCTTAAGTTTGCTTGCTGTTACAGCTAGTCTAATATATAAAGTAGAGACGATTTTTTCCCTGTACCTTCTCGGAGTATAGGAAAATAACTACATGCATCACAGACTACTAAACTCACCTCTATATCACACTTATTCACTCGAGCGAGTTTTAGTAAATTGCTTCTTATTTTTTTCCAGCTAACACTAAATATTACATTTGGCCCGCCATCTCCGACTCTCCGACACACCAACTCCATATAGGTGGTAGCAAAAACTTTCCTCCCTAACAATTATGTACTGTCACTTCACTCATCGACACCGGGAACTAATAAACACAGTTTACTTTTCACAAAACAGTTCGTTCTTATTTATTATTTGCCTGGTATTAATTTACTACATAATATAAAGCAATATGCAAAGACTTAATGACGGCTCCCGTTCACTCCGATGATATTCCGCGAATATCAGATAACGTTCTTTCTAATTCTACCTATGACTTCTATATTAAAATTCATTCCGGATTTCAGCAAATGAAATTAACGAACACAGTTCCTGCAACATTTAAGCATTCAACATGGCGGCTACAATTTCTTGATCGAATCGACTTGCTATTTAATTCAATAAGCGCCAAGATACTGTTAGACCCCGATACATTTACATTTTCAAAATCATACACCTTTAACACGCATATTATAGAAAACTTGCCGAAATAAATGACCTAAACCGTTGTCGGCAGAAGCTGCCAATAAACAAGCTTAACTTAATTCGCCTATTTTCACATTCCTTTTCATCCCGAAACTGTGGTGCAGTCGTTAGGAAGGGAGGTTTCATGATCGCCAGTTACAGCGTTCGATCCATTCTATTCTACCACTTTTTATTTTTTTAAATTTAAAACATTCACCAACACGGTAGAGGGGGGAAGAACAATAGGCCGTTTCTTTTTATGCAATAGGTAGTACTTTCTCCCGTGCAACGCCGGGCGACGGATTCCGCTAGTTAATTATAATTTAAAGTAACAAGACATATTTTCTAGTTGAGTTTCAGCGCAGATAATTTGAGAAATCCGGCGTAGAGGGCACTTCAACTAGTTTGAGTCAAGGTTTTGCATGTCTCATTCGAATATACAGAGATTAATTTATTTTTGTGAAAGAATATCTGTTGCTTTTCATATCCATAGTTATTCGGGTTTGTAGGAATTACGGTGAACCCATGTTAGAACAACAGTTCTCATCAGTTAAGCACTATTAAATCTGGTTAGTAATTAGAGTCCAACGTTCAAATTACCTCGACCTGAAATAAAAATAAGTATAAGTATATAGAAGATATTGCCAAGTCTGCTGCAAAGAAGACATATCCTCTCCACTGAACCAGAAAACTTCTCATGTCTGCCTAGATTATGTCCATAATTAATAAAATAATACTATTAAGAAATAAATACTTTAGATTCCGTAAAATTAATTGTCATGTACATAAATAAAACGAAAATTACTTTGAAATTTTAGAATCAGACAACATGACGCGAGATTTTGTTAAACAAATTAAATATTTATTAAATCTTTTTTTTTAATCAAAATTTTCGGTTTTAAAAACCTTATTCATGATACAGACAATATTTTCCATTTTTTAAATATTTTCTTCTTTTTTTTTCATAGCCGAAGTCTTACGGCTTGGCCGAAGATCGATCTTCTAGTGTTTTTCTTTTTATGTGTCCGATCTGTAGTGGAGCGCACTGAAACGCATGTGTACGATAATGAGATTTAAATTTTACTACAGCTTAGAAGCGCCGTGTAAACGATAACTTTGAAATTTTAGAAACAGTTAATATGACGAGAGATTTTGTTCAACAAATGAAATATTCATTAAATCATTTTTTGGTAAATCCAAATTTTCGGTTTTAAAAACCTTATTCATGGCACAGACAATAATTTTTTTTTTCTTATTTTTTTCATAGTCGAAGTTTTACGGCTTGGACGGAGATCGATCCTCTGGTGTTATAAAGATATTGTTTTGTTTTTTATATTTATTTATTTAAAATTGTAACAATTTCTTTCTTTTTAAAAACAATAAATATTCTGTCTTATTACCGTCAAAATAATTGTCAGCTAAATATTCTTTAAATTTATAAAATGAGTGTCATTTTGTAAAATGTATCTATTTAAAAATGAACCGTTTTAGTCGACAAGATTTGATTTTAGAACAATTCATTTTAAAATGGGTAAAGTCGGAATTTTCTATGTTAGTTACATCAGATTAATCATTAATCAACATCTTTGCTGAACAGACGATCTCATTTTTAAAAGTGTGTGAAAGGTGATAATGTACGTACGAGCATGAAATGCTTTAGCTTATTATTCTTCCCTTTATATCAGATTAATCCCTAATCAATATCTTTGCTGATCGAACGATGTCATTTTTGAATGTGTGAAAGGTGATAACGTACGTACGAACATGAAATGCCTTAGCGTATCATTATATAAATTACAAATCGAAAATGTAGTATGATAGGGATGGGCATGATATTGACCTTCCTTTGATACATTTGTTTTTTTGTTTTTTTCAAGAATGCTTTATGTTAAATTTATGGAATTTTGACTAATAGTATTTAGCCAATGAGTGTTTTTATTATTTTAGTAGAAGTACTAGTCGTTGTCGTCGTCGTAGTAGTTGTAGTAGTAGTTGTAGTAGCAGTAGTTATAGTTGTAGTAGTTGTAGTAGTAGTTGTAGTAATAGTTATAGGCGTAGTAGTACTAGTAGTTGTAGTAGTAGTTATAGGTGTAGTAGTAGTAGTAGTTGTAGTAGTAGTTATAGGTCTTGTAGTAGTAGTTGTAGTAGTTATAGGTGTTGTAGTAGTAGTTGTAGTAGTTATAGTTGTAGTAGTAGTAGTTGTTGTAGTAGTTGTTGTAGTAGTTGTAGGTGTAGTAGTTGTAGGTGTAGTAGTAGTTGTAGTAGTAGTTATAATTGTAGTTATAATTGTAGTTATAGTTGTAGTAGTAGTTGTAGTAGTAGTTGTAGTAGTTGTTATAGGTGTTGTAGAAGTAGTTGTAGTAGTAGTTATAGTTGTAGTAGTAGTTATAGGTGTAGTAGTAGTTATAGTTGTAGTAGTAGTAGTTGTTGTCTCATAACTTACGACGTTTTTCCTCTCACAGTTTTCCTCTTCCTTTCCGCGTTTTCCTTTCACTTTATTTTCTTCGCGCCTTTCTCATTTCCATTTGTTGTTTCCTTTTTTTCGGCGTGCAATTACCTATCATGTCGCTAGAGTGTTTTGCGAAATTATTTTTTTAAATATTTTAGATTTTAATTAGGGGTTCAGTTTCCTACATAAATTTAACGTAAACTGACCACCCACTCTTTGACCATGTTGCTTGTTGTTGTTTATTCACCCATTTTTTTTCACCTTTTTTACGAACCAATTTTCTTTTTCTGTGTAAAATTACGTATCATGCCGCTAGAGAATTCTGGGTTGTTTGGAAAAATTTAGGAAATGTTTGTGATGGGCAAAAAGTGGGGGATCAGTTTACGTTAAATTTATATTGGAAAATGATACCCCTCTTAAAATCAAAAATATTTTTTTTTAAGTTCTAAAAAAAATAGCAGTGATTTTGTAACAAAATGATATGGGATTGCACACATAAAAAGGATTTTTTAAAAATGCGATGGTCAAAAGTGGGTGATCAGTTTGCGTTAAATTTATATTAGAAACTGATCCCCCCTCCTAAAATCTAAAATATTTGAAAGAAATTTCCAAAAGCATGGAATTATCTAGCGACATGATAGGTAATCGTACACCGAAAGAAGAAAAGGAAATTGGTCAGTGAAAAAACTGAGAAAAACGGATGGTGGTGTATTACGAACAAGCGCCCTTTTTTTCTATAAAATTGCCTTTCTTTTTCATCCTTTTTTTATAAACATCATTTCTTATTTTATCTTTTCCTGTAAATCTTTTCTCTCCAATTTTCACGTTTTCCCCTCACTTTTTTTCGTTCTCGTTCTTCAGATCTCGTCCGTTCCCCGACAGCCTTTTCGTCTTCCACCCACATCTGTTTAGACAAGCAGTTGGTCTATAGTTTCAGATTACACAAATGACCCCCGGCGTCAATCGACCGATCGCCCGTGTCTCTCTTCATTAGCGGGCAGATGTAAACGGCCGACTGTCAAAGCGTTGATTAAAATTCGCCTTTCAACACGCCCATCAAAAAATGGGAAAAAATGAACGTTCCATGTGTGTGTGCTGTGTCAAATCGCGTGTTTCCACCGTACATCATTATGTGATTGGGTCTATGCATCTATGGATTACTGAATACCCGCCGTAGGTTATTTAATGAAACCTCCTGAAGCCAGATTTCATAATTTCGTAAATGCATATTTGCATTTAAATCTACTGTATATAAATCTAAACACCTGCTTCCGTGGCAGAGTGATTAGAAACGCTTTCTGACTGCGATGGAGCGGGTTCGGATCCTGTTGGAGGCTCTGGAATTCTATCAGATGCCATTTTACATTTTATTTCAAAGCCGCGGAATGTATAGACGGTTAATATAAACGGACATACCTTATCTAATCTTCACTTTATTATATACTAGCAGGGATATCCAGCGTTGCCCGGGATCTCTAATCCCGTAAGCAAAAGTGTAATTATCCCTCTTCCCCAGGTAAAAGCTGTGTCTTCCTCGGTCGCCCCCTCGTCCCCTAACCCTACCACGACGGTCGCCCCCTCTCTCTCACCCCTCTCTACTCCCGCTGCCCGCGGCAAAAGTAAATACTAACTCTTTTCTTTTCGGTCGTCGCTCCCTTCGATGTATATTTAAGTCACGGTTATGAAAATAAATTTTGGGAGTCGGTGGGGATCGAACCATTGACCACAAGGCCGTGAACCTCCGTCGTTATCGAATAGACCAAATGAACTGTGAATAAAATCTGATGAAAAATAGGTGAGTTAAACGGTTTTAAATTAGGGCTCGGTGCGCATGTGTACGACGTGAATATATGGGGGAAAAGGATGACATTTGGTACCCCCCACCTCCGAAAAGTTCCGTGTCAGTTCGGCACGAAGTAATCGATATTTTTTTTCAATTTTTCGATATTATGGGGCGAAATGTCGAGGATTCGGAAGATGTCAACTTTATGAATATTGTCGAGTATCTCGGGAGCCTTAGCTAGACATACATACATACATACATACATACATACATACATACATACATACATGTCCCCTTTATAAAATAGATTATTTCATTTTATACTATCCTAGCATTTTACAAAAAAAAATTCTTGTTCACTCCTAATAATATTTTTTAATCTCTATTTTAATTTTTTTCATTAATGTATTTTTCATTCATGCATTTTTTATCTTTGGGATTCCCCCACTTCCTTCGATTTATCCTATGATCAATGCTCTGAATGTTTCGAATGTTTTTAGTTAATTAATCAATTCGCTGTCTTTCTTCCGCTTCGATAATCCTTTCACTCATGTCGATTTTTTGCACTGAAATCTTTTTTCGAGAGACTTCTATATCTAATGTTATAAAAGGCTCTGACAGAGATGTTTTGGTATCATTATTATAAAAACTAAACAATAACATTTTCCCAAAATGTCTTGGAAACGATTGTACGCCAAATGGTAGTTGATTTTGAATTCTTGGAACAGTGTTCAAATTATTTTGTTCTAAAAAAACATTATATATATATATATATATATATATATATATATATATATATATATATAAAATATTGTCAGTTATTTTTTCAACGTTTGTCATTGAAAACTTCTGTCGTACAAAATCAATATTTCATTCTGGATATATATATATATATATATATATATATATATATATATATATATATATATATATATATATATATTGGATTTGTCTCCCAAGTACTTTCAGACCCATCCGGGTCCATCTTAAGGGGAATGAGGTTAATCAGGTACAGGCCATGTATTAGTATTTCAAATCCAAACTATGGCAAATTCATCAGCCAATTCCCCTCCGAAACTAAGATCCTGATTCGGACTGCTGAAAAAATCTATCAAAGGATATCTAGACATGAGTTGTCTCTTATATTCAACAATACTTGCCTGCAAGAGAAGATGCTGCCTAGATACACACACACACACACACACACATATATATATATATATATATATATATATATATATATGAGCGTTTGTGTGATGACTTATTTAATTACTGACTACAAGACTATTATACATATTATTGTTGTAAAACTAACAACTTATGAAATATATCTTTGTTTGTTCAGCAAGACTCCAGTCATAAATCGAACGTTGGTTGGCATCGTTCTATTCAATCACGGTGGTTATTCTTTTAAATAAACCGTGTAATACTCCAGTTTATTCGCAGTAGGCACGGGTCTCAGATGGCAAGGGATTTCTCTCTTGGCTGACCTGTAGAAATAATAGGTAGAAATCCTTCACCGGTATCTGGTGACGTTTCACTAACGGCTCCCTTGTGAGAAAAAGCCTAGCGCAATGGCCCGGGTGCATGTGACCAGCCATTTTCTATCCCCCCCCTTGCCCCAGAATTGCGTTGCCGACGATCGGTGGGTCTGTGGACGGGGGGGGGGGGTCGGCTAAGGAACCCGAGGATATAAAACAACAGAGGGGAAAATTGGAGGATAATCGAATTGCCTGCGAGAGTTGCATAAAAGGCCTCGCTTTCCGTTTCCAGTTTCATGACGAGAGATATTGTAACGATTTTAATTCTGCATCCGAGAAGGGGGAACGAACGCCAACGACGAACGTTCTCCTATCACGCATGCTCACAGAGAGAGGATGTCCCCACAGATTCCTTTCTAATGAGCCTACCCATTAAGATATGACACGACCCCGTCTCTCATTGCTCTCCCCAACATCTTGTTCGCTTTTCTGTCACTCTATCTCTCTCGTTTTATGGTTAGGTATCTGTCCATCGCCCCGTTCGCTATTTTCGCCTTTTATCCCTTTGCCTCTCTCCCCTCTACCCATCTTCCGAGAAAAGGGAGATTAGGGGTTTGAGTATAAAATGGTCGTTATATATCAGGGGGTTAAAGATGAGGGTCTGTCAAAGCCCTTATTCCAATTCTACGGTGAACATAAAGGGGTAGATATTTTGTTTGTCTTTGAGTATCAGAGCAAAAAAAAGGGGGCATCAATAAACAAACACACAACGGATGACTTATAAATCAAACAATACGCACTAAAGTTAAGATTATCAATAGTAATAAAAAACGAATATGCTATATCTGTCTGTCCGCTTTTCATGCTTTCTCGTCCTATGCACACCCTAACACTCATACAAAATATAAAGCATCGTAACCTTAGCATTGGTTTTAACAAGAATGAACTCTTTGTGGCATTGGGCTAGGTTTGATATAAACACTTCACCCTGACATTTGGAACAATCAAGACTTAGGAAGATTCACTTTTTTAAAACTGTACAGAAGAGTTTTTTTTTATATTTATTTAACATTAGTTTATTTAACATTAGTCAATTTAACATTAGTCAATTTAACATTAGTCAATTTAACATTAGTCAATTTAGCATTAGTCAATTTAACATTAGTCAATTTAGCATTAGTCAATTTAGCATTAGTCAATTTACCATTAGTCAATTTAACATTAGTCAATTTAGCATTAGTCAATTTAGCATTAGTCAATTTAGCATTGGTCAATTTAACATTAGTCAATTTAGCATTAGTCAATTTAGCATTAGTCAATTTAACATTAGTCAATTTAACATTAGTCAATTTAGCATTAGTCAATTTAGCATTAGTCAATTTAGCATTGGTCAATTTAACATTAGTCAATTTAGCATTAGTCAATTTAGCATTAGTCAATTTACCATTAGTCAATTTAACATTAGTCAATTTAGCATTAGTCAATTTAGCATTAGTCAATTTACCATTAGTCAATTTAGCATTAGTCAATTTAACATTAGTCAATTTAACATTAGTCAATTTAGCATTAGTCAATTTAGCATTAGTCAATTTAACATTAGTCAATTTAACATTAGTCAATTTAGCATTAGTCAATTTAGCATTAGTCAATTTAACATTAGTCAATTTAGCATTAGTCAATTTAACATTAGTCAATTTAGCATTAGTCAATTTAACATTAGTCAATTTACTTTACGGTCCAATTTAACATTGGAAACAGTTAAGTAAAAACACTAAGCGTAACAATTAATACGTACCAGCTCTTTTGCTGATGCAGCAAATTTACTTCTCTTTTTAAGAATCTGCCCCTGATGAGTGAAAGTCTTTCATAAGCAAGAGAATTTGAATAAAAATGTATAATCTACACACACATACACAGACACACGCGTCGCTAGTCTCTCTCTCTATTCTAGCATTATTTACATAGGAGATGCTTGACCGCGCCCGACTCTCTGGTTTCTTACTTGTAAAACATTCACAGCTAGAACTCACGTTTTAACCACAGCGGAGAAAAACTTTCACTTCTTCCTCCTAGTGCCTGGCGTCAGGCGAAATTTCCACGTACAAGGCTTTTTTTGCAAGGGCTTTACTGCAAGGGCTTCTCTTTACCCAATATAAACGCTCGTACCATATATTTGTTCTGTAACCAGCAAAATTATAGCACCATATCATCGATATGCATGGAGTATTGTTGCCACATCTGGGCTGGTACACCAAACACTGGCCTTTCCCACTTTCTTAGACAAGGTACACAAAAAATATAACTTAATATGTTCCGCACTGTCTGCCATGCTCCAGACCCTGTCGCATCGCCGCAGAGTTGCATCCCCGTGTCTGTTCACGGAATATGCTACGACGAAGCTACTGTACTTGTACCGTTTCATAATAAACTCAACGTACTCCCAACCCACCCGACTAGTAGCAAAATTCCACCCCTTCAATGTAGACGTCCCTTAATTTTCGAAAATGTTCTACTCTGATAGCTTCTTTCCTCGGACTGCCTGCCTTTGGAATTCCCTCCTTGTTCCCTGTTTCCCCGACCGTACAAACATTCAAAAATTTAAATGTAATGTAGACGAACATCTTGCTCCCGAGCTTCCTCAAGATCCCTTTCCCAAATCTGAATCCTATCACAGTAGTTCTTTTAGTGCCAATTTGCCTTGTTTTGTGTAAATATAAGTTAAAAAAATGAAGAATTACTGGAATTTTACACGAGCGAAAATACTATATTCCTAACGTTTCAAACGCTATCCTATTTCAGCGAAGAATCTCGTCATGCGTAAAAGACATGAAAACCTGGCGCGTAGTTTAATTCTATCCGCGACCTTCATAATGTGGTTTGCTATATTGCACCTTCCCGGCTTTGTGTTTGTTCGTGCTGTTGTTGTCCAAAAATAAGGCCTAGTATTCACACCCTACAGAAAAAGAAAAAAAAGACAGACATGTCATCAGCAAATAAAAGAAAATATATGAAATTAAAGAAAAAAGAAAAGAAAATACCCAACCGCCATCTTTGTTGTTTTTAACATGAACAAAAAACGCGGAACAAAAAAAAAAAGAAAGAACTCTCAGGTTAAGAGAAGGGAGCAGAATCATGTGAAATACGATATGATGGATATCACCGTGTGATAATAGTGTACAGTATCGATGACCACTGCCCCCTCCCCTCAGTTGTCAGGTCAACAATCATAAAAAATATATCACCAATAGTAGTAATAATAAAAAAGACAACATATATATATATATATATATATATATATATATATATATATATATATATATATATATATAAATTAGGAAAGTTCATTTTATAAAGCATCTTTTGAAAGTTAATATAGATATTGAGGCCTTCAAAAAACATGTATTAGATGCGAGTAATTAAATCAAAAGAAAAAAGAAAAATATTTCAAAACATTTATCAAAATATTTAAAAATACCTTCCGTTTTTTTGTTTTTTTCTTCATCTTGATTTTTTTTTTAGCTAATATTTCGCTTGATAAAAACAAGCTTCGACAGAGCCAAGACAAATAAAGGTATAACCTTTTTTTTTTCCATAATATCCTTCCTGGTGTTGTAGAAGTGCCTCGTCCGATGTTGTGGACTATTGGTGAACATGTCTGTTTAAATAGAATAGAACTTGATTGCGCATGGTCGCTGCTAGTTATAAATTAGGAAAGTTCATTTATATTAACTTTCAAAAGATGCTTTATAAAAGTTTCATTAATCTACTGCTATGGGAAATGGGTCAGGGGCAATACTTATTGAACGCCCCTCGTATATATATATATATACATATATATATATATATATATATATATATATATATATATATATATATATATATATATATATGTATGTGTGTGTGTGTGTGTGTGTGTGTGTGTTTAGGCAGCATTTTCTCTTTAATACAAATGTTGTTGAATATGACACACAACTTATGTCTGGATATTCTTGGGTGGACCTTTTCCATTACTTTTTCATATCTGCACAAGGATATCCAGACATAAGTTGTCGGGCATATTCAACAACATTTGTGCACATATATATATATATATATATATATATATATATATATATATATATATATATATATATATATATATATATATACAGGGTGGACAAAAATAAGGGTCCTATTTTTAAAAATTCATAACTTTTTTATTTATTGATTTAAAAAAAATTTTTTTTTAGAATAAGTAAAGGACCCCTTTCCGAAGCAAGCATGAGCCGTATTAGCCCTAAGGAACCTACCCTCATTTAGAAAACATTATTTTTGCTTAAAAAACTCAAAACAGTGTAAAAAACAATACTTTAGTTTTTGTAAGTTTTAAGAAGTGTTTTTCGGCTAAAATTTGTTTTGTTTATTTCAAAAAATCTTGGAAGGGTCAGTCTACACACACATAAAGTTTGGTGAGTTTAACTTTTATTTTGTGGAAGTTATTCAAATTCAAGTTATTCAAATTTAAAGATAGGACCCTTATTTTGGCCCACCCTGTATATATATATATATATATATATATATATATATATATCGTTTGGGGAGTGAGGCTTCTTTAGTCCTGATCGACAACTTTCCTAGAGCTGGAGTCTTAAACAAAATACCCGGTTTGCAAATCTAAAATTATTTAAGGAGTGGATAGGTTCTGCCTATCGCCCGGCCTTTGCACTCCTCCTCTGTCTATCAGTCAGGCGCAGAGGTACTAGCACAGGGTCACCCTAAACACACCCAGTGTTCGGTCTTGTTTCTTGACTAGGACAATGGACGCCGTCTCACTTTCTGTCTATCTGGGCAATTTCAGAAACAAATTTGTCACTAAGTCTCACATAACTAGTCTGGGTCGTTCTTGTTTCAACAGGTTGAGGGTATAGATTAGACAGCTTGTCTGGCTGCTGTTTCCAACTGGTAGTACAGGAACATTAACTCTTAGGTAGAGCTCATAGCGGCTGCTCTATCGACAGCTGTATAATATCGGGGTAATTGTAAGGGTGTTAGGTATATATATATGTATATATATGTATATATATGTATATATATATGCATATATATGTGTATATATGTATATATATATGCATATATATGTATATATATGTACACATATATGTATATATATGTATATATGTATATATATATGTATATATATGTATATATATATGTATATATATGTATATATATATGTATATATATGTACATATATATATATATATATATATATATATATATATATATATATATATATATATATATACATATGTGTGTGTGTGTTGAAGTTTTGCATGGAGCAGATTCCAAAAACCATTCGTAAATTTTGGAGTCCGTCTCTATCGCTATTCATAAACTTTCTTTAAGCTGCCAGAAGAAATTCATCAAATCGTTAAATCGCTTTGGCAATCTTGTACCCCTCTCCCTGTACACACACACATGTATATATATATATATGATGCAGGATTAAAGGGAGCTGAATGGGAAAAGATTACGAAATACCAAGGTCTTACGTACGACATGAAAAGAAACTGGAATCTAAGGAAACTTCCATCATACCAGTAATTATAGGAGTAACAGGACTAATGAAAAAGAATTTCAAAAGTTATCTTGCGAGTATACCCGGTGAACCGAGTGCAAGAGAAATACAAACAATTGCACTTAAAGGGACGGTTAGAATCTTAAAAAGATCTCTAGGCTGGAGTTTCTGAAATAGCCGGTGAATGTCTGGCATCCGGTAGGAAGCCCAATCTCCAGAAAAAGGGAAAGATAATATATATATATATATATTTGTGTTATAATGGAATAGTTCCAGGAAGAAATCTGGGTAAGAGAGCTCAATGTGGTAAACAGAGCAAGAATAACATAAAATATAATAACACGAAATTACATGATTGTCGATGCAATAATTTATTTCAACCTTGCGGTTTTATTCAAGCATCAAATTTGACAATTACATTTTTGAGACTGACAGAAAACTGAATTCACCCTCGACAATTCAAATACAACCAGAGAGAGTGGTGGTCGCAGCCAATCTGAATACCCATTACAGAGCGAGTAGGAATTAACATCTTATATTTAACTAAGGCAATCGAAAGGGATCTTATGGTTTTTTTTGTTTGTTTTTATTAAAATAATAACGTCTGTGTTAAACGCACATATTCTTTCTACATTTCCGCCTTGGTGACATTTAACGTTCATACGCCTCCATACACACGCACACATATACCTATTCTATTGTGTGTGATGTTAAGAATAGGTATATGTGTGCGTGTGTATGGAGGCGTATGAACGTTAAATGTCACCAAGGCGGAAATGTAGAAAGAATATGTGCGTTTAACACAGACGTTATTATTTTAATAAAAACAAACAAAAAAAACCATAAGATCCCTTTCGATTGCCTTAGTTAAATATAAGATGTTAATTCCTACTCGCTCTGTAATGGGTATTCAGATTGGCTGCGACCACCACTCTCTCTGGTTGTATTTGAATTGTCGAGGGTGAATTCAGTTTTCTGTCAGTCTCAAAAATGTAATTGTCAAATTGGATGCTTGAATAAAACCGCAAGGTTGAAATAAATTACTGCATCGACAATCATGTA
>OY744541.1:15189626-15202126 GCA_963556195.1 Sepiola atlantica | reverse complement strand
TTTTATAATCCATATATATATATATATATATATATATATATATATATATATATATGTATATATATATATACAAGATAATTCGTATACAGCATATAAATAGTTTTTATAATGCATATATATATATATATATATATATATATATATATATATATATATATATATATATATATATATATATATATACATACAAGATAATTCGTATACTGCATATAAATAATTTTTATAATGCATATGTATAAGATAATGCATGCATATAAGATACTGTCATAATACATATATATATGCATTTAAGATAAGTTATATAATGTATATATATATATATATATATAAATAATTCGTATACTGCTTATAAGTTTCTTTGTATAATGCATATATATAAGATAATTAGTATACAGCATATTAATATTTTATAATGCATATATATAAGATAATTCGTACGATGCATGCATATAAGATACTTGTAGAATGCATATATATATAAGATAATTTGTATAATACATGCATATTTATTATGTATATAAGATAATTAATATAATACGTGCATATATAAGAGATCATTCTTATAATGCATATATTTTTCTCGTATAATGTATATCTGCACAACTAAAAGGTTATAAACCACTTTGTGTTTTGCTTACACTACTGAACATACATGCACTTTTCTGAAATGTCACTAATGCACACAGGCATATCTCTGTCCATTTAAAGTTGCGTATGTGTCTATGTTTATATACTTCTATGTATAGGATTCACTCCTAAACTAAGTGATAGATTATTATGAATTTTGGAACAGATTTGAAAGGCGAAATGGTGGATGATGTAGGCGATATTTGGTTTAATTTTGTTTTATAAATACGGAACGAAGAAAGGATGGAAGATCTACGTGACAATTAAAATACCTGCAACTCTGTCAAAGGGATAGTGTTTATCCATCCCATATGTAGAAATAACAGTGCACTATCACACACATTGTATGCGTTAGATGTTTACAATGAACAATGTTGGTCAGTATTTGTTTCAATGGTCTATAACTCAGAAACCAAGGTGTTCATGGTTTTGTTAGTGTGCACTGCAACACCAGACCCAGGCTTATTTTACCTGTGATCCTGTCATAGGGATAGTGTTTATCCATCCCATATGTAGAAATAACAGTGCACTATCACACACATTGTATGTGTTAGATGTTTACAATGAAGAATTTTGGTCAGTATTTGTTTCAATCATTTCTGGATCTAATTTTGCTCTTTTTAGCTGGCCCTGTGGCACACTATACTTAGCTCTAGAGATGTCTACCGTTTGAAATATTAAACTAATATTTTATTTTATTTTTTCTGTTTTAGGTGTGGTTTCAGAATCGCCGCGCCAAATGGAAGAAACGCAAGAAGACTACGAACGTATTCCGCACCCCGGGTGCCCTTCTCCCATCGCACGCATTGAACCCCTTCAGCGGCATGAATGACACGCTATGTTCTTTCCACCCCTCGGACACCCGATGGGCTAGTATGTCTCAGATACCTTCCCCAATGAACGGCAACCAATTTGGCCTGGCCACAACCATCCCACGCCAAGGCCTCGCCCAGTCGATGTCCCCGCAAGTGTCCGTGGCCAGCCTCAACCAGAGTAACATGCTCGGTAACGGCATCACATGTAACGTGACGAACACGGTGAACAGCCCGTCGATCTACAACTCAGCCTATTGTGTGCCGTCATCCGGAACGTCCCCTATGTCTGACGGATCACAGTCGCCCTCTATAAGTACTTCACAGATTCCTTGTGCCATGCAGGAGTTAGGGGATGCTTGGAGGGGTACCAGTATTGCGTCCCTCAGGCGTAAGGCCCTCGAACATACTGTTAGTATGTCTGGTTTTCGATGACAAACTGGCTGAGAAAAGTGGCGGACGAAGAACAAGACAACATTTTGGCGAAAACGAACGAAAGCGGATAAGAAAACATAATCGAAGCAAGCAAATCTTTACTATATAAATTATAATTATGATAATATTAGTCATGAAAATAATGATTATGATTATAATAATTAAGATAATAATAAAAAGGATGATAATAATTATAATAATACTGCGAAACAAAATTTTTTAATTGATTTTTTCGAAGAATTAATTTTTTTTTACAAGTTTTAAATATTTTTGAAGCCTAGTTTGATCACAAAAATTATCACAATAATAAATTTAAATAAACACACACACACACACACACATATATATATATATATATATATATATATATATATATATATATATATATATATATATATATATATAAATGTGATACTTAGAAGGCAATACACTGCAGAGGTGTGACGGATAGACACAAGTTGGAGCAAATAAGACATATAATGGTGGAACAAATGAAATAGTTTCACCCTTAATACAATGTATACATACACACATATATATATTTATTCATTTATTTATTTGTTTTTTCACAAACACACATATCTGTTTATCTACACAATGTTACAATGTTATGTAATACCTGTATCAAAATGGTCTGGTGGAAACTCCGTATGATATAATATTTCTTGATATAGGTATTACATAACATTGTAACATTGTGTAGATAAACAGATATATGTGTGTTTGTGAAAATAAATAAATAAATATATATATATATATATATATATATATATATATATATATATATATATATTGTATTAAGGATGAAACTATTTAATTTGTTCCACCATTATATGTCTTATTTGCTCCAACTTGTGTCAATCCGTCACACCTCTGCATTGTATTGCCTTTTAAGTATCACAATTCTATATACTAATAAACAATGCTTCAAGCAAACTACATAAACCTCTTATATATATATCTATATCTCTATATATATATATATATATATATATATATATATATATATATATATATATATATACACTATAAAATATATTTATAGCGAGTAAGCTATATAGAAACTTTTATGTTTCCAATAGAAAATCAGCATGAAACGAAATTTACTCCGATGATTTCCTTCAGGAATAAAACACGAACCTTCCTGTGTAGCTTACTTGCTATAAATATATTTTCATACTACCACAAAGTTCTTCTCCGGTATTGAGCACTGTTGATATATACAGGCAATATATTATATTACTTTATAATATATGTGTATATACTTTAAATAAAAAAGTCCTATACATATATACATATAATTTTATTATTAAGTAGTACATATATATATATATACATATATATATATATGTGTGTGTGTGTATGTGTATATATCAATATATATATATATATATATATATATATATATATATATATATATATATATATCAATATATATATATACATATATATATATACATATATATATATATATATATATATATATATATATATATGATGGACTCTCCCGTCGATTGCGACGTATGAGGTTCCAACAGATATCCAATAGATACTTTTATATATATATATATATATATATATATATATATATATATATATACGCTCTATAAACGATATGTAGCATACTACACTTATACATGTAACAACTAATGCTACTATATTTATTAAGATACTTATATATATATATATATATATATATATATATATATATATATATATATATATTATGGAAGAAGGGGTCACACATCCTTAGGAAAACGTTGTTTAATTGTATTAAAGGATGTTGAAAAGAAAACAAGAAACGTTATTTATACATATATATATATATATATATATATATATATATATATATATATATATATATATATATATATGTATATTTATTAAATTCCTAAAATTATTTATATATATATATATATATATATATATATATATATATATATAATGTGTGCGTGTGTATAACATATATGTATTATATATGTATTTTATTTGTTATGCCTATTTATATACTAACCTAAATATCAACTTATTTAAATAGAATAGAACCGAGTAAAAATGGCAGACAGGCGTATATATTTATATTATTATATGTCCAATGTTATACGGTAGATATATGAATTATAGTGTAACAATGACTAGAAGAGAATTATGTAATTTTTTTGTTAATTTCGTATGACGTCTCTTGATTTCGTATACCTTCTTCAGATATGCAGAATTCAAGAGATAAAAAGAAGGTATATATAACATATAAAACCCTTACGTATTAAGAGAAACACTTCATTCTTCCTTCAAAAACATTTTATTAACAGAAAAACGTTTCTGTCCATATCGAGAACATATATTTTTCATCAGTGTATAATATCCTATTGTCAAGCTGAAAAATTAAAATGCATTCGACATTTATTTAATTTATAAAAGTTCTTTTGTCTCTCAAATTAAAATTGAAACCTTACTTAACTCTTTTTGTGTATATATATATATATATATATATATATATATATATATATATATATATATATATATATATATATATATATATATATATATGAGAAAGGAAGGGTGAAGGTAATCCGACGTAATGAGAAATGAAATAGGAAAAACGAATAAGGATGTTTTTTTTATGTATTCATCAACGTTTCGTCTTTATTTGTAAGACTTCCTCAGGATGATAATTTTAAGAAAAAGGTCATGCAAGTACGTGAAAATATTGGGTTGACATGATAGGTTGATGAGAAAAAGTAGTAGCCACTACTGAGTGCGCAGGACTGAGGTCCGGGCTTAGTGAAGTCAGTAGCATGGAATGAAATAAATGAGGATGGTACTGAGTGAAAAAGTTGAGGGGTGGGGGTGAACGGAAATAATGTGGATGGCTGTTAGTGGAGAAGTGGAGGAGTGGGGAACGATCCTCATCTATTTCATTCCATGCTACTGACTTCACTAAGCCCGGATCTCCGTCCTGCGCACCCAGTAATGTCTACTACTTTTTCTCATCAACCCATCATGTCAACCCAATATTTTCACGTACTTGCATGACATTTTTCTTAAAATTATCATCCTGAGGAAGTCTTACAAATAAAGACGAAACGTTGATGAATATATAAAAAAACACTCTTTTTTGTTTTTTCTTTTTCATTTCCCACATATATATATATATATATATATATATATATATATATATATATATATATATATATATATATATATATATATATATATATATATATATCACTACGCTATAATATATACTGATATTATCGCTTAATATATTTTGCGGTTATATTTGTTGCCGTATTTACTTCAGCAGTGCTCAATTCATAAGTAGAGCTTCATATGCTTATTGCAAACAATACATTTTTAAAGATAAGCATATATTCATAATACAACTATATATATATATATATATATATATATATATATGTATTTATATTCTATATATATATGTATATATTCTATATATATATATGTATATATATTCTATATATATATATATATGTATATATTCTATATATATATATATTCTATATATTTTTTTAATATATATATATCCTATATATATATATATATTCTACATATATATATATATTCTACATATATATATATATTCTACATATATATATATATATTCTACATATATATATTCTATATATATATATTCTATATATATATTCTCTCTCTCTCTCTCTCTCTCTCTATATATATATATATATATATATATATATATATATATATGAACAAAAAATATAGCAAAACGTAGTATCTGATAAGCATAAAAATTTAGAGTGTAATTTATGGGATTTATATATGCTGTAATCCTGATATTACATAAAAAGTTCGCCTACCTACTTAATATATATATATATATATATATATATATATATATATATATATATATGTGTGTGTGTGTGTGTGTGAATTTAAAAATATATAATGAAATATCTAATTGATATATTTATTATCATGTAATCAAACTTTCCTTAATACTATTATTATAGAACTACGTGATAATGCTTTTAAAATATAAAAATAGTAAGATAATGGCAACAATATGCATTTATGTAGCCATGTAATTTACAGAGTAATTAAATATATATATATATATATATATATATATATATATATATGTGTGTTTATATATTAATGATAGTTAGTGCAATTATATAACATAATTTATTTAAATGGCCATGTAAAATAATCTAATTTACTGTGAAAATATGATGCAGGCTGGATTACCTGCACTGAAAATATTGTCTTTTAAATTTTTTTATAAAATAAAGGAAAAGTTATAAAAATAGAAAACCACAATTGAAGAAAACGAAAAAGAATAAATAATTTGACCCCCAAAAAAGCCATCCATTTTCATCAAAATCAATTTTTTTTACATTTTCCCACCAACAAAATATTGATTCGGTGTGAACACCATTTTTTAAATAAATAAATAAATCCGATTTAAAGGGTAAACATAGGCAATACAATGCCGGTCAAACACGAAGATGTTTTTTTTTTTTGGTCAGACTTTGAATATATTTCAACTGTTAATATACTTTAACATCTGGAATACAAATTTTTGTAAACATTAAATAATGAAAACAGACTAAATAATTCACGTTGTTTCATTCATAATGTTTTAAATAAAGATATAATATTAAAATCGCCATCTTGTTTTGACGAATATGGAAGAAATCCATGAACGACAATGAATAAACATTTTTTTAAATGTCAAAAAACGAAAAAGCATAATCAAATGAAAAAGAAAGACAATAAAAAAAAAAGCCAAAATGGAACAGAAAATTAAAAGACAATGATAAAAAAAAAATATAAAAGAAAAAAAAATCAATGATGATAAAAATTAAAAAAAGTCATTGGGCATTTTTTTTTGTACGCTACTGGCCGCTAGATGTCAGTAGTCTCGACAGAATGACTGGACATTTTTCTTTTTTGTTAATTCTGTCGGTTGTATTTTAACAAAATTAACGTATTAATTTTGATCATTTTATTATAATGAATGTATTTTTTTTTTTTTAACTTTTAGTACCGGTCTTTTTTTAGGACTGAACTTTCTTTTGAACTAGCATCGATAAACAGACGCTCTCACACAAGAATTGACATATACACGCACACCCATACTTTACATTCTAGGCATCTCGCTCTCCATATTACTGACACTCTATCACACACGAACGAACACAGGAGAACTGGCATAGACATATTCAAATACGGGACTCCCTAGTTATGTTATTCATTTTTATGGACACAATAATGCATTATCGGATTCACAAAGCTGTACGCATATATATATATATATATATATATATATATATATATATGAAAATATTTGTTGTTGTTTATTATCTACGGACGTATACGTTTCATCTTTTTTCAATCAAGACTCTTCAGCGTAGAAGTTTGACTATTCACTACTGGTCACACGATTCGAAACCCTGGATTATAAGTATTTTTCAACTCCAACCCAACGTCTTAAACCACGCGGCCAATATCTTAACGGCTGATAAACAGTGGTAGATTAAATACATTTATAAGCGGCGATGACATCGCAGGCATTCTACTTATATTAAGGAATGATGCATTATAAAGCAAATGACGTCACGCTGTATTTGCACTACGACTAAAGTGCTCTACTAATAATTAAGGAGCGATATATATATATATATATCTATATATATATATATATATATATATATATATATATATATATAACTTTTTTGTAATATAGCAGGAAAAATCCCAGCAGAATGCTCGATTAATTAAGAATTAAAATCAAAAATTAAAAATTAAGAGCGTAATATTTATTTATTTTTGTACAGAAAAATGAGTACAACATTCGTACCGTCGGTTTCAAGCACAGGAGGACTTGGCCACTCGGCTCTCTTCAGCTTCTGTTGTCATATATATATCACTTTTTTTGTTTCATTTTACTTCAGTCGAAGTTCTCAGAAATCAAAGAACCTCTTCCTGTATCTAACACTTGATCCCTATAGATATTCGAATATTCCCTAAATGTTCTCCTTTACCGGTCAAACGTTGAGTTAGTAAAGAAGTTAAGAATATTAATTTTCCTCTCACCAATTCACCTGTGAACTATGTTATAGTATATATTTCTTGTGCTCTCTTGGTCTTACCGGATTCCAGGACAAAAATTCATCTAGTCTGGTGGAGTATCCAGCTAAGTGCTGTTACTTGAGGTAACATTATTTGGAAAAGGTGCACCATTCCTCATATGAGCCAGTGTATAGCCGCGTCGAGGGGATTTATTTGGGCTTCGAATACTATGTTATTTTTAATAGCTGGTCAGGGTTTACTTGTAGGGGAAGTATTCTCATGTCAGGTTGGCCTGACAAACCTTTGTACAAAGGAACTAAAGACACTCGAGGATAGTGTCTAGTAGGTAATTCGAACTCCTATATATATATATATATATATATATATATATATATATATATATATATATATATGTATATATATATATATGTATATATGTATATGTATATATATATATGTATATATATATGTATATATGTATATGTATATATATATGTGTATATATATGTATATATATGTATATATATATGTATATATATATATGTATATATATATATGTATATGTATATATGTATATGTATATATATATATGTATATATATATGTATGTATATATATATATGTATATATGTATGTATATATATATATGTATATGTATATATATATATATATATATGTATATATATATGTATATATATACATATATATACATATATATATACACATATATATATACACATATATATACACATATATATACACATATATATATACACACACATATATACCCACACACATATATACACACACATATATATATATATAATATATATATATATATATATATATATATATATGCTTTGAAGCTATGAAAGTGCATGCCAATGACCAAAGGAACAATCAACGATCTATACTCATACCTTTCATCTGTTCTTTCAATTGTTTAATCTTCACATATCGTCGAGCGACCACAACCATATGTTTCTTCTGTGCTTTTCAATCTATTTGCCTTTATATATCGGCGAAACCTGTAATTCCTTTTTGGCGAATACCTGTAATTCCCTTTTGGCGAATACCTGTAATTCCTCATTGTATCACAGACATAATAAAAATGCATCGAATTTGAAAAAAAAAATAAACATAAATAAATAAAAAAATAAACAAAAATATCTTCATAATGTTTATTTTAAATTCATCTATGTTTATTTTTTCGAAATTCTGCTGCGAAACGCGCGTAAGATATAGAAAAAGCATTGAATTTAAAAAATAAACATGAATTACTTTTTTTTAAATGCGATAAAAACAGATTAAAATTGTTTTGTTTGTCTGTGAGACAAAGAGAAATTACAAGTATTCGCCGATATACAGGGTGATTCATAAGTACCTTATATATATATATATATATATATATATATATATATATATATATATATATATATATATATATATACATATATATATATATATATATATATATATATATATATATACATATATATATATATATATATATATATATATATATATATATATATATATATAAAGTTAGGTATGTGTATATGGTTATATATATATATATATATATTTATACGTACATATATATATATATACATATATATACATATATATGTATATATACATATATGTATATATATACATATATATACATATATATATATGTATATACACATATATATACATATATATATATGTATATATATACATATATATATGTATATATATACATATATATGTATACAGAGTGATTCATAAGTCACTTAGCTATTTATTTTTGAAATTCTAAAGTTAAAAACATACGGTAATACAAGACAGAAAGTTTATTTAACAAATTCATTAATGGGAGTTTAAAATTACAGCAAATCTTCAAAATTTCCACCTTCGTTCTGAATGCATAGCTCCATTCTTTTTTGCAATGAATTTACGACTCTTTGTAGCATATTTGATTGATTATGAAATAAATATATATAGAAACAAATATGTAAACGAACAAATTTAAAATAACAAATAGCAGTAATTAGAGAGTAAGATAACAATCATCAAAAGTTCATAGTATGTTTGTGCTTCATATGGTAATCATTTTAAACAGCTAAGTGAAGTGACTTATGAATCACCCTGTATAAACGCAAACAGATTGAATGAACAGAAAAAAGTTATAGTTGTGATCGTTCGACGATATATTAAGATTAAGAAATTGAAAGAACAGATGAAAAGTATGGTTATAGATTGATGGTTCTTTTGTTCATTGGGATGGTCGTTTCTTTTATTGTATCCCGGAATTTTTTCTCATCCGTTGATGGCCAAACGGACGAAACCCGTGTGTGTCTTCATCGGACGCAGTAACGTACAGTATTTAAATAAAATATTAAATATCAAAGTGTAGTATCTGTTCCGATGGATACTGCACCCCATAGACTGGTATTGTCTTGACCTTCGGGGCTTGATTTACGCCGGTCTATGGGTCTGTCCTGTGCAGTTCTAGGAGGTCCACCCTCCCAGGCTTCGCCTCCCCTCTTTGGGGAGGAGTAAGTTTATTGCTTACTGCCTAAGGCGCCCCAACCGGGGAATGCCGACGGGGCTTCCCAGGCAATTTTTAATGGCCAGAGTGCTCACCTTCTCGAGCGCTAGCTTTTCAAACCCCACTTTCCCGACCCGACCTTGGGTCACATCTTACTTGTGGGAGTAAGATAAAACTGGCATTGTGCCTAACTCCTAGAGAGGAGTAAATAAATACTATATATTTATAGGATGTATACAATTTCTGCTAAGGAAACTGGACAAGAGTGTTCAATTACAGGTGTACTCTAACATATTTATTAATCAAAATATTTACATCTTGGATACAATCGTACCAACGGTTTCCTTTTACACGAGGAAATTACCTATTGTCTATCCAGGTTCCTTTGGAATTACAATGTAGAGATGAGTTTTAAATTCCAAGGCATTCGTATGACTCTATCGAACTTATAAATATTTTACTCAACATACACACACATATATACATGAATTAATATCCTTCGTTTCTTTACTAACTCAATGTTTGAGAAATAAAGGAGAACTTTAATTGAACACTCTGATATCTATGTATCTCGTATAGAGATCAAGTGTTAGACCCAGGAAAGGGGCCCCTTGATTTCTGAGAACTTCGACTGAAGTAAAATGAAGCAAAAAGGGATATTTAAATATAAATAAAATTTATATTAAAATTAAAACAGCCTAAAAAATTAACACGTTATATTTCTATACTAAGCGCACGTCTATATATATATATATATATATATATATATATATATATATATATATATATATATATATATATATATATATATATGAAGAAGAATGGAAAGGAATTAGAGAAGCAAAAGCCAAATCAAATTTCAATTCAATTGCTCAGAGCAAGGTATATTCCGCAAAAAGGCTTTTAGTACACCACTTTGTATATATATATATATATATATATATATATATATATATATATATATATATATATAATGTGTATATATAGTATTCGAACCTGTGCCCTAGTAAGAAGGACCACCTGCTGTGGGTGTCGTATTAACCACTTGACTAACGAGCCGAATAGAAATACATTCCACGGCTTACCATATAACGCGTTGACCGCATTCAATGATTGACACAGATTCGGAGAGATTATGGTTTCCAATGTTTTGAAAAACATAAACAAAGTTGTATCACGGAGTCTGGAAGATTATTATTTATTTGTGCAAATCTGTTCGCCTTGTTGGTCAAGCGGTTTAAGCAAAACTAGCGCCACGTGATTCCTCTTTATGGAGCATCGGTTTGAATCATGTATGAGTTTCATATTTTGCTTTGTGTTATCTTTGTTTATCTCCCACTACACGGATTAGATTAAACGTTTGTTTAATGGTATTAACCACGCGAACACGAGGGAATACATCAAATATTGTCGAAGATAGAGAGAACTACGTAATAAAAGAGTTATGTGTTGAAGAGAAACATACACGTAGGTTCTCCAAACTAAAGGATGCATATTCCCCGAAAATCGGCAGTCACAAGACTTGTCCATCTGCAAAAAACATGGCACCTTTTTTTCAGATTCGACTAGAACGTGCGTGGGAATTCTGTTTAATTGATAGAAAAATAAAATCAGACCAACGATAATAAATCGATAGTAAATGCAAACCCATCTCAAGGGAATGATTAACTCCGAAATACAGGGTGACCCCCCAAAAACGAACCCCAACTCTAATTAGGCCTCGTTTCTTACTGTTTCGTCCGAATGAAATGAATTTTTGGTCATAACTAGTTTATTATATTCAAAACATCACATCAAAACACTAGGGTCTTTGGCCTTTTTTTCTCCGTTCTACAGCATATGTTCTAGATGGCCTCCATTTAACTCCGTGCATTACTTGAGGCGCACAACGAAGGTGTCCATGACGCTCTTACAGACTGAATTGGGAATGGCTCTCATCTCCTCCCTAATGGCTTCCTTGAGTTCCGTGATGGTTCTGGGTTTCCCTGCGTACACTCTGTCCTTAAGATAGCCCCAAAGGAAAAAATCTGGGGG
>OY744541.1:15151626-15189426 GCA_963556195.1 Sepiola atlantica | reverse complement strand
TGATGGTTCTGGGTTTCCCTGCGTACACTCTGTCCTTAAGATAGCCCCAAAGGAAAAAATCTGGGGGGCTTAGGTTCGGGCTATGGGGTTGCCACTCAAAATTAGTCCTGAGACTGATCACTCGGACTCCGAAGTTCTCTTTCAGCCAATCTCGGGAGAGGTTTGTGGTATGAGAACTTGCTCCGTCTTGCTGGAACCAGAACTTGCTCATGAGCGACGGGTAGAGGGTCTGGAGCTCACTCTTGAAGGTTTTGGGGACCTCCACATACCGCTCCTTGGTATAACTTACAATCATTAAAATATTTTTTTTTTACTAATGAGTTACCACTTTTCATCGAGTAGCTGTTGGCCTTAATGAGGATTAAATCGCGTACAATACAAACATATATACATATATATATATATATATATATATATATATATATATATATATATATATATATATATGAGAGCTGTTATTACCAGTAGGTTATAAAGATCAACTCCTATATATTCTTATTAAGTAACGAAAATCGCTAAAAATAAACCATTTTTTATAACAACAACGAAAAGGTTTATTTAATTACTTATACCGTTGTATAGGAACGGAAAGATAGAAAGTACTTTGGGCTGTCGGAAGTCTGTTAGCAGTTACAGCAGTTATCTTCAGGCGAAGATAGTCGATGCTTGAGTGTCCAGTGGGCAAGAACAGGAGAGCGAAAAAAGACGTCTTTCCTCGTTGCTTTCAGGACTGTGATTCCCAAAGGGGCTGAAGTAGTTCTTCGGGGGACAGATGAAATAAATACGCTCTGCAAGTTGATTGGTCACTGTCTAACCAGATTGCTTAACGGGGACATTTCTCCGAGTAAGAAAACAAATCATTATTTATGACTGATAGAGCATTCTCTGCTTAGGCGAAAAAACAGAGGAAAAGGTAAATAAAACAATGGTAAAGAACACAACTGCAAAATAAAAAAAAATACGTATATTAAAAAGTTATAACAAAGGGAAGTTATTAGGGAAATCTTTAATACCATATGTTCTTCAGTTAAGTCTGGTGCTCATCCGGGGAGTATGAAATAACATTTACTTGTGAATGGACCACAGTAAATAACCATTCCTGTTTTTATGTAATTTATGAAAAATAATCCCACGAAATATGGGATGCTGTTTCGAATTTCGTGCACATAAATTTCGTTATTTCGAATTCCAGAACAGTGAAATCGCGAAGTTACTGAATCACTTGAATCCGATAAATCCCTAATTTCCTAAAAGGGCAAGTCTTACAGATCAGCACATTTGATGAACACTATTTTATTAAATACAAGACTGACATCAGAAACATCACAAATGTTATAATGACTCCGTTAGGTTTAGCTCTTTTACGGCAGCTCAACCCGTTTGTTGTTATAGAATGACCGAACACAATAACCGTGCTAAACGATTTATTGTCTACAAGTAAGTGAATACAAGTTGCTATTTGAGACATAGCTAGAGGGGGATTAAACGATCCTACAGTGTCCAACTATATTAGTGCGTAAATGATTCCAATAGATCGGATAGGATTTGAACTCGGCATTTCCGATTCCATCGGCCACAACGGTATCCACTCGGTCAATCATGCAGCTCCGACAGCTTTAAGTAAAACTTTATCAGATATCAAATAAATCTATGGTGCATACCTTTATTCTTTACTCAAATTGAGATTATTTTTAAAAGTGATAATGTATGTTTCTATCATTTATAATATCAGATATAATGTCTACATAACTTTATAAAGTTTATTTCTAAGAACATCCCATTTGTGGAACAATATAGTGTACGTTTGCTTCCCAACCGACTACAACATGGTGGTCTTCAAGTCTAATGTAAACAAATACTTGTTAAGTTGTCCTCTTGAATAATCAATTCCTCGTAAGTAATCTTATGCCCATTCCACCCATTGATATCCCAACCAACTGCTTCCCAACCGACTACAACATGGTCGTCTTCAAGTATAATGTAAACAAATACTTGTTGAGTTGTCCTTTTGGATATTCAATTCCTCGTAAGTAATCTTATGCCCATTCAACCCATTGTCTCCGGCCCTCTCGTCATGGTGACCATCGTCCAACTGACGATCTCTTTAAACCTTATCCCCGAGTGGCCTCTTGACCCCTTACAAGGGGTGATCAATCAGTAAAAGAAAGATGGTTGATATTGAATACATAATTTAACAAAGACCCGATGACGGATTTGTTCGCGCATTTATCCAACTTCGTAAACAATATAATGTAAATTCATTATGACCGATGATACTCACGGACACTTTATTAAATCAGATATTCTTTGAAATTCTGGTGGAGATTGCTTTTTTTTCTCTTCCCTGCAACAATATATATATATATATATATATATATATATATATATATATATATATATATATATATATATATATATATAGGTTCTTTCCAAATATGACCTACGGTTAAGATCGGATTCTAACTTTGTCTGATAAGATCTCAGATTATAATAGCTGTTGATCGATAACATCGACATGCCAGTGTCGCAGATTTTGTACATGTCTGTGTAAATAAAAATAATCATATATATATATATATATATATATATATATATATATATATATATATATATATATATATATATATATATATATATATATATATATTAAATATTAACCGAATATATAGCATAACTTGAGTAATGGAGTCATTTAATACATGATTAACATCTACCTGTATGAAAACACCAACAACACACTCCACACTCCACACTCCCACTCCACACTCCACATTCCACACTCCACACTCCACACTTCACACTCCACAAACTCACCGACACGTCATAAATGACAAATCCAAAATTTCATTTTAATTTTAATATGCCATGTATCATTAATAAAAAAATAAAACAAAACAAAACAAATGAAAAAAATATATAAAAAGAAAATTAAAAACATAACTATAGAATTTGTCAACGATTTGAAAAA
Organism: Sepiola atlantica; assembly: GCA_963556195.1. Taxonomy (NCBI): domain Eukaryota; kingdom Metazoa; phylum Mollusca; class Cephalopoda; order Sepiida; family Sepiolidae; genus Sepiola; species Sepiola atlantica. The sequence continues at coordinate 15,186,458 of OY744541.1, read as the reverse complement.
AATTCATTTTCAAGTAACATCTACGCACATAAAACATAGACACGAATACACAAACGCATTATCATTGTGGATTGTAATATAGACTTATCACTGGTCCACTCGGTCCATTTGTTCATAATAAATAATAATAATAAAAAACTTTGAGTTTTAATATCATTTTTTGTGTGCATTCTGTGACATGTTGTGGCTTATTCACTCATTCTTTGAGTTCTTCGAATTATTTGTGTTATGTATTATTTGGATTGTTCGAACTACTGTTCTCACAACGTTTCGGCCGATATAACCTCCAACCGTCTTCAGGTGTGTACAGATTACTTTAAATTTCTACCCGATCATAGCCGGCGAAACGAGCGCAAGCTACGCCCATGGATTAAATAAATGGTTCCCTTCTTCGAAATCCCGTACAGATTCCCGAGTTCGACAAGATACACCTGAAGAAGGTTACATCGACCGAAACGTTGTTAAAATAACACCCAAGATGAGAGTAGTAGTCCGAATGAACCAAATAATAATACAAATTCTCAATCCTCATCTAAAAAAAAATCCGAAACATAATACTTGTGTTATTTGTTGTGACAGAATTTCGTCGGATACGTCTTTTGTTCATCTTTAGGTTCTGTGCAGTGGCTTTATCACCTTCCCAAAAAGAAAACGGAACGAAATCACGTTTGTACGTATCTGTATTGAGTAGATGTGGTTGACCCATCCACCGGAGGAGAGGAACAAAAGAAGGAATTAAAAAAAAAAAGGAATGGAACATAAACTCAGACACGCAACACGCGAGCAGACACAGAGACAACACGAAGCTTAGTAGTAACCAGCCACTCTATCCCCCATTCCCCCAGTAAAGAAGAAGAAAAATGAAGGGTCACAACATTATTCCGACCCACGGACGCCATTTTGTCTTTTTCGCCCGATACACGTAAACAGACGCGAGATCTCAACAGGTGAAAAAAAATCGATTTGATATCCCTTCTTCGAACCAAGCAGAAAGCATTTCGTTTCAAGTTGTCTTCGAGACGAGGTAGTACGCGATGGAGAAACGAACGCAGACGCTTAATTGTTTGATCATTCTTTTATTTTCTTTCAGATTTCTTTAGTTTTACATATGAGCATTGTTGACGACGTTTCCACTTGAAATACTTACAAAAAATTATTCCATTCGGTTTTCAATACTGTGTCAATTTTTAAATCTTAATTGGTTCTGTGATCACGTGATAATAATTGCCATGGTGTATTTAGACAGGAAATTGCGAAAACGCTATGACTCTTCTCTAACCCTAACCTCAACTTTACAGTTGTTTTTCTATTTTAAAGAATCGATGCCTAAATATACTTACTATAATATAGATTTGGCGTATATATGGTTATAAGCTAAACTAGGAATGTATATTATAACTAAGAATTGCAATGTTGCTTCCTTGTCCCTGTTTTACAAGTACTTTAATGGATTGTGCTCTAATGAGTTTGCTGCTCTGGTACCCCCTACTCCAAAAGCTTCTTTCTTCGTGCTGCTGGACTCTGGAACTCCTTCCCTGTCCCTGTTTCCCCGACGGTACTGACATGCAGAAATGTTAAACTAATGTAAACAGACATCTGGCTGCGCAGTTCTCAATTTAGGTTGACCCCCCCCCCCCAAAAAAAAACTCTCACTCTAATTCTCAGTAGCCCCTTACGTCTACAGTGGCGGCCTGCCTTATTTAGGGTGAACTATTTAAAAAAATAGAATTGTTGTCTGTATGTATGTATGTATGTATGTATATTGGTCTCTTATAGGCTAGAAGACTACTCGCCAAAATTCCATCAAATTTGTCGTGAAGAATCCTTGGAATATTAGGTGTTTCATAGAAGCACTTTTAAATTACTACTACCACTACTATCTCTACTACTACTACCACCACTACTACTACTACTACTATTACGATTAATAAAAAAATAAAAAATAAAACAATGTTAGAGAAGATCCACAAGAAGGTTTCCTATCAAATGAACCACCTACAAAACGTACATCTCAAAAGACGAATTTGTAAAGGTAATTTTGTTAAATGTTAAAACGACTACTACTACTACTACTACTACTACTACTACTACTACTACTCATGTTAATAAAAAAAAAAAAATATAAAATATAAAAATATAAAATTGTTAGAGAAGGTCGCCAAGAGGGTTTCTAAATAAACCAAGTACTTACAAAAGGTAACATTTCAAAATAAGAATTTTAAAAGAGAATTCTGTAAAATGTTCAAATTACTACTATTACTTCTACTACTGATATTAATAAAAATAATAAAGGATAGATAAAGAATAAAGCATTGGAAGAGAAGGTTGCGATGAAGGTTTCCTATTAAACGAACCGCTTACAAAAATGGCATATCAAAAGAAGAATTTCCCAAAGGAATTTTTACTCACTTTTTCGTGAAAACAGATTTAGTTTGAATGAGATTCGAAGTTTGATTTTTATTTTTTTTTTATTTGCTTGTCATACCCTTTTTGGTGATCCCTCCTTTTAATGATCGTCTCAATTCAACCGTTAAACAACAACAACAAACTTTACACATAAAACATACTCATTATTCTACAATATAACTTTAAAAAAAATTTTTTTATTAAAAACTATGTTCTGCGGCTACGGTAGTCAAATGCCATCCCGTAGCTGCAATCAGTCCTCCATGCTAGTCCCAGGCCATCTGGCCTTGTCATGCGCAAGTTGTCGTAGGCAATGAAGTTGTTTCGCTGTACGTAATGGTCCTAGTCCCACCTGCTTGAGGTCAGCACGTAGTGTGCCCAGCAGATTTGTGGAGTGCCGTCCTAGTCGCGGTTGGTAGGCTTGCGAGCCAGTAATGGCAAAGTCTAGTGCCCTCTGTGCGGGAGTGTCAGGGTCCATTCGTAGGACATGACCTAACATAGACCATCTTTGTTCAGCGACCTTTGTGGAGACGGGTTTTTCGTTGCTGATAAGTTTTTTCGGCCAGCAGTGACCTGTGATGGAACGGAGGTGTCTGCGGTGGCACGCACCCAGCTTGTCAAGCATGGCTTTTGTTATTGCCCAGCTGTTGCTATTGTAGAGCATGATGGACACGCAGTACGCGTTATAGAGACGGAGTCTAGTCTTCAACGGGATCTTGGTTCGTCGGCTCCAGAGTTTATGTAATGAATGAAACGCTACATTACCAATATAATATTCGGATCAAATTATGTTCAATATTTCGTCCATGAAAATTCACCTCTTAATTAATAAACTAATTCTATTTCAAAATGTGCTACGCTTTTGCTGTTTTTGTTCTGATCTGACTGGCAATCCAGAAGAGTACCCGACTCAAGATCAGCAGCAAACGGTGTTCGATCAGATTTAGTTCTTGATATTTAACTTCATCCGTAATATTACTTCCGGCGAGAGTTTCAGTTTTCCAAATCTATTAATTTATTTATTTATTTGTTAGGTGAAAGTACAGAGTAGTTAACAAAGCCTCCCACACCATGTTAAGAATGGCTTTCTAAATAATAACGTTATTATTTCAGCACGGTCCGTAAACTGCAGAAGATTATTTAGAAAACCATTCTAAACATAGGGAGGGGCTTTATGTTAAATATTCTGTACTTTCACTTAAGTATTTAATAAATAAATTAATTAATAAAACTAGTACACATCCAGAAGTGTAAGCAACCCAAAACAGGAAGTCTTTAATATCAGGAACTGAATTTGTCCGAACACTGTTTGCTGCTGACTTAGAGTCGAGTACTCTTCTGGTTTGCTGATCTGAATTGTTCTAAAATATATAACTCTATTAACGAAAAGTTAATTGGTTAATATATCTCGTTTTTGAAATTTCAAAATCGACGTGAAATATTAAACAAATGTTAACCATAGTTAGAAATTTAATTAACTATTTATTTATTTTTTTGATTTACTTAACTATTTTTTTAAAATTTACTTAACTATTTATTTATTTTTCTAATTTACTCAACTATTTACTTATTTTTTTAAATTTACTTAACTATTAATTTATTTTTTAGTTTACTTAACTATTAATTTATTTTTTAGTTTACTTAACTATTTATTTATTTTACTTTACTTAACTATTAATTTATTTTTTAAATTTACTTAACTATTTATTTATTTTTTAATTTACTTAACTATTTATTTATTTTTTTAAAATTTACTTAACTGTACTAGTTTGCTATTTAATGGTCTTTAAGATATTCAACGTCGATATTTATTTTTGTTTCAGCATAAAAATTAAAATGAAATTACCATAAAAACTCGTTATACGATGAAATTAATAAACATAAGAGTGGAACGTCGATTGGTCAAATACACCACTTTTATATTACTGAGTAATTCGAAATGGGTACTTTTTTTATTTTTTCACCTTTATTATAAAAGAAATTAAAAAATACGTAAAGAATATTAAAGAAAGATACCTTTTTTTTGTAATTTAGAATAATAAGAGGATATTTTTCTTTTCTATGACAATTTTTTAATTTATCATCATATTAATGATCATAATAATCATCATCATCACTACCAACATGTTAACTCCTTGACCTATTGACTAGGAGAAAAAAGTAGAATCTGTACTGAATCTGCACTTAGTTTTAATGTTCTCTGTCAGTCAGACAGACAGACAGACAGACAGACAGACCGATTTCTGCAAAGTAAAGCAGTGCAGGAGACATTTTTTTTAGAGTTCTCTGAATAAGTCTAATTTGTGTGGCATCTCTTTTTGCCTGCAAAGCGAGTGTTTATGCGTGATTATACTTACCGCCTCGAAAACACTGAGGTGGTGTTTGGAATGAACCTTGTGTACAATGCGGAAGCACCCATTTACTATTAAACAAATGTTAACCATAGTAAGAAATTTACTTAATTATTTTTAAAATTTTTTTAAATACGTCTCATTCTTGTATATAGCACAGTAGGTAATCATATTTTTGTTCAATCTCTCGCTGTTACTTTACTAATTTGCTATTTTTATTAATTTTACCACTATTATTTGTATGCCTTTCAATCTCAATATTACATTCCAATTTCGATTTCCATACACTGGATCCCATAGTTCAGTTCTATACTCTATATTGTAATAAAACATTTGAGAAAATGGCTAAGATTTGTTCTAAGAACGCTTATTCGTATATAGGAATAGGTTCGACATATTTTTTAAATAGCCAAATACTTTGTATCTTTCTTGGTATTGTATTTTATAAACTAGTTAAAACAAGATTATGATAAACTACGCTAACTTCATTATTCAACAGAAACTGATATGCTGACTGTATTACACAGCAGAGACCAAGGATGTTATTAGATAGAACGGTCAATATACTGGCAGAGTACACTTACCTAGAAAAAATGCAAAATTGTAAGAGGAATGATTGATTGAAGTAAGTAGTAATTCACCACGTGTATCCATATAAAAAATAATCACCCAAATGTCTGTTTCTGAACCTGTGTGAGTGCAATAAGAGGTTTTAGGGTACGGATACTAATGTAGGTGCAATAAGGGGTTTAGGGGTAGGGTACGCCTAGATATGGTATAATGGGGTGATTTAGCATAACTGGTAATCTATACATGTGGAAGATTAGCCCTAAAACCTGGATAAAAATCAAAGACGTATTGATTTATCATGAAAACTGACCGAGTTAGTTATGTAAATTAGAAACTGACTCGTAAACCCCCAAAAATGATATTCGAAATTTGACACTTTCCCATACTCCGATCTGGTCCAACTTTTAGTATGTTGTAGACTAGACCCAAACCAGCATAAAATAATCAAAAAACAAAATGTTGCATTTTTGCCCGGGGGTGGGGGTGGGTGTCAATCAGTATGTTGACCCGTCTATGAGGCTCATGACAAACGTTCCAAAAAACTGGAAGTTAGAATAATGTTAACACATTAAAAAAAGGACGAAGATAATTTAATCTTAAACACGTTTTATAAGGATCACCGCCAAGGCGATGGTTATATTTTTGTTGGTTTTTCTGGTTTGTTTGTTTGTTTGTTTGTTTGTTTACAGCTTAGCATCCACATCGCTTAACCAAATGTCACTAAACTGACCCAAGATATCGATCACTGTCTAACTTAGAAAAAACCTAAACTCAGGATATCTAGGTGAAAGGTCAACAGTCAATATCACGGAAAAGGTAAAAATTACACGTTTGGCATAATTTCGGTTCTGTTCATCGTAAGGATTCTGTACTGTGTCCATATTCTAGCCAATGTAGCCCCACATCTTATATGACCGTACGATTGGAAAAGTCAAGTACGATATTTTTTCCGGAATTTAAACTTCCTATTCTTGCAGATTTGCTGTGTGGATCTGATACTGTTTCCTAACAATAACCACTATGCAAAAATTTAGCTTGATCAGATAAATAGTTTAGAAGTTATCAACGTTTCCATCGCATAACTTTGGGATTACCTCATAGAATATGGAGAAGGTCCAGTATAGACTTTGGCTCGTCCTTATGTTGTCAGGCAGATGAATGCAGTCTCACGTTAGTATACCTGAATAGGTTCGAAATAGTTTTGAAAGCAAAATACTCAAAATGTTGCGTGTACTTGCATTTTATAAACATGCGAAGTATGCTTGTACGTAACTATGCTAACTTCGTTATTCAAAAGAAACTGACGTGCTGACTGTATTAACTAATGGAAGCCATGAATAGTGTTTGTCACTTTGGATCAACACTGTTGCTGTTGTTTGGAGTATTCTCTCAAAAAGAAAGCTGGGGAAATATGCGCACATTAAGAAGTGGGAAGAGGGTCATTAAATCTTAAACATATTTGATAATTCTAAGTTATTTTGGAACCATTTCAAATTAACAAAAATCAAATTTATAGGCAAAAGATAGCTAAGTGCAAAAAAACATAGAATATGACAGGTATTATACAGGGTGATTCATAAGCAACTTAGCTATTTATTTTTTAAATTCTAAAGTTAAAAAATACGGTAATACAAAACAGAAAGTTTATTCAACAAATTCATATATGGGATTTTAAGATTCGAGCACATTTTCAAAATTTCCACCTTCGTTCTGCATGCATAGCTACATTCTTTTTTGCAAGGAATTTACGACTTTTTGTAGCATATTTGATTGATTATGGTGTTGTGTAAAGGAGGCTTTCTGTTCACATCACGTTTCCATTGCCTAACAAATAGCAGTAATTAGAGAGTAAGATAACAATTATCAAAAGTTCATAGTATGTTTGTGCTTCATATGGTAATCATTTTAAATAGCTAAGTGAAGTGACTTATGAATCACCCTGTATATATATATATATATATATATAGTAAGCTATGAAAATATATTTATGGCAATTAAGCTACACAGATGCATTTTAGCCTGAAGATTCCCCTTCAGGGATGAAACGCGGGAGCCTCTGTGTAGCTTAATTGCCATACATATATTTTCATAGCTTACTACCTAGCTCTGCTGTTGTATCGAGCAGTGTTTGAAGTAAATACTTAAAATTGATACATACATTTTTTTTATCTCTTTATAAAAAATTTTATGTATCAATTTTAAGTGATATTTTAATTTTTTATTTTTATAGAAGTCGCTCCAGACAATGCATGAAGCCACTTGATGTTAGGAGCTAAAAAAACTACTACTTCAAAGTTAAAAACTAACTGACGATAAGTGTTAGATGGATAGATTCTGACCCAGAAAACAGCAATTCTTCCCCCTTTGTCAGAAACATCGCTCGTGGAATGTGAGGACTAAAGGACAAAATAAGGGAAGCGAAAGTTACGGGGCTTCTGAAAGTAAACCGAAAGTTCATTTTCTACTCTCCTTTATATATAGTCTTTATTATTGATTTTACTGGCAATAGAAGCATAGCTGTTTTTTTTAGTATTTTTCCACTTCCTAAGCGGAAAGGATATTGCATTAAGTCGTCTTTTTTAACAGGACGTGTAATTATTTCATTTTATGTATATATTTATCAATTATTATTTACGAACATATGAAAGGAATCGATGGGCACGTGTTTCTGGTTATCAGCATGGGTTACCTGGGCAAGGATCGAACCAACGATATTACTGTTAGCAATCTAGCGTTTTACCACCAGACGAGAAACACCTTGCCGAAATACGTACAATGTTTTATCTTATAGTCAGAAACACGTATCCATGGAGTTCTTTTATATGTACGTAAAAAATTTAATTAATAAATATATATATAAAATTTAAAAAATAATTACACGTCCTGTTGAAAGGACTACTTAATGCGATATTATTTACCGCTCAAGAAGTGGAAAAATACTAAGAGAACAGCTATGTTTCTATCGTCAGTAAAAACAATAGAGTAACATGATTGCGATAAAAATTGTACATAGTTTGGCAAGGTGTTAGTGGTCTTGTGGTAAAATACCAGACTGCAAGCAGTAATATCGTAGGTTCGATCCTTGCAGGATACATTATATATATATATCTCTCTCTCTATATATATATTGGATCTTTGTCGAAGGCGCATTTTAACCTAGATATGGTAAGCATAGGTACTACCTTTTCTTGTAGGCTGTCCCATGCCACAAAGCAAAAAGACGGACAGAGAATGCTGGCCTTCTTCTATTGAGACGAAAAGACCGATGGTATATCTTTCGCAGAGTCTCACATGATTTGGCGCTGAAAAACTCCTTTAAAGGTAGATTAAAATTACCGTTGATGATGATGTAATTGCATCCCCTCAGATTCTCCCATGCTCAAGTGAGAGGTAACCAGCCAAAGACCAGCGGCCATGATGCACCACTGTATGAATGCTCGCAAGCTGACCACAGCTTTTGGCAGCTGATTTCACAGTACAACCCATCCCCCCCGCCCCCCAAAAAAGCCTTCCGACAATTAAGACGAAATCGTCCCAGATATATTTCTCTTAAGAAGATTTCTTCTACAGAGAGGTCTAAACGTCTTTAGTTATCTGAACTCTACATGACGATCAATGCCCCTTTTTTCATATGACTAATCGACAAATCCACTAGCCTTTCTAGGTGTTACACCGGCCGTTCTTACACAGGAGAAACTACACCGGTTGTCACTACAAATAGTGCGAGTCACCAGAGACACAGAGAAGACAAAGCACAGTCTTGTAACTGTCTAGCCAAGTGCTAGTCACTTTCTTACTTTGTTAATACACTTGTTAAACCAACCCTCGACTTGACTTCCTTTATTTATTATTTACTGTTGGACAACTTCACAACACTAGGTTATAAGACCATGGCTTTAATCATGTTAATCATACCCGAGTAAGCTTCTACATTTAACTTTGACAATATATTACGTCAAACATTATATATTTAATAACTAAATAGTCACCTAGAACGGTGATGTTTGATTAAAATAATCTAATGTAAAACGCGATAAATCAATTTCATCGAATTGAGAAATTGGATTAGAAAAAGATAAACATTTCAAATCTATAAGCCGACATAAATACTAATTCAAATTAAAAGGAAGAAAATTAGGCCAATATTACATCATGTGAAACATGATTTTTGATATGATAGCGTGACGAAATGGAAATCTGTTGGCAGTGTTCAATTTTGGTGTTATGCATTTAAACTCTTTATACAGTTATCCATAGAGAGCTGTTTCGTCGTATCACAATTCTTAGGTGTCCTTAGACGTAGCTAGTTTATCAACTTATATATATATATATATATATATATATATATATATATAATGTAAGTTTGTAATCCGAGGCAGGAGCAATGTGATATAGATACCGGAAGGTGGAACAGATGAACAAAAATAAATGAGAAGAGAAAATAAGAATGGAATCTCAAATCAATTTATCAATATTTCACGTCAAACAGATTAAATACCAGAGCAGTAAATAGAAAAAAGTTTACTGTCAAGCAATTAAAAAGTTCCGGAGAAGGTAAACTTTAATTTTCGAGATCGGGACCTCTCATTATCAAAAGATCAAAAATATGACCGAGTGGTCGAAAAAACGAGATGGGAACAACTGTTGAAGAAATACCGCAGAGAATTGATGGAAGATACGCAGAAAATGAGTTTAGATAAGCTAATTGGATATCAATATTAATTATTCCTAGCATAATTTAATTGTATAATTATTCAGCTCAAATCTAATTAATATTTGTTTATTTATATACTTTATTATTATTTTTTTATTTAAATTTTTTTTTATTTGATATTTTTTCCTTTTTCTTTTTTAATTCAATTTTAAATTTGATAAATTTGATCCGGTAATGTTACAGGGAAACGAACGGTCAAGGGGAGGCAACTGTGAAATCCAGAATCTGGTTTTATATATATATATATATATATATATATATATATATATATATATATATATATATATATATATATATATATATAATGTTTATCAACAGACATGTGTCTTTGAGGTCAACATTTCTATTTTATAACTTAACATATCAATCACGAGAAATTCTTTCAGCTATGCAATTCTCTGAATACTCAGTACAAATATTACGACAGGTATATAGATGCTACCTTTCTAATTTTGGCACACGGCAAAGGATCACTAATGGACTTCTATCAATACGTCAATAATTGCCACAATGACAGATCACAGAACACTCCCCCAACCACATACTATTTTTTGACGTCCGTGTACAAATCACGAATAAACACATCACTACACCACTCTACACCAAACTCAGCGACGGACATGGTTACCTCAATTTTGACAGCTGTCACCCTACGAGCATAAAAATATCTATCAGTTACAGTCGATCCATGTACATCAAAATAATCGTTTCACAATTTATCGAGTAGGATAGAATATTATTAGAAACCCTAACTCTAACCCTAACCCTAACCCTTACCCTAACCCTAAACCTAATCCCTAAACCCTAACCCTAACCCGTAACCCTAACCCTAATCCGTAACCCTAACCCTAAACCTAAACCCTAAACCCTAAACCCTTACTCTAACCCTAACCCGTAATCCTAACTCTAACCCTAACCCTAACTCTAGCCCTTACCCTAACCCTAACCCTAACCCTAACCCTTAACCTAACCCTAACCCTAACCCTAACCCTTACCCTAACCCGTTACCCTAACCCTAAACCTAAACCCTAAACCCTAAACCCTAAACCCTTACTCTAACCCTTACCCGTAATCCTAACTCTAACCCTAACCCTAACCTTAGCCCTTACCCTAACCCTAACCCTAACCCTAACCCTAACCCTTAACCTAACCCTAACCCTAACCCCTAACCCTAACCCTAACCCTAACCCTAACCCTAAACCTAAACCCTAAACCCTAAACCCTTACTCTAACCCTAATCCTAAACCCTAACCCTAACCCTAACCGTAATCCTAACCCTAATCCATTATAAGTAGAAAAAACCTCTTAAAATACAGAAGCAACAGAAATCATCATCACAAATACCAATGATATTTTAATTCAACCACAACACTAACAAATTACACAACCTTCCCTCAAAAAGATATTACAACAGCTAAAACATTACACCACTATCAACAAATATACAACAAACCACACATTAGTGCAAAACGACAGCCTTCTAACCTACATTCTCTACTAACATCAAAGTAAAATACACCACATTCAAGAGAACAAAACATTCAATAAACCTAGATGCAAAGTATGCCAACACATCACTGCCGAAGACACCTACATGCACCAGCTAAAATAATTGTAATTCGTAAACTGATAGTCTGATCCGGCTCAAATTCTGAAGATTAGTACTATATAAAAGTAAAAAAAACAAAAACAAGGATAGGTTTAAGGCTCCCGAAATTTATACTAGTATTGTCCGCAATTACCCGTGGCGCAGTGGATATAGTACTAAGTAAATTCAATTATAAGGGATAGTCATCTGAAAGTTGGAGGTTTAATCTTCGGTGCGGAAAATTATTGAAGACTTTTCTCAGCTTGAAATTCCGTCCAGATTCCCGAGTTCGACAGAAATATTCCACAGTTCGACAGAAATATGTCGAAAAGATTCATCTGAAGAAGACCGGAGGGTACAGCGGCCGAAACGTTGTGATAATGAGATGAGAACAGTATCCAAATAATGCAAATTATACAAATCGCCAATCCTCAAAAAAAATAAATAAATAAAACAGAAACATATATAAAAGTTATACGTATATTTTATATGGGGCAACATCCGTATTTCAGGTCAGGACTCATAGAGTGACATGTTATTTACCGTATGACACAAAAGTTTCTTTGAATTTCAAATAAAATTATTCCTTTGATAAACTAACATCAACATAAGATAACCAAAAAAGGTAATCTGAAAAAAGTTCACCCGAAGATTCCTTCTTTATATCCTGTTATGTTAAATGAATCAAGGGAGGCGCGATAGCGCTCTATCCCTTAATAGACTTCAAAAACGACCTATGCTAGAAATCTCATTTCTTTGATCAGTCATAACTCAAAAACCAATAAACCAAATTAGTTAAAACTTTGCACAAAATTTTCATTTGATAAGTTCTATAAGTGTGTAGAATTTCAGCATCATTAGTCAAGGCAACCCAGAGATCCAGAAAGGTCAGGAGTGATTTTGTGTTATCCGTGTGTAGGTACGTACGTACGTACGTACGTACGTGTGTGCCACCCTGTATCTCATCAACTATTTGATGGATTCAGCTGATTTTTGGCAGAGATAGAGATTATAGGGTCCAGTTGATGGCATTTTAATTTCAGTTTACCATATACCTTAGTTTTCCAGAAAATTCCAAAAAACCAAAAAAATTACCATTGTCTTGAGGCATAGCCTTTACAAAAGTAGTGATATTCCATGAAAAATGCCAGTATACTGAAATCATATGCCCTTAATAGGGTTAAGATGAAAATTCATATACACTAAATGTACAAACGCAAGTAAATTCCCAAATTTTTACACTTTTATTGTCGTTAAGGGTATGACTACATATAAACCAAACCATTTCATTATCACATCACTACAGTATAAATACATATGCATGAGTCGATGAAGTGTGTGAGGTGCGCTGAAGAAAAATTCCTACCAGTAAAATACATAGCCCTGTTGTGCTCGCATACCCTTAATGACAATAAAAGTGTAAACATTTGGGAATTTCCTTGCTTTTGTATATTTAGTGTATATGAATTTTCATCTTAACCCTATTAAGGGCATATGATTTCAGTATACTGGCATTTATCATGGAATATAATATATATTTATCGTATGACAAACAGTTTCTTTTAATTTTAACCCGGCTGAAATTATTCTATTTATTTATATAACATAATAACACTTAGGAAATAATTTTTTTGGGAAAAAACTTCACCAACGAGAACAGTTGTGTTTACGCAGCATTTTTAGATTTCAATTTAGCTTATGTTGGTCAGTGTTATGTTGGTCAGTGTTATGTTGGTCTGTGTTATGTTGGTCAGTGTTATGTTGGTCTGTGTTATGTTGGTCAGTGTTATGTTGGTCTGTGTTATGTTGGTCTGTGTTATGTTGGTCTGTGTTATGTTGGTCTGTGTTATGTTGGTCAGTGTTATGTTGGTCAGTGTTATGTTGGTCTGTGTTATGTTGGTCAGTGTTATGTTGGTCTGTGTTATGTTGGTCAGTGTTATGTTGGTCAGTGTTATGTTGGTCAGTGTTATGTTGGTCTGTGTTATGTTGGTCAGTGTTATGTTGGTCTGTGTTATGTTGGTCAGTGTTATGTTGGTCTGTGTTATGTTGGTCAGTGTTATGTTGGTCTGTGTTATGTTGGTCAGTGTTATGTTGGTCAGTGTTATGTTGGTCAGTGTTATGTTGGTCTGTGTTATGTTGGTCTGTGTTATGTTGGTCTGTGTTATGTTGGTCTGTGTTATGTTGGTCTGTGTTATGTTGGTCTGTGTTATGTGGGTCAGTGTTATGTGGGTCTGTGTTATGTTGGTCAGTGTTATGTTGGTCAGTGTTATGTTGGTCTGTGTTATGTTGGTCAGTGTTATGTTGGTCTGTGTTATGTTGGTCAGTGTTATGTTGGTCTGTGTTATGTTGGTCAGTGTTATGTTGGTCAGTGTTATGTTGGTCAGTGTTATGTTGGTCTGTGTTATGTTGGTCAGTGTTATGTTGGTCTGTGTTATGTTGGTCAGTGTTATGTTGGTCTGTGTTATGTTGGTCAGTGTTATGTTGGTCTGTGTTATGTTGGTCAGTGTTATGTTGGTCAGTGTTATGTTGGTCAGTGTTATGTTGGTCTGTGTTATGTTGGTCAGTGTTATGTTGGTCTGTGTTATGTTGGTCAGTGTTATGTTGGTCTGTGTTATGTTGGTCTGTGTTATGTTGGTCAGTGTTATGTTGGTCTGTGTTATGTTGGTCAGTGTTATGTTGGTCTGTGTTATGTTGGTCTGTGTTATGTTGGTCAGTGTTATGTTGGTCTGTGTTATGTTGGTCTGTGTTATGTTGGTCTGTGTTATGTTGGTCAGTGTTATGTGGCATGATGCCGCGTTTGAGGAATTTACTTATGTATTTTGAACAAAATTATTATTATTTTCTTCAACAACAACATCAATAATAATAACAACAACAGGAACAACAACAACAACAACAACATCAACAGCACGAAAAACCAACAACAACAACATGCCCCTCCATAAAAATTGATTGTATCAGCCTCGGATTATTCCACACAAATAGTCAAGAAGGGTTAAAGAAGATAGAAAGATCAAAGAAAGAGGGTACTCCAGACCTGCAGTAAAAGATTGCGGAGAGTACCGGGAGATAGAGCATTAGGGTTATTGTCACCTAAATCACAGAGAAGACTAATGGTCTTTTACAGCGAGAAATCAATGGTAAGCGTTTTTTGGAATAACACGAAGTCATTTGGAATGGTTGTCGAAAGAGGTAGAGAGTATTAGAAACCTGGGGAGACTTGTTGTCACACAGACTCCAGGGAACACCATCGGTTATCATCAGTGAGCAAACACTGATGATAATCTCTGTGAGAATTCCTAGTGAGTACATAAAACAACAACAACAACAACAGCAACGGCGACAATAATAATAATAATAATAATAATAATAATAATAATAATAATAATAATAATAATAATAATAATAATAATAATAAATAAATAAATAAATAAATTAATTAATTAATTAAAAAATTTAAAAAAAAACCTACTACACTGGAATTTATGGGAAATCTATGAATTGGGCCACAATAAGAATTGATATGAGCATACACTATAAATGGCACAGGAGATCAACAATGTCAATACGCGCAAACTACCTGATAAGGTTCTTGAACATTTCCAAACCCGACTTAGTCTTTCGAAACAAAAACAAAAGAACTTACATAATCACTGACTTCTTTTATACAAGAATGCAGAAAAAAGAATAGGAAAAATAAATAAGTTTCAAGATCTAACACCGGAATGAGACTATAGAAATGTAAAGAAGTTAAGGCGATTTCCGTTGTAATTGGAACGCTTTGAACCATAACTAAAAAACACCATAAATGGCTTAAACAGATTGACGAGACAATTTTTTTACCAATCCTACAAAGGGCTTGCCTGTTAGGAACGACGAAAGTGTTTCCGTACAGCTTGAACGTCTAAAGTCAAGGAAATGGACCTGATGTTCAAGAGCAAAAGATTACAACTAAAACTATCCGGAAGTTGAGACTACTGTGAAATAATAATAATAACAATGATAATAATGATAATAACTAGTGAGACCCATGGAAATTTCACGGTTGTTTTCTTCGTCTACCTGTATAATGATAAATTGATATCGATCAGCATGGTACGACTATTTTGCTCGACTTAATATTTTTAATTCTTTAAAATGGGGTACTTACAGAAAAGAGTTGACGAAGGTTGCCAACATCCATAAAGGAAAGTGGTGCTTAGGAACCGACTGGATTCGAACTTCACACGCCCAGGTCGTCAGTCCGCGTCGTTGATCATTTCACCACTGCAATCTCCCATTTATCGGTATAAGTTACTGTTCAATCCCAATGTGTCTCTTGAAATAATACATGTGTTTAATGTTTAATAATATACAGACAAAATATTGTATCTTTCTTCTTCCGTAAAAGTTATTGCCATTGTCAGCTAACATTTAAATAAATAAAACGAATATGTCTATTCTATTTTATTTATTTAAAATTGTAACACCTAGATGTGTATAAGAATGACATAAAACATATGCAAATAGTAATTTTTAAGTCAAAACGGGACGAAAGGATTCGATTTGGGAACAATTCATTTTAAAATTAGGAAAGTCATAACGTTTACTTACGTTAACAACACTAGTACATTTTCAATTCATTTTTTGCAATGAAATGTCATCTTTTGGAATCGGATGATCTTAAAATAAATGGGTGTGGAAGGTGAAAACGTACGTACGAACAATAAAACACTTAGCGTATTATTATATGGATAATAGTAGTAATACTAATATTAGTATTATCATGAAAATGTACTGTTCCTTGCTTCTACGAACAGACATTTGATAAAATTTTAAACGATAAAACCGTAATATTTATCTAAAAATAAAAATGTAATTCTACTTTTTTAGGCGATTACATGTAAACAAGCTAAAAAATAAGGCGGCAAGAAGAAAGAAATTTATAATAATTTGGACTTTAGAGTGAAGATTATTTTCACACAGAAATTTACAGTAAAATGATCACCCGTTTCCGGACCACCACGCAGTGATGATCACTCACTTCCGTACCAGATAGCGTTTCTAAGAACATATTTTTAAATACGTTATCTGGTTCGGAAGTGAGTGATCATTTTACGTTAAACTTATATGCGAAAAATCTAAAATATTTATTTAATCTCTTTTTACGGTCTAACTATTCAGGATGCTCAAATGCAATCGCCTAAACAACGGTAGATTCTAATTTTAAATTTTAGGAGAATAATCACAGAGTGTAAAGGTTTAATAATATTTATTAAATTCTTTAATGTGTAACAAATTCTTTGTCGGTGATATACTTTTGCAGTAGAGGCATACATGTAGTTCTCCAGGTTCAATTTGTTACCCGAAATGAATAAAAAACGATGAACTAAAAAAAAAACATAGCTAGAAAGCAATATGAAAAGTAGATGCTTATCACTTTGATTAAGAGAAATTTTAAGGTTGAAATTACATTCAGTTGCTGCTAGCATTTTAGACACGTGGAACGTTATATAAGGTATTGACAAACAGAGGGACTTGAAACGGAATTAAGCTGCATAAACACAGCTAGAAATATAAAAAAAAAAGAACATTGCACGATTGTAAGTTTAGATATACAGGGTGGGCAAAAATAAGGGTCCTATTTTTAAAAATTCATAACTTTTTTATTTATTGATTTAAAAAAATTTTTTTTTTAGAATAAGTAAAGGACCCCTTCCGAAGCAAGCATGAGCCGTATTAGCCCTAAGGAACGTACCCACATTTAGAAAACATTATTTTTGCTTAAAAAACTCAAAACAGTGTAAAAAACAATACTTTAGTTTTTGTAAGTTTTAAGAAGTGTTTTTCGGCTAAAATTTGTTTTGTTTATTTCAAAAAATCTCGGAAGGGTCAGTCTACACACACATAAAGTTTGGTGAGTTTAACTTTTATTTTGTGGAAGTTATTCAAATTCAAGTTATTCAAATTTAAAGATAGGACCCTTATTTTGGCCCACCCTGTATAAGAAAAATCCTATGATCTGAAATAACCTGATCCTTGGCCTTTTGGCTAGGAGCAAAGTGTAATATCTCTTTTGATACTGTTGTCCTCGATCAGAGAAAGAGAAATCCTTCTAGACCGAAGCAATATTTATTTTGTACTAGTTCATGCCTGATTTCCGTACAGTCTTGAGCGACAATGAATACCCCCTGTAAAGTGGGTCTGCGCATGTAATTGTGAAGCAAGGGTTGCACAATCACCAACCACGCCTCTCCTGAGTCGGCACTTCAGTGTCAAAGAGAAATCCAGGACAACTGGAAACAATGCCGAAATAAGGGTGGATGGGATCATGATATAAGCGGGTATCATTGGAGATAGACTTGTAGGTCCTATAAGAGTACCCGAATTGGAAAAAATTACGTCTGTTTCTTATTACCATCTCTTGAGAGAATTTCTGGTACCTTCGCTAGATGACATGAATCTGACTCTGCAAAAGGACTTTATTTTTATTCACGACAATGCCCCTCTTCACTCTGCATGGTACGACTTTTAAAAGCACTTTTAGCATATCTGGGCATCAAAGGTACAACGTTGATGATCTCGCCTCCATGTTACCCCGAATTAACCCCAATAGAAAACTTTTGGTCTATCTTCAAACGAGATGTTTATGCCAATGGACGTCAATTCTTGTCTAAAACAGACTGATTAGAAGATACTGATACTGCAGCAAGGGTAGTACCACCAGTTGCAATTAAATAAATTGCTGATTCAGTCAATACAAGACTTTTTGAAGTTGTAAAGGTCCATAGTGGTTATGTGGGTAAATAAGGTATCTTTTCATTATATGTATTGAACTATATATTATTATGTATTAAATTATATCAATAAATTGTTAAATAAAACCGTCATTCATCTGTATTTTATTTATTTATTTATTTTCATTAATAAGCGTCTATTTTGGCTGACTTAATTGTAAAGTTATTACACTTTGTCGGTAAACATTCAGTGCTTTCAACAAATATTTTATTTTCATTAATAAGCGTTTATTTTGGTTGACTTAATTGTAAAGTTATTACCATTGGTCGGTAAACATTCAGTGCTTTCAACAAATATTTTATTTTCATTAATAAGCGTTTATTTTGGTTGACTTAATTGGAAAGTTATTACCATTGGTCGGTAAACATTCAGTGATTTCAACAAATATTTTATTTTCATTAATAAGCGTTTATTTTGGTTGACTTAATTGGACAGTTATTACCATTGGTCGGTAAACATTCAGTGATTTCAACAAATATTTTATTATCATTAATAAGCGTTTATTTTGGTTGACTTAATTGTAAAGTTATTACTATTGGTCTGTAAACATTCAGTGATTTCAACAAATATTTTATTTTCATTAATAAGCCTTTATTTTGGTTGGCTTAATTGTAAAGTTATTACTATTGGTCGGTAAACATTCAGTGATTTCAACAAATATTTTATTTTCATTAATAAGCGTTTATTTTGATTGGCTTAATTGTAAAGTTATTACTATTGGTCGGTAAACATTCAGTGATTTCAACAAATATTTTATTTTCATTAATAAGCGTTTATTTTTTTTTGACTTAATTGTAAAGTTATTACTATTGGTCGGTAAACATTCAGTGATTTCAACAAATATTTTATTTTCATTAATAAGCGTTTATTTTTGTTGACTTAATTGTAAAGTTATTACTAGTCGGTAAACATTCAATGATTTCAACAAACATTTTATTTTCATTAATAAGCGTTTATTTTGGTTGGCTAAATTGTAAAGTTATTACCATTGGTCGGTAAACATTCAGTGATTTCAACAAATATTTTATTTTCATTAAAAAGCGTTTACTTTGGTTGACTTAATTGTAAAGTTATTACTATTGGTCTGTAAACATTCAGTGATTTCAACAAATATTTTATTTTCATTAATAAGCGTTTATTTTGGTTGGCTTAATTGTAAAGCTATTACCATTGGTCGGTAAACATTCAGTGCTTTCAACAAATATTTTATTTTCATTAAAAAGCGTTTACTTTGGTTGACTTAATTGTAAAGTTATTACTATTGGTCTGTAAACATCCAGTGATTTCAACAAATATTTTATTTTCATTAGTAAGCGTTCATTTTGGTTGGCTTAATTGTAAAGTTATTACCATTGGTCGGTAAACATTCAGTGATTTCAACAAATATTTTATTTTCATTAATAAGCGTTTTTTTTTTTTTACTTAATTGTAAAGCTATTACCATTGGTCGGTAAACATTCAGTGATTTCAACAAATATTTTATTTTCATTAATAAGCGTTTATTTTTGTTGACTTAATTGTGAAGTTATTATCATTGGTCGGTAAACATTCAGTGATTTCAACAAATATTTTATTTTCATTAATAAGCGTTTATTTTGGTTGACTTAATTGTAAAGTTATTACCATTGGTCTGTAAACATTCAGTGATTTCAACAAATATTTTATTTTTATTAATAAGCGTTTATTTTGGTTGGCTTAATTGTAAAGTTATTACTATTGGTCGGTAAACATTCAGTGATTTCAACAAATATTTTATTTTCATTAATAAGCGTTTATTTTTTTTGACTTAATTGGAAAGTTATTACTATTGGTCGGTAAACATTCAGTGATTTCAACAAATATTTTATTTTCATTAATAAGCGTTTATTTTGGTTGACTTAATTGTAAAGTTATTACTAGTCGGTAAACATTCAATGATTTCAACAAATATTTTATTTTCATTAATAAGCGTTTATTTTGGTTGGCTAAATTGTAAAGTTATTACCATTGGTCTGTAAACATTCAGTGATTTCAACAAATATTTTATTTTCATTAATAAGCGTTTATTTTTGTTGGCTTAATTGTAAAGTTATTACTATTGGTCGGTTAACATTCAGTGATTTCAACAAATATTTTATTTTGCAAATGCTAGCTATTAGTTTATGCTTATTTTTTAGCAGCACATTTATAACAGAGTGCTAGATCATCCGTGAAAATTTTTCCGAACTAATGTCAGAGAAATTTGGAGAATTAACTATTTTTGTTCGAAAGCTATTATCACTGGTCGCAGTATATATATATATATATATATATATATATATATATATATATATATATATATATATATATATATATATATATATCCTTACCGTCACACAAATGTTAGTGAGTTAAAAGTGCCGGACGAATCCATTTTAAGCATTTAGGGCGATTGAAAAAAGCAGAAAGCGAGTAAGACAACACCCGCCTTCAATCTATTTCTATAATGAGCCGTTTTTTTCTTTTTTTGTATTTCTGCTTTACAAACCGATTTATGATTTATTCTCTTTTTATCTTTGTTTAAACATTCGAGTTCTTTCTTTTATTCTTATTTCTTTCCTTATTTAACTTTACCAATTCAGGCGTTTTTTATATGAATATTGGTGCGAACACTGGCGAAGGCGATTTTTTTTGGTCATTTTTTCGCAGTGTGTACGCGCGTATAATAATAAACATCTTAATATAATCAATGTACAAATTCAAAAAATTTTTTAGATGAGGATTGATAATTTGTATTATTTAGATTATTCTGACTACTGTTCTCATCTCGGATGATGTAACTTCCGGTTTTCTTTAGGCGCGTCTTGTCGAATTCGGAAATCTTTATATCGAACTTTGAGCGGATCCCTTTATTTAATCTACGTACCCGTTTACCAGACATGACCGGGTAGATGTTGTAAGTAATTCCTAATTGTATTCTTAGTATCGCCCGTACTGAGGATTCAACCTCCAAAAGACTTTCATATACAACTGATTATTAATTAGCACTTTATCCGTTACGCTACAGGTCTATGCGGACCATGCCGGATGAAATATCGGCCGAAACATTGTATAATATGTCAATATCGATGAGAACAAATATAAATGAATATCATGAAAATCTTTCAAGAATATGCACCATTCGCCCATGCATGAAGTACTGTTGTCACATCTGGGCTGGTGCACGAAACGCTAGCCCCTCCCTCTTTGACAGGGTCCCAAAAAGAGTCTCTAATCTAATAAGCCCTTCGCTATCATGCATGCTCCAACCTCTGTCCCATTGTCACAATGTTGCATCCGTGTGCTTGTTTTACAAGTACTTTAATCGAATGTGCTCCAACGAATGTGCTGCACTGGTGCCTCATCTACATAAATACCCCCGATTAACCCTAACCCGACAAGATCCCACCCTTTCACTGTTGAGGTCCCAAAATGCCGGAGAGCTTTCTACTCTAATAGCTTCTTTCCTCGTACTGCTAACCCTTGGATTTACCTCCCTGCTTCCTGTTTCCCTGACCGTACTAAGATACATATATTTAAATGTAACGTGAACAAGCGTCTCGCTGTAAAACTCCCCATATAGGATTCTCCTAATTCACAGTATCTCTCTACGTCTCAGTGACCCTGTGCCATGTTTGGTGTGAACTACAGTAAATAATTTTTAAAAACTATCGAAAAAGAATCAAGAGACCATCTTTAGCTTGACCTTCGAGGCGATCTTGTAGAATTGTCGTTCTGAAATAAGTTTTTATCTGTAAGGTCGAGGAGGCAGGGCTTAGATGTTTGACCCAAATTGTTAGAATCGGTCCAATTGGCTTACAATCTGATCTGCTTGTTCGTTTATTTCGTCCGTTAAAATTTGAGCTGTTAATTGGAGTTCTCGCCGGTGAGTCAGGACTCGTTTATTTACTATTTAATGACCGTGAGCCGAGTAAAGTTTCTGTTTTTAGATCAACGTGGCGTCATCAAACTTTATAGTATTGACAAGACAACAGCCAAGAGCTCGTTTCAGGAAAACAAGAATATCATTCCATGAGTAAGCTCTAAACAATACACAAACCGGTTTGATGTGTTAAGATCTTCAAATGTAACTAGCAAGATCAGCCCGTATTGCCCGGGTGTCGAATTGGTATACTGAAAAATCGTGGAATTTAAATATCTTCAGAAAACAATAACGTAGCGTGTTGATCGGGTGTGGGACGTAACAAATTTACCGAATATGCAGAGAGGATGAGTTACTCTTACAGATAACTATCTAAGTCTTGTCTTATTGGTACCCGGGTTGGCATCAAATTGCAATATCTATTCTGTTCTCGGTCAGAGGACGAGTTATCTTTCTAGCAATTGATTTTTGTCATTTTAGGTCATATCTAGAAATACACCGTTCTTCTTTCCAAATATAACCTAAGGAATTATCAGATTTTCATTCTTCCTGATGAGATCTCGGTTTCTAACGGATGTTGATAGATAACATCGACATGCCAGTGTCGTAGATTATGTGCATTGTCTGTATGAATAAAAATAATCATATATATATGAATTCGGAAATAAATCTTCTACTTTAGAATAAAATGTCATTTGTAGGTGGGTTTTTTCTTTGGGTCATCAGAACTTTTATATATGAAAAAAAAATTATTACGGTAGTTCTATCATTTTATATAATGATTTTAGTCGTATATCTAGGAAAATAGTGAGTTTCAACACTGGCGAAGCATAATTTTTCCGTCATTTTTTAAATCTAAATTCAAATATTATCGCATGGATAAAATATTCTATTCATTTAGGTTTAAAATGAATAACATATTACATCCGCACGGCCTTCAAGGTATTCAAGGAACTGAAGCTAGAATTTTCGAATCTCGAATCTTCGAATAAATATAAAAGTCAGATAGTCCTTAGATTGAGTGGCCAAGTTCAAAGTGTAGTATCTGTTCCGATGAATACAGCACCCCGTAGACTGGTATTGTCTTGGCCTTCGGGGCTTGATTTACGCCGGTCTGTGGGTTTGTCCTGTGCAGTTCTAGGAGGTCCACCCTCCCAGGCTTTGCCTCCCCTCTTTAGGGAGAAGTAAGTTTATTGCTTACTGCCTGAGGCGCTCCTACCGAGGAATGTCGACGAAGTTGCCTAGGCATTTTTTGTAGGCCAGAGTGCTCACCTTCTCGGGCGCTGGCTTTTCAAATCCCACTTTCCCGACCTTGTGTCACATCTTACCTTGTGGGAAGAAGATGAATAAAATGTGTGTGTGTGAGATGACTAAGACGACTGCAGTTGAACACTACGCTATCACTAATGACAACAATATTAGTGAAGAGTATGGTCATGTCGTCGCTATGATGAGGCAGTGGCAACCCTAACCCTAACCTTAACCCTAACCCTAACATTAACATTAACATTAAATCAACCCTAACCTTAACTCTAACCCTAACCCTAATATTAACCCTAACCCTAAGCTTAAGCCTAACCTTAACCCTAACTCTAACCTTAACTCTAACCTTAACCCTAACCCTTTACCTTAACCTTAACCCTTACCTTACCCCTAACCTTAACCCTAGCCCTAACCTGAACCTTAACTCTAACCTTAACTCTAACCTTAACCTTAACCCTAACCCTAACCTAAAAAGAGAGCGATCAAAACTAATACTATAGTTTCGGCTTCAAGTAGATATAAAAAGAAGGCGATCAAAACTAATAATATAGTTTCGGCTTCAAGTAGATATAAAAAGAGAGCGATCAAAACGTATAATATAGTTTCGGCTTCAAGTAGATATAAAAAGAGAGCGATCAAAACTAATAATATAGTTTCGGCTTCAAGTAGATATAAAAAGAGAGCGATCAAAACTAATAATATAGTTTCGGCTTCAAGTAGATATAAAAAGAGAGCGATCAAAACGTATAATATAGTTTCGGCTTCAAGTAGATATAAAAAGAGAGCGATCAAAACTAATAATATAGTTTCGGCTTCAAATAGATATAAAAAGAGAGCGATCAAAACTAATAATATAGTTTCGGCTTCAAGTAGATATAAAAAGAGAGCGATCAAAACTAATGATATACTTTCGGCTTCAAGTAGATATAAAAAGAAGGCGATCAAAACTAATAATATTGTTTCGGCTTCAAGTAGATATAAAAAGAGAGCGATCAAAACTAATAATATAGTTTTGGCTTTAAGTAGATATAAAAAGAGAGCGATCAAAACTAATAGTATAGTTTCGGCTTCAAGTAGATATAAAAAGAAGGCGATCAAAACTAATAATAAAGTTTCGGCTTCAAGTAGATATAAAAAGAGAGCGATCAAAACTAATAATATAGTTTCGGCTTCAGACAGACAAAAAGACAGACGGACAGATACATAATCTCAATTATAATTAGAAAAAACATTATTGTTACATATTACGATAGGTGTTATAATACTTTTGAGCATAAGCGTACATTTTACTATACCACTTCAGGCCAAGAGGTCATTGACAGTTTGTGACGAGAGTATTAAGTTTTACGTTCATTGTAAAACTTCGTTCTAATTGGTTAACTTTTAGTCACAGAATGATACCTTTGTGGAAATAAGGACATAACTTTGAAAGTTAAAACGGTTGGCTGAAAATGTTGAATGACTATGATATATTCTGTCAAGCATGTCGTCAGACGGGTTTAACATCCGGGTTGCATGATCATGAATCAGAACGCCTGCATAAAGAAAGATGTACACCCAATGAATTGTCGTAGTATTCTTCCTCCTCCGCAATATTTATAAAACAGCAAGATATATACATATATATATATATATATATATATATATATATATATATATATATATATATATATATATATATATATATTTGTAAGCATATATATATATATATATATATATATATATGATTAATTTACTTACACAGACATGCGCAAAATCTGCGATACTGGCATGTCGATGTTATCGATCAACAGCTATTATAAACTGAGATCTCATAAGGTAGAGTTAGAATCCGATCTTAACCTTAGATCATAGTTGGAAAGAATGAAAGGAAGAACAAAGAAAAGAAATTAAAAATTTCAAAATTTGGGAAGTCACGTGGTTGGGACTGTCAAGAATCAAAATCTCAAAATCAAAATCAAAATCGAAATCAATAAATAACAAAAAATATAAAATATAAAATATAAAATATAAAATATAAAATATAAAATAAAATAAAATAAAATAAAGTGAAATAAAATAAAGTGAAAAGAGAGAGATATAATAAAAAGGGTAGAATAAAAAGATATATAGAAAGATATCCACAACCGTTTTATTATATTATAGAATTATATAATGAGAAGTTCTATTTTTCCTAGCATAGCTGGATATATATATTCTTAATTAATCCTTTTTTTTCTTGCTTGGCTTCTATTTGTGATGCTATTAGGAGCGTTGAAGAAATATTCCAAATCGTTTTAGAAACGATCGTACGCCAAGTATTGTTGTTACTTAGAACTTATTAAAAAAATGTGCTAATTATATTTATCTCAACTTACTTTACTTCATATAAATATAAATATTTATATATATATATATATATATATATATATATGTGTGTGTGTGTGTTTCGGAATTTTTTAGATGAGGATTGATAATTTGTAGAATTTGGTATATTTGAACTACTGTTCTCATCTTCGGTGTTTTTATCACAACGTTTCGGCCGATGTAACCTCCGACCTTCTTCAGGTGTACCTTGTCGGGAATCTTTCTGTCGAACTCGGGAATCTGGACGGAATTTCGAACGGAACCCGTGACGCAGTGGATGTAGTACTAAGTAAAATTCAGTTCTAAGTGACAGTCATCTGAAGGTTGAAGGTTCAATCCTCAATGCGGGCGATACGAAGAATTGCGAATTACTGGCAAATTGAACGAGAGCATCCTACCCCCGTGGATTTAATAAAGGGTTCCGTTCGAAATTCCGTCCAGATTCCCGTGTATGACAGAAAAATTCCCGAGTTCGACAAGGTACACCTGAAGAAGGTCGGAGGTTACATCGGCCGAAACGTTGTGATAAAACCACCCAAGTTGAGGAAAGTAGTCCGAATATTCCAAATTCTCTCTCTCTCTCTCTCTCTCTCTCTATATATATATATATATATATATATATATAATTTTTCAATATTCATTGCATAAATATACATAAGCAACAAGGTTTAACATTTCTTTTTCTCAAGAAGACAATTTTTCTAAAAAAAGATCAAATATTTAACTCAAAGTGTACGTAGATAATGCAGTACTCGAATTACATATGACGTCACACCAAAGCTATAATTATTTTGTGAAGGTAATAATTTAAGCTTTGTTTGTAAGAAAGTCTAAGTAGGTCAGTTCGTAGAACCTCAGACTGAAGACCTCACGATGTCGGTTTCGATTTCTAGTCATGACATCCGCTTTATTTTTTTGTGAATTTATTATTTACTATTAATGCAATATTCTCCATCTGTAAAATTAATCAAGATCTGTCACAAAATCCGCTATGTATTCATTACGTTTAAAAATATTGTGACGGACGGACGGACAGACAAAATGTCTGGTTATACAAGATATTTGTAATATTTCTCTTTCACCCTCTCTCTCATTCTCTCTTTTTGTCCAATGGATGCAATTGATAAGAAAGCCTTATACCAAGATCAAACAGAATCATTCTCGAGTACAATTTTATGAGTTTCAAATGATGGCATTAATTAAGTATTCGACGATTTTATAATAATAGCGTGGGGTAAGCGTTCGTGTCGGAGACGCATAAATAGCTAAGACGGCGTTTTATTTTATTTGTAACTAAAAATTTTTAAAATAATAAAATTTGTATATCCTCATTCATTCCCGGACAACGTCAGAGATGCCTGCATGTAATTAATAAACGTCGGCATGTAAATAAATAACAATAAAGACATGTTGAAATCTGATTTGTCTTAGCAAAACTAACACCCCCACCCCTTGGCTAGAAACAAAGTGTAGTATCTGTTCTGATCATACACTTAGTCTATTCTGTCCTCTGTAAGTGAAAGAGAAATCCTTCTTGACTGAGACAAGTTTTATGTTTGTTCCAATCCAGAGTGTCCCTTTTTTAGTAAGCTGAGTGTTCCCCACATTAAAACTGACCTTGTGTCTAACTTTGCCTTCGCGGGGAGGAAAGTAAGAAGGAACAATGACTCTAAAGTCGAGTATTGATTTACTCCTCTCCAGGAGTTAGGCACAAGGCCAGTTTTTATCTTACTCCCACAAGTAAGATGTGACCCAAGGTCGGGTCAGGAAAGTGGGATTTAAAAATTGCCTGTCTCGTCGGCATTCCCCGGTAGGGGCGCCTCAGACAGTAAGCAATAAACTTACTCCTCCCCTAAGAGGGAAGGCGAAGCCTTGGAGAGTGGACCTCCTAGAACTGCACAGGACAGACCCATAGACCGGCGTAAATCAAGCCCCGAAGGCAAAGACAATACCAGTCTATGGGGTGCAGTATCCATCGGAACAGATACTACACTTTGATCTTAGCCAAAAGGCCAAGAAGTAGTTTTATTTATCTACCTCCCACAAGGTAAGATGTGACACAAGGTCGGGAAAGTGGGATTAGATAAGCAAGCGCTCGAGAGGTGAGCACTCTGGCCATTTAAAAATTGCCTGGGCAGCCCCGTCGGCATTCCCGACAAATAATAATAAGAATAAGAATAAGAATAAGAAGAAGAAGAAGAAGAAGAAGAAGAAGAAGAAGAAGAAGAAAAAGAAAAAGGAGGAGAAGAATTTTAAATAGGAATACAGAGAGGCATCTTCCAAAGAGACTCTCTGTCACAGCTACTGTTTATCATAGCCATGATGCCACCTAATTACATATTTAGGAGATGTAATGCCGAATACAAGTTTACAGACACAAAATAAAGAATAAACCACCTCATGTATATGGACGACCTGAAGCTATTTGAAAATAGTAAAAAAAGAACTGGAAAACTGATAATCACAACCAGAATATTCATTCAGGACATTCAAATGGAATTCGGAATTAAAAAGCGTGCACCGCTAGAGATGAACAGAGGAAAACTAGAAAAAATAAAAGGGCATAGAATTGCCCAACCAAGAATAGATGAGTGTGCTTGGCGAGCATGACGCCTAGAAATATTTGGAAGTTCTGGAAGCAGACATCATAAAATCTACAGAAATGAAAGAGAAGATTCGAAAAGAATACATGAGAAGAACAAGGAAACTCTTAAAAACAAGACTATATAGAAATCTAGTTAAAGGAAAGAACATCATGGCAGTATCACTAATCATATATTCTGGACCATTCATAGGCTGGACTAAAGAAAAACTAAGGCATCTTTACTAAGTATCATGCACAATGCGCTACGCCCGAAAGATGATACTAGCCTCATGAATTAAATACAGTTCGAAAAATGAAAATAAACAATCACCGGTTTCATCGACAAGGCTTTTTCTAAACAGGAAAAGTCTATCCATGTCAATGAAACCATGGTAAGTCTCTGGAATATGTAACGTATAGGTTTTAAATAAATAATTTGTATTTTAGCTCTCACATTATGACGATTGAGCACTTTTCAACTTACCCGGACGCACTCTCTCTCTCTCTCTCTCTCTCTCTCTCTCTCTCTCTCTCTATATATATATATATATATATATATATATATGGATTTTCATATCTGATGAAAGCGGACCACCGCTTGAAACGCGTTATATAAAATTATAAAATGGTAAAACAACAAAATAATAAATAAATGTTGAAAAAAACAACAAAATAATAAATAAATGTTGAAAAAAACATTCTACAAATGTTGGTAGCCTTACTCCTTTACATATATACTTTTCTCTCGTTAGAACTGCACTAATACTGCACTACCCTCTTTTCTATATATATATATATAAATATATATATATATATATATATATATATATATATATATATATATATATATATATATATATATATATATATATATATATATATATATATATATGTGTGTATTCGTGGTGGGACGAGTTTAACATTTTTCTCAATTCCGATACAATTACTGAATTAGTTCTGAATTCCCGATTTGAATATAATTACCGATTCCGAATTTGATTCCGATGACAAAAGCGTCCGAAAGTACACAGCCACGGCATAAAAGTAATAACATGCACAACTATATACTCCCTATCGAAAGAGTTCCTTAAATGACGTAGATTTAAGTACATTTTAATAGAAATTCTCCTATATTTGGAGCTTTACTTATCGTAAACATTTTCCTCAAAATAACAACAAATAAAATTATACCAAAATTATGTTAAAAAAATCGACTAACAATTTATTTACATCAGTTTTAGTTTTATATAATTTTGCGCTCGAAAAAAATCTATAAATACGGATATGTTATTTTTTTGTATAAGTCATTAAAAAAAACAATACACATTGGAAACTTGTAAGCAAATCAATTTCTTTTCATGTGAAAGAATTTTATGGAATTGTAACGATCTTATAATGGTCTTGACGACGAATCTGTCAGCGGAGAATTTGACCCAAAATAATTATACTCCAAAGAATTTGATCCACCCGATATATTTTTTCTTAATCACGAGGGTTTTTTTTGTTGTTTTAGCCAGATACATTGACATTGAATACATCTATTATTAATAAATAATTAATTGATATTTTTCGGCCATCTTATGGAAAATACTTTTTCTAGATTAAATAAAAAAATTCATTAGTTAGTAATAATAATAATTATAATAACAACAACAACAACAATAATAATAATAATAATAATAATAATAATAAGTATAATAATAATAATAATAATAATAATAATAATAATAATAATAATAATAATAATAATAATAATAATAATAATAATAATAATAATAATAATAATATCTATATATCACTAGAATTTAAACGGATTTACATCTACAGAAACTAATACAATACGTGTACCATATAAAGCTCCATTACTGTCGGGCACTCTACAAAGTGGAGTATTACAGACAAACATGGAAAAGATTAAGTCCGAAACATCCCTAAAAAACATACCTACAACGAACAAAGAGGACTATCTTCTGAGGTTTGGTCTGAAGAGGTTGACTCTCTGTTAAGAGTACAACCGAAACATGTATGCACATATGTAACCAATAATTTTTGTATAAATAAAAATTGATACTTAAGAACAGCTCTACTTGTTATTGAGCACTTTTTATAAATACTGGAGTTTCAACAGATTTACATCTACAGAAACTAATACAATATATATATATATATATATATATATATATATATATATATATATATATGGGAAGAGAAGGATGAAGGTAATCCGACGTGATGGTAAAATGAAAAAGGAAAACCAAAAACTGGATGTTTTTATGTGTACATCAACGTTTCGTCTTTATTTTGAAGACTTCATCAGGATGATGGTATAGAGAAAAGATATCATGCAAGTACAAATACATGTAGGGTAGACATGTTGGGAGGAAAAATAAAATAAAATGAAAAATAATGGCAACGCATTTTTTTTTTTTTTTTTAAATGACTCAAAGCTTCTTTAGACTATATATATATATATATATATATATATATATATATATATATATATATATATATATATATATATATATATAAAGTCTAAAGAAGCTTTGAGTCATTTAAAAAAAGAAAAGAAAATGCAGTTTAAATTCCCAGAGAAACTAACTAAATCCAAGATATTGCAGACTTAACATTCGTTGGAAAATTAATAAATAAAAAAAATATAAGTAAATAAAAAAATTAAAATGGGGGGGGGGGTTAAGTATCTTAGAGTGAAACAAAAATAGGAGACCATAAGCGTCTAATATTAACACAGGGATCATCAGCTGTTTACCATGTAACTGTTTCGGAGATTTAAAAACAGGACAGTTATAATATTCATGGCTCTCCAATGGTACTGATAAACTACCATTTCCCCAATAATGAAGTGTCGAAATATATATATATGAGAAGGGGTTAATTTATTGCTAACTGCCTAGGGGCGCCCCTACCGGGGAATGCCGACGGGGGCTGCCCAGGCATTTTTTTTTTAGGCCAGAGTGCTCATCTTCTCCGGTGCTTGTGCCACATCTTACCGCAGTGGGATGGAGGTAAAAAGAAAACAAAAAAGTAAAAAGAAAGAAAGGAAAAAGAGAAAGAAAAGAAACAAATACCCCCCCCCCCCCTGTCACCCTCATCACATTGTGTCCCAGCGACTTGATAGTTAAGTGTACTCACTTTAATTCATTTCGTTTTTGGGGGACAATCCTGACCTTTTGGCTAAGATCAAAGTGTAGTATCTGTTCCGATGGATACTACACCCCATAAACTGGTATCGTCTTGGCCTTCGGGGCTTGATTTACGTCGGTCTATCCTGTGCAGTTCTAGGAGGTCCACCCTCCCAAGCTTTGCCTCTCCTCTTTGGGGAGGAGTAAGTTTATTGCTTACTGCCTGAGGCGCCCCTACCGGGGAATGCCGACGGGGCTGCCCAGGCAATTTTTAATGGCTAGAGTGCTCACCTTCTCGGGCGCTGGCTTTTCAAGTCCCACTTTCCCGACCCGACCTTGGGTCACATCTTACTTATGGGAGTAAGATAAAAACTGGCCTTGTGCCTAACTCCTGGAGAGGAGTAAATCAAAAATCCTAATCAGAAAATGATACTTAACACGTATTAAAGTAAAACACGTTTTGGTCGAGGGAAACAACAAAAGAGGTTTTTAAAGTCATTCTTCTATTTGTGTTCGTGAAAACACACCCTTTTGTATTTTAACTGTGACCTATTTTTCGTTTGTTTACTACATATTTTCGTACGCTGTTGCTCTTTGTCATTACCTCTTCAAAACCAGACATGTAAGTAACGTTATTTTTTTTTTTGTGGCAGACGGATGTGACAAGCCTCGCTCTTTAAAAAAAAGTGTTCTATTAACTTCTGTTTCTTTTAATATCTTCGGGTTTCTCGATTAAGTACCAACACTTTCGATTATAATTTTTTAATGAGAAATTTAAAAATTATTTGGATTATTCGGACTGGTATTCTCATCTTCGACATTATTACCACAACGATTCGACCGAGTAACCTCCAGCCTTCTTTAAATGCATCTTATCGAACTCACTGATATTTATGTCGAACTAGATGAAGATAGTAGGCCGAATAATACAAATATACAAATTATCAAACCTCATCTAAAACAAAAAAACGGTGCTTATTCAGACATACGGAGGCATTCGAAAAAAAATAAATAAAAATAACCCTAACCCTAACTCTAACCCTAAACCTAACCCTAAACCTAACCCTAACTCTTATCTAGAAGTACTGAGACATTTGAAAAAATCTAAAACAAACTGAGAAATATCTGTTGAATGTACGTACCTGTCACGGGCTAAATATATCCTATACCAAAAATCACCTAAATTAATCAAGTAGTTTTTTATTTTCTAAAAGAAAAACTAATTTCATCGATAAACGAATAAGGGGGAGGGAATATCGCCATCATTTGGACATGTCCAAGGGAGATAATAAGAACTTTTATACTATTTATAATACGCACTTAGAAAGTTCATAAAGTTCGCATTATCTCCCTTGAATATCTCGCTTGAATATGCCTAAATGGCGGCGATATTTCCCCCTTATTCGTTTATCGATGAAATTAGTTTTTCTTTTATAAAATAAAAACTAATTTATTAATTTACGTGATTTTTGGTATAGGGTATATTCAGCCTGTGACAAGTACATATATAAAACATATATTTCTTAGTTTTTTTTTTGTTTTGTTTTTTTTTTGTTTTTTTTTAATGTCTCCGTACTTCTGGATAAACACTCCAAAAATTCCTTGTATAGTAGCAAAACTATTTCTTATTTTGAAAGGGGGGGTAGAAGATTATTGCAGTTTCAGTTCCCTCGGGATTACGTGGTGTTCCGTTCACGTTTTTGTTTTATTGGTGTTACAACTTCTATGTGGCTGGTAAGTGTTCGTTATTTATATTACTTGGTTTCAGAATTCGACTTCTTTTTAGGATTTCAGCTGTGTTCATTGCTGTCCGTTGTGTATTCTCAGTCTCCCATTTTGATCCAATTTTTACATAGTCCTTTTTTTCCAGATTGTCAGGATGTTCCCGATGCTCCTACGATTATCAGTCTTATATTGATACTTTTTGATAGATTTATACAGTATAATTTCGTTTTTAATAGTTTTTTGTTGTTCTTCTCGGGTATTCTTCTTTAAACTTCTCTTTCATTTCTATAGATTTAATGGTTTCTGCTTCTAGAACTCTCAGATATTTATAGGCATCATGTTCGTCAAGGGTCCTCCTCTCCTCTTCGTTCTGCAGCTCCACGCTCCCACCCCAATGTCTCCAATTTTCTAACTTGTCATCTTTAGCACTCCACACTTTTTTTATTCCGAATTCTATTTGAATATCCTAGCTGAATATTCCGGTCGTGTTTATCAGCTTTTCCAGTTTCTTTTTGATTTTTGCAAATAGTTTCAGGTCGTTCATATACATTAGGTGGTTTATTTATTGTTCTGTGTCTGTAAACTTGTATGCGGCATCACATTACCTAAGTATGTAGTTGAGGGGCACATTGGCTATGATAAACAGTAGTGGTGATAGAGAGTCTGCTTTTATCCTCTTCAGGATCATTTGATTGATTTATAACAGATGATGCGTCCCACTTTTCCATTTTCGGCATACTTTTTCTTCCTCAGGAAGTAGTCCAGGACTCTTAAGGGAGTGGTAAATCATGTTCTCTCAGTTGTGTCGTCATCATCATCATCATCATCATCATCATCATCATCATCATCATCATCATCATCATCATCATCATCATCATCATCATCATCATCATTAATATTATTATTATTATTATTGTTATTATTATTATTATTATTATTATTATTGTTATTGTTATTATTATTATTATTATTATTATTATTATTATTATTATTATTATTGTTATTGTTATTGTTATAGTTATTATTATCATTATCATTATCATTATCATTATCATTATTATTATTATTATTATTATTATTATTATTTTGTTGTTGTTGTTGTCGTTGTTGTCGTTGTTGTCGTCGTCGTCATTATCATTATGATCATTATTATCATCATCATCATCATCATCATCATCATCATCATCATCATCATCATCATCATCATCATCGTATTAGTAGTAGTAGTTGTAGTAGTTCTGTAATTTTCAATAACAAAAATACCAATGAAAATCAAATAAGGGAAAACAGACTCTTATTCTGTATTGATGTCCACTGAGAACATAAACCCTACGATGTTATTGTAAAACCACTAATACACAATTTATCACAGCATTGAATTTCTCACGGACAAATACGCACACACAAATTATATATATATATATATATATATATATATATATATATATGTGTGTGTGTGTGTGTGTGTGTGTGTGTGTGTGTGTGTGT
>OY744541.1:15119126-15146626 GCA_963556195.1 Sepiola atlantica | reverse complement strand
ATATATATGTATATATGTGTATATGTATTTATATATATATATGTATATATGTATATATATATATGTATATCTATATATGTATATATGTATTTATTTATATATATGTGTGTATATATATATGTATATATATATGTCTGTATATATATGTTATATATATATATGTACTCGTGCTGGTCAAAAAAATAGAACATATGTATAAAACTGTAAAAATCATTCCATTTGAGATAATTTTCGGCTTTTAAATTGTGTAGGCGAAATATTCTATATGTAAATAACAATTACAACTATTTTTAATCATTTGTCATATTTGCATATGTCAGACTTTATTGTCCCAGAGTAGTTTATTGTCACATTGGGAAATTCAACGTTTCAATTTAATAGAACATTATTCGTTGAGTAATCTAAAACTCGAAAAATTTCTGTTTAAAAAAATTTTGCAAGTAATTTAATCATAATCTCTCATTATGGGTCGCTCTAAAGACATATCTTTTCCTGAGAAGCAGCGAATCTTCGATTTGCGGGAAGTAGGAAAGACGCACATGGAAATCGCAACCAAGGTCGGATGTTCAAGATCGGTAGTGACCAAAGTGCTCCAGAAAGATGTTAAGGGTGTTTCTAACAGCAATCGCAAGAAATGCAGACGAAAGAAAAGCGCCACTGAAAGACAAGACCGGGCACTGGACAAGGTGGCAAAGAAAAGTCGATTCCAGTCAACAAGTCACATTACTAAAGAGTGGAAACAGGCTTCTGGTGCCGACGTTTCAAGAAGCACTACCTACCAAAGGCTCCGGCAACTGGGATACCAAAATCGTATAGCTGCCACCAAACCGCTCCTTAACAAAAAACAGATGTTGAAGAGGCTACGATGGGCAACTGCTCATCAAACCTGGACTACAGACGAATGGCGGCGTGTGATCTTTTCAGATGAGTCTCGATTTTGTATCTCCTTCGGCGACCAAGGGCCACGTGTTTGGTGAAGATCCACGGAACGGTATAACCAAGAATGCGTCAAGAAGTCTGTGAAGTTCCCGCAGTCTTGCATGGTGTGGGGCTGTATGAGTGCTAAGGGTGTTGGTAATTTTTGCTTCATCAAAGGAAATGTAAACGCAACAGTGTACCAAGATATCCTGGAAGCTAATTTACTGCAAGTGCTGGATAATCAGTTTGACAGTGACGACACAGACATCATTTTTCAACATGACTTGGCACCGGCACATTCTGCCAAGTCCACAACTTCCTGGCTCCGAGAACGATCGATCCCTGTTCTTGAATGGCCGGCGAACTCGCCAGATTTGAACGTTATTGAAGCCTTGTGGGATAAGATGAAGAGGAAGCTTCGCAAAGAAAAACTTACTACCCTTGTAGCCATGAAGATTGCAATACAGAACACATGGGATTCGGTGTCTACACATGATTGCGAGAAGCTTGTTGATTCCATGCCCCGGCGAATTGATGCTTTTATCAAGGCAAAAGGTGCTGCTACTAAATATTGATTGATTTTTATTTGTATTTAAGTTAATAAAAATCTATTTTGTTTTCTTAGCTGTCTTGTTCTATTTTGAAACGCGAAATATTGAAAAACGGACATTGCAATTGATATAAAAAAAAAGTTTCTATCGTAAAACAACTATTTCAATTAGTTTAGCGTGATAGGAATATTTTAACACCAATTACATCTCACAGATTGTCCTCAATAAGAATGAGAGATTATGATTAAATTACTTGCAAAATCTTTTTAAACACAGAATTTTCTTGAGTTTAAGATTACTCAACGAATAATGTTCTATTAAATTGAAACGTTGAATTTCCCAATGTGACAATAAACTACTCTGTGACAATAAAGTCTGACATATGCAAATATGACAAATGATTAAAAATAGTTGTAATTGTTATTTACATATAGAATATTTCGCCTACACAATTTAAATGAGCGACTTCTTATGCCATACCTTGTCATTATGTAAGTTAGACATTCCGTTTTCTCTGGTAAAAGCCGTTTTTTTCTCTCTACATATATATATATTAATATATATAGTGTTAATATTAGATGCTTACGTTAAGGTCTCCTGCTTTTGTTTCACTGTTAGATGCTTAATCCCCCTTTTTATTTTATTTACTTACTATTATATATTATTTATTTATGAATTTTCCAACAAATGTTAAGTCTACACTATTTTGGATTTAGTTAGTTTCTCTGGGAATTTAAACTGCATTTTCCTTCTTTTTTTTTGTCTTTTTGTTTAAAATAACTCAAAGCTTCTTTAGACTATATATATATATATATATATATATATATATATATATATATATATATATATATATTTGTACGTCTGTTATGTATTGAGGTGATCTCAAATAGGGCGAAGGTAGAAAGCTTCAAGGATGGCAAAGGTAAAACAAATGACATATCTTGGTAAACGTAGACAGTAGATGAGATGCGAAAGTTAGAGACCACGTGACTAAGGAACCGGGCGAATTCGTTTAGTGGCCTGAACGAACATACGTGTTGGCATGTAAATCTTTTAAAAATACATTGTTATCCACTATCTTTCTCTTCTCCCCTCTCTCTCTCTCTCTCTCTCTCTCTCTCTCTCTCTCTCCGAATATTTAACCTGAGTAAATAAACAATATGTGTAATTCAGGTATAAACATCTTTGAGTCAATTGTTAATAATTAGCTGTATCTACTCGGCGTTATCTGGTCGTAGTTTTATTTTAATTTCTGTTACGTTCATTGTCACCCAGCCTCTTGCCCGTTGATTATTTTTTTGTTACAAAACTATTAACATAATTCAATTAAAGACTCGATTTTGCAATCAAGTTTATAGGACGTGTTATAGCATTTTGAAATTATATGCCCGATGGTGATGTGAGAGTATCTGAAAACAGCGATCATGCATGGAGTATTATTGCCACATCTGGGCTGATAGACCAACCACTAGTCTCTCTCTCTCTCTCTCTCTATATATATATATATATATATATACATATATATATATATATATATATATATATATATATATATATATATATATATATGATGCCAAGATTTTGGCGAAATATTTGTATCACTTTAAACTAACAAAAAAAAAATGCTAGTTTATAATAAAAAAGAAAAAAAATCGGTTTCGATTTATTATTTTACTTTTTATAAAAAAATTGATATCGCATCTTTATGCTTCAAAAGGTATTTATTTTACCTATTCCTTCTTAAATTTAACAATAGATGCTTTTTTTAAAATAAATATGCACCTTAAAACACTTATATATATATATATATATATATATATATATATATATATATATATCAAACAAGATCTAAAACAGAGTGTCTAATTTAATAGATCCCATACTGTCGACAAATCTCTAGCCGCTGTCTTATCACCACAATGTTGCGCCTCTGTGCTTATTTTACATGTACTTCAATGTGCTCTCTCAACGTAAATAACTCTAACCCCACTATCAGCAAAATCCCACCCTTTCACTATAAAAGTCATGAGATTTCAGAAAGGTTTCTAGTCTTATAGCTTCTTCCCTCGAACTGTTGGCTTTTGGAATTCACTATCTACTCCCTGTTTCTCCAAATGTACTAAAATGCAGAAATTTTAATGTAATGTGAACACACATCTCGCTGCACACTTCTCCACTTAGGATACCCTTATAAATCTGCCCCTAATTTTCAGTAGCCCCTGATAGCTTAGCGGCAATGTGCTTTGTTTGGAGTCAATTTAATTAAAGATGAAATTAAAATAATTTATCTTTAAAAAAGTTTGACTTTACAGATCGTTTTTACTTCTATAAACATCCATAAAAATACACAAAATGGCTTTCGAGCTACCATTTTTTGTTTTGGACCAAACATTTAGAGCATACTTTATTTGGGTAAAATTACTTTTAAAGATTTACTTGAACTTATAAGATACTAAGAGAATTTATTTATACTATATATATATATATATATATATATATATATATATATATATATAGTCATCCACATACAGACTGTTTCGCTGTTTCACAGCTCATCAGTGCGGCTAGACCAGTTAGTGACTCAAGCCGGGATCGAAACGCAACCGTCGGCGCTGTTAACCCCTACGCCATCATGCGACACTGACTGAATGTAAGTTGTATCTCAATGTAAACATTGCAAATGTCGGAGCTCGAATTAGTGTTTACCTAATGAGCATTGCCTTTTTTACGCTAATGACAGTTGGCGATACCCTTACAAACATAAGCTCTACCCGGGGGGGGGGAGCTTTTATATAGTCATCCACATAGAGACTGTTTCGCTGTTTCACAGCTCATCAGTGCGGCTAGACCAGTTAGTGCCTCAAGCCGGGATCGAAACGCAACCGTCGAGCTGACAGTCGGCGATCGTTGGTTATAGAAACTACTTACCAAATACTTTTTATTGTATTATAAATGAAACTGATTTTATCCCACCACTTTAGATTTTCACAGTATAATGAAAACTGATGTGTTAACAATATACACCAGAGGGTACTGTTCCAGATGACACGCCTGATTTCCGTGATTTCGCGTCGACAACAATCGGACAGGTCGTTAATGGAAGGCTTGGAGACTATAATATAAGACGAATAAATTCAATGAAAAAATACATAGATAAAAAGATACAAACCGAAAAAAACTGAGGGGGGGGGATTCAAATGAACCATTTTCAATCAAGTGTAGAAATAATTTTTTTTTTTGGGGGGGGGAGATTTTGTCAATGTTTTCTTTTTCATTTGTTTCGCTGTTTTTCTTTTTAGGGGTTATGGTTAGGGCTCCCATTAGGGTTAGGGCTCACAGGGTTAGGGTTTTCGTTCTTAGCGATAGTCAAGCCCTGCATTCAAACTCTCAAGCTCTAACTGGAAGACTGGCAGACTATAATATAAGACGAATAAATTCAATGAAAAAATACATAGATAAAAAGATACAAACCGAAAAAAACTGAGGGGGGGGGGTTCAAATGAACCATTTTCAATCAAGTGTAGAAATAATTTTTTTTGGGGGGGCGGGGAGATTTTGTCAATGTTTGCTTTTTCATTTGTTTCGCTGTTTTTCTTTTTAGGGTTTATGGTTAGGGCTCCCGTTAGGGTTAGGGCTCACAGGATTAAGGTTTCCGTTCTTAGCGATAGTCAAGCCCTGCATTCAAACTGTCAAGCTCTAACTGGAAGACTGGCAGACGATAATATAAGACGAATAATTTCAAAGAAAAAATACATAGATTAAAATCATTTTTTTTGTGAAAATAATGTTTTTTGGAGGGGGGGGGGGTAAAATTTTGTCAATGTTTTTATAAGATAAAAGAAAGAAAAAATGATATTATTCCGTCAGCGCTTGGGCGCTTCCGCGACATGCCCATCGTGGTCGACGAGAAGTCACGGAAATTAGGCGCGTCATCTGGAACAGTACCCACCAGAGAGTATGTGTAATATTTGAAGGGCAATCCGATATTTATAACTAACAATCGATAATCCAAGATTATGGATTTAAACTGAAAAAGGGAATTGCGAGATCTTCATGGAAAAAATAAAATATCTTGGTCAAATATGGTAAAAGAAAAGAGGCAGAGCGAGCTAGTGCGATAAAAGACATGGAAAAGTATCGTTAATACAACGTTTTCTTGGTTTAAGAACTTATTATAATGTGTTACTTCACCTGCACAATTTGCGAGCTATTAAAAAAGAAAAATATTGAGTCTTGATGAAAGAATACCAGATAATAAATAAAAAATATCCTTACATTAGAATTATTTTTCGCGACCTACAATCCAGATCTCGAAATCATTGTGGCTACTGACGCTAGCTCGTACGGCATGGAAGTCTGTATATTACACAAATTAGAAAATCTATCGCTCACGCGTCTCGTACGTTACTACCTGCAATAAAAAGTTACTCAGAAATCGAGAAATACGTCTAATTTTTGCAGTCACCAAAGTTCATTGTTTTGTTCGTAACTAACGATTGATTGACCAAAAAGAGATTAGCAACGCATACTGCAAACAGACTGCAGAGATGGGGAACCATTCTCCTCAATTAACATTATAAAATGGAGTTTCTCCCATCGTCAAAAATGAGTCAGGCTGACAGATTATTTAGACCTATCCCAAAATATGTTGAGCCACTTAAAGATACAGTGATTGCCTCCATACAAACTGAGGTAGAAGGAAAAGTACAAAGAAATAAAAGAAAAGGCATTAGAAGACTATTTTTGAAAGACATACAAAGAAAATAAAATAAGAACGCCGACAAATCTCGGAAGTGTATTCAGTTTGTGAGGAAGTAATTATGTACGGCGATCGAGTGGTTATTTCTGCAGCATTACAGAAAGAATACTAAAAGAATTTCATGTCGATCACCCGGGCATTTCGAGAATGTAAATTCGCATGAGTACCTATGAGTTTGCGACAAGTATGGACAAAGACATTGAAAATGTGGTGAAACTATGCAAATGTTGTGTTTTGACAGCGAAGACACATGCTATAAAGTTAAGGCCGAGAACTGACCGATCGTGCTCTAGGATCTACATAAATGTTGCTGGCCCTCTGGGTGATTTCTATTACCTACCAGTAGTGGGCAGTTTCTCAAAATGGACGGAAATATTGCAATTTAAGAAACCAACAACTGTAGTAAACATTAGTTATTTACATAAATTGTTCGGGGTCATGTGCTGCATTGTATCAGACCACGGAACGCAATTCACGTCTAGGTAATTAAAATTATTCCATATAACATTTATAGTGGCGCATATCACGATCGCGCCGTACTATGCGAAAATCAATGGTCAAGCAGAGCGGTTTATGGATACGTTCAAAAACGCGGATAAGAAAGCGAGATGTACACCTACTGAAAAGGCCATTCAATATTTTCAAAGGTATATAGGATGACTCAAAGTAATAATGTTCAATCTTCCATGATACTAGCAGAAGGAAGATTAAAACCATGTTTGATAGATGATTACAAACCAGTACGAAACCAGGACGTAAAAAAATGTCACGTAGGTATGTTTACAAGGTGAGAAAATGTTTCCTTTCGGGTGTTTAGAAAAAAGTCTTATTTGAAACGGGGATAGTGGATAAACTGATTGGGAACATGATTAACATGGTAAAGGGACCTAAGTTTATCCAGAAAAGACACATGAACCAGATGAGGAAACGATATTCAGAATAATATTCCAGAGGATGAACTAATGGATGTCATGTTAGACAAATTTTAGATATCAATCCCGAAAACAAGTTCTGAACAGCGAAGATCAAAAAGAAAACGTAAGATTACGTACTTGATTGTAAAGAATAAAAGGGAAAAGTATTGACTATATACGGACCAAGGCTAAAAAGGGGTGTTATGGTGTGGTAGTCATCTACCCTATTTTGTGACTATATGGACTCTTCTAGACATCCTGTATAGAGGAGCCTACGACGAAGGACGGAGCCGTTTTTTTTTTTAACATACTATTCTGTACTTTTGTAAAAATGCATTCTTGTAAATATACCACTGTTTTGTCTTATCAGTATCGGCCCTTCAAGGTCACAAAAATAGTAAAACTCTTTGTAAATAAATCATTTTTTTAATAAAAAAAACTTTGATGTCAATGTAATAAATGTACGTATTATTTTGTTTATGATTAAAAAAATCGGTGTCAAGGCTAAATGTATCCGTTGGGTTTAGGGTTTAGGGTTTAGGGTTAGGGTTAGGGTAAGGGTTGGGTGCCTCAAGTACAATTGATGAATATAACTTATCTATATTAATAAATCCAATTATTTCGATGGTTTCAATTAAGTCACCTTTACGAAAGTAGTTAAATATTAAGTAGTTAAATATTAAGTAGTTAAATATTAAGTAGTTAAATATTAAGTAGTTAAATATTAAGTAGTTAAATATTAAGATTTTTTTAAACGTATTGTCAGAAAATATTTGAGAAGGATGACGAAGAATTTCTAAAAAAAACAACTCCTGATGCAATTCTTTTGCCACTATAAGAGTCAAATACCTCCTAAGATGGAGTATTGCTGCCATATTTTGGGAGGTGCCACTCATCGCCCTTTCTTGTCTTGACAGAGTACAACGTCGACTTCACAATCTAGTAGCTGACAATCTCTTCTGTCCTCTGCGGCCCGTTTCTCACAGCAGAAGCGTTGCTAGTCTTTCTCTACTCTATATTTACTTGACTCAACCCCAATCTCTGATTCCTTCTTGTAAGACATTCACACGAACTCGTCGCATAATCACAACTGTAAAGAACTCTCCAATTCTCTCTTCGTGTGCCTTATGTCAAACAGAATTTCCATGAACAGAGGTTGTTTCCAAGAACTTATCGGTGGAACACATATCACAAGACTGCTTCCTTGATAAGTACAACATGGTCGTCTTGAAATACAATGTTAACGAAAACTTTCCATAAATCATTCTCATAAGTAATCAATTTTGTTTCCATTCCAATCATCAATTTCAATACTCTCATAATATTCTTCACCATTCAACTGATAATCCATCCATCTCGTTAACTTTTATCCTCGAGGGGCTTTTGGCTTTGCTAAGTGGTGACTCATTAGTAAAAAAGGGTGTTATCTCTATTCATATAAAGTTAGATATGAGTATATGTTTATATATTTCTATGTATAGGATTCACTCCTGAACTAATTAACCGATCATTATGAATTTTGGAATAGAGCTGCTAGGCTTAAGGGTGTGTAATGCAGGTTATATTTAGTTTAATTTAGTTTTATGTGAAGGGGAGAACAGTGGGTGGAAGCCGTTAATATAAATTCAGAAACATCCCATTTACCGCTCCATGAATGCAATCCTTTACTTATATAAGAGTTAGATACGTCCTAAAATGGGGAGGTACTGCTACCATATCTGGGGATGTGCCGATTAGAGTACTCTTTCTTTACTTGACAAAGTATAAAATCGGCGGCGCAATCTAGTGGGTGAATATCTCCTGTTCTCTACAGCTCCTTCTTCATGGAAGAGGCGTTGCTAGTCTTTCTCTACTCTATTATTATTATTTCCATAAATTCTGCTCGACAACTCCAATTTCTGGCTCCTCCGCTTAAGAGATTCATAATAAGAACTCATCTTCTACCACAACTGAATAGACTTTTTCTTTCTTCCTTCGTGTGCCGAGCTTCAGGTGGAATTTTCATGAACAGATTTTCTTTCCATAAACCTCCCACATATGGAACACATTACCATGTGACTGCTTTCCTGAAGACTACTACATAGTCGTCTTCAATTTCAATATCTACAAATACTTTTCATAAACTGTCACCAAAAGTTTTTTAAAAATTGTGCTTTCCATTCATCAGTTTCAATCCTCTCATAATATTCCTCATGAAGTAACAGAATCCATTCTTCTAATTAACCCTTATCCTCGAGTTGATTTTGTCCTTGACAAGTGGTGACTCATTAGCATATATAATGAAATATTCGACAAAATTTGAGCTGGATGTAGTCGATTCCATAGTCAGCGTTTGTATCCATTACGATACTCGTGTAGGTTCGATTGATCAAAAGAGAATAACATGATACGACTTTTGGGGATGTTATGATTGTGTGTGGTGTGATAAAAGGGTTAGGGTTAGGGTTAGGGTTAGGGTTAGGGTTGATCAAAAGAGAATAACATGATACGACTTTTGGGGATGTTATGATTTGGTGTGGTGTGATAAAAGGGTTAGGGTTAGGGTTAGGGTTAGGGTTGATCAAAAGAGAATAACATGATACGACTTTTGGGGATGTTATGATTTGGTGTGGTGTGATAAAAGCAAAGAAAAGACAGACAGAGTGGCTAAAGATAAGATAAATCAAAACAGACCACAGACGTCGGCATTTCTCAGACTCGCGACGTCGTCGATCTGGCATCTTCATTGTGGCTGCTATATTTACAACATTTCAGGGTACAAATTAGAAAAAGGTATCCTTTTTGCATAAAACTAAATTAAACTAAATATAGATCACATTCGGACACCTTACGCCTACCAAATGCGTTCCAAAATTCATAATGATCGGTAAATGCATTAGACCAACTCGACAAT
This sequence comes from Sepiola atlantica, assembly GCA_963556195.1. Classification (NCBI taxonomy): domain Eukaryota; kingdom Metazoa; phylum Mollusca; class Cephalopoda; order Sepiida; family Sepiolidae; genus Sepiola; species Sepiola atlantica. Next base: position 15,136,591 of record OY744541.1, on the reverse strand, counting down.
CAGCAAAATCCCATCCATTCACTGTGGAGGTCCCCAGATGCCGAAGAGCCTTTTACTCCGAAAGCTTCTTTCCTCGTACTGTCGGCCTCTGGAACTCCCTCCTTGTTCTCTGTTTCCCCCGGCAGGACCGACATGTAGAGGTTTAAAACTAATGTAAACAGACATCTCGCTACACTGCTCCCAACTTGGGGTGACACCCAAAACCTGCACCCTAATTCTGAGTAGCTCCTTACGTCTACAGTAGCGGCCTGTCTTGTTTGGGGTTAAATATGTTAAAACAACAAAAAAAAAGAACCGGTGCGTAAACGGGATTATGTTTGCGATTATGTTTGTGGATATAAGTACCTATATAGAAGGCGCAGGCAGAGGTAGTACTTTTTATAGAAATATGTTATACTTTTGCCCTGGGCAACGGAAGAGGAATGGTGGGGAAGTGACAGCTTTCGCAAAAGGCAAAGGGAGAAAGTAGCGGTGAAATGGGGCGACCAGGGAAGAGAAAAGTAGAAAGATAACGAGACGACTATAGAGAAAAGTAGAAAGATAACGAGACGACTATAGAGAAAAGTAGAAAGATAACGAGACGACTATAGAGAAAAGTAGAAAGATAACGAGACGACTATAGAGAAAAGTAGAAAGATAACGAGACGACTATAGAGAAAAGTAGAAAGATAACGAGACGACTATAGAGAAAAGTAGAAAGATAACGAGACGACTATAGAGAAAAGTAGAAAGATAACGAGACGACTATAGAGAAAAGTAGAAAGATAACGAGACGACTATAGAGAAAAGTAGAAAGATAACGAGACGACTATAGAGAAAAGTAGAAAGATAACGAGACGACTATAGAGAAAAGTAGAAAGATAACGAGACGACTATAGAGAGAGGGAGAGAAATAGAAGTTTGAATATAAAGATGTTACACACGCGATTTTTCTTCAATTATGTGTTTTTATGACCCCGAGCAACGCCGGGTAGCCCTGCTAGTTCTAAACTAAAACAAAGTATGATTGTCACAAATAAATGTTTTTTATGATCCAGTTCCAGCATTCTGTTTATATATCCTTTTTTTTTCAGATTTAAGATGATGGAAGTACAATTTATCCTTGTGGTTTTGGCAATAATTGTTCCGCGGTCGATGAGTTCTGATTCCGGTTTCAGTTTTTGTCCGGCTCTCTGCAGTTGCGAAGACAAAAGAATTAACTGCGAAATTAATAGCCTTCCGGTCAAATTGCCACCAGAATATTTCAATCGTCTGGAGATCATGCCTTTGAGAACACACTACGTCGGTGTCGGTGTTATCCCCCCGAGGGCCTTCCAATTATCTAAAGAAAACAGAAACTTGACTATACGATTTTTTCAACTAGAAATCAGCAAGATTTCTGCGAATGCGTTTGAGGGTCTCAAAGTGATTAACTCGGTCGTCATACACAGTTGCCGCATCGATAAACTCGAGACATACAGTTTCTCAAACATCAACGTTTCGAGACGCATTTACATCTCAAACACGTCGATTGGAACGATTCTTGGATTTGCTTTCCTTCAAATAAACACAGCAAAGTTTTATATCTATAGAACTAATATCACGCGTGTTTCAACGGCCGCCTTCACTCAAATAAACACCGTCAGTTTCTACCTGTTTAAAAGCAACGTTGAATTTATCGAGTCAAACGCATTCGGACTTTGGGCGACTGGTATAAATACATTCAAGCTGAAATATAACAATATTGGTTCATTTGAATGCAATGAACCCAACAACGATACATCCGTGGGTATTTCCAGTCTATCGGTTAATTGCACATGTGACTTGATTTGGATTTTAAAGAACACGTCAAGTTTCTATCCGGTCAGATCAAAGTTCCAGTGCAATGAAAACCCAGGAAGTAGTTTGTTGGATGTGGAAAATAGTTTGCAGCTATCTTGTGTTAATCAAACACAAACTATAGATAAAAGTTGCTCGTCGAATGAACTGTTCAACAACAAATTTATCAATGATGGACGGATCAAATCTAAGTCGGCAAGGCAAATGATATCAGCTTCTTTATTTTTAATTAATTGCTTGATCATATATATGTAACGATTGTTTATAGCAGGACGTGCTCCATCTGTCTATAGTAGGACGTATGTGCGAATGTAATTAATAGAATGTAAGTTCAAATTGATTAGTTATATTCGCTGTCAGAAGAGTTCAAAATAAGATAGGGATAAAGAATAGTTTAAGTGTTCTTTGAAGAGAGGTGCCTCGAGTTTTGTGAGGTGATGAGGTAGAGATGAGTGGTCGCGTCGGGTGAGGTGTTTTGAAGTAAGGCTCTGTGAAGTAAGAGAAGAGGGTCTGATCTCGAACGCCTACTAGATTAATTATTTGGATTTTGTCACTTTTTAGAATGCACTGTTTGAATTCTAAAATGTTTTGACAATATTGTGATTTTTCGGTTGATTTGAAAAGTAAATAAACATCACTTGAAGGTTGGTTTAGAAATGCATGAAAACAAACAATTTGGATGGATGTTATCGGCTGAATGAAAAACGTCAGAAGAGATTGTATAACTGGGTATCGATGATGAATTTGACGCTTGTTCTTACTGATGGGACTATCAGGGCCACCACGATACAAACAATAAAATGTGTTGAGTAATGATAGTCTAGATATCATAACATAAAAGAAAGTCAGAAATAAAAATTACCTTTTGTGTTTCTCAAGTCTTCATTTGTAAACCGGCGGGAGTAATGCTAGAATTCTCTACCGGAAAAAAAGAGTAGGAAGTGTTTCATTTTACTCTTATAAAACGTGGTGTCCTCAAAGAAGATGATGGTTCCGTGACACATAACTATACGAAACAATGACACGAATAACCAGTTAAGGAACCCCACAAACTTTCGCATGTTATCACCGCAAATGATTTAAGGCATACAAATTACATATATCTATCGCAGCAACAACACAATAAATACAATTCTAAAAAATCAATGTTGTTTTCAAATACATCATTTTTTTATCATAGCTTATTAAAACATTATATGGTACTACCAGGGCAATACTAGCGTTGTATGTGGGTTATATACACAATAATATTAATTTTTTAACCCAAAAGCATCTTGTTATAAACATTATAATACATAGTGGAGAAAGAGCTAAACAATTCCTTGCCCCCCGGAAATGTGATCATTCAGTATAAATTATTTTTATTTAATTTTTATTTATTATTTATATATTAAAATAAATATATTTAAATTCATAATTTAAAAGTATTGTATTCTTAATTGCATCAGAAATATGCAAATACAGGATTGACAAGCAAAATACTACTAATTAACTCTACTACACGTATTGAGCACTATTGAAGTAAATACTGAAAACATATACACAATATATTATATCATCTTATAATAGTATACGTGTATATAGATGAAATAGTTATAACTTCAATAAAATAAAACCAAAGTTCGTTGGTTAATTGGAGAATCCGTTAAATCCGAATCGAACACAAACAAGACTGAATTGAGTCATCAACCACGGTCATAGCTTCCACCGGAGCGAAAAAATAATTAAACTTCGTTCACCCGCTATTCAACCAAATATCATTGATTTGGGTTGCCCAGATCAAGACTTTGGAATTTTAAATGAGTTTATTGAACGTTCTATATTATTTGATTTGATTTATTTATAATTGTAATAATAGACATAAACATTGGATGCTTTTCACTTCATCGATTGCCGACGCATCTCGCGACTGGATAACTTTGTCAGTTATTTCAATTTCTCATATCTGGACTGGTACTCATCACCTGGATTAATCTTCAGTCAACCGTCTGGATGTCTATCCTGATTATGTTTTTCAAATTGTATGACCTGGATGGATTGTATAGATTTAACAAAAAAGTATGTTTTTGGGTTGATATATTTGATGTTATATATTTTTATGCATTTTTGTATATATTTTTATATATTTTCAAAGTTTAATTTTATTACCTGTAGTGGTATAACTACGGTAATAATCCTCTCAGGAGAAGAATTATCTTTGAAAACTCATGAGCTAAGGACTTTAAGATACTTTGCTTGAACCTTGAATTCTAATAAAATTTGATTGACACCTTATTTTATTACTTCATTCAATATTATAATATATATATATATATATATATATATATATATATATATATATATATATATATATATATATATATATATATAGTCTCGGAAGTTTCTCAACCATTAAAACTATATATAAAAAAAAAAGAAATTATCTAAAGAAAAAAAAAACTTATAGTCTCAAGTCTTCCAGTGGAAATCACTCATGTAAGTCAATTTATTTTTTACAGTTATTATATTAGTTAGTTTCTAACACTATTTTAAGAGATCATCAGTTGTTTACCATGAAAAACTGTTTCGGGAATTTATATATATATTTATTTATATATATATATATATATATATAGTCATCCACATACTTAATGTCATATTAAAGCTTAATTAATTCAGGGAACAATTTTCCATGTATTCAAAACCCCTATATATATATATATATATATATATATATATATATATATATATATATATATATATATATATATATATAAATATATATGTATATATATGTATATATATATGTATATATATATATATGTATATATATGTATATATATGTATATATGTATGTATATATAATGTATATATATGTATATATACATATATATATATGTATATATATATATGTATATATATATGTATATATATATACATATATATATGTATATATATGTATATATATACATATATATACATACATACATATATATATATACATACATACATATATATATATACATACATACATATATATATGTATATTTATATATATATATATATATATATATATATATATATATATATATATAGCATAGATTGTCTATTATTCGCGTGGAAAGTAAGAATTAGACATGTACATAATCTAAAATGATGTCATTGTTAAAAAATATATAATGTCTTTAGTTGCAACCGACATGCGTTATTTTATCATATTATAGATATTGGTTGGTGATTACGACAGCCTCTTTTACCGGGTGGTATTACTATAGGAGTAGATAATGTAAATGTTTGGTTAATATGAAATGACACATGGCCATAAATATCATCTATCTAACCATGCTATAAACAAAAAAGTCCCGTCTGAAATTTAGCATCAATTGCTTGCTTTTCCTTTGTCCAAAGATCCTGAGAGCTTGCAGGTTATACACTGGCGGATATCTTCGTGTGAACCTGTGCGAATATGCTCCCTTTCCGGTTGAAGTAAAGAGACCCTTAATCTTTCTCCTGTCTTTGTCTGCTGAGAGCAATAACTCACCTGCTAATGAAATATAGCAAATCATAAAAGCCTCTTGACTGCTTAATACAACGAACCGGTGTTATTCGACAGGGTTCCAACCATTTCCCGTCTAATCCCAACCGGAAACATGCGATCATAAAAGTCCCTCTTTCCTGCCCTGTTTAAATCATCGGTCGTCCATCTATTCCGGGTCGTTCATCGTCCGTACTTACGATCTCAGGAATCAGCATCGTCGATGTTTCTTCGACTTGCCTTCCTTGCTAATCAATTACATTTTGTTGTTGAGCATAAATTTCTGTTTTCTTTCCTTTTCTGCGAGTTTCTTTCCCAACTTTTGTCTTATATGTTAACTCCTGTTGCATTGACAAAAATACTATTCTCTTTTTTTAGTGTTATTCGACACAAAACAAGGCATATTGCCACTGAAACTTAAAGGGTCACTATGAATTAGGGGCCAGATTTATAGAAGGCATGCTAAGTAGGGAGTTGGGCAGCAAGATTTTTGTTCACATTACATTTACATTTTTGCATGTTGCTATTAATAAGTCGAAAATATGCCGGGTTGATAGGAGGCCGGGAGGCTATTGATACTGTGGAAATATGCCCGGTAGATAGAAGAAGGATTGCAGGCTATTAATACTGTAGAAATATGACGGGTTGATAGGAGGGCAGAAGGCTATTGATACTGTGGATATATGACGGGTAGATAGGAGGGCGGATAGCTATTAATACTGTGGATATATGACGGGTAGATAGGAGGGCTGAAGGTTATTAATACTGTAGAAATATGCCGGGTTGATAGGAGGGCGGAAGGCTATTAATACTGTGGATATATGCCCGGTAGATAGGATGGCGGAAGGCTATTAGTACTGTGGAAATATGACGGGTTGATAGGAAGGCGGAAGGCTATTGATACTGTGGATATATGACGGGTAGATAGGAGGGTGGAAGGCTATTAGTACTGTGGAAATATGACGGGTAGATAGGACGGCGGAAAGCTATTAATACTGTGGATATATGACGGGTGGATAGGAGGGCGGAAGGCTATTAATACTGTGGAAATATGCCCGGTAGATAGAAGGGCGGAAGGCTATTAGTACTGTGGAAATATGACGGGTTGATAGGAAGGCGGAAGGCTATTGATACTGTAGATATATGACGGGTAGATAGGAGGGTGGAAAGATATTAATACTGTGGATATATGACGGGTAGATAGGAGGGCGGAAGGCTATTAATACTGTGGAAATATGACGGGTTGATAGGATGGCAGAAGGCTATTAATACTGTGGATATATGACGGGTAGATAGGAGGGCGGAAGGCTATTAATACTGTGGATATATGACAGGTAGATAGGAGGGCAGAAGTCTATTAATACTGTGGAAATATGACGGGTTGATAGGATGGCAGAAGGCTATTAATACTGTGGATATATGACGGGTAGATAGGAGGGCGGAAGGCTATTAATACTGTGGATATATGACGGGTTGATAGGATGGCAGAAGGCTATTAATACTGTAGAAATATGCCGGGTTGATAGGAGGGCGGAAGGCTATTAATACTGTGGATATATGCCCGGTAGATAGGATGGCGGAAGGCTATTAGTACTGTGGAAATATGACGGGTTGATAGGAAGGCGGAAGGCTATTGATACTGTGGATATATGACGGGTAGATAGGAGGGCGGAAAGCTCTTAATACTGTGGATATATGACGGGTGGATAGGAGGGCGGAAGGCTATTAATACTGTGGAAATATGCCCGGTAGATAGGAGGGCGGAAGGCTATTAGTACTGTGGAAATATGACGGGTTGATAGGAAGGCGGAAGGCTATTGATACTGTAGATATATGACGGGTAGATAGGAGGGTGGAAAGATATTAATACTGTGGATATATGACGGGTAGATAGGAGGGCGGAAGGCTATTAATACTGTGGAAATATGACGGGTTGATAGGATGGCAGAAGGCTATTAATACTGTGGATATATGACGGGTAGATAGGAGGGCGGAAGGCTATTAATACTGTGGATATATGACAGGTAGATAGGAGGGCAGAAGTCTATTAATACTGTGGAAATATGACGGGTTGATAGGATGGCAGAAGGCTATTAATACTGTGGATATATGACGGGTAGATAGGAGGGCGGAAGGCTATATTAACAATGTGGAGATATACCGGGTAGATAGAGAGAGGGCTTAAAACTAAATTACGGTAAAAGTAAAATAAGTTTATTTGCTTTGTTTAAACTTATTTATTTTCTTTAATTTTTTTCTGATCTTTCCTCTTTTTACAAATCCCATTTGTTTTCAGGGTCACTTGGTTCACTGGAGATGTAAGTGTGGAAAATGTGTCTAACGACATTTGAGTTGAACGGAATAGTAACATCGGAGGAGGGAGAATATTTTCGCAATTTATTGTGATACACTGCCCCCCCCCCCCCAAAAAAAAAAAAACGAGTATTTATTTACTCCTCTCCAGGAGTTAGGCACGAGACCAGTTTTATCTTACTCCCACAAGTAAGATGTAACCCAAGGTCGGGTCGGCAAAGTGGGGTTTGAAAAGCCAGCGCCCGAGAGGTGAGCACTCTGGCCATTAAAAATTGCCTGGGCAGCCCCGTCGGCATTCCCCGGTGGGTGTGCCTCCCCAACGAGGGGAGGTAAAGCCTGGGAGGGTGGACCTCCTAGAACTGCACAGGACAGACCCATAGACCGGCGAAAATCAAGCCCCGAAGGCCAAGACAATACCAGTCTATGGGGTGCAATATCCATCGGAATAGATACTACACTTTTATCTTAGCCAAAAAGCCAAGAACAAGTACCCCAAAAAAACGAGTTGCTCATATCGGTATCGGATAAAGTTGACCGTTCCAGTTTGTTTCCTTTTTCTTTTGTCCAAAAGAAAATGTGACGTCATTGCAATATCAATCACTCTCTCGCCTTTTTGTCATCCTCTTTCTCTCGCCTTACCACTGAATTGTCGACATTACCAAACATACCCAGAGATATTCCTGAGTATAGCGACTATGACAGTTCCGCGGAACAGCTCACCGAACCAGAGACCCAGTTCACGGTGCACCGCGATGTTCCATCTGCCAACTCTGGAAGTCGCAGACCAGCAGTTTACACCAGGAGTGGTCGGAAAGTTTGACCATCAAAGAAACTCTCTTTATGAACTGAAAGAGGGATGTAGTTTAATCCGAATTGCCTCCCTTTGCACTCGTTTTTAGCGAATGAACTCTCCTATGTTGGAAGATCACAAAGAGACTTTGATGCGATATAGATAAACATATTGTTAACAGTAAAACACATTAGTTATCACTCCGTATTTGGCCCTTATTCTCGTCAACCCTCATAATATTACACTTCTCTTTCTCTCTCACTTTCTTGCTCTCTCTCTCTCTCTCTCTCTCTCTCTCTCTCTCTCTCTCTCTCTCTCCTCTCAATCACCTTTTTAAATCAGTTTCGTCAACCTTCTCGCTCTCTTTCGTAATTTCTCGCCCCCTAACCCCTCTCTCTCTCTCTCTCTCTCCCTCTTTCTCTCTCTGTCTCGTTCACATTCTCTTCTTTCGAAAACCTTCTCACTCTTTTTATTTCGCCTCTTTTTCTCTGCCATCTGCCTTCTCTCTCTTTCTTTCTTTCTCGTTTTCTTTCTTTCTGTCTCTTCTTCTTCTTCTCTCTCTTTCTCTTTTCCTTTATCTCTCTCTCTTTCCCCCTCTCTCTACTCATGCGTTTCTCTTGGTTACGGCTTTCATGATAATTTCATACTTATTGTAAATAATACATTGTATACGATTTCTTGAACACAAGTTGCTATCTTCCCTATAGCTGATGGTTTTTTTTCTGTACATTTATACTGTACGATTTCTATCGATGTTTCTTCCATTTTTGATTATCCCGACCCGCCATTTTGGCCGCTTTTAATCGGCCACGCCCACTAAATAATCAACCAATCAAATGACAAATGTGCCACAATTACTGTTTCCAACAACAACAAAAAAAACCTGCGTCTGACGGCCACGTGTCGCTCTCCGTTATTTACGTAGCGAGAAACGCGAATGATTCTTTTCTACCCGTATTGAATCCAGCTACCCGTATCAACTGTGTTTCTATTCAGGTTGCATTAGCATACAACGTCCCATCCTTCCTCATCTCGACTCGCGACTTGCGTCCCCTGCTTCATCGATTCCTACCGAATTCACCCGCATGCGGAAGCCTGGCCCTATTTCCGGTCAACGAAGATGGCGACCATGGCAGGCCAGTCAGTCACTTCCGGTTTCTATTTGCTGGTAACTTTTTTTTTTACTAGATTATTTTTTGATTTTCAATTTATTTTTATTATTATTCTAGGAAAAAGGGCAACACAAAGACGAGCATCTTCGATCAAGAATGATTATTCCAATTTGCATGAAAATATGAGATGAAACGTTAAAACAATTCGGTGGAAAGAAAACAAATAAATCAGACTCCATTAGCGCCGATTACAAAAGAAAATGCTTGCTGAATCCACTTGTTAAAAACTGATCTATTCATGTTGCGCTTCGTGTTTTATTGTTAGTTATCTGTAGAGAGTGACAATTTAAAAGAAGACTCTATTGTATACGATAACAGGTTTGAAACGTGTCAATGCTATTGATTGGGTCATATATATATATATATATAGTATATATAGTATGTATATCTATATATATATATATATATAGTATGTATATCTATACATATATATAGTATATATATAGAGTATGTATATCTATACATATATATAGTATATATATAGAGTATGTATATCTATACATATATATATAGTATATATATAGAGTATGTATATATATACATATATATATAGTATATATATAGAGTATGTATATATATACATATATATAGTATATACTATATATATATACTATATATATACTATATATATAGTATATATATACTATATATATATATATATTTATGTAATTATTTTCATTGGTGATTGTAGCGTTCGTTGTTATTTTGCTTACTACTATTTCGATTGTCTCACTTTCCTAAGTGATTAAAATGCAGAAGATTGCATTATATATATATAGTGTATATATATATATAGTATATATATAGTATATATATATATAGTATATATATATATATATATATATATATATATATATATATATATATAGTATATTTATATAGTATATATATATATAGTATATATATTTATATAGTATATATATATATAGTTTATATATATTTATATAATATATATATATATAGTATATATATAGTATATATATAGTTATATAGTATATATATATATATATAGTATATATAGTATATATATATAGTATATATATAGTATATATAGTATATATATATATATATATAGTATATATATAGTATATATATATTTATATAGTATATATATAAAGTATATATATATAGTATATATATATATTTATATAGTATATATATATAGTATATATATATATATAATATATATATATAGTATTTATATAGTATATATATATAGTATATATATATATATATAATATATATATATAGTATTTATATAGTATATATATATAGTATATATATATATATATAATATATATATATAGTATATATATAGTATATATATAGTATTTATATATATAGTATATATATAGTATATATATATATATAGTATATATATAGTATTTATATATAGTATATATATAGTATTTATATATATAGTATATATATAGTATATATATATAGTATTTATATATATATAGTATATATATAGTATATATATATAGTACATATATATAGTATATATATATAGTATATATATATACTATATATATAGTATATATACATATCATATATATATATATAGTATATATATATAGTATATATATAAACTATATATATAGTATATATATATAGTATATATATATACTATATATATACTATATATATATATATACTATATATATATACTATATATATATACTATATATATATACTATATATATATATACTATATATATTATATATATACTATGTATATAGTATATCTATATATAAACTATATATATAATATATATACTATATATATATACTATATATATATACTATATATATATACTATATATATACTATATATATACTATATATATATACTATATATATATATATACTATATATATAATATATATATATACTATATATATATATATATATACTATATATATAATATATATATATACTATATATATATATATATATACTATATATATAATATATATATATACTATATATATATATATATATATATATATATATATATATATATATATATATATATATATATATATCATGTCATCAATGTTAGAATTTAAACATTTTACCCGTTGTGTCCGGTAAAGCAGATTCAACATAACACTTATCAATCCATTGGTTTGGATGAAGAGTATATTTCCCATCAGAAAGTTATGCTTTATCAACACTTTAAATTTTTATATTGCTTTTTTGACATTTGTAACAGTAGCTACACTTAAATAACTGCAATTTGTAACCTAATAATCTGATTAGGTTCAAATTTCGAGACGTGTCATCTGAAGGCTAGTACTTAATAAAAACGCATATGTATTTTTCATTATGTTTACTTGTTGAGTGATGTGTTATTGATCGCTTGATTTAACTCAGCTATTCGATTCTCGAATACGGAATTCGCTCCAGACAAGGCATTAAGCCACTTAGTGTAAGGAGCTAACAAGAACGAAATATGATTATCGCAAAGATAGGAGATGCCTATTTCCCTTAGTGTTGAAAAGACCACGACTGTAGGTAGGAGGAAAACAGTCAGCAGGAAGAGAGTTCCACAAGCCTGCCATTCTTGGAAAGAAGCTACTGGAATAGGAAGCTTTATTACAATGAGGTGTCAAAACAGTTAATATATACTTTACAAGGAGTGTAATGAAATTCAAGCTAATTTTCGTAGTATTATTTTTTATCAAATATTTCAATCAACAAAATGTATTTTTGTAGAATATATTAGTAATATGATGGGGTGTTCTTCCATCCCAAATCGTAACAAACTTCTCTAGTTGGTAGGTATGGGCAAAATGAATGGTCGGTCCCCTAAATTAAAAAAAAAAATTGACCACCAATTTCACTTAAACATTCACCAAAATTCAGAAACACAACCAATTTTAAGGAAATTTTCGGTGCTTGTATAATAAAAAGCCGAAAAAAACGTTTTTTTTTGTCTTTTAGTGTTGGAGAGGTAAATAAGGGGCAGGTAACTCTTCACAACAGCTCTAGCTTTCGAACAATATTTTTTTAACCCTAACCCTAACCCTAAACCCTAAACCCTAACCCTAACCCTAACCCTAACCCTAACCCCTAACTCTAACTCTAAACCTAACCCTTTTATCTCTAATCGACGTTCTCCTTGCACAGTAGCCGCATGTGCAACGCCAATTAAAGCCATCAGTTTTGATTACTGGAAAATCTTGCTTAAAATTCGTGGTAAGAGTTACCTGCCCCATTATTTACCTCTCCAACACTAAAAGACAAAAGAAACTTTTTTCGGCTTTTTATTATACAAGCACCAATTTTTCAGTATTTATTAATTAATGATCACGGAATATAGAAAATCAATTATTTTATTAGGAAATTTAGTGAAAATGTATTATTTCGTGTAAAATAAAACACCTTTTCTAAAGGTATATCGCAGGGTATTTTTAAAAAAAGAAACCTGAAAATAAAGCAACGTAGATGGTAACAATAACATTTTTTTAAAATACAGTGATTATATTTTGCGAAAATAGCATCTAAATTCCGTGTTAATAAAAACAATATAACACGAAGGAAAATTTTTTTATCGAATTAACGATATTATCATTTAATAAATAAATATTGATTTAATATTTTCACAATGAAAATAAAACGATGTTATAAATATTATTATATTTTTACAGTAAAATTTTACTTGAAATTTTACGACGCGATTTATAATAGTCTCCTTTTGCGGATTGAAAGTGTAGTAATTAGCGTAAGAAATTCTTTTTTAATATTGAAAACAAAATAAAAATTTCAAAGATTGCGACAGTGGACCATTCCAAAGAAGAAAAAAAACCTTCAAAATTGCGCTAAATTAGACAAACCATTTACTTAAAATTCTACGAAAGAACATTTCTATAATAAGCAGACGAGAGTTGTACCGCCATCAGCCGCCATTACTATTTTCAGAGATTCAATAACTTTTTCACACTTAAAATGCTTTTTTAGTTTTAATTAAGAAGAATTAGTTTAAATTATCGTTTAAAAATAATTCCAGTAATGTAATTACTAAAGTGTTTTTAATCATCATGAAAACAAAAAATAATGTTAGAATAGCATGTTTTTTTAATAAATATTGATTAGAATCGGAAAGGGAAATAAAATCTCATTGAACTTAATAAAATATTAAATGACATTAGTAAGTTAAACAACTAAAACTGTAGAAATGCATTTTTCATAAAACAAATTAACTGTTAATATTTCGTCCAATAAAACTCTAAATAAATTAAGAGAAAAATAATTACAAAACGATTTGCATAATTTTGGTTATTCGGATTACATTTCTCATTTTGATTGTTATCATCACAACGTTTCCCTAAGTAAAATTCAGTTCTAGGTGATAGTCATCTGAAGGTTGAAGGTTCAATACTCAATGCGGGCGATACGAAGAATTGCGAATTACTGAAGACTTCTCCCAGTCATGGCTGACGGAACGAGATCAAGCCACCCTTGTGGATTAAATAAAGGGTTCCGTTCAAAATTTCGTCCAGATTCTCGAGTTCGATAGAATAATTCCCGAGTTCGAAGAGATACACTTGAATAAGGTCGGAGGTTACAGCGTTCGAAACGTTTTGATGATAACACTCAAGATGAGAAATGTAGTCCGAATAACCAAAACTATGCAAATAATCAATCCTCATCTCAAAAATTCAGAATTATAATACAAAACGATTTGTTCTATATAATAAAATGGGAAATTGGGGTTTCGGTCTTTAATATTTTTTTATTACCTTCAACATTTTTTTTAAGTTAAGGAATAATAATTATTCCATTTCTATAAACTATTAAAAAACCCATATCTTCCATATAAAATAAAAAATAATAAAACAAAATATTATTGAAATTATTGTAATCTCCTAAAAACCGTTGAAGCATGAGACGTGATTATCTTAGTGAATCCAACTTTGATTAACTCAATTTTAGTATAATAATATATTAGTATATATGCAATTTTAATAAAATATGAATGTTAAAAGATGTAATGAGATTATCTCTCTGATTTTTTTAAAAATAAGGATTGATAATTTGCATATTTTTGGTTATTCAGACTACATTTCTCATCTTGATACTTTGATACTTTTCTTCAGGAAAAAGGCTACTCAGCCTGTAACCCCTGCTCCATGCCTGGTCTTATAGTTTCAGTAGACGCATGCGCGGGTCGAACAGTGTATTGCTTACTGGACCAGTACTTGTCTAGTTTGCTTTTAAAGTCAATTGTGTCTTTTGCATTTACAACTGAATTGGGAAGCTCATTCCAGTTGTTCACTACTCGAAGTCCAAACGAATGCTTCCTAGTGTTGAGTCTGCTGTGCTTCTTGGGCAGTTTGAAGTTGTTTTCCCTTTGTCCTGGAATTGGTATTGAGTGGTAGAAGTTGTTTTGGGTTGATGTTGACTTTGTCTGTTAATATCTTGTACACTTCTATCATATCACCTCTTTCACGTCGGTAGTGCATTGACGGTAGTCTCATCTCTTTGAGCCTCTCCTCATATGGCAGGTCTTTGATTGAGGAACACAACTTTGTTGCTCTTCGCTGAACTCTTTCGATGTCGTCGTTATCTCCGGCATATTGGTGGATTCTTGCGGCGTTTCCATATTCCAATATTGGCCTGACCATGGTTGTGTATAATTTCTTTATGATGATCTTGTCACGACTAACAAACGTTCTTCTAATCAGTCCTAAAATATGATTCGCTTTTTTGACGGCATCAGCAACATGTTGGTGAAAAGAGAGTTTATTGAGTGTTATCATCTCAACGTTTCGGCCGCTGTAACCTCCGGCCTTCTTCAAGTGTATCTCTTCGAACTCGGAAATATTTCGCAAGGACCCGTGGCGCGATGAATATAGTACCAAATTAAATCCAGTTCCAAGTGATAGTTATTTGAAGGTTGAAGGTTCAATCCTCGGTGAGGGCGATACGATGAATTGTGAGTTTCTGAAGACTTCTCCCAGTCATGGCTGACGAAACAAGAGCATGCTACCCCCGTGGATTAAATAAAGAGTTCCGTTCGAAATTCCGTCCAGATTCCCGAGTTCGACAGAAATATTCCCGAGTTCGAAGAGATACACCTGAAGAAGTCCGGATGTTACGTTGTGATGATAACACTCAAGATGAGAAATGTAGTCCGAATACTGGTGATACCAGATCAGGCTGCCCTGTGGCTCCCTGAGACGAAATTCACCTACATTGACGTTTTTTTTTTTTGTTTTGTTTTTTGTTTGTAAAACTTCATTATGTTCTACAAAACCAAAAACAAAAACAACAGCCCCTCTCCCTTTCTCCCTCCCCTTTTTTATTTTTATTTTTCCTACCCTACTCCCGGTCCTGGATATGACCTTAAACTACATCCGATGGTGAGATCCGGCTTACGGACTTTGGGGAATGTGGAGCCTCCTCTTAATTACCATTGCTCCCAGGTCCACCCTGACCCGGAGTGGTAGTACCTGTTAGGGTCCCAACTATGGGTTAAATAGAAACAGATATTAAAAGGGGAAAGAAACAAAAAAAAGAAAACAAGACCAGATTCGGCATTAAATAACCCAAAAAGGGTTGATATGCCGTAAAACAAAACTACCAAACCAAAAACCCTGATTAAACATTTGAAGATATAAAGAACTTGAAGCATAAAAACTTTCACTATAATGACCAGATTCGGCATTAAATAACCCAAAAAGGGTTGATATGCCGTAAAACAAAACTACCAAACCAAAAACCATGATTAAACATTTGAAGATATAAAGAACTTGAAGCATAAAAACTTTCACTATAATGACCAGATTCGGCATTAAATAACCCAAAAAAGGGTTGATATGCCGTAAAACAAAACTACCAAACCAAACCGTAGTCCGAATAACCGAAAGTATGCGAGATTATCTCTGTAGTATTTTGATCTTTCGGACTACTGTTCACAACTTGCATGTTACTCTCACAAAGTTACGGTGAGGGCAACCTTCGACTTCCTACAGATACGTCTTGTCAAACTCAGGAATATTTATGTCATACTCGGAAAACTGTACTGAATTTCTAACGGAATCTTTTATTTGACCCGCGAGGGTAGCTTGCTCGCGTTTTCTCAGCCATGACCGGGTAGATGACTTAAGTAATTCGTAATTGTATTCTTAGTATCGCCGGTACTAAGGATTGAACCTTCAACCTCTAGAAAACTGTCACTAAGAACTGATTATCACTAAGCACGTTTATCTGTGGCGCCACGGGTCCATTTTTATTTATATAAAGTTAGGTATGTGTCTATTTTATATAGTTCTATGCATAGGATTCACTCCTAAACTAACTAACTGATCATTATGAATTTTGAAATGAAACTTCTAGGCATAAGGGTGAGTGATGTGGGTTATATTTAGTTTAATTTAGTTGTCTGCAAAGGAGACAAAGAGGGTGTTGAAGCCCTTCATTAAAATTCAGATACCTCCGATTTTTACGAAATTTTAACAATAGATATTAGACATCAATTTCCTCCAAATTTCAGTTTTTTTAGTATTCTAAAAGGGCTTTATGGGAAATAATATAGGAACAAGCTCCCATTTAGAAAATTAAAATATTTCAGATTTGCATTAAATTTGATCCACAACAATTAAGCTAGATTCCTTGAATTTCAATTTCTTCTTAAGGTCATTTAAGCTTACGTCTTAAATTTGAGATATTGTTTTTGGAAAATCATATAATTAATTTTGATCAAAATTGGAAAAAGGATTCTAGACGTAAGGTTTAGTAGAATATGTTTATTTTAATATTCGTAAGGGGACATAAAAGTGGTGCAAAATTGTACTGTTCAGTGAATTAATTTTAATAGGGCGGGTATTTTTTCCAGTTGTTTAATATA
>OY744541.1:15106626-15114126 GCA_963556195.1 Sepiola atlantica | reverse complement strand
TTCATTTGTAAATGTTACACCGGCCGTTCTAACAGAAGGGAAACTACACCGGTTCTCACTATAAATAGTGCGAGTAGACAATGACCAGGGAAAAAAAGGACAGTATTGTAACTGTCTAGCCGAGTGCCAGTCATTTTCCTGACTTTTGTACCTTCTATGTTAATACACTTGTTATCTTAACCCAACCTCGACTTGACTTCTTTTTACTGTTGGACTACTTCACAACAGTAAAATTAAAATTTTTATTATTGGGGTATAATTATTTGTGCTTTGTCTTTATTGGCAGTAGAGGTCTCCATGTAATTTATGAGAATTGGGACACTATACGACGTGGGAATTAGGCACAAGGCCAGTTTTTATCTTACTCCCACAAGTAAGATGTGACCCAAGGTCGGGTCGGGAAAGTGGGGGTTAAAAATTGCCTGGGCAGCCCCGTCGGCATTCCCCGGTAGGGGCGCCTCAGGCAGTAAGCAATAAACTTACTCCTCCCCAAAGAGGGGAGGCAAAACCTGGGAGGGTGGACCTCCTAGAACTGCACAGGAAAAACCCACAGACCGGCGTAAATCAAAACCCGAAGGCCAAGACAACACCAGTATGGGGTGCAGTATCCATCGGAACAGATACTACACTTTGATCTTAGCTAAAAAGCGTTATTTAACCCCTACCCACAATAAAAATATGTGACACAAGGTCGGAAAGTGGGATTTGAAAAGCCAGCGCTCGAGAAAGTGAGCACTCTAGCCATTAAAAATTGCCTGGGCCGCCCCGTCGGCATTCCCCGGTAGGGGCGCCTCAGGCAGTAAGCAATTAACTTACTCCTCCCCAAAGAGGGGAGGTAAAGCCTGGGAGGGTGGACCTCCTAGAACTGCACAATACAGACCCATAGACCGGTGGAAATAAAGCCCCGAAGGCCAAGACAATACCGATCTATGAAGTGCAGTATCCATCGGAACAGATACTACACTTTGATTTTAGCTAAAAGGCCAAAGTACGTGGGTAGCCACGCTAGTATATATATATATATATATATATATATATATATATATATATATATATATATATACAGGGTGGGCCAAAATAAGGGTCCTATCTTTAAATTTGAATAACTTGAATTTGAATAACTTCCACAAAATAAAAGTTAAACTCACCAAACTTTATGTGTGTGTAGACCGACCCTTCCGAGATTTTTTGAAATAAACAAAACAAATTTTAGCCGAAAAACACTTCTTAAAACTTACAAAAACTAAAGTATTGTTTTTTACACTGTTTTGAGTTTTTTAAGCAAAAATAATGTTTTCTAAATGAGGGTATGTTCCTTAGGGCTAATACGGCTCATGCTTGCTTCGGAAGTAGTCCTTTACTTATTCTAAAAAAAAAAATTTAAAAAAATCAATAAATAAAAAAGTTATGAATTTTTAAACATAGGACCCTTATTTTTGCCCACCCTATATATATATATATATATATATATATATATATATATATATATATATATATATATATATATATATATATATATATATATATATATATATATATATAATTCTATGCGCTTTTGGTGGGCATTGCTTGTTTCGGTCTGTTTATATTTTACGTTCATTTTTATTTCCCCCATGGACAGATCTCTCCAAGTTGAATCATCTATTATATTCGATCATTCAATCAATTTTCAAATCATAAATATTCATGGCGTTACTTGCGCTTCTGTTTTTTGTTTTTTTCGTTAATCGACATCGGTTTTAAGCGTGCGTTCACAGTATGTGATGAAATGCCGGGTGTCATGACGTTTTACTCTATGGGCACCGATTACTTGGAAGTTGCAAGGAATCGCGGGGTGCGAAGTCAGCGTGTTTTTTTTTTACCGCACTTGACTGTAAGCAACCATTTAAAAAATGATATAAAAAATGTTGCGTCTAAATTTGATTCACAAGATATAATTGGTTGCGTCACTTTCCTTCTTCCAAATACCAAAGGGTTGGACTACTTTACAAAAAAAGGATTTTTTTGATTTATTTTTACATATTTTCTTTAGCTTATAGCAATTTGTTTACGGTGTATCGATAAGTCTAGTTCAGAAAAATGCGTCAGGTCCCCTGGCATTCCATTTGTGCGGGCACCTGAAGCAGTGTTAAAATTAATTAACACAACTCCGGGTGCTGCGACAAATGGAGTACCGAGAACGCTGACGCATTTTTTCTGAACAAGACGTGTCGATACATCTTAAAAATATTGTCACAGTCTAATAAAAAATATGTAAAAATATTTTTTTTTTTCAAGTCTAATATTTATTGTCTGTTTTTATAAAAAACATTTTCTCAGTCACGCAAATCGACACGTTTGAAAAATCTTGACTTTTGTGATGATTTTAGAATTCTCTTTCTTAACATTTTTCTAACCTAACATTTTTTTTACATCTTATTATAATGGAGATTATGTGTCTGTCTGCAAGCGAAACTAAGACATCACTACGTCATAATGCTCTCCTATATTTCTCTCTTATTTCAGATGATTTGTTTTAAAATGTTGTCTCATATTATTTTAACCACTGACCTATCTATTTTATTTCATACCTATATTGATATACCCAACAAAATTATAGTTCACAGAGTGAATGGTATGACTTATAAACAATTTTAAAACATTTCTTTTAATAAGTACTTCACGTGTATTATTGTTCTCTATTTGTTTAATTATATGTTTATACGTTACAAATAATTTCGTGGATAGATCTTAAAGGAAATCAGTAAAATAGAGAAATAACTATGATTTGATTATCTATTTCTTTATATAGTTATATAGTGAGTGCATTTTATAATTAAATATTAATACATAGAAAACCCGCATCCAATCTGAGATATTTTGCGTTTTACATAAGTTTAAGCTTTGTATAGATTTCCGCATATTTTTTTTTTTTTATCTAAATGTGTTTTTTTTTAAATTTAAACTGCGAAGCAGAAACAGAGAAAAACAATAAACAATAAACAGAGAAATCAGCTTCACGGTTGTTTTTTTCTGGAAACGATTTTTGTACTTCTGAAAAGCTACATAGAAAGAAGATTCTGGATATACGTGTCTATTCCTGGTTGTTCATATATGCATGAAACCAATCGTCAAGTGAACCGAATATTTTAGAAATGAAGACACACTTGATCACTGGAAATTAGCGTAATATTGTTTATATATATATATATATATATATATATATATATATATATATATATATATATATGAAAAAGGAAAAACCAAGAAATATTTTTTTTTAATATATTCATCAACGTTTCGTCTTTATTGTAAGACTTCCTCAGGATGATAATTTTGAAGAAAAATGACATGCAAGTACATCGAAATATTGGGTTGACATGACGGGTTGATAAGGAAAAGCAGGAGCCGTGGCTACTAAGAGCGCTGGACGAGGGTACAGGCTGCGAGAAGTCAGTCAGTAACAAAGAGTGAAATGAATATGGAAAGCTTTGAGTGGGTACATTAAGGCAGCAGTGAAAAAGGGGAGGGGTGAGAGTGTTAGTTAATTTGTCTAAGGGTGGGAGAGAGGCAGCCCGGACCCTCGTCCAGCGCTCTTAGTAGCCACGGCTACTACTTTTCCTTATCAGCCCATCATGCCAACCCAATATTTCGATGTACTTGCATGACATTTTTCTTAAAATTATCATCCTGAGGAAGTCTTACAATAAAGACGAAACGTTGATGAATATATAAAAAATATCTCTTGTATATATATATATATATATATATATATATATATATATATATATATACTTTAATGTTAAATATTAACACTCATCGAGCTTTTGCCTTGAACAGTTAAAAAATATATGCAAAAAATATTTTTATGCACTCTCTCTCTCTCTCTCTCTCTGATATATATATATATATATATATATATAAAGTGTACATCCTCCGCCAGAAAAGACAGAAAGACAATTGTGATTCGCCACTGTTCAAACTCGCTATTTATTTGTGTATGAATAAATATAAATCCGTACTACACAAAAATTAGCGTATGAAAAACGTGCTTTTTTTCTAGCCACCAGACGAATCCATTTCAAGAAATCAAATAGCAAGTCAGACAACCTCCGCCGCCTGAAATTAATTAGAGAAGAAATCGCCCACTCTAAATAAAAAGTCACCAGAAGTTATAATTTATATGTGAAAAAATAAATTACTGAAATAATTCTATTGTTTTATATGAATACTATCAGTGGTACTTGGCGTTGCCCGGGGCCATGAAAAATAACAAAATAGAAGAGGTTAAACAGTATGTGTAACATCTTTATAATTGTTGTGGCCCTGTTAAAGGGAACGAAATGAAGACACGAACACGGTATAAAGTAGAAACAAGTGTATTAAGAAAATAGAGTACAGAGGGAAAGAAATATGCGCCTGGTAAGTAGAGTTCGACTATCTTACTGGATTCCGGCGAGAGTTAATTGCCGTTGGCATTTATTGAGCAACCATAACAATATTAAAACTCCTATCTCTCTAGCTCTTTCAATCTGTCTCTCTATCTTTCTATCTTTCCCTCTTCTTTGTGTTTCCATATCTCTGCCCCCCCCTCTTACACCTCCGCCCAGTGCATTCCTCTCTCTTGATTTAATGTATTGAACGTAACTTATTCACCTGAGCTTTCAGTTTGAAATTTATCGCTTCTGATTAAGTCTGAGTCCCCCGCCCCAATTTCTAAAACATGTGATAAAATCTGTATTTGCTTTAATTAATTCCCGAGTAACGCCGAGTTTCTAATGTTCCCTCTCCTTCTTTATAATATAAAGAAAACCTATATTTATTTTAGTGCATTCCCGGGTAACACTGAGTTTCTTATCTTCCCCTTCTCCATCAACATATACCACATGGGAAATGAACTACTGTATTATTGCACACACCTGCTCTATCTAGGATATTGAGCACTGACTCCCGAACAACGCAGAGTACCTATTCTGGGATGACATATTATAAACAAGATACAGTGTAAATCTGTCTTCCGGGTAACGCGGCGTTTAAAGACGTCTGTTCTATGTAGAATTGCTCTATCTAGGATATTTATGATTCCCGGGCAACAGCGAGTAAATACATCTTCTCTATCTAAAATATTCAGCAATTAGATTAACTTATACCACTTACCAAATATAATACTGTATTATTACTATTATGTCTCCCGAGCAATATCGAGTTAACAGAAGACAGAGGATTTATTGAGCACGTTTGGATTACCACTTACTAAATGTAATACTGTAATCTTACATTTATTACTCCCGTTTAGAGCGCTACTGAAACCACTCTAATAAAATTAAGGATGTCTCTAGAGTACTACGAAAACTACCCTTTCCTAGTTTCTTACCCACACCCTTTCTAGTCCGCAGAGAAACTAAAATAAAGTTAAATAAAGATGTCCCCTTAAGGATACACTTTGAGATTCCGAACTACTCCCATTATCTTCCTGGTTAATTTTACATAAGAATGCACTGTTAGATTCTATGTCGATTCTATAACTTTTTTTCTATAGGGCACACACACAAACACACACACACACGTACATTAAATTTTATATAGAGAGATTAGTGAGAATATATGCATACATATATATATATATAGTTATATATATATATAGTTGAAAAAGGAAAACCAAAAACTGGATGTTTTTTTATGTGTACATCAACGTTTCGTCTTTATTTATAAGACTTCATCAGGATGATGATATAGGGAAAAGATATCATGCAAGCACGGATACATGTAGGGTAGACATGTTGGGAAGAAAAATAAAATAAAATGAAAAATAATTGCAGCGTCTAGCTGGACGTCCGTACTTGTTAGAGAATGAAAAATGAGTGGGAGAAAAAAGGGGAAGGGTGGAGGGAGCAAGGACTACTGTGGCTGGCGATGAGAGAAAGAGGTGGGGGATGAGCAGGGGTAAAATGGATGGCAGAGAGAGATTGGAGGAAAAGGGGGAGGGGGTGTTTGACCAGATGGCTGTGGTCGAGATTGAAGGGGAAGAGTGAGTTGGAATGTTTGTGTGTGTGGGGTGTATGCAGGGAAATGGGGATGGGTAGAGAGGGAGGGGGGGGGGCTGTGATTTTGGTGGATGGGCGAAAGTTATAGTCTTAGAGAGCGTTTGAAGAAAAAGAGGGAATTTAAGAAGAGGTATGGAGGAAAATGGATGAGAGGGGGAAGAGGGAGGATTTGTCGAGATAGGGTGTGAAATATTTGAAATATTTGGAAAATGATAGCAATGAGTGAGGGATTGGAGTGGGTGGGGGAGGGGGGTGATTGAAAGGGTGGGTGAGGAATATATTTGAAATATTTGGAACATGAGAAAGTTTATTTGGACTGTAGTATTAAAAATGTGAGGGAAAAAAAAAAAATGAGGAAAAATAAGAGAAGATTCAGGGAGAAAAGGGAAGGGTGTGGGTGAATGGAAGAGTGTCATAAGGTTAAAGATGAAAATAAAAGTTAGCCATGATCAGGCAAAAGACTTTGTTCTGTGAGGATGATCTTGCTTATTAAGGGTGATAGGTTAAAGAAACCATTACGCTGCTTGATAGTAGTGGAGGATGTGATGAGTGCAGTTTCCAATAATCTTCGCCGAGATTTGTTGTGGATGTGTTTAGTGATTTTGGCTTGTTCAAATTTGAATGCATGACCATATTCTAGAGCATGGGAGAAAAGTGCACTAAGAGGGTTGTTGTTTTTTATATCCCTTTTATGTTCATTTAATCGTTTCTTTAATTCACGTTGTGTTTCTCCCACGTAGAATTGATGGCAATCATTGCAAGGGACAGTGTATAAGCCGGCATGGGATGTGGGTGTTTTATTTTCATCTTTAACCTTATGACACTCTTCCATTCACCCACACCCTTCCCTTTTCTCCCTGAATCTTCTCTTATTTTTCCTCATTTTTTTTTTTTCCCTCACATTTTTAATACTACAGTCCAAATAAACTTTCTCATGTTCCAAATATTTCAAATATATTCCTCACCCACCCTTTCAATCACCCCCCTCCCCCACCCACTCCAATCCCTCACTCATTGCTATCATTTTCCAAATATTTCAAATATTTCACACCCTATCTCGACAAATCCTCCCTCTTCCCCCTCTCATCCATTTTCCTCCATACCTCTTCTTAAATTCCCTCTTTTTCTTCAAACGCTCTCTAAGACTATAACTTTCGCCCATCCACCAAAATCACAGCCCCCCCCTCCCTCTCTACCCATCCCCATTTCCCTGCATACACCCCACACACACAAACATTCCAACTCACTCTTCCCCTTCAATCTCGACCACAGCCATCTGGTCAAACACCCCCTCCCCCTTTTCCTCCAATCTCTCTCTGCCATCCATTTTACCCCTGCTCATCCCCCACCTCTTTCTCTCATCGCCAGCCACAGTAGTCCTTGCTCCCTCCACCCTTCCCCTTTTTTCTCCCACTCATTTTTCATTCTCTAACAAGTACGGACGTCCAGCTAGACGCTGCAATTATTTTTCATTTTA
>OY744541.1:15089126-15101626 GCA_963556195.1 Sepiola atlantica | reverse complement strand
AATGATATCACCTTATAAAATGTTATGTGGATACATGAAATAGTAATATATATATATATATATATATATATATATATATATATATATATAAGATAAATGAAGGACTAGAGATAAAGATGTGCGAATGACAAATCTATTTCATCTTCGATTGTTCAATGCAAGGTGCACTCGATAAAAATATGTTTATTTTTTTATATCCTTAAGCCAGGCTTTTCAAAGATAAAAATCTTATCATCAGAGGAATTACATAGATGGATAAGTTGGCAGTGGAAAAGGCAAAATTCAAAATTTGAAAAATTTAAGAAATAATATAAAGTAATGGAAAGTAAAAGTGTGTGTATAAAAAAGGTTATCAAAATATAGAGTCTGCCCAGTTGGAAAATGTCCGTTGACAAAGTGTCCGGTGATGAAAGATTTAAAGATGGAAAAAGAGATTTCGTGGAGACTGCGTTAGAAATGGTCAAAGTGTAGTAAATCCAACAGAATTATGTTCAGTTCAACCGTAGATAAGAAGCGCTTATTAGGATGTAAGTTGGAGAATTAGGGCCATTTTAAAATACTTCCGTGGACCGCGAATGATAATAGTTTTTAAGGTATTGAGTTTAAAATATTGTATATATTTCAAGTAGGCCGAATTACTGGTGAGAGGTGTTAGTTCGAACCTAGGGTTTGAGAGAGAATTTTCTGGTTGAGGACGAGGCCAGTAAAAGTGGGAGAGGAGTGTGAGGTTAGGGCTGTGGGAGGAGAAGGTTTAACAGATGAAACTGTGGCTGATGCTAGGAATGGGGTAGGAGAAGGGATTGTTTAGTTACAGCTCATCGTTTGTAAGCAACAATATAATTTAATTACTGCCAGTTTATTTGCTAGGCATGGTATGGCTTCATTGAACAATCGAAGATGAAATAGATTTGTCATTCGCACATCTTTAACTCTTTTCCTTCATTTATCTTTATAATTGCTCTATCTCGTATATTGAGCTTTAATCATTTCACTATAGGTTCAATTCTCTAAAAGTATACTTTTAGTCTCATATATATATATATATATATATATATATATATATATATATATATACTACACCATCCGATTATGCGACTTTGATGTAACGATTATGTATAATTATGCGACCTTGGTGTATTCACCATTTTGCATGAAAATCAGTGAATGATAAAGTTGTGCTCAAAGAGGGTGCCGCGTTGTCTCACAGTCGAACAAAACAACAACGCGTCGACGATTCAAAGTGCTGGTTACACACTGGATGTAACTTGGATCTACCATTCACTCCGAAGTCAAATCAGTGGTCAGCTGAGTGGAGAGTAGCAGGTAGAAGGCGTCCAAAGCGACCAAAGACGCGAAAATCAATAGACAACATTTTGGCCTCCGTATTTTGTTCATCAATTAACTTGGGAAAGGAAGAACCAGTAATAGCGACTATTAGATAGCATTATCGGTGCATCTTAATGAAGAAATCAACCTAAAACGGCCATACATGAAGAAGGAAAAGTGTTCTTTCACCAAGACAATGCACCGTGTCACAAGCTGATCGCAACATATATATATATATATATGAATTGCACTTATAATTACTTCCGTACTTACCTATTCTCCACAACTGGGATATACTGACTGACTGTTTGCCGATTTCAAAATAATGCTAAGAAAAAATAGATTTGACTCCAATGAGAAATGTTATCGAAAGCTGAGGCCTATTTGAGGTCAACGACAAATCTTTCTACAAAAACGCATCGGATTGTTAGAGAAGCGTTGCAATCGGTGTATCATCCTAGAAAGAGACTATGTTGATGAATAAAGTCGAATTTTACGTAATTTGTCTGATTGTTGTTTTATTAGTAAGGCCGAGACTTATTCAGTGGTGTTTGGGATAAGGGTAAGAATTCAAAATTAAAAATATTTGAGATATTTTTTTAGTTAGTCTTGTAATCAAAGAATTGTATCTTAAAAAAATCATGTGACTTTTTGATTTTTCATCTTTACTAAATAGTGTATTGAAGAAGTTTAGCTTGTTTCCAGCTAATACTGAAACATGTCTGAAAATGTGTAGCCAAAAATGTGTAGCCAAAAATGTTTCTATAAAAAACTTTATTTTGACCCTGTGGTCTTGCCAAGCATCCAAGTGAGGTGATTACATTTTTGAAAATGAAAAAAGAGAAATTCACATCACCATTTCGATATACATATAGAGAGAGCGACAACATATTTAACACATATCTTGAGGGAGAGGAGGAAATTAACTATTCAAGACATAAATCGAGGAGGAGGGAGAATGACAACATATCTAATATATATATATATATAGAGAGAGGGGGGAGATTGCACGATTTATAACGGAAGGCAATACAGTGAGGGGGAAATAGAGCAATATATATAGAGAGATGTAATCAGCTCGCTTGGATGCTTGACAAGACCACAGTGTCGAAATAAGTTATTGCACGGGTGATTATGTGATTCCGTGTGATTTTATTTCATTCTTGCTCTGTTTATTACATTGAGATCTCATACCTTCTGGGATTTATTTCACTCTAACACACACACACATTTCTTGGCAAGATCAGTGAGAAGAAACCAACCAATAGTGTCTGGGTTAGGGTTAGCTTATTTCCAGCTAATACTGAAATATGTTTGAAAATGTGTAGCCAAAAATGTTTCTATAAAAAAGTTTTATACCAAATAAGTATATATATATATATATATATATATATATATATATATATATATATATATATATATATATATAAGTTATGAAAATATATTTATGGCAATTAAGCTAAACAGAGGCTCCCGCGTTTCATCCCCGGGGGGATCTTCAGGCTAAAATGCATAGAGTTAGTTTTGCCGGGTGTTTTTATATACACGGCTGGCTAGTTAACCAATCAGATTCTTTGTTGTTCTCTTAGCCAATTGTTGGGCTTCTAACGAACAAAGGTCCGGTTAGTTTTCTTTCCTATTTCCTGTTCTATTGTTGAAGTAAATACTGAAAATTGATACATAAAAATTATATCTCCTTATAAAAGTTTATGTGGATACATGAAATATATATATATATATATATATATATATATATATATATATATATATATATATATATATATATATATATATATATATAAATCTATTTGGCAAGATAGGTGAGAAGAAACCAACCAGAGTGCGTAATTATTAAAAATGAAATTCTAAAATAATAGCGTAATTTTTTTTATGTATTGCATTACAAAAGTTTAGAAAAACATGGTACCGTCGGTTTCGAATCAGCAAGAGATTAACACATGATCGCGTCTCGTTGCCTCTTGTCAGCCATTGTTGTATCCAAACACCTGCTGAATCTAACGTGACGGCGGAGATGAACACCATTCCAAAAGAAGACTTCCAGGGGTGTTTCCGGCAGGTGATGGATCGGTGGGCTAAGTGTGTGCAAGCACAAGGGGTCTACTTTGAAAGGGAGTTAGGGTTTCAACTCCGTCAAGTATTTGAAATATTGTTTTTTTCTGGTCGGATACTTTTTAGACAGGACTCGCATAATAAGTATAAATAGTGTCGTATATAAAAGGGATAACGAAGTGCAATAACAAGAAATAAAAAAAGAAAAAGAAAAACTTCTGAAATATACAATCTAATAATAAAAGAATTAGATGGATATTAATAAAGAATAAACCAATAATAAAAAGGGAGAAAAAATGATGATGAAAAGTTAAGATAATTACTTATAAAAACAATAACAAGATTATTGATGAAACAAACAAAAAACGGTAAACAAATTACGAATAAAAAGCCATATAATATCAGATATTTCATCGTTGGATAATTCCCATTTCTCCTCTTTAATTTTAATTTTACAAACCCCAACGCTCCCTCCCGTCCTCCTCCTCCTCCTCCTCCTCCCTTTTCTCCTCTCCCGCCACTCGGAGTAGGAGATCTCGTTTCCCGCCAAGAAAGTTAGAGCGTCGAACTGTCGGCCGCCATTATAGTCTCCGCTTCCACCGCACTCGGCTTTTGCCTTCCTAACCAAAAAAAGGCGGCCCGTGTGACAGTTCATAAATGAACCGTCGGATGATGGACTGTCCGGGTAAACAAGTCGTACGTTAATCAAACCGACGCGATGCCCAAGTGAAAATGTATTCATAACTTTGCGACTTGCATTTCAACGACATTTATTGAAAGCAGTTTCCTGGGACAAAACAGAAGAGAAAAAAACAACAAAAACAAATGCAACGTGCCAAATATTCATACGAATAATGATTATGCGATTTCTCCGGTATTTGAGAATTTACAAGAATGAGACTGACAAGACCTTAGCACAGCTTGAGTAGGTGTTGCTCATACCAGTCGAGGATACGTCTTCGACAATCAGTCTGGCAGTAGCCTTGCTTCTATCGGGCTGGGGTATGGTTCTGTTCAGTTCGAGGCGGTTCAATCTCCCAGGTTTTACCTTCACTCTCTTTGGGAAAGGGTTAGTTTGTTATTAATCGCCTGATGCACCTCTAGCGGGGAATTCTTCAACACCCAAAGCCACCCTTAATAGGGGTAGCTTTGTTTACTTGGACAGGCAAGTAAATAAGGATTAAAACTATTGTTAGTGGATTGTTATTATTTTTCGTAATAGTAGTATTTGTAGTGGTAATGCTATCCGAACGGTCAGTCCAAACAGTTAATGAAATGAATATGCTTTTTTGTTTGTTTTTGTTTTATTCATTAATATTATGTTTCCACTGTAAATTTTTCCTGAGGCCATATTCATGATTTATTACAAGGTATTGACATTATTTTATTATTTGTACTCACTAGGAGTTCTCACACAGATCATCATCAGTGATTGCTGACCGACAACAATCAGTGGTGCTCCCTGGAGTCTGAGGGACAACAAGCCTCCGCAGAATTCCAGTATTCTTCACCTCTTTTCGATAACCATTGCAAATAACCTTGCGGTATCGCAACAGACTCTTACCATTGATTTCTCGCTGGTAAGGACCATTGGTCTTCTCTGGGATAAGCCTCCCCAAGGTCCCAGCATTCTCCGCACTTTTCTAGTGGAGGTCTAGTTTGTGCTGTCCCTCCTCGGTCTTCTCATCCTCCTTGACCCTCTACAAATATTTTGTCTGGTGTCAGCCTAGGCTGGAACTATTTTTTATTTTTTATTTATGTTTTTTATTTTTTGGAGGATGGGGTTATTATTATTATCATCATCATCATCATCATCATCATTATTATTATTATTAGTAGTAGTAGTAGTAGTAGTAGTAGTATTAGTATTAGTATTATTATTATTATCATTATTATTATCATTATTATTATTATTATTATTATTATTATTATTATTATTATTTGGTTATATTAAAACAATTAACTTTCAAAATGAGTGTCAAATGATTCGGCAAGCGGGAACGATGCAAAATAATTCACTTTATTAATCTGTTGTCTGAATTTTTGCGGATTTCTTTTTTCGTTTGTTAGATAATGGATGATAGGTACACTAGTATGAATTTTGACACATGTGGATGAGTACAGTCACGGTAACTGTTCGTCCGCGAAACAAACAACGTTGACAGGATGTATTCGAGACCGATCTCACCCGAAAGTTATATTTGACGAGATAAGGTCAAATAAGTTAGACTCAAAGCGATATGAGATCATCCGTCAACATAACGTCATGGAAAACAGAGCAAACAAAGAACGACTAGATTTAGAAAGAGTCTATTGTGGAAATTCGAAGCGAGCGGACGCCTTATAAGATGCCGTAATAACTAAGACACTTTCAGAATCGCCCGGGGCGAGGATGGCGCTATCTATCTATCTATCTATCTATCTATCTATCTATCTATCTATCTATCTATCTATCTATCTATCTATCTATCTGCATAGTTAATTAAAGTAAAATAACTGTCTCTCTCCTTTATAATTTAAGTAAAATTGTACTTGTAAAACGGGAATGTTTCTCTATATAATAAATCTTCAGCTCTGAATCTGTCTTGTATTTTGATTCCTTTTTTATTACGAAATAAGGCATTATATATACAGCGATGAACGCGGATACTAAACGAATGGCGATCTGTCTGAAAACAAAAGAGCCAACGCAGACTCAACATGGAACACAGCGGCGGGCGCGAATCCCAGATTAATGTCGACACGGTCGTAAAAAAAGAATGAGACAACGAAAAAAACTAGACGACGAAGAGAAAGAGATCAACGGAACCCATATTCCCGGAAGAGGAAGAAGGGAAAAGAAGGTACGCACGCATGTTTACCTATTAAGGTCACACACAACACTTGTCGATTACGAGTAGAAAAGGAAAGAAATAAGAAACTAATGGACAATAGGTCACAATTTTTCAAATTTAAGTAAAAGAAATGTAAGACTTTGAAAATACTAATTTGTTTGATGATTTGGGTGCATAAGTCCATTATGAAAATTATCCGTCGAATAAAAGAACATTTCGGTACTAGTCCAGGGTTTGCGCCTAATTTCCGTGACTGCCCGGCAGCAGCGAGCCAACAGCTAACGGAAGCGTCCGAGACCTGCCGAGTCGAAAACGAGGCTGGCGTTGTCGACACTGTATAAACAAAACTGCAAAAATCGTTTAAAAAAATGATGGTCGGCAGACGACAACAATATAAGACGATGAATATACGGAAAGAAAAAGAAATGCATGCTTGATGCAGCATCCTGATTCGTCAGTTTTTTTTTACAGCCTCGTTTTCGACTTGGTCAGGTTTGTTTACAGCCTCGTTTTCGACTCGGCAGGTCTCGGACGCTTCCGTTAGCTGTCGGCTCGCTGCTGCGGAGCAGTCACGGAAATTAGGCGCAAACCCTGGACTAGTACCAAAATTTCTTCTGCAAATTGTATATTCGATAGGATATTACTATGATGTTTACCTCGTAATATATTTGAATTTCACTGGTTGATTTTATTATGTGTTTCTTACAAAGCTAAAAAATACTATCACTTAACCCTACCACTAACTATAAGTATGGGACGAACCGAGAAAGAAAGAGGATTGTTACCACCAGGACTTAGGGTTAGGAGACTTTTTTGTTGCTGTAAAAAACGCCAATCTTTAATCATAATTTAGTATAAGAAATTAGTATTTGCAAAATAATCTGAAAAAAATAAAAAATATAAAAAATATATTAGAAAACAAAATCCGCAAAGATCAGACAACAAATTAATAAGGTAGATTATTTTGCCCTGTCACCGCTTGCAAAGTCAGACAAAACTACTCGCTAAAATTTGACAATTTTTTTTACGCTAACCGATTATTGTTGTTGCTATTATTATTATTATTATTATTATTATTATTATTATTATTATTATTATTATTATTATTATTATTATTATTATTATTATTTCTACTCACTAGGAGTTCTCACACAGGTCATCAGTGATTGCTCACCGACAGCCGGTGGTATTCCCTGGAATCTGGGTAACAACAAGTCTCCCCAGATTTTGTTACATAACCACCACCCCTGCCTTGACCGCGGCAGTTCTCTTAAACCACTTAAACAATTGGTCACAGTCCCAAAAACGCATATGTTGCATAACACACATGAAAATTAAAGCCACGAAAGTCTATTAAACGACTCCAATAAAACGAAAGCAATAACGAAAGTTTAGAAGCGCTTTCAAACCCTCGTAACACTCAATTTCAAGGTGCTTTTAATATATTTTTAAAGGGCACTTTCATGGCACTTTTAGGCCTTTAAACTGTCGGTCCATTTTCAACAATTATCGTTAAACACATGTTCTTAAATTCTTTTCTCGTTAAACACAGTTTATTAAACCTGTTATCTCATTTAAACACTTTTATGGCACTTTTAGGCTTTTAAACTGACGGTCCATTTTCAACAATTATCGTTAAACACATTTTCTTAAATTCTTTTCTCATTAAACACAGTTCATTAAACCTTGTATCTCATTTAAACACTTTTGTGGCACTTTTCAACATTGTTCGTTAGACATATCAAATTCATTATTGTTCACTGTTTCTTCCGATTTTTAGTTCCTTTCGTTTTACAGATTAGAACCCAAAATATTATGCACAAAAAAGTTACCTTACAGATTTCAGCCTCACTGTTGGTCGTGGGTTTGCTGGCACACTCATCTCCGTTGCTGGCTCGTGATCGTGGTGGTGTATCTGTCTTGTGGGAAAATTCTATTCTTATGCAGGAGAGACAAAAAACGCCCGAAGACAAGGATTTGAGAGAGATTCTATCTTTTATTCTGCTTCGTTGTGGGGGTTTGCCCAGTCGTTCCACGATTCATTCATTCATTCTTCCTGCTGGGGAAATGCGACGGAAATTGCTGCTTGATCTTCAAGAAATCCAGCCATTACGACGAGCGATTACATTTTCAACCGCCCGGGCCGTTCTAACCCTGTAGCTCAATTCAGGACCCAAAGAGAAGGTCCATCGTCCAGTTCGCTGCCAAACTAGCAACTGATTTTTAAACCTTAGTTTTTCACGAAAGAAGGAGTGACGTCATAGTCCTTTGTCCTGTCATACAGATCATCACCAGAGCTGGTCTGACCTTTTTTGAACTTAAACTTTTGAAGTTGGCCAGGTTTAACCAGTTGTTATGACTTTTTCGGACTTAGTCATCTCGATGACAAATGTATTTGTCCCAAAATGGATGTCTTTTCGATCTGCACCGAACTCGAACTAAGTTCACCCTCTCTCATAATAAAAACTAGTGGACCTACACACTTTTAGGCATACGGGGCCCCTCATAATATAACAATTTCCAGTATTCTCCACCTCTTTTTGATAGCCACCGAAAATAACCTTGCAATATCGCAACATCCGTTTACCATTGATTTCTCGCTGGTAAGGACCATTGGTCTTCTCTGGGATTTGGGTGGCAATAAGCCTCTCAAAGGTCCCAGCATTCTCCGCACTTTTTCAGTGGAGGTCTGGTTTGTGCTGTTCCTCATCGGTCTTCTTATACTCTTTGACCCTATGCAAATATTTTGTGTGTTGTCAGCCTAGGCTGGTACAATTTTTTTAATTTTTTTTTTTTAATTTTTAATTTTTTATTATTATTATTATTATTATTATTATTATTATTATTATTATTATTATTATTATTATTATTATTATTATATTTTTTTGTTGTTGTTTTTTTGCTATTTTTTTTGGGGGGGGGGTTCCATTATTATTATTAGTAGTAGTAGCAGTAGTAGTTTTGCAACACTTACGGTTACTGTTTTTATTATTATTATTAGTAGTAAATTCTAAAAAAAAAAATGTAATCCTAACATTTTTCAGGGTGTTCACACGTAATTAACTAAAAAAAAAAAGAAGAATCTCTTTTTTATTGGAAGGTGGAGGGACTGAGGATTTTCATCTACAATAATAGCGAGTCTTTTTTATACGTCGTTCAATCCTTCACATTTCTTTTCTCTTTTTTTTTAAATACTAATTTGTTTTATGATTTGGGCGCATGACTTATGCAAATTATCCATCGTATAAAAGACAAGTCATTCGACAATTCCATATTGGATAGCACATTATTATATTTAATTTGGAGTATATGTAATTTTTAACAGACATTGTTTGATTTTATCATTTGTTTGATTTTGGCATTTTTGTCTTACAAAACAAAACATACTCTACTTTAACAGTAGCTGAGTGGTTAACGACGGTGACTGAGGACCTGGGTGTGCCGGGTTCGAATCGAGTTCGTTCCACAGAAAAACCTTCATCAAAACCCATACCTGACCTTGTGTCTAACCTTTCCTGGAGGAGGAGGTAAATAAAATACTCTACTTTAATCGTACCACTAAAACGAACTCCGAACAAACCAAGAAAGAAAATAGTTGCCACCAGCACTTTAAACAGACTTCAGCTTAAGGGGTCTTAAGAATAAATTGAAATTCAAGAAATCTTGCTTAATTGATGTCGAATCTAATGAAAATCTGAAATATTTAAATTTTCAAATGGAAGCCATGTTATGCTTCCTAAAATCCCTTTCAAATATCAACAAAAAACTTTATTGACTTCTAATACCTATTGTTAAAATTTTCAAAACAATCGAATCTGAATTTTCATAAGGTATTTCCAACAACCCTTTTTGCCCCTGTACATAAAACTAAATTTAACAAAATATAGCCCTAATGG
The DNA here is from genome assembly GCA_963556195.1 of Sepiola atlantica. Lineage (NCBI taxonomy): Eukaryota > Metazoa > Mollusca > Cephalopoda > Sepiida > Sepiolidae > Sepiola > Sepiola atlantica. The sequence goes on along the minus strand of OY744541.1, from coordinate 15,091,500 downwards.
CCTAAATTAGTTTAGGAGTAAATCTTATACATAGAAATTTATGAACATAAAACATAAGTGATGAAACTGAAGGAAACTGATAATAAAATAGTGAGTCCCACTGAAAAGTGAGGAAACTTAAGGAAACAGTTCACATGTTCGGACATGACAACCTACTGAGCAAACCAAGCATAGAGCTGTATACGATTTGGAGACCTCTAATAGAGAGAGAAAATCCTTGAATAACAAATATTGGTTTAACAGTACCAAAAATTGATTCCTAATTGTCATGGTGACACTTGGTCTAAGCCGTTGGTTCGAAAGTTGTAAGTTATCTGGAGGTGCTAAGTTCAATCCTGGGCGAAGGCAGTGAAAGTAACATTCAGCGACAGCAGCAATACGGCGATAAGCAGCAGCAGCAGTAGCAGCAGCGGCAGCAGAACTGAAAGCAACGGAAAATTAACAGGTGTGCCCCAGAGTCAAAAGAATGGAACCCGAGCATGGTACCCCCGTGACAATAAAGGGATTGGGTTCGAGACCCCAAACAGACGGTTCACGGGTTCGATACAGAGCAGTTGATGAAGGCCGAAGGGCAGAACGGCCTTAATGTTGTAAGCATGAGGAAGTCAGTCCGAACACTAAAATCCATAATATAACATACCGTACTTTAACTTTTATAATTCAAAATGTGTTATAAACTGTCTCTATGTGTTATAAACTGTCATAGAGACAGTTTATAACACAATTTGAATTATAAAAGTCAAAGTTTTGGTAATAATAGAATCATTTTACAATTTTTTAGAAGACTCGCGTATAATAAAAGCATTTGTGAAAGATTTTCCATAAGTTGAATAATTTTAACATGCTAAATATTTTTTATAGTTACAATCATAATTTACAATGTTTTTTATTGTAAAATAATTTTGAAATCTTTTTATAGCATTTTTTTTTTGCAATAAAAAAAAATTAATTAATGTATAAAATATTCTCACATGTCATTTATGACAGCGTTAGCTTATCCTTATGCGATGGCTTCTCAAAACCACACCTGACCTTGTCTCAAACCTCCTGGCAATGAGGTAAATATATTTTTAAATGCCATTTATGGTAAATATCATGCTAGGCTTTTTTTTTATTATAAAATATGCATGGAGTATTGTTGCCACATCTGGGCTGGTGCATCATCTACTAGTATCTCCTGGTGATACCAGATCAGGCTGCCCTGTGGCTCCCTGAGACGAAATTCACCTACATTGACGTTTTTTTTGTTGTGTTTTTTCGTTTTTTTTTGTTTGTAAAACTTAATTATGTTCTACAAAACCAAAAACAAAAACAACAGTCCCTCTCCCTTTCTCCCTCCCCTTTTTTATTTTTATTTTTCCTACCCTACTCCCGGTCCTGGATATGACCTTAAACTACATCCGATGGTGAGATCCGGCTTACGGACTTTGGGGAATGTGGAGCCTCCTCTTAATTACCATTGCTCCCAGGTCCACCCTGACCCGGAGTGGTAGTACCTGTTAGGGTCCCAACTATGGGTTAAATAGAAACAGATATTAAAAGGGGAAAGAAACAAAAAAGAGAAGAAAACAAGACCAGATTCGGCATTAAATAACCCAAAAAGGGTTGATATGCCGTAAAACAAAACTACCAAACTACCAAACTAGTATCTCCCTCCTTGACAAGGTCCAAAAACGAGTCTCCAAACTAATAGGTCCCTCACTGTCAACCAAGCTCCAGTCCTTGTCCCATCGCCGCAATGTAGCATCCTTGTGCTTGTTTTACAAATACTTCAATGGATTATGCTCCGATGAACTGGCTACTCTGGTGCCCCCTCGGCGTAAATTCATTAGACCAACTCGACAATCAGCTAAATCCCATCTATTCACTGTGGAAGTCCCCAGATGCCAGAGAGCTTTCTTCTCCATAGCTTCTTTTTTCGTGATGCTGGCCTCTGGAACTCCCTCGCTGCCTCCTGTTTTCCTGACGGTATTGACATGCAGAAATTTAAAACTAATGTAAACAGACATCTCGCTGCGCAGCTTCCAATTTAGGTTGACCTCCCAAACCTTCTCCTTTTTTTCTCAGTAGCCCCTTACGTCTACAGTGGCGTCCTGCCTTGTTTTGGGTAAACTATGTTTTAAAAAAAGATGTTTGTTTGTGTTTTTATAGTAAAAGTATTTATGACATGATTTTTTTTTATATTAGAAAGGAATTACAATGCTTTTAATTACGAAAATATTTTTTTAAAGTCTCTTATTCTAAAATTCTTTTATATATATATATATATATATATATATATATATATATATATATATATATATATATATATATATATATATATATATATATAGTGTTAGAGTGAAACAAATTCCAGAAGGAAATCCGAGAATGA
>OY744541.1:15079126-15086626 GCA_963556195.1 Sepiola atlantica | reverse complement strand
TAATACTACAACAGTTATCAACATCTGTTTTCTATTTTCAACAATTCGATATGTACGTGCAATTTATTTTGTTTATAAAAAGGATTTTGATGCCATTGAAGAAACCTAGATACAGTTTTAAATTAATGGTGGAAGGAGTTTTGCAGTTTCCACCTTTTTTATTAATAAAATATATATATTTTTTATATATGTCATATTACAATCTTGCGTCAGTGTAGTTTGTATGGAAGTTCCGTATAATATATTTCGGGAAGAACATTTCCCTTCTTCAGATGTGTGCTCAACCTTAATTCAAACGTGCATGGGTAGGCTGTTGCCGGTGAGAGCTATACGGCAGAAAATTAAATGTATTTGAAATAAAATTACATTTTAAAAAAATCCTGCTTCAAATCGTTCGTTTTTCAAGTTCGTCTTTAATTTTAGTAGTGCCAATTACAATATTAATATTTCAATTTTTTTTGTTTTTTATTACGCATAGAATGGAGATAAAGTCTTAATCAAGTTAAAAAAAAAAAACAAGGAACTGAAGAGAACTTATCTTAAAAATTGTTCCCCATTGTATTTGAGGGTAGCATGTGGTAAATTAAAGCGTTTTGTTTTTTTGGAAAACGTTTGTAAGAGTTGAAGAAAAGAAGTGGGTCCTGTGCATTGGCTAACACTTATTCAATATATTTGCTCGTGGGTTTTAAGTGGAGCCAACATTGAACGTTTATTCAATATACACGTTCAATATATCACGTTATGACAAACGGTCTGTCCAATTTTCTGAAAGTAAGCCGCTAGTTATATTTGAAGGTGTCTAGGTTCTCAACAATATTTTAAATATGCAGACAATATATTTTCGTTTCTTTTATGTTTTTTTTGTTTTTATAAATTTAATCTCATCTGGAATAGTTGTGTTGACTTCATGTTCATCTCAATCAAAGAACACATTCGTCATGGTATTCCTTATGAATTTCGAAAATGGAATACTGCAAATACGGAATAAAAAGCCACGCCAAAACAATTATGGTGATATCACAGTGACTAAAAGGGGTTGTTTTCTTTTTACTATTAAGAAACGGCGACTACATCCTGCAGAACGAAGCAACATAATGATACGTCATTCATTATGAATTAAACAAACTTTTCTTTTTTTAACATAGTTCACCCCCAAACAAAGCAAGCTGCCACTGTAGACGTAAGGGGCTACTGAGAATTAGGGTTAAAGTTGAGAGATGAAGAACCTTATGAGACGATTGAGAATCGTTGATGGGGTTCATGACAGAAATCTGTTGACATTGGATTTGAAGACGACCATGGTGTAATCTGCAAGGAATCAGTCCCGAGGTAATGTGTTCCGCCTGACGCTATGCATACGAAAGAAGAAAGGAATTTTTTCGTTGTGGTAATAAGACTAGTTCTTGCCATGAAAGTCTTACAAGCAGAGCACCATACATGGAAGTGACAATAGAGCAGAGAGAGACTAGCAACATCTCTTCTGTGAGAAAAGGGCTATAAAGAACAGAATAGATCACCCTCCACTAGATATCGGAGTCGATTTTGAACACTGTCTAGGCAACCAAAAGTGTCCTGAGTGGCACATCCACAGACAGACATATACACGTCACTCATATTAGTATAGATACCTTTCTATCGAGTTCGAGTGGAACGAACTCTGTTGGTACACCAAAATAAAGGACGCAATAAATAGTATCTTCGACGAGTCGTCCGCCATCTTGTAAAAGTTAGCAATTATATTAAAACAAACGCCAAAAAAAGCGTCAATATTTCTATTCGTTCATTTGCTCGGGTTGTCTTTCTCTTCCAGATACCCCCCTCCCCTGTTCACCGACATAAAGAAAAAAGAAGGAGAAAAAAATAAATGAATTTAAAGAAAATAAAACAATAATCATAAAAAAAAAAAATCTAGAAATCAGGTTCGGTTTCTAATGATGGATGGGCTTTCGAGTTGAACCCATTGCGTTTCCACACACACGTTCACAAGCGGGTCCGGCCGATACTCCATCTCACTGTGGCGTTTAATTTGTGTGAAAGGAAAGACGTTTAGGTATTTCGTTTTCGTCAGTCGAATTGCAGGTGTCCTGGGGATCTTTGAAAAAATGAAGAAATTTTGAAAAATAAAAGGAGAGAGAAAAGAGAGATGATTTTTAGAGTTTTTTTTTTTTAAACTGTGTTTTGGAGTTGACTTCTTTTAGTCGACTTCTGTATCATAATACAACGGAACAAAACGCTGACTATTTTTGACGTTCGATGTTTCATGCACTAAAAAATCTGAATAGTTAATGGTAAGTGCTGCTGTAATCTAACACAGAGGCAGGCAAGATAGCTGGCACATGTAATACTACGAGGTAGTCAGTAAAATTTATTTTAAAATAACAATAATAAAAAAAAAACACTGTATTATTTGAATTATTCGTACTATTACTCGTTCCATCGGTTGTTATTTTTACAACGTTTCAGTCGATGTAACCTCCGACCGACTCCAGGTGCATCTTATCGAACTTGGGAACATTTATGTCAAACTCGAGAACTTATACTAACCTTTTTCTTTTTTTTAATGGAAATCGCCCCAGACAAGGCATGAAGCCACTTGATGGAAGGAGCTAAAAATAAAATACTACTTCAAGGTCAAGAACTAGCCAACGATAAGTGTTATAGGTAGAATCTGACTCAGAAAACAGCAATTCTTCTCCCTTTGTCAGACACATCGCCCATGGAATGTGGGGACTAAAGGACAAAATAAGGAAAGCGAGAGTTGGGAGGCTGACGAAAGTAAACTCAGGGTCCACTTTCGAAGTGACAATCTTTTGGAGGTCGAAGGTTTAATTTTTACGGCAAACGATAATATCTAAGAATAACTATAACTCTACTCCAATAGCTTCTTTCCTCGAGCTGCCAGCCTTTGGAACTCCCTCCATGCTCCCTGTTTCCCCGACTTTACCGACATGCATAAATTGAAAACTAATCTGAGCAAGCATCTCGCTGCACAGCTCCCAATTTAGGATGACCCCCAAAACATTCAACCTAATTCTCAGTAGCCCCTTACGTCTACAGTGGCAAGTTGCCTTGTTTGGTGTCAACTAAGTTTTTAAAAAAAGACAAAAAAAACAACAAAAAAACAAAAACAAAAAAAAAACAGACGAATAAAGGAAAATGACTGTTTAGTATTCTGCCTTGTGTCAACCCTGAATAAAGTTTTGAAACGCACGTACATATTGCATACATCAATTTTGTTGTCTGAAACTTGATTTAAATGCATTTTTAATCCATAAACAATTGTATAATAGCTCGACCTTATTTAATGATCAGATAGTTAGCTTCTTTTATTTAGAGGTTACAATAAATAACTTATGTATCAGAACAAGTCTTCCTAGGCGAGCTTAAATTCAATTATTTAATTATTTATATAATTGATATATATATATTTAATTATTTATATAATTCATATATATATATTTAATCATTTATATAATTTATATATATATTAAATTATTTATATAATTTATATATATATATATATTTAATCATTTATATAATTTATATATATATTTAATTATTTATATAATTGATATATATATTTAATCATTTATATAATTTATATATATATTAAATTATTTATATAATTTATATATATATATATATTTAATCATTTATATAATTTATATATATATTTAATTATTTATATAATTGATATATATATTTAATTATTCATATGATTTATATATATATATAAATTTATTTATGTAATTTATATATATATGTAATTATTTATATAATTTATATATATATTTAATTATTTATATAATTGATATATATATATATTTAATTATTTATATAATTTATATATATATTTAATTATTTATATAATTGATATATATATTTTATTATTTATATAATTTATATATATATTTAATTATTAATATAATTGATATATATATTTAATTATTTATATAATTTATATATATATTTAATTTTTTATATAATTTATATATATATTTAATTATTTCTATAATTGATATATATATATATTTAATTATTTATATAATTTTTATATATATTTAATTATTTATATAATTGATATACTTATACAAAGATTCAAAATCCATGTACAAAAAAATTAAACAAGCTTTCTGTCCACATCCTCCATCTATCTAAAGATTGTTCTACTCACTTATTCCGATCAAAGTGTAGTATCTGTTCCGATGGATACTGCACCCCATAAACTGGTATTGTCTTGGCCTTCGGGGCTTGATTTACGCCGGTCTATGGGTCAGTCCTGTGCAGTTCTTGGAGGTCCACCCTCCCAGGCTTTGCCTCCCCTCTTTGGGAGGAGTAAGTTTATTGCTTACTCCCTAAGGCGCTCCTACCAGGGAATGCCGACGGGGCGGCCCAAGCAATTTTTAATGGCCAGAGTGCTCACCTTCTCGGGCGCTGGCTTTTCATGCCCCACTTTACCGACCCAACCTTGGGTCACATCTTACTTGTGGGAGTAAGATAAAACTGGCCTTGTGCCTAACTCCTAGAGAGGAGTAAATCAATACTCATTTCAACGCTGCTGAAGTCATCACGGATCGATGGGCAGAGCATTTTAGATACATATTTGAAAATCTATCTGAAAGATATGAACTGGTTATTGATATTATATTTCGGAATTTTTCAGATGAGGGTTGATAATTTGTAGAATTTTGTAATGTAACCTCTGCAAGGACCCGTGATGCAGTGGATATAGTACTAAGTAAAACTCAGTTCTAAGTGACAGTCATCTGAAGGTTGAAGGGCGATATGAAGTCAATGTATTTTTCTTAGTAAAACGTAGTAGGTATGAAACATAAATTATCTTTAAACAAAACAAATATATTTAATATAGGTTTACGGGTCCTAAAATTTATACTATAATTGTCCGCAAAGACTCGTGGCGCATTGGATATAGTACTAAGTATAATTCAGTTCGAAGTGACAGTCATCTGAAGGTTGAAGGGCGATATGAAGAATTGCGAATTACTGAAGACTTCTTCCCAGTCATGGCAGATGGAAAGAGAGCATGCTACCCCTGTGTATTAAATAAAGGGTTCCGTTCGAAATTCCGTCCAGATTCCCGAGTTCGACAGAAAGATTTCTGAGTTCGACAAAGTACACCTGAAGAAGGTCGGTGGTTACATCGGTCGAAACGTTGTGATAAAAACACCCAAGATGAGAATAATAGTCCGAATATACCGAATTCTACATGGTTATTTATAGTTTCCCCCAAAAGGAGATCGTCAAGGAGATGATGATTGACTTGAGCATGGATGAGACAAAAAGCACCATTAAGAAAATTAACACGGGAAAAGCACCAAGACTAGATAGGATATCTGTCGTGTTATTGTTGTTTGAAGGTGGTAACGTTGCCAACGCAATCCGGGTTACTCCTCCTTGCTGTTTGGCATGGTTATGCTGTCCCTCAAGATTGGATCCATAAAAAATGCCAGTATACTGAAATCATATGCCCTTAATAAGGTTAAGATGAAAATTCATATACACTAAATGTACAAAATCAAGGAAATTCCCAAATTTTTACACTTTTATTGTCATTAAGGGCATGCGAGCACAACAGGGCTATGTATTTTACTGGTAGGATTTTTTCTTCAGCGCACCTCACACACTTCATCCACTCATGCATAGAGATGTATACTGTAGTGATGTGATAATGAAATGGTTTGGTTGATATGTCGTCATACCCTTAATGACAATAAAAGTGTAAAAATTTGGCAATTTCCTTGCTTTTGTACATTTAGTGTATATGAATTTTCATTTTAACCCTATTAAAGGTATATGATTTCAGTATACTGGCATTTTTCATGGAATGTCACTACTTTTGTAAAGGCTATGCCTCAATACAATGGTCATTTTTAAGGTTTTTTGGCATTTTCTGGAAAACTAAGGTATATGGTAAACTGAAATTAAAATGCCATCAACTAGATCCTAGAACCTCTATCTCTGCCAAAAATCAGCTGAATCCATCAAATAGTTGATGAGATACAGGGTGGCACATACGTACGTACGTACGTACGTACGTATGTATGTACACACAGATAACATGATTTCATAATTGAACTTTCTGGATCTCTGGGTTGCCTTGACTAATGATGCTGAAATTCTGCACACTTATAAAACCTATCAAATAAAAATTTTGTGCACAGTTTTAACTAATTTGGTTTATTGGTTTTTGAGTTATGATTGATCAAAGAAATGAGATTTCCAGCATAGGCCATTCTTGAAGTCTATTATTGCTCTCGCGCCTCCCTTGATTTTATGAAGGAAAAGGTTCAAAATCTGAGTGTGGTTACTATAGAGTTTTTTTTTTCTTTTTTTCTTTTTTTTTAACATAGTTCACCCCGAACAAGGCAGGCCGCCACTGTAGACGTAAGGGGCTACTGAGAAGAAAGAAAATGGGGAGAAGGTTGGGGGGGGGGGTCAACCTAAACTGGGATCTGCGCAGCGAGATGTCTATTTACATTAGTTTTAAACTTCTGCATGTCAGTACCGTCGGGGAAACAGGGGGCAGGGAGGGAGTTCTAGAGGCCAGCAGCACGAGGAAAGAAGCTATTGGAGTAGAAAGCTCTCCGGCATCTGGGGACTTCCACAGTGAATGGATGCGATTTAGTCGATTGTCGAGTTGGTCTAGTGAACTTACGACGAGGGGGCACCAGAGCAGCCAATTCATCGGAGCACAATCCATTGAAGTATTTGTAAAACAAGTACAAGGATAGTTTGCTTGTTGAAGCAATGGGGAAGGTTCTGTTAAAGATTCTGTTGAATCGTATATGATATGGATTTGTCGCTCTATCATGCCAGAGAGTCAATGCGGTTTTAGACCTATCTGCGGCGCCATGGACATAATATTTTCTGCTCGCCAGCTAATGGAAAAAATGTATGGAGGAGTGTGTACGATTAAACCAAGTTTTATTGATCTTCTTCTTTTGTTTGCTTCACAGCATCTCACTGTTAGATCACCAGCTCGGTTGAGAAAAGCCATGTTAATGTTTTGTTGTCTAGCGCAGCTATGCCGGCTTCGCCGTTGGGTGGTCGATATTTAAGGCATGACTCGATGATGTGGTCTACTGTCTGTTCAGAGTGATCACAGTCGCAGACAGCCGAGTCCCTGAGTCCCCATCCTTTCATGTCCTGAGGCGGTTGAGCATTGTCCACTGTCGGCGAGGGAGGTCCATGCCTGGTAGGTTATCCGGGTCCTCCACAAATCCGTGCAACCTTGATTTATCTGCTGCCTGCCATTCCTCTGTCCAGCAACGTTTCAGCCAGATTCGTTTTGAGACGTCACTGGGTGTTGAAAACAGGAGCTGGTAGGCATGCTCTGAGAATGGGCGTCGTGACTTCAGGCGAGCTTGTGGAGGGGTCTCTGTGGTAAGCTTGTGGAGATAAAGTCAGCCTTTACGTGGCCTCCTCCATAAGTACCTGCCCACAACAGCGAAACTAATGACTTTAGACCGCTTCCAGCGA
>OY744541.1:15064126-15074126 GCA_963556195.1 Sepiola atlantica | reverse complement strand
CTGACTAGCAACTAAATCCAAACTCGTTTTTATCAGACCGCTTGCCTTTGGAATTCCTTCCCTGCTCCCTGTTTCCCCAACCGTACCAACATGCAGAAATTTAAATGTAATACGAACAAACATCTTGCTGCCACACTCCCCACCCAAGTTGTCCCTTATAAATCTGGTCCTTATCACAGTATCCCCTTACACTTCAGTGGCACTATGCCTTGTTTGGGCTGAACAAAAATTAAAGTAAAATTTTTTTTTCTTAAATTATGTTTTATGTGTTAACTATTCTGTACTTTTATCACATTGTTCATTCAATTCATCATTTTCAATCCTCTCATGATATTCTTCGTCATTCAACTGACAATCCATTCATCTCTTTAACCCTTATCCTCGAGTGGCGTTTGGCCTTGATGAGTGGTGACTCATTGGTTTTAAAATTCTAATAACTCAAAAGTTGTTATCAGGTATTAAAACAGACAGACGAACAAACACATATCTCTCTATATATATATATATATATATATATATATATATATATATATATATATATATATATATATATATATATGTGTGAAAAAATAAATTTTATTGTAACCAAAATCTTTAAATTTTATTTGGATATTTTCATATTTAATGAAATATTTTGCAACTTTGAAAACATTAAAAACAGACGAACATCTTTTAAACATTATCAAATCTGTCAGCGGTACAAGGGAAATAACTTTGAAATTGATTAAGAAAAGTTATCTCCCTTGGATTATCAATTATTTAGCGCTGCAATTTTTCTCTCTCGAATTTATTCATTTATTCATGGCCAAGATATTTGTTCTTTGATACGACAGGTGCGCACAATATTTTCTTTTAGTTCAGGAGCACAACGAACCATAATACTTGGCTTTTGTATTTTAATATTACTTCAAAGTAAGTTAATATTGGAGCCCCGCATCCTATGATTGTCCACTAAAAAAGAAAAATGAGATTCTACTTTTGTTTTAGGTGATTAAATGCAAACACTTGGCGGTAAAAAATTAAATAAAACAACTAAAAATTATGTCATACTTTAAAGTCGGGATCAGTTTCGCATATAAATTGAACGTAAAATGATTACACATTTCTGGACCAGATTTAAAAATATTTTTTTTTAACATAATCCACCCCAAACAAGGCAGGACGCCACTGTAGTCGTAAGGGGCTACAGGGGGGAGGGGGCGGATGTCAACCTAAATTTAACTTAAATTAAAAAAAAAAAAAATTTCTGATGGAAATCGCTCCAGACATGGCACGAAGCCACTTGATGTAAGAGTTAAAAAAAAAAATACTACTTCAAGGTTAAAAACTAACCAATAATAAGTGTTAGATGGATAGATTCCGACCTAGAAAACAGCAATTCTTCCTCCTTTGTCAGAAACATCACTCATGGAATGCGAGGACATAGACTGTTTCTAATGTTTATATATATATATATATATATATATATATATATATATATATATATATATATATATATATATATATATATATATATATATATATATGAAGCTGGTGAGTGACCCCTGCGTTTTTGGTCTTCGTCGCTGGAACAGGGAATGGCTGAAATATTTTTCTTTTTTAATGGAATTCGCTCCAGACAAGTTGCTTACATCAAGTGGCTTCACGCCTTGTCTGGAGCGAAACATTCTATTTCAACACTGCCAAAATAAAGGGTATTTTCTGTCGTCTACTTTTCTCATCTATGGATAGAATGGACATTCTAATTGTTTCAAACATGGAGTCAGATCGACCTTCGATCACAACCAAACATTAATTATAATTAAGATGGATAGCGCTTAACCCTCAACCTCATTAGCATTATAGTTTCTTTTCGAAACCTCTTTTCTTTTAAACAAAATGTTTCCGAAAGAAAAAATTCATTTTTTTCACTTTATAACAGTTGCATCAGCAAACTATTTTGTATCGGTCTACATGACCGGTAGTGAGATTGTAATTCGGCTTGGCGATTATGTAATTTAGGTCATTCGAAAAAACAAAAAAACAAAACAAAAACAAACGGAGGAATATCTGTTTGATGTACGTATCTGTCACAGAATGAATATATCCTATACCAAAAATCACGTAAATTAATTGTCTGTTGGCAAAACTATATTAGTCATTCCCATCGTCATTTATTCACAGATGCGAGCGCCTCTGGTCAGTGAAAATAAACCCAAGTTAACTTGAGAGGAGGTGATAATGCTTTTGAGTGTGTCCCTTGAGACCGAACAGATAGGTGCTTATCCAGATTAAGGGAGACATTCGAAAAAAAAAACAAAAAAAAAACTGAGGAATGTTTGATGTACGTACCTGCCTCAGGCTGAATATATCCTATACCAAAAATTATGTTGTGGTAATAATACTTATCACCTTAAAAACTCGTCCAAAAGCTGAAGAGCTGTTGCTCAAAACAACGAGAATATATGAGCAGGCTGATTTTGAATCCCTCAGGGATCACATCAGCGACGCCCCATGGGGTGTAACCTTCTCACTCCCTGCTGATCAGTGTACAAATGAGCTAACCGAATGGGTAAAAAAAGACATTGATGTTTATGTCCCCACACGAAAATTCTTCAGCAAACCCCACTCTCCTCAATGGTTCACCTCAGAATGTGCAGCTGCTATTGCTGAGAGGCAGAAGGCATTCCGAGAATTCGGCCGCCATAAGTCAACTGCAAATAGACAGAAATTTATAGAGACAAGAAATGCTTGCAAAGTAGTGATAGATGAAGCAAAGAGAAGGTATACAGAGATAACCAAAAAACGCATTCAGTTACAGAAACTAGGTACTCGTGATTTCTGGAAAATCTACAATAGTGTGATGAACAATGGACAATCGACAATTCCCCTGCTATCAAATCACAACGATGTTTTTTGCACAACAACTGATAAGGCTGAACTACTTGCCCAGCGTTTTGCCTTAAACTCCACTTTGAACTCAGCAAACCACCCCCTCCCTAAATTCCCATTGCGGACTGAAGCCACACTTGAGAACCTGGTCATCACCCTATCTCAGATCAGAGACATCATAAAAAACCTTGACATCTCCAAAGCCTGTGGGCCTGATCTTATACCAGTAATAGTAATAAAGAAATGCTCTGCTGAGCTGGCCCCTGTCCTCTCCAAACTATACAACAAATGCCTTGCTGAATTTTGTTTCCCTGATTGTTAGAAAATTGCCCCTGTGGTACCAGTCTTCAAGAATTCTGGAGATAGAACCGATCCTCTAAACTACCACCCAATTAGTCTACTCCCGATCTTTGCTAAAATCTTTGAATCATTAATCAATCTAGCGATAGTCCGGCATCTAGTTAATGCTAAACTTCTTTCTGATCATCAATACGGATGTAGACACGCACAATCTACCGCAGATATCCTAATGATCATCTCTGAACGCATATATCATATACTGGACAAGGCAGGTGAAGCTAGGGCGGTAGCGCTTGATATATCCAAGGCCTTTGACAAGGTCTGGCATGAAGGGCTTCTCCTAAAACTGCACTCATATGGTATTACTGGACAAATATTTAAAAAAATTAAGTCCTTCCTAACAAAAAAAAAAGATCCAGGTTGTCCTCGATGGCCGTTCATCTAAGCAACATGATATAAATGCTGGTGTACTCCAGGGATCCATCCTTGGACCGCTACTGTTCATGATTTTCATAAATGACCTCCTTGATGTCATTGAGACTGAGATAGGAATATTTGCTAACGACATCACGCTCTACTCTCGTCATGTGGGCAAAACCACCGCACACATATCTGAGGCAATGGCTGAATCCTTAGAAAATGACCCCCAGTCTGTAGTGGATTAGGGTAAAAAATGGATGGTAACTTTTAATGCCGCAAAGACAAAGCTCCTTTCCTTCAATAACTACATTAAACCTCTCCAACCACCGATTGTCATGGCAAATAACACCCTACCTGAGAGTTCCTCATTTAAACTCCTCAGCCTAACTTTCACAGATAACATGAATTGGAACAAATACATTGAAGACATTGCCAAGGCTGCAGCAAAGAAGGTGGTCTCCCTCTACCATGCTAGTAAACTTCTCACACCTGACATTATCCTATATCTCTACAAAGTCACCATCCGCCATGCATGGAGTATTGTTGCCACATCTGGGATGGGCATTATCCGCTAGTCTCTCCCTCTTAGACAAGGTATAAAAAAGAGTCACCAACTTAATAGGTCCGTCACTATCCACCAAGCTCCAGCCCCTGTCTCATCGCCGCAATGTTGCTTCCTTGTGCCTGTTTTACAAGTACTTCAATGGATTGTGCTCTGATGAACTTGCTGTTCTGGTGCCCCCTACGACGCAACTTCCTGTTTGCAGACGAAAAATCTGGGTACCCGTTTCGTACCGTAGCACCCTTTCATTTATTTCAAAAACTTTATTTCACTTGTTTCATGTTTTTTTCACTTTCATTTACGTATTTTTCTATTTTTTCTTCTTTAATAATTAATTTATTTTAATAAATAATTTTATTCTTCATTGGTGCCGAATGCGATTGATTGTTTTATTCCTAAATTATCCTTTTACGTATACATTGTTTAAAACTTTATTTTAAAATAATTACAATAGTAAAATCCATCCAACAAGAGTTATCTCCTCCTTATTTGACTCTCCTAAAATTAAAGATAACCGTTTTTTTCGGCCCTACGGTAAACAAGCACCTTTTCTCCTACTAGACCTATCATTTTTCTATCTATTTCCAGGATATTGACGTGTAATCGCACGAAAAAAAAAAAATCTCATTTTAATTTTTTCATTGACAGCGTGGGAGCAAAGGGTACAATTTGACCTAAACTTTTATTTTTAAAAATAATTTTAATAATTATACATTATTTTCTTTGTCGTCAGATAAGAAACACGCCAATGTAAGTATTGATTTACCTCCTCTCCAGGAGGTTAGGCACAAGGCCAGTTTTTATCTTACTCCCACAAGTAAGATGTGACCCAAGGCGGGTCGGGAAAGTGGGGTTTGAAAAGCCAGCGCCCGAGAGGTGAGCACTCTGGCCATTAAAAATTGCCAGGGCAGCCCCGTCGGCATTCCCCAGTAGGGGCGCTTCGGGTAGTAAGCAATAAACTTACTTAGGGGAGGCGAAGCCTGGGAGAGTGTACCTCCTAGAACTGCACAGGACAGACCCATAGACCGGCGTAAATCAAGCCCCGAAGGCCAAGACAATACCAGTCTATGGGGTGTAGTATCCATCGGAACAGATACTACACTTTGATCGTAGCCAAAAGACCAAGAACGCATAAAGAAAGTTTCTCTTTTCATAAAAGAATATTGAAAGTAAAATAAAAAATTTTTTCTCGGAATGCAAGGGGGATAACTTTTGTTTGCAATCTACATTTCCGGGCGGCTCGAAACGAACAACCACGTTTTTTTTCCTCCGAGATTCCTCCCTTTATTCTTCGCTTTTTTATTGCCCAGTAAGTAACAAAATAAATATTTTATGAAAACTAAAGTAATTTATTTTTCAGAAATTCATTTATTAAATTTTTTTATTATTTTTAAAGCAACAACTTTTCACTGTTCGTGTTTAGGCGAAATTTAAAAAAAAGTTAAACTTCACGTTTCTTAATTATTATTTTTTAAATTTTCTTTTTTTTAAGCAACGAAACTTTTTTGAAGGTTTTCTTTTTTGTTTCTCATTATATTTTATTAAACTAAATTGAACATGTACTGAATTTCTGCAAAAAAGTCAGTTTATTTTTCTAGATAAACTGACTTTTTTTCCCCAGAAATTCAGTATACTTCGAAGTCCACACTCTGTAATACAACGCGGATCAAATTTGACCAAAAGTAAAATAAAAAGTTAAACTAATAATCGTAATTCAATAATTGTTGATCGTATGAATAGAATAAAAGCACAAACAATAAAGTGCTTGTACAGATCGGACACCATGGCGAACGGTAAAATCTGTTAACGAGTTACAACAAATATTTTTCTTTTTACTGATTTATGTACATTGTTAATGTGTATTTTTTGTTTATAAATTGGGTACTCTTTCGTAATCCTCAACCATAGATTTTACTGGCGGAGTCTATTCTCAACATGGGGGCTTCGGTAACATTCGAAACTGCGTACTTGCTTCGTCTTTCTCGATTTCGTAGCATTCGCTGTACATACGCCACGCCAGTAAAATCTATGGTTGACGTTTCCGAAACAAAACCATAAATGGTTGCGGTAATCATTACTATTACCGACATCAATTAGTTTAAAGCACATACCATTGGAGAATTAATTAAAAACAAGTTATTTTGATTTACCTACTGATTTGTGACCCGTTTACGTTAAAAATTAATATTTAATAGAAGTTATAAGCCTTAAAAGGCTTATAACTTCTATTAAATATTAATTACTTAAAAGTAAGCATGAATACCGATTCTGGGCAAAGTCGCCATCTTTGTTTAGTCACTTGTTTACGTTAAGTAAGATGACAACTTCGCTCAGAATCGATATTTACGCCAACTTAAAAGGCCGGATTAAACATAAGGCAAACAAGGCACATGCCTTAAGGCCAGTCACAAAGAGAAAAAAAGGGGGGGGGGCAGATGCGAAGGACATGGAGGAACGCTGGCTTCCGGTGGAAAAAGCTTGAAGAAAGTGTGTACGGATGCCTGAAAGTGATACAATTTTTTAAATTTTTATTCATATTAATTTCAGACTTTTCTTTTTTTCATATTCATTTCAGACTTTTCTTTCATCATATTCTAATAATTAACATAATACAGACTATTTGAAAAATAAGTTATTTGATTGTTTTTAAAACTTAAAAAAAAATTAATTGAAGAAAATAAACAAAATAGAATCTTTTTTTTTTTTCAAGAAATAATGTTTTTGAGCAACAGAATGTGTTTTTTTTTTATTTAATTTTTAAAAAAAAATATTTAGTGAAAATAATGTTTTGGGGGAGGGTTAGGGTTTAGCGTTAGGGTTGGGTTTAGGATTAGGGCATTTCTATTTCCAAGAAAAAAGGTTTTCACTATTATAAAAAAAATGTTTTGAAAACAATCAAATAAAACCAAATAATTTTTTTTTCAAATAGTCTGTATTATGTTAATTATTAGATTATGATGAAAGAAAAGTCTGAAATTAATATGAAAAAAAGGAAAGTCTGAAATTAATATGAAAAAAAGGAAAGTCTGAAATTAATATGAATAATAAAAAAATGTATCACTTTCAGGCATCCATACACACTTTCTTCAAACTTTTTTTCACCGGAAGCCAGCGGTCCTTCGCATCTGCCAAAAAAAGGGCACTCTAGATTGGGATTAAAATAAAAAGTGCAGCAGTCTAGAAGGATTTCTTGTTCACTGATCGAGGAGAGGAAAATATAAAGTATAATATCAGAACAGATTACAACACTTTAACGTTAATTTTATTTTGAAAAGTAAATAAAAATAAATTGAAAAGAAAAATGTTGTAAAATCGGCAAATATTCAGCGCAGGCGTAAAAATAAACACCGGTTTTCATTTTTAAAATATTCAAAGCAGATGATTTTTCTTCGATTTCAAAGCCAAACACTGGGTGTCTTTGAAGTGTCCCTTTGAAGGTACCTCTGCTCCTGCCTAATAGACAAAGAAGGAGTACAACGCCTACTTAACTCCTTAAGCAATTTTAGGTTTTCAAACTGGATATTTTTGTTAAAGTCTTCAGCTTTAGGACAGTTCTCGACCAGGACTAATGAGGACTCTTTCCTCCAGTGGTTCGGTGCCAATACGTTTGAAGTCAGTACACAGGTTTTACATCAGTTTTCCTTCTCATAGATCAGGGGCGGGCAACCTTTTCAGAGTGAGGGCCAGATGAGACTTTTGGAAGGAGATCGCGGGTTGGAGTGAAAAACGAAATCTCAGAATTACTATATTTTGTTTACATGAATAAATTGTACAAAAATTGCATTGGACACTCTACAAATCTGATTTTTTTTTCTCAAGAGACTTCTGTATGTGATGTTATAAAAAGCGCCGACGAAGAGCCATTTTGGAGTCATAAAAAATAATGATGGAGGAAGTAGCAAGTTGATCCAGCATTCGTTTTGACACACCTCACATAAGTTCTATGATTCATGCCCTTTCCTCGTCTCTTGTTTCCTCTTTGCCTCTCTCTTTCTCTTTTTCTATTTTTATATCAGGCCAAGGATTTGAAATTAATAGTTAAAGAAAAATGAAATATACATGCATCATCGCTCGCTGATATTTATACATTTTTATCCCACTGTAAATCTTAATTGAAACCTACATTTACGTCTATGTCACAAAATGATATGAGTTTTACTGGGAGGTCCACGCGCCGGATTGCAATAATAAAGCCTAGCAGGGTGGCGGGCCGGGCGCTAAGCCTTTGCGGGCCGGACGTGGCCCGCGGGCCTGAGGTTGCACGCCCCTGTCATAGATGGATGATCTGACAAGATCTCTGGGCTCATCCCACTTAGAGGGGTAATCTCATGCCTGGGTACTATGTCAGGTATTACTGCACCCCTGCATGGAATTAAAAAAACACAAACTAAGTAGAACGAGGAGAGGGGGGGGGAGTACTAACGGTTTTTAGCTTCCAAGTTTTGTTGTAAAATGATACAAAAAATAATTTATTCTTTTTTTATTAAATCACTTTAATTACTGTTAATATTGACAAAACTATTGCGTATATATATATAGGAAAATAGAACAATAAAATTATAAATGAATAACATAAAACATTAATTTATTATAAACTGTTTAAAAACTAGTTATGCAAATCAGGCATACAAATAGATGTGTTTGGGTCTTTCGTGTCTAATATATATACAGTATTATTGATTTAAATGACAGCCGTTTTGATGGAAATATATGAGTCATAAATGAAAGGCTTTCACATTTATTTATATAAATGCTGCTTATCCATCTCTTTTTTTTTTTTTTTTTTTTGTTTAGGTGAAACGGTAAAAATGTCTGATTCAGATATCTCTGGTACCGTGGACAAAGATGTTGCTGAAGGCGGTATTGAAGATCAGCGTCCGGATAAACAAGAAGTTGCAGAAGATGCTGACATGTCTCGTGATGGTACAGAAAAGTCGAAAGTCGCTGTTGCTGACAAAGCCGAGGGGGTTTGTATTTTGAAATTACTAGCTGGAAAACTCATTCCAGGATAGGTCCGAAGAACAATAACTCAAGTTTGTAATTTTCTAGTTAAATTGGCTACTCTGGTGCCCCCTCGACGTAAATTCACTAGACCAACTCGACAATCAACTAAATCCCATTCATTCATTCACTGTGGAGGTCCCCAGATGTCGGAGAACTTTCTACTCAAATAGCTTCTTTCCTCGTACTGCTGGCCCCTGGAACTCCCTCCCTGCCCTCTGTTTCCCCGACAGTACTGACATGCAGAAATTTAAAACTAATGTAAACAGACATCTCGCTGCGCAACCCCCCCCCCAACCTTCTTCCCTTTTCTTTTTTCTCAGCAGCTCCTTACGTCTACAGTGGCGGCCTGCCTTGTTTGGGGTGAACTATGTTTAAAAAAAGAAAAAAAAATGAAAAAAAAATGTCCTTTAATTAGAAAATAATGAACTTGTTTGAAGTTATTCTGGCAAAAAGAAAAATTTGCTTGCGATTTGCTGAACGTTGGGGAAATGCTGAAATAAATTGTAGGGAAGAAGGCATACAAGACGGTGATAAAAGATGATATCTAATAAGGATGTGAGTTTATTATATTTATTTCCATAATCAGACAAATCACGCAGCCACCACAAACCACGGCAGCCATAGTCCAGAAAACCTTAGACGCAAGTTTCGCTCTTCTTTAAACTCTTCAGTAGGGCACATCCGAACCCAGCATTCGAAACCTGTGTCACCTGTATGTAAGATGACAACTCTACCAACTGAGCTATCATGTCACCCACAGGAGAATCAATAGACATATCACGGAATGCGAAAGCTACGGTGAATGGCAGATTGTGGAGGGAACCTACCTTCTCAAAAAGGTGT
>OY744541.1:15041626-15059126 GCA_963556195.1 Sepiola atlantica | reverse complement strand
TAAATACTTGAGATCAGTCTTCTTTTTCTCAGTACAGACCAGTGAGTCTGCGGCGCGTCATGAGTAAGTTGTTTGCATCTGTGATAATTCAAGAAGTTGTCAACCACCTCAGCAAAAACAATCTACTCAGTGACAAACAATATAGATTTAATATTGCAAGATCAACAGCTGATGTGCTGACTGTAATATAGCTAATTTTCAAGTCCAATATTAACAAATTCTTGTTGAGCTAACACACACACATATATATAGTCTAAAGAAGCTTTGAGTCATTTTAAACAAAAAAAAAAAAAAAAAAAAAAATGCAGTTTAAATTCCCAGAGAAACTAACTAAATCCAAGATATTGCAGACTTAACATTCGTTGGAAAATTAATAAATAAAAAAATAAGTAAATACAAAAAATAAAAAGGGGGGGGGTTAAGTATCTAAGAGTGAAACAAAAATAGGAGACCGTAAGCGTCTAATATTAACACGGGGATCATCAGCTGTTTACCATGTAACTGTTTCGGAGATTACAAACAGGACAGTTATAATATTCATGGCTCTCCAATGGTACTGATCAAACTACCATTTCCCCAATAATGAAGTGTCGAAATAATTCAGCTTAAAATTTCACTAATATATACATAAATAATATAGGGTGGGCCAAAATAAGGGTCCTATCTTTAAATTTGAATAACTTGAATTTGAATAACTTCCACAAAATAAAAGTTAAACTCACCAAACTTTATGTGTGTGTAGACTGACCCTTCCGAGATTTTTTGAAATAAACAAAACAAATTTTAGCCGAAAAACACTTCTTAAAACTTACAAAAACTAAAGTATTGTTTTTTACACTGTTTTGAGTTTTTTAAGCAAAAATAATGTTTTCTAAATGAGGGTACGTTCCTTAGGGCTAATACGGCTCATGCTTGCTTCGGAAGGGGTCCTTTACTTATTCTAAAAAAAAAAAAAAAAAATCAATAAATAAAAAAGTTATGAATTTTTTAAAATAGGACCCTTATTTTTGCCCACCCTGTATATATATATACATACCTAACAAACTCATTAACCCTTATCCTCGAGTGGCCTTTGGACCTTGATAAGCGGTGACCTATTAGTATATAAAAAAATAAAAAGATGATTACAAGAATTCAATGCATTTGTACAAAATCTATAAAATTGAATTTTTTCTAAGTTTTTATTGATTCGTCTATTGCGTTTGGAGAAGGTATGATTAGTCATATGTTATCTGTATCTTTTGGGTTGGGAACTTTCCCTTCAAAAACTGTCTGCTCTAAGATGGTTGTTTTATCTGATTTAATTCTACCTTTAACAGAATATAGAATAGTTTATTTACTTTTTTTAAAATTGCCTTTTTATTTTAACATTTTCTTTTCTCAGCTTTTGCTGCGTTATCAGGAGGTCGAAGGTGATTTATTCCTGTGTCAGAGTACAAGTTCATTAGCGCATTGTGTCAGTAAAGACTTATGCATGTCAAAAGGAATCGCAGCCGTTTTCAAAGCCAATTTTGGACAGGTGAACGAATTGAAAAGTCAAGGTAATTATTTCTTTTCTGAAAATCATTTTATTTTGACTGGATGTCCGGTGTGAACTACATTCTGTGGATCCAAGATTTGCAGCTACCAGGTGTAATTTTAATGTCTATTGAGGGTAAATTTAAATAATTGGGTGAATGATTAAAAGTTTCGTTTAAAAAAAAAAAAAAAAAAGAGTAAATTTTATTGTTAAAATAGTCTAAGTTTCAGAATTTTTTAGATGAGAATTGATAATTTGTATTATTTTGACTACTATTTTCACACTATTTCGTCTTGCGTTTCGTTGAATATCTCTTGCGTTTCGTCGAATATATCTTGCGTTTCGTCGAATATCTCTTGCATTTCGTCGAATATATCTTGCATTTCGTCGAATATATCTTGCATTTCGTAGAATATATCTTGCATTTCGTCGAATATATCTTGCATTTCGTTGAATATATCTTGCGTTTCGTCGAATATCTCTTGCCTTTCGTCGAATATCTCTTGCCTTTCGTCGAATATCTCTTGCGTTTCGTCGAATATCTCTTGCGTTTCGTCGAATATCTCTTGCATTTTGTCGAATATCTCTTGCGTTTCGTCGAATATATCTTGCGTTTCGTCGAATATATTTTGCGTTTCGTAGAATATCTTTTGCATTTCGTAGAATATCTCTTGCGTTTCGTCGAATATCTCTTGCGTTTCGTCGAATATCTCTTGCGTTTCGTCGAATATCTCTTGCATTTCGTCGAATATCTCTTGCGTTTCGTCGAATATCTCTTGCATTTCATCGAATATCTCTTGCGTTTCGTAGAATATCTCTTGCGTTTCGTCGAATATCTCTTGCGTTTCGTCGAATATCTCTTGCGTTTCGTCGAATATCTCTTGCATTTCGTAGAATATCTCTTGCGTTTCGTCGAATATCTCTTGCGTTTCGTCGAATATCTCTTGCGTTTCGTCGAATATATCTTGAGTTTCGTCGAATATCTCTTGCATTTCGTAGAATATCTCTTGCATTTCGTAGAATATCTCTTGCGTTTCGTAGAATATCTTGCAATCTTTTTCAGGTGCATTTTTTTTTCAAATTTTAGAATTTTCATGTTAAACTTTTGAACCTATACAAAATTTCAAACTGAACCCTTTATTTCACCCACGGGTGTAGATTGTTCTCTTTCCATCCGCGATTTACTTAACCCTTCTACCCGGTCATGGCTGAGGGAACGAGAACGATATACCCTTGTGGATTAAATAACGGGTGAAGTTCGAAATTCCATATAGGTTCTCGCGTTTGGCCTAAATATTCCCAAGTTCAAAAGGATGCACCTGAAAAAGGTCAAAGGTTACATCAGACATGAGAATAGTAGTCCAAATACAGCATAGAATATTTGAACCTGGCCATTAGTAGCTAAACATAGGAATTGGGATTTAATATTATGTGTACAAAGAAAAGTGTCTAAACTAATAAAAGAAATAAAATATCTCTATTATATAGACAGTTTGGAATCCATAGGTTTAACTACTTTACTAGAGAGAAAAAAGAGTGGGGTGCAAGTCCATAACTCTGACAACATGAAAAAAAAAATTAAGAAAACGCTTTATGCTGTATGTATCTGTGACGGAAAGTTAATATCATACACCAAAAATCACGTGAATTGATCAAGTATTTTTTTTATATTAAAGAAAAGAAAATATTATGCGTGAACGACATTCGTCAATCTATCGATGCCATGTTGGAATTGTGGTTGCCGGACAAGGGATATAACTCCAAGAGCACAATCACCAACATGGCGTCAATAGATCAACGATCGTCGTTTACCCATAAAATTTGATTTTGTTTTGTAAAAAAAAAAAATACTTGATCAATTTACGTGATTTTTGGCGTACAATATATGCTTTTCATGTCGGCAAAGTTATTGACTTGCACCAAGAGTAGTAACTAAATTGGAACCATTTTTTTTTTCATATCTCTTTGCATCCTAGAAATGGAGAATTTGAATTACTTACTAGACACAATCGTCGAGCGTCTTTGAATTCGGAGGGTGCGTATATTTGCTAATTTTGTTAATCGGTATAAAATATTTGAATTCAAAGGCTGCATATATTTGCTAATTTTGTTAATCAGTAGGAAATATTTGCATTCCAAGGGTGCATATATTTGCTTATTTTGTTAATCGGTAGTAAATATTTGCATTCAGAGGGTGCAAATATTTGCTAATTTTGTTAATTGGTAGGAAATATTTGCATTCAGAGGGTGCATATGTTTGCTAATTTTGTTAATTGGTAGGAAATATTTGAATTCGGAGGGTGCATATATTTGCTTGTTTTGTTAATCAGTAGAAAATATTTGCATTCAGAGGGAGCATATGTTTCCTTATTTTATTAATAGGTAGGAAATATTTGAATTCGAAGGATGCATATATTTGTTTATTTTATTAATCGGTAGAAAATTTTTGCAAGTAAAGTTCTGGGAGCATCATACCAAATCGTTTCTTTTTTTTAATCTTTTTATTTTGGAGAAGGTGCATATGTTAGCTAATTTTGTTAATAGGTAGGAAATATTTTAATTCGGAGAGTGCATATATTTGCTAATTTTGTTAATCACTAGAAAATGTTTACATTCAGAGGGTGCATATATTTGCTTATTTTGTTAATTGGTAGAAAATATTTGCATTCAGAGGGTGCATATGTTTGCTAATTTTGTTAATCGGTAGGAAATATTTGCATTCAGAGGGTGCATATGTTTGCTAATTTTGTTAATCGGTAGAAAATATTTGCATTCAAAGGGTGCATATGTTTGCTAATTTTGTTTATTGGTAGGAAATATTTGAATTCGGAAGGTGCATATGTTGGCTAATTTTGTTAATCGGTAGGAAATATTTGAATTCGGAGGGTGCGTATATTTGCTTATTTTGTTAATCAGTAGAAAATATTTGCATTCAGAGGGTGCATATATTTTCTTATTTTGTTAATCGGTAGAAAATATTTGCAGGTAAAGTTCTGGGAGCATCATACCAAATCGTTTCTTTTTTTAATCTTTTTATTTTGGAGAAGGTCCTAATGTGTTAATAGGACGCCTATGCATATCATACATTATCACCACCACCACCATTCTGAATATTCTATTTTTGTGAACATTTTATTATTCAAAGGGAGATTACTCTGTTATCTTAACACTGCAGACTTCAAAATTATTTAATGATGACTTTTTATCAAAAAAAAAGTTAATCTGTGGTAACATATATTTTTCAAGATAGTTGATATGCCAAGTTGTTAACGGACAAACAGAACAAACGGACAGACGGCAGTTAAAACATAATTTACTTAGAGATTTTTCTCGGTTTCTAGTATTTGTTTGTAAAACTGAGTTATGTCCCTTAGATTTGGCTAAACGTATCTGTATTAGCTGAATTTAAAATTGACTTAAAAAACGTTAAACGGAAGAAGTATATTTAAGGTGTGGAGATTATCGATTGTTTATTTACCAATTCTTCAAGGAAAATATGCATTGTCTGTTAAAGTTTTGAATCTACTTGAGAAATAAAAAAAATGAAGAAAATCCTTAAACTATATGTTATTGTGCATCATCTACTAGTCTCTCCCTCCTTGACAAGGTCCAAAAAAGAATCGCCAACCTAATAGGTCCCTCACTGTCAACCAAGCTCCAGCCTCTGTCCCATCGCCGCAATGTAGCATCCTTATGCTTGTTTTACAAATACTTCAATGGATTGTGCTCCGATGAATTGCCTACTCTGGTGCCCCCTCGACGTAAATTCACTAGACTAACTCGACAATCAACTAAATCTCATTCATTCACTGTGGAGGTTCCCCAGATGTCGGAGAGCCTTCTACTCAAATAGCTTCTTTCCTCGTACTGCTCGCCTCTGGAACTCCCTCCCTGCCCCCTGTTTCCCCAACAGTACAGACATGCAGAAATTTAAAACTAATGTAAACAGACACCTCGCTGCGCAGATCCCAATCTAGGTTGACCGCCCCCTACCTTCTCCCCTTTTCTTTTTCTCAGTAGCCCCTTACGTCTACAGTGGCGGCCTGCCTTGTTTGGGGGTAAACTATGTTAAAAAAAAAAAAAAAAAAAAAATGTGGGTTCGATTTTGTCAAAGAATGATCAAAAGCTGAAATAGACAGCGACTTCTTAGTCTTTTGACTAGGAGCAAAGTGTAGTATATGTTCTGATAATACACTTCATCTTTTCTGTCTTCGGCCATTGAAGAAGAAATCCTTCTACATTGAGGCTATTTTTATTTCTTGTCTCAATCCCAAAGTGCCTCTTTTTGGGGAGCTAGATTCTCCCCACATTAAAGACCGACCTTGTGTCTAACTCTGCCCCCGTGGGGAGGCAAAAAGCGACATGTTCATCACATTTAATTCAATATTTCGCTGTGCTTGAATTTGATATGTTTACAAAAAATTCCAATTAATTTAGGGTTAGATTTTTCAATGAATTTCATGACATTGTTAACATTTTCCTCGGATATGTCTGGTTTCACTATTGTCTAATTATCGATTCTAATTACTGCTTACGAAGGATAGAATTAAAAACAAATGCCTATACCAAGGGTTTTCTCGAGAAAAATTCATAAAGAATTCAATGTTGGTATTAATTTTGTATGAGGGTTTTATAATGATATTGTGGGGTCTGCGTTCACGCTGGATATTAATAAACGGCAAAGACAACATTTTATATCTATTATATTATAAAACAACATATATATATATATATATATATATATATATATATATATATATATCAAGGTAAAGTAGACATCCACAGAATTTACACTGGGCTTATAAAAAAGTGCTCAATAGTAGATAGAGCTATTTATATAATTATTTTTATTTATACATATCTGTATAAATAAAAAATAATTATTTATATATATATATATATATATATATATATATATATATATAGCTATAAACGTATTACTAGTGGAGATTTGGTATCTGTCTATCTGAAGCCGAAACTCTACTATTACTTGTACTATATTTTAATGTTCAATTCGGGGATGGCACAGTGGCTTAGTTGGTATCGACGCGGACTGAGAACCTGGGTGTGCCAGGTTCAAATCCAAGTCATTTCACTGACAAACGCTTCCATCAAACCCACATGACACTTGTGTCTAATCTCCTGGAGGGGGGATAAATAGAAATCACATTAACACTTGTCCACGGGTGGCCTCGGCCTTGATAAAGTGGTGGTTTCCGTTTATTATAAAAAAATAAAAAAATAAAAAATAAAAAAATTCAATTTACTATACTATTTAAGACTGTTTTATCTTTCCATGCTCAATTCGGGGGGGGGGGGAGTAGTGTAGTATCTGTTCTGTTGCCATGAGACAACCCTCACAGGCATTACCTCCACCTTTTTATTGGAGGGGAGGTAGTGTGATATCTGTTCTGTGATCATGATACCCTCCTCCCAGGCATTACCTCCTCCTTTTGGGGGGTTATGTAGTACCTGTTCTGTTGTTATCAGACTATCCTCCCTGGTATTACCTCTTCGTTTTGGAGTGGTAGCATACGTCAACAAGAGATTGTCACGATCGGCTGTTCATTGGCCAACTCAATACTCGCATTATATAGACTAGCAAAGATATGTGAACAGGTGTCGTCACTTTGATAGCAAGTGTATATTATAAAACTAAACCTATATACAAAAATAAATATGGAAAAAGAGAATTGCTTTAAACAAGCGATACATAGGGATATTACATCAGATACTTTTTATAATTTTAAATTTAACTGGCTTTGCAAACTGTCACAGTATGACGTAGTTACCTCCCCTTAGATTCCCCTCAGAGGTAACTCTCCGGCAAATAAAGATAGGGAAACCACTTCTCAAGATGGCGACCCAATAGAACCATACACGCGTGTTTGTTCTCTGTTACACATACGAACCAAGCAAGTTGTATTAACAATAAATGCATCTAACATTTACGCAAACTCACCTTTCTTTTTTTCATATTAGCCGCAGGAATTCTTGACATCAGTTTGTCTTGTCTCTTGGTAGGCATTTTGTTGTCAGAATGAGGTATGGTTCTGCTTGCTCCCATGAGACCATTCTCATAGGCATTTTCTCTTTCCTGTCGCCTGAGACGCTACAGCCGGGGAATGCTGACCGGTCTGTTTAAGGCTATTTTTGTATTCTTCCAGAGTACTCCCTTGGGGAACTGGTTTTCCTCAGATTAAACTGACCTTGTGTAGGATTTTGCTGCCATAGGAGGCACGTAAATAAAGGACGTTTTTTTTGGGGGGGTTCTCCTTTTCATACCAGTTGCAACATTCTTATCATATATGATTTCGCAAGGGGTTCAACCTTCTTCGTTTAACGTGTCTCTTCCACATCAGATGTGGGTTGCATGATGATGATGATAAACGATCCACAGATGACGAGAATACCAACTTGATTTCACAACAAAACGCGGGTACATACCAGATTATATACCCGACGGTAAGTAGTATCCTACATAAGTTCCCGTAAAGTGAGTACGCATGTGTGTGTGCTCTTCTGAAATTTCTTCCCTGTAGTCTGTTTGTGTAAGTAATATTAATATACAGTGATATGTGCGTGTGTGTTGACTGTTGGTTTAGTCGTGTCGAGCTGACGGAAGTGTATATGTTAGTCTGTCTGTCAATAGTTATGTGTATGAATCTTTTAAAAAAAAATTTTTTTTTAACATAGTTCACCCCTAACAAGGCAAGCTGCCACTGTAGACGTAAGGGGCTACTGAGAAAAGAAAAGGGGAGAAGGTTGGGGGGGGGGAGGGGGGGGGGGGGGTCAACCTAACTTGGGATCTGCGCAGCGAGATGTCTGTTTACATTAGTTTTAAATTTCTGCATGTCTGTTCTGTCGGGGAAACAGGGGGCAGGGAGAGAGTTCCAGAGGCCAGCAGTACAGGGAAAGAAGCTATTTGAGTAGAAGGCTCTCCGACATCTGGGGACCTCCACAGTGAATGAATGAGATTTAGTTGATCTATGTTCTGTTTGTTGGTTATGGCAGCGCAAAGTGGCTTTCTCCATGAAACTCTATTAGTTGTTTGTTTTGATGTGCTATTGCTTGAGGTTATCTTTGACCGAATCATTCCAAGTCTTTCTTGGCCTGCCTTTTTCTCGTCGACCCTCAATTGAGATGTGTTTACATCTGTATATCCAACCAAAGCTTTGTTCAATATGTCCATTGAATCGTAGGCAGTTGCAATGCAGAGCTGAAATAAGTATGGTTCGGTACGGTCTTAGGAGGCCATCCTGCCAAGCCTTACCTTCTTCTTTGGAAGGCGGTTGGTTTATTGCTGATGGCTTTTCCTTTTGATTCAAACAATCTAACCCAAGCTCAATGAACGACCGCATGCATCACATTTTTTCTAGTATATAATTATGTTTTTCAAATTTTTTAATTAATTATTTTTTTAATTTGTTAAAAGTTTTTTGTTCTTTTTATTTTTGACTCATTTCAGCTAAGTCTGTTGGCGAATGTGCCGTGTTGCAGTTCCCCAGCCGGTATATCTACTATTTGATAACAAAGAGAGTCTATAGTCATAAGCCCACTTATGCCGATCTTGAAGCGAGTTTAATTTATATGAAAGAGCATTGTCAGACAAATGGTGTGAAGGAATTGTCTATGCCTCAAATCGGTTGTGGACTTGACCGATTGATTTGGAGTCGAGTGTCTGCGATTATTCAGAAAGTCTTTGCAGGTGTTGATATTTCTATCACTGTTTATATCTTCCGTAAATGAAAGCCACAATTGGGCGGCAGCAGAGACGAGTGTACTTCACAAATGAAGAAAAAGGGAAAAAATTAATTAACACACACACACACACACACGCATAGTGATATGGGGCAAAAGGGAGAAAGTAGCAACCCTAGTTGAAGTCAGTGTCCCTAATGATGCTGGCTTGAACAGAGCTGAGAGGGAGAAGAGAACTAAGTACCAAGGTCTTATGTAGGACAAGAAAAGAAATTGGAATCTTAGGAAGATCTCCATCATCCCAGTAATTATAGGAGCAACCGGACTAATGAAAACTAATTTCAAAAACTACCTGGCGAATATACCCGGTGAACCAAGTGCAGGAGAGATACAAACAATTGCACTTAAAGGGACGGTTAGAATTTTAAAAAGATCTCCTGGCTGGAATGCCTGAATTAGCGAGTGAATGTCTGGCATCCAGCAGGATGCCCCATCTCCAGCAAAAACAAAAACATAAAAAAATGAAGAAAAAAAATGAGTATATATAATGGGTGCACATTTTATATATACAAGATGTCAATAAACTCTCTTTACAATTAAAAAAAATTCAGGAGATAGTTGAGATATAAAGTTATGGGGACAATCATTGAGAGTAAAAGATTTACTCTAAAATCTTTAAAAAATTGATAAAAACTTTTTTAAAAATTGATAAAAACTTTTAAAAAATTGATAAAAACTTTTGAAAAAATTCGTATTGTCAATAAAAAAAAGATTTAATTCACAATTTATTTTTCTTAAAAACCATATCTGCAATAAAATAAAATCAATAAAATATCCGTATTATGTCTGTAAAAATAATTGTCAAAATGAAAATAAAAATTACAATAATGAAGATACAGTTTGAAACGCCATTGAAATGATAAAGTTTGAAATTTTAGAAACCAGACCACTTGACGCGAGATTTTGTCAAATAAATGAAATATTTATTAAATCATTTTTTTTTTTAAATCCAAATTTTCGGTTTTATAAAACCCTATTCATGGTAATGCAGACAATATTTTCCTTTTTTTCTTATCCTTTTTGTTTTTCATGGTCAAACTCTTACGGCGTAGTTGAAGATCAACGATCTTCTGGTGTTATCGAAGAGACTGTATTTTTGTTTTTTTAAATGTCCGATCTGTAGTGAAGCGAGCTGGAGCGCATGTGTACAGTAATGATATATAAGTGTTACTGCAGTTTGAAACGCTGTTGAAATGATAAACTTTGAAATTTTAGAAACCAGACAACATGAGGCGAGATTTTGTCAAATAAATGAATTGTATTTTAAACCAGCTCAAAACTTTCTTAAGATAACAGCAGACTATTCATTTTCAGTCATTCAATTGTGTTGAAGTTATTGTGGTCTATCCGTAAGAGAAAGCTTCTTTAAAATAAAAGTTTTACTAGCAATCCAATGTTCAACCGACTTCCAATTACCCCCCCCCCTCCTTCTTCTCTGCACTTTGCTGTCTGAAGAACTCAGCTCTTCAATCTAAAGAGTACAATTCTTATACTAATCAAGATTTCTTTATTACTATTACTATTGCAAGAATAATGTGGGGTAGGAAGAGCACTACAACGACACCGGCAAGGATACCTAAAGCCAGTAAAGAATTCTGTGGTCTATCCGTAAGAGAGAAAGCTTCTTGAAAAGAAAAGTTTTACTAGCAATCCAATGTTCAACTGACTTCCAATTACCCCCCCCCCCCTCCTTCTTCTCTGCACTTTGCTGTCTGAAGAACTCAGCTCTTCAATATAAAGAGTACAATTCTTATACTAATCAAGATTTCTTTATTACTATTACTATTGCAAGAATAATGTGGGGTAGGAAGAGCACTACGACGACACCGGCAAGGATACCTAAAGCCAGTAAAGAATTCTGTGGTCTATCCGTAAGAGAAAGCTTCTTGAAAAGAAAGGTTTTACTGGCAATCCAATGTTCAACCGACTTCCAACTCCACCTTTTTCTCTCTGCACTTCACTCTCCTGTCTGAGGAACTCAGCTCTTCAATCCAAAGAGTACAGTTCTTATACTAATCAACCCACCACCTATGCAAATTGACTACCAACCAGAGCCATCTAGCTTTAGAGACTCCAAACAGCCAATCTGCAAAGGGGGAATAACTCAATTGGTGATTAAACCACAGTTATCTTTTAAGGAAAAATCAGTAATTAAATGCATTCCATATCTAAGAGGAATTCCTAATTAATAATATTTTTTTGGGGGGGGGAGGGTAGGCAATTATTTACTCCATAACTCTGATAAAATCTGAACATGCTGAGAAAGAGAATTATTTATTTAAAATAAATTTGATAATGAATAAAGTTGGATTTCTCAGAAACGTGTGTACATGTAAAGCATGTGTTAGAATTTTTTTTTCTTGAATTTGGTTTGAATATTTGAAATTCTATTGAATGTGTTTTGAATATTTAAATATTAGCCTATTAATATATATATATATATATATATATATATATATATATAGCTGAAATAAGTGTTAAAATTATCACTGTTTATTTAGCTATTCCATGGTGGCTGAGTGGTTCTAGATGTCGGGATTTGAGTTGTAAAATACTTGCAGCCTGGGTTTCGAATCACGCGACCAGTAGTGAATAGTCATATCTCTATGCTGATGAGTCCCGATTATAAAGGACGAAACGTATACGTACATAGATAATAAACAAAATACATATTTATTATATATATATGTGTGTATATATATTTATTTTATGGTACAGAAAATCAGTAGCATAAAATAAATAAATATTACGCTCTTAATTTTTATTTTCTCAATTAATCAAGCATTCTGCTGGAATTTTTCTTACCATCTTACAAAAGAA
Source organism: Sepiola atlantica (assembly GCA_963556195.1). Classification (NCBI taxonomy): domain Eukaryota; kingdom Metazoa; phylum Mollusca; class Cephalopoda; order Sepiida; family Sepiolidae; genus Sepiola; species Sepiola atlantica. The sequence goes on along the minus strand of OY744541.1, from coordinate 15,047,026 downwards.
GTTATATATATATATATATATATATATATTTTTATTTATTGCCAAAATAAATATTACGCTCTTAATTTTTAATTTTAATTCTCAATTAATCGAGCAGTCTGCTGGGATTTTTCCTACTATATTACAAAGAACTTAAATTCCCGAAACAGTTTTTCATGGTAAACAACTGATGATCCCTTAAAATAGTGTTAGAAACTAACTAATATAATAACTGTAAAAAATAAATTGACTTACATGAGTGATTTTCCACTGGAAGACTTGAGACTATAAGTTTTTTTTTTTTTTTTTTTTTTTTTTATATATAGTTTTAATGGTTGAGAAACTTCCGAGACTATATATATATATATATATATGTGCAAACATTGTTACAAATAACAGAATTAGTCTGTTTAATTATACTTTTTTTATTTTTCTGAGGTCTTTTTTAAATTAAAATGAAAAAAAATTAATAAATGTCCCATAGGTTTCACGAACGTTTGTAATTCTTCGAATCATCCTCAGGTGTTAAAAGCAAATGAACAAAAAAGCTGGAGAAAGAAGAGAATTTTTTAATAGATGGCGGAGTAATGTGCAGAGAACGTTTTCACATTGTTCCAGGATGTTGACAATTTAAATTCAGCAATGCTGGAGTATAAAACTGCGTTACGTTAAGCATTTTAAAATGATGCCAATGGTTTAAAATTTTTGGGATCTTAGAATTCAGCTATTGCTTAGGATATGTGCGCGTCCATTTTACCCACACGATGAGAGTAGAGCGTTGTGTAGAGGGAGCCAATTTTCTTTGCAGCAGTCTTGGCAATGTCTTCTAAGTATTTGTTCCAATTCATGTTACCTGTGAATGTTAGGCCGACGAGTTTGAACGTTGGAATCTCAGGAAGGATGTTATTTGCCATGGCAATCGCTGGATGAATAGGTGTCTTTTAGTTGTTGAAGGAAAGGAGCTTTGTTTTAGCAGCATTAAATGTTATCCATTTATGACCCCATTCCACTACAGACCGGAGGTCACTTTCTAAGGATTCAGCCATTACCTCTTGTATGTGCGTGTCCGTTTTGCCCCATGATGAGAGTAGAGCATGGAATCGTCAACAAATATATCCATCTCAGACACAATGTCATCAGAGAGGTCGTTTATGAAAATCAGAAACAATAAAGGTCTAAGGATCGATCCCTGGGGTACACCGGCATTTATGTCATGTTGTTTGGATGAATGACCATCGAGGACAACCTGGACCTTTTATTTTGGTTAGGAAGATCTAATTATATTAAATATTCGTCCAGTAATACCATTGAAATTAATTTTTATGAGAAGCCCTTCATGCCACACCTCGTCAAAGGCCTTGGATATATCAAGCACTACCGCCCTAGCTTCACCTGCCTTGTCCAGTGTGTTGCTTCACATTTTTAACCCATAAGTCTGTTAGATAGATTTTATTCCCAAACAAATCAAATGTTATTTAGTTGCTCCTCGTAATACACTTAAAAAAAACAAGTGTAAAGTTCATTGGAGCACATTCCATGGAAGTATTTGTAAAACATACACAGGGATGCAACACTGTGCCAATACAACAGGAGTCTGGAAGATAATGCAGGACCTATAATTCTAGAAATATTTTTTTTCACCTGTCCAATTCCTGATGCTACCAGATCAGGCTGTCTGAAAATACTGGCTTCCTGCACCAAACATTGATGATATTGTTTTTTTTTCCTTTCCCTTTGCAAAACTCAATCATGTTCTGCAAAGCTAAAAACACAAACAATTTTCCTCTACAAAACAACCAAACCAAACGCCATGAATAAATATTTGAAGATACAAAGAACTTGAAGCATAAAAACCTTTTACTGAAATGACCTGATTTGGCATTAAATAACCCGAAAAGGGTTGATATGCCATAAAACAAATCAATCAAAAACCTGTCCAAGAGGGAGAGGCGAGTAGTTGGTGCGCCAACTAAGATGTAGCAACAATACTCCATGCACGATTAATGGTGGCTTTATAGAGATATAGGATACGGGCAGATGTGAGAATTTTTTTAGCCTGGTAGTAAGAGCCTACCTTCTTTGCAGCACACTAGGCAGCATCTTCTATGTACTTATTCCACTTCATGTTGCTTGAGAAAACCAGTTTGAGTAGTTTTTAAACTCTCATAAAAGGTGCTATCGGCCATGGTAATCAGTGGTTAGAAAAATATTTAATAATTGTTACAGGAATGAAGCTTTGTCTTGGTAGCATTAAATGTGACCATCTATTTTTGAAAATGAGTTTTATCTTGGTAGCATTAAATGTGACCATACATTTTTGAAAAGGAGCTTTGTTTTGGAAGCATTAAATGTGACCATCCATTTTTGAAAAGGAGCTTTGTCTTAGTAGCATTAAATGTGACCATCCATTTTTGAAAAGGAGCTTTGTCTTAGTAGCATTAAATGTGACCATCCATTTTTGAAAAGGAGATTTGTCTTGGTAGCATTAAATGTGACCATCCATTTTTGAAAAGGAGCTCTGTCTTGGTAGCATTAAATGTGACCATCCATTTTTGAAAAGGAGATTTGTCTTGGTAGCATTAAATGTGACCATCCATTTTTGAAAAGGAGATTTGTCTTGGTAGCATTAAATGTGACCATCCATTTTTGAAAAGGAGATTTGTCTTGGTAGCATTAAATGTGACTATCCATTTTTGAAAAGGAGCTTTGTCTTGGTAGCATTAAATGTGACCATCCATTTTTGAAAAGGAGCTTTGTCTTGGTAGCATTAAATGTGACCATCCATTTTTGAAAAGGAGCTTTGTCTTGGTAGCATTAAATGTGACCATCCATTTTTGAAAAGGAGCTTTGTCTTGGTAGCATTAAATGTGACCATCCATTTTTGAAAAGGCGCTTTGTCTTAGTAGCATTAAATGTAACCATCCATTTTTGAAAAGGAGCTTTGTCTTAGCATTAAATGTGACCATCCATTTTTGAAAAGGAGCTTTGTCTTGGTAGCATTAAATGTGACCATCCATTTTTGAAAAGGAGCTCTGTCTTAATAGCATTAAATGTGACCATCCATTTTTGAAAAGGAGTTTTGTCTTGGTAGCATTAAATGTGACCATCCATTTTTGAAAAGGAGTTTTGTCTTGGTAGCATTAAATGGGACTATCCGTTTTTTAAAAAGATCTTGTTTTGGTAGTATTGAATGTAACCATCCATTTTTTGACCGTATCCTGCTACAGACTGGAGGTCATTTTCTAAGGATTCAACCATTGCCTATGATTTGTGGGAATTCAGTTTACCTGCATGTTGAGAGTTCTACTACTTGTTCGGATCTCGTATCATTCAGGTTAGAAAATCAGCTTTGATACTCATTCGTCGTCTTTTAGTTTTTTTCTGCTATTTACTTATGTTAGATTCCTTTAGCCTTCATTTTCCATTTTCATATGTTAGTTATAAATTCCCAGGCAGTTTCCTGCAAGTTAAGACCGGAAGGGCTTCTGTTTTCCCTTAGCTGATAGAAACTACCTAAACAGATCGCTAAATTCCCTTGACCGAAGGAAATCCAGGTTTAATAAATTGATAACTTATATTTCATTTGTCTTTCGTTTCTCCTCTTCTTTAATTCACTCACAAATTTTATCGGCATTAAATAACCCAAGAGGGTTGATATGCCGTAAAACAAATATATCCATATATGATTGTACACATTCCGCCAAAAATGACAGAAAAAATCATCCTCCACCAGTGTTCGCACTAACATGCATAATCATTTAAAATAATGTCTTAATTGGTGAAGTTTACACAAAATAAGGAAGAAAAAAAGAAAACGTATCAAACTAAAAAGTTTTAAAAAAGAAAAAGGAAGAAAACGTATAAATCGGTGTAGAAAACAGGAAGAAAAAAAGAAAAAAGTCTCATTATGGAAATAGATTGAAGACGGGGGTTGTCTGACTTGTTATTTGCTTTCTCAATTCCCCTAAATACTTGAAATGTATTTGTCCGGCAGTTTTTTACTCACTAACTTTTGTGTGACGGGACAAATATTATATATATATATATATATATATATATATATATATAGTAAGTTATGAAAATATATTTATGGCAATTAAGCTACACAGATGCTTCCACGTTTCATCCACGATAGGGAATCGTCAGGCTAATATATATATATAATATATAATAATGGATTGAATGATAGAATATAATAAGAAATGAATCAGACTTTATTACATACCAAAGTTCAAGAGCAAGGAGTAATACTGAGTCCTTAAACCATGGATTTTCAAAGAAAATCTACTCCTCGGAGGACAATTGCTGCAATGACATTACTGCGAGTAAAAAAGAAATTCAGCTTTGAAAATATACAAAACACAAAATATATCGGCCAAAAACACACTGTTATGTAAAAATACTCCAACACGGTACGGACTGTTCTGATGTTCAACATCTACAATATATCCAGGTCAAAAAAGTTTTCAAAAAAGCAATCCATGGAGTGAACAGTAATCCAAAATTCAAAGAGTAATCCAGGTGGCAATTTTTTGTGCTATTAATGGAGTGGATGACAATGAAGAATGCATTAACTTGAAATATATATTTATCTGTCTTCTTTGGTCTGAAGAGGTTGACTCTCTGAAGAGTACAACCGAAACATGTATGCACATATGTAACCAATAATGTTTGTATCAATAACAATTTATACTTAAGAACAGCTCTACTTGTTATTGAGCACTTTCAACGGATTTACATCTACAGAAACTAATACATGTACTATATATATATATATATATATATATATATATATATATATATATATATACGAGGCCTGTCTAAAAAGTATTCGACCATAGGCCAGAAAAAATATTTCAAATACGTGACGGGTTTGGGACCCTAATCCCCTTCAAAGTAGGTTCCTTGTGCTTGCACGCACTTAGCCCACCGATCCATTCACTGCTGGAAACACCTCTTGATGTCTTCTTTTTATTTTAATTTTTGTAAACTTTACCATTTAGGGGGTATCACCGAAACCATACCATACCCGCCAAAGAAAGAAAAAGCATTAAAATTTAAAACTAATGCTATATTTCTTATTTATACACATCCTGGAATGGGTATTCTATTAGTATATATATATATATATATATATTGAACTAAACATCTTTCTATTGGATTTACTTCATTTTTAACATTTTAAACGCTGCCTTCATGAAACCCCTTTTTTCCATCTTTAAATCTCCTTTCACCGGACACCTTATCAACGGACATTCACCAACTGGACAGACGCCATATTTTTACACACACACTCTTACTCTCCATTACTTTATATTTTTCAAATTTTGAATTTTGGCTTTTCAACTGCCAACCTATCCATCTATGTAATTCATCTGATGATACGATTTTAATCTTTGAAAAGCCTTGGCTTAAGGACAG
>OY744541.1:15014126-15036626 GCA_963556195.1 Sepiola atlantica | reverse complement strand
GGCCAAATAACGTATCTGAATTTCGATATCTGATTGACCAAATAACGTGTCTGAATTTCGATATCTGATTGGCCAAATAACATATCTGAATTTCCATATCTGATTGGTCAAATAACATCCGAATTTCGATATCTGATTGGCCAAATAACATATCTGAATTTCGATATCTGATTGGCCAAATAACATATCTGAATTTCGATATCTCATTGGCCAAATAACATCTCTGAACTTCGATATCTCATTGGCCAAATACCATGTGATGTATGTTTAGTCTAGGATGAAGGAGCATTTCACATGGCTTTAGGGAAGTAGAAAATGATCCTCGGGTTTAGTTTCAGCATGAAAATCTAGTTACGTCTGCTGAAGCCTATTGGATAGGGGCCGAAATTAAGTTTTAAGGACTTACGCACGTTCGTCATGTGTGGTAGAAAAATAGTGGAATAAAGAGCTGCTTGCCAATGGGTCCCTTCGCTCCCCCAAGTGTATCAGGCTTGATTGGACGTATGCACCTGAACAAGGAACAGAATAGGGGGAAAAAAATGGTGTGTCTTTTATGGTACGCGCTGGAATTCTCTGATTCATCATCCCCATCATCATCATATTCAGTTTAACGTCTGTTTTACATGCTGGCATGTGTTGGACGGCTTTAAAAAATTGACTTCGAATCTTGCCAGGTTTTTATTTATCACTCTTTGTCTCAAGTCCATTTTTATCACTTTTTCCTATGTTTTCCATGGCCTCCGCCTGTGAACTGGACCTGATACCTCAACTGTTTTACATCTACTGACTCAAAAACTCTCATTGATTCTTTCAATGTGGCCATACCATCGAAGTCTACTCTTCTGCACACATTTCTCTAAGCAGTCCAGATTTAATCTTCCTCTGAGGTCATCAGAACTAAGTTTGTCTTTGACTCACAATCACATCCATGGTATCATTCTCATATCATCTCTCCATGCAACGCATGTCCTCAACCCTTATTGGCCAAGTTTCACTTCCATACATTACACTGCATACACAGCAAGAGTCGATGCGTAATATCCACATTCACTGCTGCTGCAACTTCCAAGAGCACGAGTTTCACCTGATGCATCTAATCACAGTTACTCTCATTAAGCACATAAAATAGCTGGGAAAACGCCCCCCCCCCATCCCCGACGAAATCTGCGTCAATTTAGGGTCAAAAAATGAATAAGTTTTTCTAAATTTGAGATATTCTGCCGGAGCAACACAGATCACGAATATACCAACACTTTGTTTGTTTTGTAGTTTTTTGACTTTTAGCTGAACATACATACACACATACAGACAACTGCTTTTTATATAAGTTTGTTTTGTAGTTTTTGACTTTAAGCTGAACATACCTACACACATACAGACAACTGCTTTTTATATAAGTTTGTTTTGTAGTTTTTGACTTTTAGCTGAACATACATACACACATACAGACAACTGCTTTTTATATAAGTTTGTTTTGTAGTTTTTGACTTTTAGCTGAACATACATACACACATACAGACAACTGCTTTTTATATAAGTTTGTTTTGTAGTTTTTGACTTTTAGCTGAACATACCTACACACATACAGACAACTGCTTTTTATATAAGTTTGTTTTGTAGTTTTTGACTTTTAGCTGGACATACACACACACATACAGACAACTGCTTTTTATATAAGTTTGTTTTGTAGTTTTTGACTTTTAGCTGAACATACATACACACATACAGACAACTGCTTTTTATATAAGTTTGTTTTGTAGTTTTTGACTTTTAGCTGAACATACATACACACATACAGACAACTGCTTTTTATATAAGTTTGTTTTGTAGTTTTTGACTTTTAGCTGAACATACATACACACATACAGACAACTGCTTTTTATATAAGTTTGTTTTGTAGTTTTTGACTTTTAGCTGGACATACATACACACATACAGACAACTGCTTTTTATATAAGTTTGTTTTGTAGTTTTTGACTTTTAGCTGGACATACATACACACATACAGACAACTGCTTTTTATATAAGTTTGTTTTGTAGTTTTTGACTTTTAGCTGGACATACATACACACATACAGACAACTGCTTTTTATATAAGTTTGTTTTGTAGTTTTTGACTTTTAGCTGAACATACCTACACACATACAGACAACTGCTTTTTATATAAGTTTGTTTTGTAGTTTTTGACTTTTAGCTGGACATACACACACACATACAGACAACTGCTTTTTATATAAGTTTGTTTTGTAGTTTTTGACTTTTAGCTGGACATACATACACACATACAGACAACTGCTTTTTATATAAGTTTGTTTTGTAGTTTTTGACTTTTAGCTGGACATACATACACACAGACAGACAACTGCTTTTTATATAAGTTTGTTTTCGTTTTACTGAAACGCGATTGCTTAAAGAAAAGCTCCGTGTCAGAAAAGAGAGATGTAAAATCTTTTTTCGTAAGTTTTTCCCTATTTAGCTGTAACTTTTACTTCCAAACAAACACGTTTCTTTTGTTTTATTGGATCATTTTAGTAATATTTTCACTCAAAAATAAAGACATCGGCTTTAATACTATACGTAGCCCTTGTCTAACCCTAACCCAAAACCCTAACCTTAAACCTAACTCTAACTCCTAACTCTAACCCTTACCCTAACCCTAAACCCTAACCCTAAATCTAACCCTAAATCCTAACCCCTAACCCTAAACCCTAAACCCTAAACCTAACTCTAACCCTAACACTAACCCTAAAACCTAACCTAAACCCTTACCCCTAACCCAAAACCTTAATCCTAACCCTAAATCCTAACCCCTAACCCTTAACCCTAAACCTAACTCTAACCCTAACTCTAACCCTAAAACCTAACCTAAACCCTAACCCTAACCCTAAACCCTTATTTCTTACCCCAAATCTTAATCCTAACCCTAAACCCTAACCCTAACCCTAAATCCTAAACCTAACTCTAACTCTTAACCCTAACCCTGTACCTAAAACCTAATCTAAACCCTAACCCTAACCTTAAATCCTTACCCCTAACCCCAAACCGTAACACCCTAAACCCTAACCTAAACCCTAAACCTAACCTCTAACCCCTAATCCTAACCCTAACTCTAACCCTTATCGCATTACTACAGAGTTTCATCCCTGTGCCTATTTTACGAGTTATGCCTAAGAATGTGCTGTGATGAACTCACGTCCCCAATGTAAACACTCCCGACCCACCCACTAGCAGCAAAATCCCACCCATCCACTGTAGAGGTTCCTGGATGTGAGAAGATTTTCTACTCTGATAGTTTCTTTCCTCGGAATGCTTTCCATTGGTATTCACTCCCTGCTCCCTGTTTCCCCAACCGTACACACATGCAGACATTTAAATGTGGTGTAGAAAAACATTTTGCGGTCCAATTCCCTTCAAAATCTGACTTTTTTTAATGGAAATCGCTCCAGACAAGGCATGAAGTCACTTGATGTAAAAAGCTAAAAAATACTACTTCATGGTTAAAAACTAGCTAACGATAAGTGTTAGATGGATAGATTCTGACCTAGAAAACAGTAATTCTTCACCCTTTGTCAGAAACATCGCTCATGGAATGTGAGGACTAAAGGACAAAATAAGAGAAGCGAGAGTTACGAGGCTGTCGAAAGTAAAACCAAGACTCTTCTCTCTATGCTTGGTATGAAAGAAATATCATGTCTTTAAGCTGGGCAGAAACACGTGTTCATGGATTACTTTTATGTATGTATAAAATAAATAAAAATATATATATTAACGAAAAATACGTCCTATAAAGTTAAATGCGACTAATAATTTTCTGCATCTTAATCACTTAGGAAGTGAGACAATCGAAATAATAGTAAGCAAAATAACAACGAACGCTGCAATCACCAATTAAAATAATTACATAAAAATACATTATATATATATATACAAATGTAGACATTGACATTTATATATATATATTTATATAAATATATATATATATATAGAGATATATAGATATATATATATATATATATATATATATATATATATATAGATATAACCCTGCAATCTACAATGACTAGCATTACATATGAAATGAGAAACACCATTTTAAAATGTCTAATGTAAATACAATTTATTCTGTGACGCTAATTCAGCCGTCCCGGAATTTTAATTGTAAACGTTCTTCTCGAACTACACCAGTTTGTTATGATGTCTAACGACTTCACATATGGCGTTCTCGGCTGTTTTTTTTAAAAAATGTTCTTTTCAGTTTTTTGTTCATTTGTTATTTTTGTCACCTAGTTGGTTAGTTTAGAATTTTTTTTTCATCAGTTTGAATTTGTATTCAAATGTATAAAGAGCGTTTTGATTTTAGGAATACTTTTTGACAATTTGTTAAGATAATCAATATTTATTATTGTTATAAATCCCTATCTGAAAAGATATTGAACCCTTTGTATATGTAAGGTTTTCTGTCAGTTGAATAGGTTCTGTTCGATTTTGCGAAGTTGATTTTCATGTTATATATATATATATATATATATATATATATATATATATATGTGTGTGTATGTCAGGTTGTATATGAAAAGAAATCAAATAAAGTGCTCGATCATATAAGAGAGCTAATATAATTTATTTAGATACTGTATATTACATATTTCAGCAATGTACCGCGGTTTCATCCAAAAGGGCAGATTTAGACATCTTTAGTAAATCTCTGTGCCCAGTGGAATCATCGGCAAGCTGAAATGATTGTAGTCACGTATCTAAATAAATTATATATATATATATATATATATATATATATATATATATATATATATATATATATAGTAATCCAGGTTAGATAAACATCCACAGGATAAAAATCCAAAGAATTTCAACCGGGCTGATAAAAAGTGCTCAATATCAAATAGAGCTTTTATATATATGATTATTTTTATTCATATGTACATAATCTGTGACACTTACGTACATCAAATAGATATTCCTAATTTTTTTGTTTATTTTTCGAATGTCTCCCTTAATCTGGATAAGCACCTATCTGTTCGGTCTCAAGGGCCATCCTTTGAGGCATTACCACCTCCTTTCGAGTGAACCTTGGTTTATTTTCACTGACCAGAGGTGCTCTCATCCGTGAATAAATGACGATGGGAGTGACTAATGTAGTTTTGCTACCGGACAAAAGTGTTACTTATCCGGGAACTGGATTTCCACTATAAACTGACTTGGTTTTTGTGATACTTTCTCCATTTCTCTCTCTTCCCCCTCTCTTTTATTCGCTCTCTCTTTTCTCTCTTCCTCCTCTCATTTTCTCCTCTCTCTTTATCTCCTTCTTCCTCTCTTTTATTCACCCTCTCTTTTTTCTCACCTTGTCTCTGTCTCTTTGTCTTTCACCCTCTATTTCCCAATCCCCCTCTCTCTCTGTCTAATATTCACACTTTCTATCTTTTTCCTGCACTTCGCTGTACATAGAAAGAAATCGGGAATCTGAAAGAATATCACATAGGTTTCTTTCCTGCTACAACTCACAAAAGGTCCTCTTATTCAAACAGGAAGTTACATCTTCAAGGATGGAGAACCACAGAATGAAGGCGAAACTCAACTTCACCAGTTGCATTCTATTGAGACAAGAGAAAATACCCTTTTTTAAAAAAAATAAATTAAAGTAAAAAAAAAGGGTTCAAATAAAAAATCGGCGGAAAAAAGGAACGATTTAAATAAATGAACATTTTAATATTTTTTAAGTTTCAAAGATTTTATTTTCAACAAAAAAAAAAATGAAATAAAAACGTCCGTATCAATGAAATTCTACTTACGCAAAAAAAAAACTACTGGATTGTTTTCCGTAAAATTTAATTACCGTTTTTTTTCACCATAACAAGTAAGCAATTTATAAAATTTAGATTTTATTTAGCGTATTTACCGGGAAATGTTATGTAAAGAAGCACCTTAATTTTTTTTATCAAACAAGAAGAATACGTGCTATATAATTTTTTTTATCAAACAAACGTGCTATATAATTTTTAAAAAGAAAATTGATATTAGTATAATTGTTACAAAATAATTTGTGTTACGTATTAGTTGCTACGTTACAGAAATATGCATGAACATGTTTCGCGATGTTATGCAATCTTATTAGTGCAAAAGAAAGAATAGTTTTCTTGAAGGAATTTGATGCGTGCATTGCTTAATCATCTGTGTCATCTCGGACCGGATTATCGTAGACATAATCAAATTCAGCATCTTCTAGGATCTTGTCATCAAAGTCCTCAAAATCGGGAGCATATCCACTATTTTCAATGTTTGTCATAGTAAATCTCGGTGTGTTCTCTGTCCACTCCGACATGTAACCAAATTTCGAGCGTTTCTTGTATACACATTTCCAGTAGATACAGCAAATGAACACGCCACATACAATAAGGACGCATAATGTGATTATAACGATGATGATGACGCTTAATCTCGCCTCTCTCTCGTTACAGAAGTCCAGGAAGCCTTTAAACACGCAGGCGTCAATATCCAATCGCTCTTTGCAATAGAAGGCGTAAAGATCTCTAGTGAGATTTTCGACCGGCGTTCCAAGTCGGGACATCCGGATACAACTCTCAATGAAAAACTGTCTGCTAATCTGGAGATTCCTGCAATGGTTCTCAAAAATAGGATTCTCCAAAGTACGCAGGCAATTCTCTTTTATGGTCTCTTTCATTGTATACATTCGCAGATCGGCAGCTGAGTATTGTTCCAGAACTGGCAAGTCTGATGGTTTCCATTCTGGGAGCGAAGTGCCTGCTGGGCCGAAGGTAAGTCTGCTCTTAAATGATTTACCGTCGCCTGACCAGGTTGATGTGCCATGTACGTAGGACAGCGATCCTTCACCTTCGTCGAACATTATATGTAGCACTTGTTCTCGCGATAATCTTTTTGTGTAGACGTTGTAATGTTTGTAGATGTCAGCGACGGAGTGGCTGCTATTCCAGAAGCGGAGGTAATCAAGTTCGAACCTGATCTCGTGAGCAGTTATTTTGATTTCAGTGATATCTAAGGTAGAGTCGATATGTTCGTTTTTATATTGAAAGTATTGTAAGTTTGACTCTGAGAATACGTATACTATTGTTTTGGGGTCTTTGTTATCCCAGACGAGCACAATATACAGCCACGTGTTCAGATTTATACGCATGTCACTGTTGTAAACTGTATTAAAATGTTTTATGACAAGAAGATCTTCAGAAATGCCGAGACTAATCTCACCTTTATTCGTAAGGAAATGCATAAACGTTATGTCGACGTTCGGTTTTGACTTGAATTGGATCCAAAATCCGACAGTTAATCTAGGAAGAGTGATCGGTGGCAAATCAGATGTGTGAGCGAAGTTCTCATTGAAAATCACCTTATAACCAGAATTAGTTAAATCTTGTCTGAGATGGATTTTGAAGTTGGTTTTGAGGAACCTTCCGATTGTTTCAATCGAAAACGAATTGCCCATTAAGGCCATGTTATTTATTTGCTCACCGCTGATATCGTTGCCTTGTTTACCGTCGTTATTTCCCATGATTCCACGCATTTTTTGTTTAGAGCGAGACAAGAACACACCGAAAAACATCTCCGAATCAACCAGGGAAATCAGAACTTCTGTATCATGGATCGAGGCACGGACGATGTGTCGTTGTGCCCATGAAAGTTTTAGAGGTTTGGTGGTAGATGTGATTATCCGACTTGTAGGGTAAGTAATGTTGGTCTCTGCATCGTCTTTTTTAAGTACCAGAACTAAATCTTCACCTCTTTGTGTGACCTCAAACGTTGTTGACGGATCCAAAATGAACGAAACAGCTGTCAACGTCCGGCACAGATAATCATTGAGACAAGGTACAAAATACCCTTTTATCATAAGTTCTTCTGTCGATAGTAGCTGATACGAACCGACGGTAATTATTGTGTAAGCAACGCCGTCAAACGTTATCACATTTGGCCCGAATACAATACCAACCCTTTTTTGAGATGTTTCATTGTTATTGGCAGTGTCGAGTTGTAGTATATTGCAATCGTCTCCAACCCAACCAGGCGAGCAACTATCACACGCGTACGTTGTACTATTGCTAAGAAAACCACTCCAGTAAGTAATCAAGTCATGTGACATACCGAGCCAATGAGAAGAACACTCGCACGATTTTGTTTCCGAACTACAATCACCTTTCAAATTACAAACACCTTGCTCTGCAACCGGGCAGACTCTGTCGCACCTATCGCCGAAAAAACCTTCAGAGCATGTACAATAGTTGGTGGAATTGAGGACACCGAACAGACAGTCCCGCTGACATTCTGGAGCCAATAGAACAATATCTTTAGATTCGAGGTGTTTGCAAACCAAGTTCACTGGATCTTTGTTGGTAGAATTGATGGATGCTTGACATTCCTTTGCGAACATCATTGCTGATTTCGCAGACTTGGTTGGGTTTGTGGAAACCACAACGTCTTTGATGCATTTCTGTAGGTAATATTTTGATAAATCCTCGCCAATATCACGGCAATAATTCGTTAAAGCGTCGTCAAAAATCGAACTACAAAGCTGTCTTGCTTCGTTCACCAAAGACGTATTTGCAGCCATGATAGGTTGAGGTGCAACCTCAATATTCGATTGCTTCTTCAGTGTTAACGTGCTTGGACGCCATGTTGGAGCGGCAGACAATTGCAAAGGATACATTATGACTCCTTGTTGCATGTCTCTAGCAAAGAAGTTTTCCATCTTGTTAAAATTCCACGATAACTTCAGATCTGGCGTTGAAGGAGAAACTTTTATTCGCCAATTTCTCGTGATGATTGTCGGATTATGCGGACGCTTCCAGATTCGCACCTCGTCGATATATCCAGTGAATCCTTCATCCAGGCTGTACTTATTTTGTAATTCTTTGCTAGTGGAACCAAGGATGAATGTCCCGCTGTTTTTGAACGTTTCGGACGAGACACGAACTGCTTTGACAATAGTTTCTCCGGAATCGTAAATCACGTAAATTTCCAGAGAGGACGTGGTGGATATCCATACAAGGTCTATTTGGTTCCATGAATTCAATTCCAAAGGAATTTTTATGTCTACGAGGGAACCGTCAGAGATCACAGTCAGACCGTATTCTGAGTTCATAAGCAGAAGATGGTATTTCAAAGTGATGAAACTGTAAATAATTCCTCCGTATTTAGTCGGGTTTACGTGAAGTTCCAACGTAAATTCATCGTATAAACTCAAGTTCTTGATGTACATTCCGTTGTTTCTGTAAAATAGACAACCGTCCGACGACAAATTGATATCTGATTGACCACCAGTTGGATTGGCCAAATAAACTTTTATATATTCTTGAACACTCGTGCTCGATATATCTTCTCTACAAGACACGCTCATTGTAGGATCACACAGAGTGGATTCATCGATGTTGCAATGCCGGTAGCTGATTTCTCTGATAGTGTTACAGGAGCATAGAATACCGCTCGTTAATCTTGGCCTTGTGTCGAACGTTGTTGATAATGTAACAAGAAGATGGTCTTTCAGTTCGACGTTTACGATCATTTGTTTTCGCGCGAAAATCATTTCAAATGATTTCTCTGTGAGTCGTGTCATTTGGATATCTTTATAAGACCGACTACGATAAAGGTGTATGGTTTTGTGGTTATCCCAAATGACTACTTTCGAAGAATCCGTAAAACTTGTGACATTGACCAGCAGTTTCATTCCGGTCCCATCTACGAGCAAAGAAACATAGCAAACACCAGTATCAACCAAAGCAGTCTCATTACAATTCACAAACTGAGCATATAATGTGAGGTCATCAGGATGAATGGTCAATAATGTGTAAACACCTTCTGTAGTTACATCGAAAGAAACAAGATCAAATGTCTTTATTCGTTTATTATAAACGAACGCTGTAAGTCGAGTTGTATGGAGCGACGAGGAGTTGCGTTTCATAATCGCACAGTCTGATCCAATCCATCCAGGCAAACACTGGTCACATTTTTCCCCGGTCCACTGTTCTTGGCAGACGCATTGACCATTCGTGTCACAAAGTCCATGAGAACTGCACGGTTCCAAGGCACCGTTTGGACAGGTTCTGTCGCACATTTGACCCCAGTAGCCATAATCGCAAACACATGTACCGTTGGCTTTGAGTCGACCAAACATGCAGTTTCTGCACATAAGCGTCAACCAGTCCGGTTTAGGAGTGGTTATATTGCAAATTAATTCCTTGATCTTAGTTTGTTTTCCACCAAGAGTTATACACATGTCCCCTATCGATACTATGGATAAGTAAATGTTTTTCGTCGATACACTCGAATGGAAGGCACAGATATGAATAAAGGTCTCCAAGAAAATGCCAGAAATTGTCGGGCAATTTTCTTTCAATAACTCAGACTTAAAGTAATCCGTGCATATTTGTATCACCTCAGAATTTGGTTGTACGTCATTTATGTCATTAACCATTTTTCTTAACGAGTACAAACTAACATCTGAATAAACCCAAACCGGAGCCTGCCATGGGTATACGGGCAAGAAAATGCTGTTGCCTGATTTTCCGTCTTGAACACTGTCACCGTGACCTTCGGAAAATCTAAAAAGAAAATCTAATTGGTTTCCGAAGTAAGAAAGTTTCGCATTGAGATGGAACGTTTGATAAATCGTCGAAATCGACAAAGCTGAGTTCCAAACGGTGATCTCATCGAGTAGACCTGTGAAGCTTTGGTTTGGAATTGAGAACTTTGCGTTTTCAAACGATGGATGCCAAGCGCCTAGTGAGATGACATTTTCTCTTTCGTAAACATCGGGACAGCTTAATTTCAAGATGTTATACGTTATTCTCTTGTTAGGATCAAAATGGTAAAAGTGGATGCGCGACGAGTTTTTATCGAATGTTACGATTATCTGGTTCCAGCTATTCAGTATGTTAACCGCCTTTGTCTCTTGCGTTTTCTGACCACAAGTAACCCTGATTGGGTTTGTGTTGAATAAAGCGAAGGTCTTTTGCTTTCCGAAAGATATCATTGTTCCTGTATGGCTGTAAGGCTTCACCAACAAGGAAATAGAGTAGCCTGAGTTATTTCCCTTAGAATTTTGTTTGATTGTAATTGGTTTTGTTGAAGCAGCTGTGTTGTTGAAAAATAATGCATAACCAGCAGAGAACGGACTAAAAAGCGGGCGGCTGTCCTTACTGAATAAACTATTGACTCCGTCGATTTTGTACTGTTGGAAATACTGCGAGCGTTGCACCTCTGTGGAGGTTTCAAAATCGAAGGTCAGAGTAGATGGATCGCAGGAACCCAGTAGTCCAATTGCTGTTTTGCAAATAGAGGGGCGACTCTTTACAGATATCGTCAAGTAGATGGCTTGGATAATGATCTTAAATGTAATCGCTTCTTGAAGTTGTAGACTGACGTAAATCTCAGAAGATGACTTAACTGTTAGCGACATCTTGGAAATGTTCAACTGCAGCTGGTCCTGACGGAACCTGCTTCCGTTTATGAATATTTCTGGTATGCCTTTGTTTCCAGTTGCATAGATGGTTAGGACTGTATTGTCGACAGATACCGAAAAAGCGTTGATACAAGTACCGGTCTGGCACAAGGTTTGGTGGATCTGCACATCTGTTCTATCATAAAGGTATATCCGGAAAACTCCAGTTTCTTTTGAAAGATCAAAAACTCTTCCGTCAAATCGAAGATACTGACCAGTACTGAAGACCATGGCGATGTTGCTTCCTTGAGCGATCAACGGAGCAGTTTCAGCCACTGAACAATTATTACCCGTCATTCCTTTCCTGCACAAATCGCAGTATTTCCCATCCCAGTTCCACTGGCATTCACAGATACCATTCTGTTGACAATGTCCATGTCCGTTACAGGGATTCAAAGAACCCCCGGGGCATACGTCGTTGCACTTATCACCAAAGTAGCCAAAGTGACACACACAAGAATGACTATTATTTCGGTCAGTCCATGTACCGAAATGACACGAATAATGGCTGTCTAAATATTTGCCGTGAAGAAATTGTAGAAACGGGATATCGCTGCTGGTCTCGCACAGTTCCGCAAACTGAACCACTTGAGATCGGCCAGCCTCTTTATGTTGCATCATACTGGCGAACTGAACACAAGAAATGAAGTAAAAGTCCGTAACAGCGCGAGATATCGGTGAACAAAGCCCGCTGAAACCGAGACGGTAAATCACACTGCAATATTCTTCTGCCGATTTCCGAAGCGATTCCGATGCGAAAGTGTAATTTAAAAAGGTCTTCCGGCCGCTGGTGATCGGCCGGAGATCAGAGGCAACCCATTCTGGATCATTCCACATTTCACCGAGCGTTTTAAATTCTTTGCCCTCGACGAAATCCCATGCTTTCCCGCCAGTGCCCTCATCAAACAACCACGCAGCTGACAACAGATTCTTCACAGAAAACGGATCCATGTTCCAAGACTCCATGATGATATTTGGTTCTAAAAGAATGTTCCATACCAAGAAGTTTTCAATCTGGGCCTGTATACTGGGTAGGTATGTAAGATTCGCCTTACCGAATCCTGGTAATGATTGACCGACGGCCAAATAACCGGGTTCTTTGAACAGATTGCGATGGATGAAACCAGTGAAGCGGGCTACATTTCCGTTCATATTGAAAACGTAAAGGTCACACAGACCATTATTACCGCTGTAGACAAAGACGACCTTATTCCATTCGTTATTGGTTAGTGTCAGGTTTGTTTCGGTCTGTTTGTCGTCAACGACAAGCTTGATAGTGCTATTATGAAACAGAGCCAAAGAGTGCTCGTTCGCGAATGAAAAAAGGACGCCTGTCTTATTTATGACTTTGATAAAGAAGTCAATTGTGATATTAGGGTGTAAAATGCCGGAATCAACCGGTGTATAAATCACAGTGTCATTGAACTTAAGACTATAACCTGTCTGATAGATATGGGACGTATCTGGATAAAATCTTTTATCACAAGGGTCAACTTTAAAATGTCGAAAAGGTTTTGAATTGTCGCTCGTCGTGTTTTCGAAGATCCACGACAGTTTTAAGCGGTGTAAACTTGCATGAGATTTTCTTGTGATATTTCCGGGGCTGTATCTTGCGGTTTGTATTTTGTGTCTTATCGAGCAGAAATCATAAAAATTGTTCACGTTTTTATTCGGGAAGAACTGATCTTCAACTGAACTGCTGTGGTTGCCAAATTGAAAAGAACCAAGAATTCCCGTCGAATATTCTTTTAATTCGTTGTCCATCTTCGCTTTGAAGCGAAGGAATATCTTTTCGGCGTATACTGATAGAGTGACATTGAAGTCGGTTTCGATATCAATCCGGTTTTGGAAAACGCGAGAGACTTTGAACCCGACAAAATATAACGGAAAGTCCAGACTATTCAGTTGGCCATTAACGTATACTAAAAGTTTTCTGTCTTTTTTCAAGTTGTTTACGTGGATTGTTACATTTGCATAACCAAAGATTCGATCGCCGATGCTCAATCCGAGAAGTGACAGACACACGTAATTTTCATGACACTTTACAAATTTTCCTTGCACGACTAGATTTTCAGTGACGGTCAGTAAATTATAACTACCGGTTTCTTTGAGTTCAAAATTGACCCCTTCCACACTTTGTCCATGTCCGAGGGCCGACATACCAGCCAATATCTGAGAATTGTTGTCATTGTTCTGGTAAGCGATGGCACAATCAGCACCAAACCATCCATCTTTGCAGACAGAGCAATTTCCATGGGATTGAACCGGGCAGTTACACATTCCTGTCTCAGGGTCACAATTACCGTAGCCAGAGCAAGGGTTACTTACACCCCCGGGGCATTCGGCGCTACAGTTTTCATTCCAGTAACCCGTTAGGCACTGGCATTTGTTTACGTTGGCCTGGCTCTTAGAACCAAAGAAGCAAGTTTTGTTGCATTGTGTTCCAATCCAAATTCTGTACTGCACCTTGCTTCCAAAATAGTTGCATAGTTCCTGTCCTGGCCACTTGGTGGCGTTGAGGAGTAATTGGCAATAATCAGCGTGGTTGATTACAGCGTCGGCAACGGCTTGCAAATCGCCGACGAACCGGGCATTGTCGATACAATTTTTGTAATTCACTTTGGTTAGCGATGATGTTATGTCGGCGCAGAGTCTGAAAAGAATGAAAGAAAACAAATAACGAATTAAAAACAAAGTCATGCATGCAAATAAGCATACATATTGATAAATATAAATTAATACGAGAGATAGTTTATACCTTAATCCTAACCCTTACCTTATCCCTAACCCTAACCATATACCCTAACCCTAACCCTAACTCCTTGAACGGTGTTGCTTCTAATACCTTTTAGCTAGTATAAAGAAAAATATTTGTGAAAATTTGTGCAAAAAAATGCTACTAAGTATTTGCAGGAGAGAGTTAGTAACTAAGATGAATGTATTTGCTATTGTTTTTTTTCTGTTTTTTTTTGTTTGTATGTCCGCTAATTACTTTCAGCCTATTAGACATAGGAACATGATATTTGGTATCGTTGCTTTTAGTTGTCTATTTTACAGCTGATTAAGTTGCTTTTTTTTGTCATTTAAGGCAATTAATTGTATTTGATTATTTGAACACAAATTGTTTTCCTTCCCAGAGCGGAAAGGGGACTATTACAGGTGCATACTGCTTCCAAATTATTATTTCCTATCTGACTCCATAATAGTAGAACCGATAGAATTTGAATTAGGTGCAGCCTCTCTATAAGGCCAACTGTTGGATAATGGCCCTATGGGAATGGATGTATCTGTTGGAAATCGTTGGTTTGATTTGCGCGAATTAACGAGGGGTGGACCCGACAGTCGAGTGCAGAATAGGGCCTGTTCTCACAGGCGGAAATCACAGACGTGACAAGTTCACCGCGTGACGAGACCCCAGATCAAGGGTCAGTGTGCACCTGCAAGAGGCTCTGTGACGTCACATGCCTTTGCGTGGAAAACAGAGGGATCCGTGACGTCACTCATTCTTCGTGAGAAGCGAGTTTTAGTCAGTCTGGGTTTTGCAGGCGAACCGATGAGATGTGATTGTTACCATGTAAACTACAACAGATAAAGGAAATATTTTCCTAAGAAAATACAGGCGAGAGGTATCCTTTCCCCCTTCATGAATGGTTAAGACTTATTTGATAAGTAACTACGATAAAGTAGTGATTTTCTCTCTCTCTCGACGTAGTGAATGTCCAGAAGCCGATAAATAACTAACGCTTGTAATAAAAAGAATTGAAACTTAAAGAGATTGTTGTTTGGTGAGTCGGTCAGGAAGCTTTTGTTGCAGACAACAGACGGCGTGGTTCACGGCAGGAAGGAAAGAAGAAAGAATTCATCCACTAGACGACATCGAGACGGCGACCCTCTACACGGCGAGGGCAAAATCTAAATGTATGCAAATAATATATGAACTATGTGATTTATGATTTAAAAATGACGACTATTAAATGTGAACTTCCACGGCCCTTTCAGGGACGAGTATATGAAACGAGTACCGCCGCGGCCCCAAGTCTAGGGGTATGCAACACAACAACGACACACTCTCCAAATTTAGTATGAATGATTCTTTAATTTTGTTGCCCTTATGTGGTGACGATGCAGAGAAGCCACGGGATGAGCGGCCACAGCTAGTTTGTGCTGTTGCAGAGAGAGAGAGAGAGAGAGAGAGAGAGAGAGAGAGTGGGAGAGAGAGAATGTGGGAGAGAGAGAGTGTGGGAGAGAGAGAGAATGTGGGAGAGAGAGAGAGAGAGCACGCAGAGGTGAATCTTAAACTCTCAGATTTCAAAAGCGATGCTCGAACGCATATGATTATGCGAATTACCCCCTGAAACATTTCTCAAACTTTATGTCTCCCTCGTCAGACCACTGTTAGCGTATGGTGTCCAGGCCTCTGCTCCATATCTAATACATGATATCCAGCATCGGGAAGAGTTCAAAGACTGGCTACTTGAATGATGCAGAGTCTATGGGATCTGCCCTATGAATGCCGACTGAAGAAACTTAACATTTCAACCTTGAGCGCTGACGATTACGCAGTGATCTCATTTTGGTCTACAATCTCCTTAATGGTCATTACGATATACCTCAGGACCTATTATTCACTCCTGCATCTAAACATTGCATTCAGGCGTTCTTTCTTCAAACTCACGTTTGAAATATTTCTTTCACTTTATGTCTCCATCGTCAGATCACTGTTAGCGTATGGTGTCCAGACCCCTGCTCCATATCTAATACATGATATCTAGTATATAGAGAAAGTACAACGAGTGGTTACTCAAATGGTGCAGGGACTATGGGATCTGCTCTACAAAAGCCAACTCAAGCTTAACCTTTTCTCGCTTGATCGCTGACGTTTATGCGCTGATCTTATTTTGGCCTACAATATCCTCAATGGCCATTACGATCTCTTTCATGACATATTATTCACTCTTGCACCAGAAAGAGATCTACGCTGGCATTGCAGAAACTGATTCACCACCGATTTTGATTGAACCAGAGGAGTGCCGATTTATCAATCAGGATCTTTGGACCTTGGAATGAACTAGAAAGATAGAAGGTGATGTAGTAAATAGAGCAATTCAAGGTGAATTTGGACAGGTGCTAGGCTACTGTATCCTTTTGTGTGTAAATTCCTACCATCCTTTCCCTACATAGCAATTGAAGCATATTGGTTTTATTTATTGCCAAATTTATTGAATTGAATTGAATTGATCTATGTATATTTTAAGAAATTAAAATTTGAAGTATAAAATCTTTTACTAAATGGATATATTTGCATAATTTTGGTTATTCGGACTACATTTCTCATCTTGAGTTTTATCATCACAACGTTTCAGCCGTTGTAACCTCCAGCCTTCTTCGGGTGTATCTTTTCGAACTCGGAAATATTTCTGTCGAACTCGGGAATCTGGACGGAATTTCGAACGGAACCCTTTATTTAATCCACGGGGGTTGCATGCTCTTGTTCCATCAGCCATGATTGGGAGATTCCCGAGTTTGACAGTAATATTCCCGAGTTCCAAGAGATACATAGCGGCGAAAACGTTGTGATGATAACACTCAAGATGAGAAATGTGGTCCGAATACCCAAAATAATACAAATTATCAATCCTCATCTAAAAACTTCAGAAATAAATGGATATAATTCGACATTAATTCACCTCAAAAGGATTGATATGTCGTAAAACAAAACAACCCAAACCAATCAACCATTTGCTAGGTCACTGTCACTTGGCACGGACCATCTTTTATGCAACCGCTCCTCATTACTGAATATATTGTATGACATTTTCATCCAGCGATAACCCCTTGCCATGTTAGTATCATCCGGTATTGACCCATCGCTATGTCAAACTATCTCAGTACCAATGTTGAATATTTCGTTTATAATAATACGTTTGCATGTCGGAATCTAACGTAGTACAACAGCTCCTTTGTTGATCCAACGAACGCCATCGCTTGCTAACGGGACGACATGTCGTCTCTCGATCCGGGCGACGCCGAGTGGTCTCGCCAGTCGGTCCGGCTGCAATCTCTCCCTTTCGGCTGACACAGCAGTAAACCCAATTCGGGAACTACACTTTCCTTTCTTCCCGCTGTCTCTTCTCTTTCTGCTTTCATTGTCTGCAACTTAGCTACTATTGTTAGCAGCTGACCCGTCGCCGCCACCACTCCCCGCAGACGCTTTGTCGTAGTCACAATTTCGTGCCGGCGGTTTCTTTCTGTAACTGAAATCAATCTACACATAACAAAATATAACAAGCCTTCTCTTTTAGTTTCGAACCATTTATTTTCATTTATTAGCTTGTCGACACCGAAGCAAGTTCGTTGAAACAAAGAGAGAGAAGCTTACGCTAGTTAATTAACTAATTATTTAATCACTTGCAAGGGAAGGAGGAGGGGGACATCGTCTGGCTCTCATTTTTGGGGATCTGAATTCCCCGATCTTATTTAATCGCTACATGGCTAAGGCGACTTGACTCGTCGGCTTCCCGTCAAGAACTGAAATCTCACTGCAGTTTTCTCAACGGGAAAACTGTGACGTCACGAAATCTTGTGATCAACGCACAGGTGCGACCCAACCCTCGACCCGAGGTCTCATAAACTGTCACCGCGAATCGTGAGAACACATCGCACCAAAGTTGCACGAGATGACTCCGTTACAAATTGCGCAAGTTAAGCGATCTCTCTGTACGTCCATCATCACATGCGTCCCATTATATAACACCGACCGTCCGCTGTCAACGTCCTTCGCCACCGACCATCTGCTATATCACCCTCCATCTACAGATTAACACTGACTGTGTTAACGTCGTCTGTTATTCACCCATTTCTTGCTTTATATTCTCATTTTATTTCGAAACTGATATCTTGTAATTGGTTTTGTTGAAATGTTCCCTTTCTGCCCCCCCCCCTCCCCATCTAAAGGGAACTTCATGATACTTTAAAATGTTCCTTAAAATGTTAGACAGATTTCGGAGAAAAAAAAAAGAAAGAGAAAATCAATTCAAAGATTACCTGGCCATTTCGCTGTCGATGAAAATCCTTCGACACAAGTCAATTCCAAACGCGTCCCCTTTTTTCGCCACTGACGTGTCTCGTTTCTTTCTGCTAAGGAGTGGGATGTTATCTCGTGTCTTCGATTCCGCTTTGAAAGGAACTGGTGCCTCGGAGACGTTGACCGTCGGTGCTCGGAAAGGTGGCTTCGGTATTTTAAAATGGATTCCTGATACTTCATCTACGTATACATAGCCTGTAACAAAAGACATATGTACATATAATAATAATAATAATAATAATAATAATAATAATAATAATAATAATAATAATAATAATAATAATAATAATAATAACTAGCGGGAACCCAGTGGAAATTCCACAGTGTTTCTCTCTCTTCTCTTCTATCCTCCCTCCTCTCCCTCTCCCTCCCCTCTCCCCTCTCCTGTCCCTCTCCTTGGGGCAAAAGTAAGTACTGTCTTACCCCCCCCTTCGATGTATATTTAGCTCACCGTTAAAAAAGGTCTCCAGTGATCGGGCGATCCCATCTTCGTAAAAGGGGGTGTCAGAGTGTGACACAGATAGGTAGGTAGGTAGGTACATGCTAGCGTATAAATAATAATAATATTTTTAATTATAAAAAAGAAAAATCCTATAATCTTCCCCCCAATTACTATAATCTGACTCCTCTCACCCAAAGAATCGAGCCATTGGATGGTACCACAGGCAATGGCCGTATATGGTCTGAGAAAGTTAAAAAGACCGAGGAGGGATAGCACCACCGAAATCTAAACTGGAAAAGCATAGAGAGTACTAACATTCTGAGGAGGTTTATTTTCACTCAAATTTCAAAGAAAATCATTGGCCGTTATCAACGAGGACTCAATGGCAAACAGCTGCTGCGAGAACGCAAAGCCAGTTGAACACAAACCTCACGTTATTATTTAAAAAAATTAACAGACACTCCACGTTATTATTTTTTTAAATAACACAAACCCCACGTTACTATTAAATAACATTAATATACACCCCACGGATTTATTTTTTGAAAATTAACACAAACCCCACGCTATTAAATAAAAATAAATGTATACCCCACGTCATTATTTAAACAAAATTAACACAAACCCCACGTTATTATTTAAATAGAAATAACAAAAACCTTACGTTATTCCTAAACAAATTAACACGAACCCCACGTTATTATTTGAAAAACAAACAAACAAACCCATGAAAGAAACATTAATACGAAAGTAATACCAGATAAAAGTAATATTCTATTATAAAAGAGATCTTGTGAAAGATATTAAGATTGAACCACACGGAAGATTATCAGTAAATAATATATGGCACACTGGTTCTCATCAGATCACCGATATTAAGCTACGTTGAGCCTCGTTATACTTAGATGAGTGACCATTTTGGAATACCGGGTCATGTAAGCCAGGAGTATAACTGGAAATAAGCTTTGCTGGTAATTATAACCGGCAATAGACTAACGTCCTGTCCCTGGAGTGGTCCACGCTATCTATTCCGCCTATCTTAGTAAAACCAGGATTTTGATTTTAGAAAATGTTTCAAATTTTATGCTTAAGCTCAAGAAGGTCTTAATAAAAAAATTAAATTCAGGGAATTTTGCTTAATTGCTGTCTAATGACTATGGATACAAATTTAATGCAAATCTGAAATATTTGGATTTTCAAATGGGAGTTTGTGTCCATATTATGCCTCCTAACAACCTTTAAAAATTCTCCAAATGAATTGAAATTCACGAAATATTTATAATTGATGTCATAACTATTGTTAAAAATTCACAAAATTCGGACATATCTGAATTTTCACGAAGGGCTTTCACCCCCTTTCATCCCCCTTTGCATAAAACTGAACTGAACTAAATATAGCTCACATTACGCCCCCTTACGCCTAGTAGATACGTTTTCACATAAAACAACACTGAACTAAATATAGCTCACATTACGATCCCTTACGCCTAGTAGATGTGTTTTCACATAAAACAATACTGAACTAAATATAGCTCACATTATGCCCCCTTACGCCTAGTAGATGCGTTTTCACATGAAACAACACTGAACTAAATAAAGCTCACATTACGACCCCTTACGCCTAGTAGATGCGTTTTCACATGAAACAAAACTGAACTAAATATAGCTCACATTACGACCCCTTACGCCTAGTAGATGCGTTTTCACATGAAACAAAACTGAACTAAATAAAGCTCACATCACGACCCCTTACGCCTAGTAGATACGTTTTCACATAAAACAACACTGAACTAATATAGCTCACATTACGACCCCTTACGCCTAGTAGATGCGTTTTCACATGAAACAAAACTGAACTAAATAAAGCTCACATCACGACCCCTTACGCCTAGTAGATACGTTTTCACATAAAACAACACTGAACTAATATAGCTCACATTACGACCCCTTACGCCTAGTAGATGCGTTTCACATCTATAATGATCGGTTAATTAGTGGAAGAGTTAATAGGTAAACATGCGTGACTTGATGTAAATAAAGATTATACAGTAACGACAATTAAATAGAAAATTAGGCACAACTGGACAAATATGGCAACATCATGTTGACACACTGGTTTTCAATAGATCATCGAAGTTAAGCAACGTTGAATCTGGTCAGTACCAGATGGGTGACCATTTGGGAATACCAGGCGTTGTCTGAGCTGGAGACGATAACAACTGCAAAAACTAACGTCATTAAAAATCATCTCCCTCGACTGACGGTTGTTAAGTGGATACCGACACGGACTGAAGACCTGGGTGTTCCAAGTTCGAATCCAGTCGGTTCCACAGTACCACTTTCACTTAGGGATGTTGGTAACCTTCTCGTGGTCCTTCCCGTAAGTACCCGATGTATTTCCAGAACGATTTCTAACTAGAAAAACATCGGGGAAACTAATGCCAACACCAGAATCATCTGATTCACACGAAATAAGAAGATCATCATCATCATCATCGTAATCATCATTGTCATCATCATTGTCATCATCATTGTCATCATCATTGTCATCATCTTTGTCATCATCATTGTCATCATCAGCGGTGGGAGGTGACGGTGGGTTAGTGGAAAACGACACGGACTGAAGACCTGGGTGTTCCAAGTTCGAATCCAGTCGGTTCCACTTAGGGATGTTGGCAACCTTCTCATGGTCCTTCCCGTAAGTACCCGATGTCTTTCTTTCTAGAAAAACATCGGGGAAACTAATGCCAACACCAGAATCATCTGATTCACACGAAAGAAGAAGAAGATCTCTCTCAACTGGGATATACATGCGACTGTGGAGCGTTTGTGAATTTAATATTCCCTAGAAACTTCCTGTTTGAAGGATGAGCTGGTCCAACCCTCCCAGGATGAATACCGCACCAGGAAGGGGAAATGGACGGAAAAAGCTATATATATATATATATATATATATATATATATATATATATATATATATATATATATATATGAGAGAGAGAGAGAGAGAGAGAGAGAGAGAGAGAGAGAGAGAGAGATGGGAAAAGAAAACCATCATTTTTTCTGATAGGATTGCTACCGAGAAGTTTATGGTTTTCGCGAAAGCAAATAAAATGAAAACTAACGTACCGATCAAAAGGGTCTGCCCGAATACATTTACTTTCACGGAAAAAGGGATTTTTTGTTCGTTAGTATCAATTTAGAAGAAATGATGTTTGATTCTCCTCCGTGATTCTCAAGTGGATTTAGCTGCACATAATATATGACCTTGGAGCCTCATGTGGTTCCATTCCTCGTTGTTGAAAGATGGCTTCAAGGTAAATAGATTAACACATTGAATATCCACAATATCGATTTAACCCGCAAACCGGCCTTGTTATTAGTTATAGAATAGACCCCTTGGAACTTTCCATCAACACTTCTGTTTGAGGTTGTTCCTGTGCGTTACGCCACCACTGCTGAAGACCAACAGCTACTTAATGTTGACTTTTTCAA
>OY744541.1:14999126-15009126 GCA_963556195.1 Sepiola atlantica | reverse complement strand
GAACGGCTCTTATTGGTGAATAGAAGGTTTTTGTTCTGTTTTCGCACGCACTATTGTCGCTAAAATTCAAAATGTGTGATGTGTTTACGAAACAGAAAATGTTTCGAGCTTTTTTTTTAAATTTCTGTATTAATTCAGGTCCTTCTTCGGGTTATATCCGCTGCAACGCTGTGAGAACAACACACACGGTGAGAACAGTAGTCAGAATAATCAAAATAATACATATTATCAATCTTCATCTCAAAAACTAAAAAAACACATTATACCAAATCAGTACGGACCTGAATTAATACAGTAATGAAAAACACTCAACGCTTTTTCCGTTTCAGAAACACATCACACATTTTGAATTATAACGACAGAAAGTTTTTTAAAATACTTATTTATGCACAAAGTAAATGCAAAATTTTACGACACAAGAAAACCCGAGGCGAACGAAACACATAAACAATTAGTCGCTAAACGCATATCAGAAACAAACGGGAAGTCACGATAACAAAAACAAAACAACACAAATGACTTCTATAAAAATATGATTATAATCTAGTTTCAAATACAATCGATAAAAAAATCCGGATATAAAAATATTAAAAATACAATTTCGTTTGAGAAATCGATAAGATACCAACATTTTTTTATACAATAAATCAAATATTTCAACCGTTCTTTTTCATTTAAGCTTAGAATCCGACAATGTTATTATTATTATTATATATATATATATATATATATATATATATTTCTACACGCCGACCGCTGGAAGCGAGCTCCCAACGGTCGACGTCCTCTTGCTGTAATTAGACACAGTGTAATGTCACAATCATGCGATGGTGGTGGTGGTAGCACAAGTAGTGCGAATATAGGCGCCGATTACGCCGATAGGTTAGAAAATGTTTTTTTTCACATTAGAAGTCATTAAAAATACTATTTTAGTGGGTTGTAATATGTATCAAGGACGTGATTTATTGTCCTTAAAACAGAAAGCTTACGCCGAAAATACTGGCCTTGTATAGCAGTTTTTTTAATATCTTACTTAGGGGGCGCTTTTGTTTTGTTTTTATAAAATAAGGGAGGGACGTTTGCAGAACTGGCTTCGTCTTAGCATAAAAACAAGCAGCGTTAAGTTTATGTTTTCCATTATAATCGAGACACACTAGTTTATAATCAATCTATTTATACAAATAACTATTTTGATTCGTTACATTTTGTATTCGTTTCGCAACTACGCAACTACGCAACTACGACAGTTGATTAACACACGCACGTCGGACGTCTAATCACACTGATGCAGTTGATAGACACTCCCTTGATCTTCTGAACATACTCCTTTTATTGTCCAAGTGTTCATCATCAGCCAATCGGTGGTCAGAAAAACAGTCACGCGAGGCCTTACGTCATCGCTCAATAATCGTACAAAAAAACCACAGCCGCCATTAATTTAATTTCCGCCCTCCCCGCGATCATCCCAGCAGGTAAGACAACACGCGCAAACACGTGGTCGCTTTCTTCCTTCATTCTGTTCGACTTTACACATTTATAAAAAAAAAACAATGCCAGTAATATCGAAATTGATTTAAAGATTCTTTTCTACGATCCACGTTTTACGGTGGAAACTAAGCTTAGCGTTTATCTACGTTGTTTGGGTTTAACGTAAAAATTGTCTTCCCCAAACTCAACAGAAGATGAACGAAAATGCAAAAAAAGATGAGAACAAAAGTTACCTGAATGCTGAAATTGCTTCGAGTGATAAGGTTATAAGTGCCGGGTCGTTTTACGCTGAAACCAATTCCAGCGAAATTCAGAGTCATGCCATTCCTGAGAGATGTGCATATTAATGGAGAATCGTCCGGTATAGTCGGTTTTAGGAGGCTGCAGTGCTTACCAGTCCATCCATCGGCACACTCATCACACGTTTCCCCGTCCCAGTTTTTATCACACTTGCAATTGCCAGTGACCATGTCACATGTACCGTGAGCATGGCAAGCATTTTGAGCACCACCAGCACATTCTTTGCTACACTGGTCACCCCAGTAGCCAGGCCAGCAAACACATAATTCCGTTTCGGTTCTTCCGAAAACGCATTCTTTATTGCAGTTAGAG
Source organism: Sepiola atlantica (assembly GCA_963556195.1). Lineage (NCBI taxonomy): Eukaryota > Metazoa > Mollusca > Cephalopoda > Sepiida > Sepiolidae > Sepiola > Sepiola atlantica. Next base: position 15,007,026 of record OY744541.1, on the reverse strand, counting down.
CCGATCACAAGCGGGAAATGTTTTGTAGGAAACGCGTTGCAGTATCTTCTGGAAGGTGAATCGACCAATCGTAGAACGGATTGGCATATCGCAGAGAAGATTATTACAGAGTTCAGAGCTATGTCTTTCGTCTTTGATCTGACAATGTTTGAGACACAGGCGGCGTAGTAGAAATGATTGGTAATTGCGAGCGATGAACAGGTATTGGGGATGTCACCCAAGAGTAGAAACTTTGTGCACATCCTGGATGCTTCATTGACTGTATTGATCTCAAAAGGTTCGTTAACTTGCGATCTGATAATTGAACTCTTGAAGTCAGATAAAATCCAGACGGTTCCACTGCCTTGAATCTTGAGAACGTGTCCTGCGACGATATCTGTAGCTATCTGGCCAAAACCTTCGTCAAAGTTCCAACATAGTACCAGAGATTTAACTTGTTTTATAAACACCAAAGTCCAATGAGAGATAATATCGGATACTGTCAAATGCTTGTTCCACACCTGGATTTTATTTATTATGCTTATGAACGTACCATTCGGTTTATTGTCCCTATTTATCACCGATAACTGCCATATTCCGAGTGCCAGCGTTCCAGACACAGGAAAACATCCACGGCCTATAAAAAACTTTCGGTAAACGATGGTTTTCTTTGCCCCGATATAATGGAAAACTACAGAACCCTTTCTTTTATTGTAAACTATACTAACATGTGTCCAAACATCAACGTCTACTGAGATCCCTGTTTTGACAATCGTCTTATTAAATTGAATAGCGAACTGTTCTTCGATGATGGAGATCGCAAAAGTGTGGTTTTGTGTAAATGATAGTACCGTGCCTCCCAAAGACGGACCATTTTGTAGAACCTTTAAAGTAATTTCAATTGTGATATGATCGGAATTAAGAAATTCAGGTTGAAATGGTTCGGAAACAACCCAACTGCCATTGATCGAAACAGCAAAACCAGAATCTGGTTCTGAACTTGTAATTTTAGGAGTTTTAACGAAAAGACTTTGGCTGGTTCTTATGTGCCATGCCTTCCAGTAATCTTTCAGTACTGATAAAGAGACATTTGCAGTTTTTATGAGATTTGCTAATCCCAGTGTTTTAGCCAGGCATAATGTATCATTTACATTGCAGTTATTTGTTTTCGGTAATAGGCAGGCCCCACATAAGCCTGTTGTTTGATATTTACATCGCGATTTGACAAGTTCTATATTCAGAGAAGATTTGTCCTGATAAATCTTTATCGAAATGTCTCCAGCTCTTTGCACCTCATAGGTCATTTGATCGATACGCCGAATTATATAATCCGGTGATAATGCAGTTTCGTTGAGGATGAAGGACTTTACTCCGTTTATGAGAGCTTCACTTGGGTTGATGATCAACGTGCTCGTTGAAGCCTTTAGAGCAACACCGGTGATACATGACGCCATCTTCTGGCAGGGCATCTGATAGATCTCAATTTCCAGATGTTCATCTTCAAAAAATCTGTAAATCCCGTTGTCGTTGCTTAAAGCAAAACTTGTGCCGTCTAGAGCCGTAAAGAACCCGCCAGGAATGACAGAACATACCCGTGGTGCATTGTCCGGTAAAGGTTGATAAGCTATCGTACAGTTCGGACCTGTCCATCCTTCGGCGCATACATCGCAGAAAAGACCTCCCCAATTGGCCAGGCATTCGCAGCCGCCTGTGAACTGATCACATTGACCTCGGTTGCTGCAGGTGTTCATCGTTCCCCCTTCGCAGGGTCTTATACAGGTACGCCCCCAGTAGCCTTGCTGACAGAGGCAAACGTCTTTTAGAACATCACCGAAATGGCACGCCTTTCTGCATGCAGGACCGTACCAAAGAGGAAATTGTTGAGATGGAAATTCGTTGCATAGTTTTTGTGCTGGCCAAGAAACTAAATTCTGCTGAAGTTGGCAATAGTCTGCTAAAGAAACGATAACCGCAAGGACTGGTTCCATATTATCGGCAGCTGCGACATCGCTGACACAGGAAATATAATAGAAATTAAACACAGATTCATCGATCTTCGAACACGCATCTGTTAGGTATTTGTTATAAACAAATGTCTTGCAGCGAGATTGGGCAGCAGACTGGAACGGCAGCGAAGTGAACTTTCTGTAGGATATACGAACCGGTATGGCAAGAGGGGCTGATGAAATAACCCACTTTGTGAGACCTTGTTTCGAGCTCGGGTTATTCAGATAAAAGCTGATGCCTTGAATACTGTCAACAGAAACTAAGTCTTGTCCTTCGTCGAATCTCCAAAATGCAACAAGTTCAGGTGTGGTGGAACTGATTTGCGATCCCCAAGAACTTCGGACCTCATCAAACACAAATGATCGATGCCATATTAGTAACTGATCAACTAGACCTGTAAACTTAGCCTCACTTGGGATTGATATATTTTTATTGAATGGTTTGAACCAACCCCCAAGCGTCAGTGTTCCATTTGGTTCAAAGCTGGATCCAATTGCAGATGGGTGAATAGTAGTTTTTTGGATAACGTCTTTGCTGGTGGCGATAAAAATGTCTAAAGTGGTGGATCTTTTGTCCAAGACAATAACAACTCGCTGCCATACCGATGTTCTAACCATGAGTTTCGTCGAGATTATTTGTGTACCAATTTGAATCGTCAGTATGTCACTCTTTGTAAATACACTGAAAACGCTTTCCTGACTGTATGTAAAAAATATTCCATTGGCGAAGGGTTTAATGTAGAACTCTATAGTCAGATCTGTGTTAGAGTTTATAGCATCATCTACAATTGTGCTGGTTATCTGATTTTCTTTAAATAAGAGACAGGTTCCGGCTCCGGTTGAATCCCGAATTTCGTGATGTTCACTGTCGGGGTAAATCACTCCAAATAAGGACGAGGTTGATGCTACAGACCAATCCGTGCTTTCAGTAACAACAGTTTTTGATTTGTTTGCGCATTGACCGCAAACAGTCAACACATCAGAGCAAAACGCGCGACTCACTTCAATTGCTAGAGTTAATTGAGCGCTGTACGTCCTCACCGTCACTCTAAACTTGTGCCTAGCTTCCTCGATTACATATTCGTGTTTTGATAATTTTTCGATAGCAAATGTCTCTTTTTCAATAACATTCATCTCAAGCTGCTTCTCACCGTTCACCCATATCAGATCAGGCTCCGTCGCACTGTGAGCAGATCGGATCACTGCAACATCTAGACCGTACTGTAGAGCCATTGCCGTGATGCATGACGAGCCGTAGAAACAGTCAGCCGTTCTTATCTGTACGATCAAGTCTTTATCGTCGTAGGTGTTTTTACCTCGCACCGCGTAAAATTCGCCCACTTTCGTGAACGTATACTTTGCGCCCAGGAACGTCAGCACGTGGCTTGAACCAAAGAGGCTGCAGTAGCCATGCGCGGTTAGTTCTGAATCGTTGTTGAGAATCGGGTATCCAATATCACAATGCTTACCCGACCATCCTTCTTTGCATGTTCTGCAATCATTCGTATCATCCCAGGTAGGTAGACAATGGCACTGGCCGCTGGTCACATTACACTGTCCAACACCATTGCACACATTGTTAACGCCACCAGGGCAAACCTGTGAACAATCGAAACCCCAATATCCTGGCAAGCAATTACAGTCGTCGTTCTCGTCTAGTTCGCCGAATTTGCATTTTAGACAAAGCCGTCGGTAGTGTTGGGTTCGTTTACTTTGGCACAAATCTAGCAAAGGTGAATCGACCTTATCGATTAGTTTCATGCATAATTCCGAATAAGATGCTAAAGAATTTATATACATGCTCTCGTCGGAACTTTCGTAAATGTCGGTTGTGCACATTTCTACATAGAATTTTCTGACAGAGTCTCCAAGACCGGAGCAGGCGTTGACCAGACGGCCCTGACCAAAGTAGCCGTTGCATATCTTAGCTGCTTCGATCCATTGAGGATCGTTTGTTTTTATTTTGTTCGCTGTAACGACCGCAGCTAGACGACTTTGAAGATGCAGATGAGAGAGCCGCCATCCGACGCCGGTGTGGGGGAGACGGATTTCAACGCCGCCAATAGCATCGACTGCTATGAAACCGTCACCGCGTGAAAATGCCCAGTGATGTTGGATTCCTGTAAACGAAGCGTCAATTTGTAGTCGGGAATTTTGAATGATACCAAATATTCCGAACGTCTTGTCCCAGACTCTGACTTCGTCGATTTCGCCTACGAATCTCGGGAAACCGGTTCCAACAGTGGAACCGAATCGAAGAGTGTCACCAGGCATGAATACATCTTTTGTTAGTATGATACTGACCACAGATACGGAAGTCGAAGTACTTCCGGAAATATAGTAAATTATGAGTGTTTTGTTTGTTCTGCTAAATACAAAGCTGATATGACTCCAGATGCTCACAGTGGCCACGATTCCCGTATCATGATGCTGGCCGTTGGCAACGACACATATGGTTCCATTTAGGTAAATAAATATGTTGGATTTAGATTGAAGTCCAAGCAACACACCAACGGATGAAGACGCTCTGAATTTAAGCTCGATCGTTACATGGTCTCCCGAGAATGCATTGTTAATAGTACCTGACTCACAGCCAGAGTTATTAAAATGAAGGCAATGTCCACCATTTCCGATAAATCTGGGTTCTTGCCATGATCCTCTGGTGTAGACAAATCCAGTGGATCCAAATTGACGAATGCTAGCGGTAGACACGTGATTTCCGATGGTTACAGCTGATATGTTATCGTATTTAACAAACTTAGTTGCAGACATTTTAAAATCGTTATCTGGATTTCCGTCGCAGTTTCCGCAGAGACCTTGCACTAAGGAATTGCAATAATGTTTTCCAGAATTGACGACCAGCTCCAGAAATTTGCCAGAATTTTGTATTTTTATTTGTTGTTGGCTAATGTTCAAAAGAAGTGAATCCTTCGAATCCCAGACGATCGACACGGTTGAACTAAGATTGTAGATGAGATCGAACTCAACGTTGCTCTTGTCGTGCCACACTGTCATTGTGGAATCTTTAGAAGTTGGTGCGTGTATTGTAAGATTTCCTTCTGTTTTTGTCTCTACCCACAAACCTGTAACACAGGTCTGCTCTTTGTCACCGCAAGGAACGGCCCGGATATACGCGTTCATTTCGACGGATTTTGTCAGTAAAAACTCCCCAGCTTTACTAATGGTGAAAGACTGACCATCGAACATGATTAAGTGCGAATAGCTAAACACAGAACAGACAGAAATTGTTGAACTTATAGTTGGACTGACACGAGCGGAAATGCAGTCTGTTCCGTGCCAACCAGAGGAACATTTACTGCAGTCGGAACCTTGCAGGAATCTCGAATCGCAGCTACAGAGGCCGGTGTTTGAAGAGCAAACGCCAAAGCCACACGGTCTGTTATGTGCGAAGCGACAGGCGTGTTTGCAAGTTGGACCCCAAAATCCGTCCATACAACTGCAAAGTTGTCGATTCATAGACAAATGTCCGGAGATGCACGGAATGTTACAATGGGAACCGACCCAGTTCGGAAATTTTCTTGTGGGGAACATGTTGCAGAGTTTCTGTTCAGGTTCGGACGTAACATGTAACACGTGCCGACAGTAAGAAGCAAACGCCAAAACTACTTCCATTGTTGCATCAGTTGATACAAAAGCTTTTGCGTTGAACAGACATTGCGTGTAAACTATACTCAACACAGACGGTCCTAAATTCGAACAGGTGTTATTGAATTCAGCCGACAAGACGGTTTTGTGGCAAAAAGCTTGATAATGAGAACTTTGCGATTTGATGACGATCTTGTAGATATTATAATCACGAAGTGACGGATAAGTAATTAAAACCGTTGATAAAACCCATCTGGGTCGCGTCCAAGGTTTGTTGATCATTCTCATCTTGATCCCGGATATAATATCGACAACAACAGATCCATGACCCTTGTTCAGCTGCCAATGATTTGTTAGACCTAAAGATCCAACAGGGACGAACGTAAATGCCAGCCTTTCCATTTCAACCACAGTTAAGCGTCGCTTCCATATTCTGATGTCGTCAATCTCACCGGAAAATCTCCAAGAAAGTTCCATTGATATTCGTCGGCGAATAACTGGGTTCCATTGACCGATTCTTATGGTTCCTCCCGGTGTAAATGGATAAGTTTTGGTCAGGTCAAACTTGATTCTTTGACTCCGAGAATATTTAGTAGTGATCAGGAATACTCGCAAAGTCGTCGTCTGCTTGGACCAAACTGCCGTCAAGTGGAACCAAACGCCACTCGTTACAGCCAGAGTTTTAAGATGATGCGTATTTCCTTCAAAGTGAACACTGAGATGATTCTCACATATTAAAAGGCTTACTGAATCGGAAGATCGATAGGACCACAACACACCGCATCCTGAATACATATCATTGACTTTAAATTTGAGCTCGATTGTTACATCTGACTTTCCAAACGTGAACAACGAATCACTGACAATACTGGAGCTGTTGAAACTGAGACAAGAACCTGCAATCGTTTTATGATGAATGAACTTGAATAGAGAATCGGATACTGAGACGATCCAGGAAAATCCGAACTTTTCGTGTATAGACACCTGGTTTAGAGTGGTGTTTGGATCTAATATAATACCATTTCTGGTTATAAAATCAGAACCGACAGTGTTTGAACAGCGGCTCAAAAGTCCGGTGCTTTGGGCACAAAACTGCTGATCAACGCGCAATGCTACATCAATCGATGTCCGACGAACAAAGATATCGATTTTAATTTTGGCATGATCGATTCTAAAATGATAATGCGACATCTGGACACATCGAACACCGGTCACAACCTCGAAATCCGGGTTTCCGATTTGTAGCTTATCGTTCAAAAACAGCTGAACGGTTTTTGAACCCGTTGTCCTGAATTTGAGCACGTTGACTCCGACTCTCACTGCAACTGCATGTGTGTTTACAGCCAACGAATGGCTAGAGGAGACAACTTGCAGTACGTGGACAGAAAGATCAATGGAACTTGCATGAAACAATAGGTGTTCGCCTGGTCGCATGTAGCTAAAATGTGCGCCGTTGAACGATATAAAATGTCCACTTTGAAAGGATTTTGCCAGGAAAATATTGTTTGTGCTCACTGGCGCATCGGCGAATGCAATGGAACAGTCTGTTCCCATCCAGCCCCGATGACAGGTTTTACAGTTCGTTTGATTCTGAGCTGAGTCTTTGCACATACAGGCTCCAGTAGTAGGGTCACAGTTGCCGTTTCCATAGCATGGGTTATTTGCTCCACCAGCGCATTGAAATTGACACTCAGGTCCCCAGTAGCCGTTATTACAATGGCAGTAGCCGGATGCCGATGAGTTGTATTGTTCCAACTGAAAATGACAGAAATAATAGAATTACAATTCGATTTAAATGGTAAGTATATCATTTTCATTTCGTCAAATACATTTAATCCTATGCACATAAACATACACAAATATATTAGGGAGAACTTGAATGCCTCAAAAATACTGTTCTCGAGTGTCTACGGTCTCTCGGTACAGGGGTTTGTCAGGACAACCTGGCATGAAGATACTACAATCTACAAATAAACCCTAACCAAATATTCAAAATAGCATAGTATTCGAAGCCCAAATAAGATCTCTTCGTTATGCCTACACTAGCTCATACAAGGAATCGTACATCTTCTCCAAGAGTTGTTGCCTCTAACCACAGCACTAAGCTGCATATTCCACTAGACCAGATGAATTTTTGTCCTGGAATCCGATAAGACAAAGGGGCCACAAAAGTATACTATAAAATAGGTAACTGGTCAATTGGGGAGAGGAGAATAAATGGTCTTTACTTCTTTATTAACTCAACTTTTGAGAAATAGAGGAAAACTATAACAGAACACTCAAATATGTATGTATATCATATAGAGATT